>JASGLE010000047.1:1590000-2285000 GCA_030179965.1 Cyperus esculentus | reverse complement strand
CTATTAATGATGTAAATTGATATATGTGATGTAGAGCTGTTTTTCTTTTTTCCTTGTTTGTTTTTCTTTACTGCATGTTTGCAGGTTTGGGTAGTATAGAAGGATATTTATTTATGGACGGTATAATGTAATTTTCAGTTTTTTAATATTATTGACAGTCACACTCAAGTTTTCTTCAGCATCCTTCTTTTGACCGTTTCTGTTTTTTGTTCTCACTTCACAAATTGAAATCACAAGACTGCACCTTTTTTCTTTTTAAGGAAGCAGAAAAACATGCATCTTCTTAATTCATTCCTTGTTCGAATTATAGTTTTATGAGTTTTTCTGGGGTACGGCATACTTTCTGTGTTTATTGTACCAATCAGAATGAATCATAAACGACGAAAACAAAAGAGTATGTACCTGCCTAATATAATTATCATTTTATTCCATGTGTATATATATAGTATAGTACATGTAGAGTCCACCTTATCAAGTAGGTCACCCATACACCCCTCTTACAGTTCTGACGTACTACGTGCACCTATGTGTTTACCACAGTTGCATAAATGTTCACTGAAAATCGTAGTATATCTGTTCACTTATCTATTAATCGGAAAGATATAAATGTTTACTGAAAAATAATATACGTTTATTAAAAAATACGGTAGATCGGTGGATAAGTAAAAGGGGTGGACGCTACCTACCAGTGAACTAGCAATTGTCCCCTTTCAAAGAGCAAATTTGACATCTAATCTAACCCATTGAAGTTGTTAATTACTCCTCACTTTATGAAGAAAAACATCAGCACAATATGCTTGACTAATTAAACTCTGAATATTAGTCTTCACACATCTATCTCTCTCTCACTCTCGTTCCTTTTTTTTTTTTTTCCCTTTCAAACAAAATGTCCAGTACTACTACCAGCACCAGCTCAGCCTCCGACTCCGGCGGCAACACAAACGGCGCCGACGCTGCTATATCCATCGGTACTCTTTCTGTACCTGCCCTGAACATAACTTCCATTTTGTTTTGTTCACTTATTCCTAAATACTATATATATTGTGTCTGTTTTAATATGTCTGAACAAAGTTTGTAATTCTCTTGTGATCATCAGGTTATTCAGGTTTAACTGTTTGAGAAATTGAGAAATCACAATATGAACTAGGAGGGTATATTTACATGTTTTGCAGTTTGATTTTACTATTCAAATTTCAAAAATTTGAGCAAAACTTGCAGAGGAAACAATTATACAAAATTACCAAAAAGGAAAAAAGTAAACAAAACAAAATATGTTCGGTACGCAAAGAAGTTAAGAACCAAATTCTGAAGGGAGATATATTGGTTTTATCATGACTAACATGATCTTTAGATTTTGTTATCCTCACTCCGTTTCTATGCCGAATTCGATTTTCAGTAGGAATTATTGTTGGAGGCATAATCATACTCTTCATAGCATATCTCATCTACAAATGCGTCAAAAAGCGCCAACGGCAAAGAAAGAAACAGGAGTTGATGTTGAGCATACCTAGTACAAGCATGGAGGAAGGCACGGCATATCCTGACACGTCTACCGGTGTGGCCCTCGGATTCTCGCAAGTCGAGCTGCAGAGCATGGACCGGTTCTTAGGCGAAATCTTAAACGAGAGGCCGATCAAATTTTCTTCGACCCATTTAAGGGATTTTACCAGGAACTATTCTGAGAAGATAGGATCGGGCGGCTTTGGTGTGGTATACAAAGGGCAGTTACAGAATTGCGTACCTGTCGCAGTGAAGGTCCTGAACAGCAACTTGAACAAGAGAGCCGAAGAGCAGTTCATGGCTGAGGTCGGCACTATCGGTAGAACGTACCATTTGCACTTAGTTAGACTTTACGGATTCTGCTTCGAACCGACGGTGAAGGCTCTTGTCTATGAGTACATGGAGAATGGATCCCTAGAGCAACATTTATTTAGCGCAGAGAATAAAATCGGGTTCAGCAAGCTGTACGAGGTAGCGGTCGGCACGGCAAAGGGGATAAGGTATTTGCATGAAGAGTGCCAGCAGATGATAGTGCACTACGACATAAAGCCGGCGAATGTGCTGTTAACCGCTAGCTTTTCACCGAAGGTAGCCGATTTCGGACTCGCCAAGCTATGCGACAGAGAGAACACGCATCTTACGATCAGTGGAGCGAGAGGTACGCCAGGCTACGCCGCACCCGAGCTGTGGCTGCCCCTCCCGGTGACCCACAAATGTGACATTTATAGTTTCGGGATGCTTTTGTTCGAGATCATAGGCCGGAGACGGAACTTCGACCTCGAGCTCCAGAGCCAGAATCAGTGGTACCCGAGATGGGTCTGGCAGAATTTCGAAAGCGGCGAAATAGAAACGGTACTAAGGATAGCCAATATAGACGACGAGTACAGAGAGCGAGCCGTGAGGATATGTAAAGTGGCAATGTGGTGCGTGCAACACCGACCCGACGAGAGGCCGACCATGAGTAGTGTCGTGAGAATGCTGGAAGGCGAGCAGGACATCGAAGATCCTCCATATCCGTTCCAGTACATGTCACCGTACCTCTCGGAATCAGTTGCTACCAGTGAAACCGGTACCAGAACCGGTATTGCTACTGGTTCGGAGAATTCATCTGCCACTGTACCGTTGAGTTCTTCTGGTTGATTTTGTGATCCATAGTTAATTTTCTGTACTCCTGTAACGAATCTTTTTTGCTGTATATTGAGATTTTTGACAAACTTTGAATTATCTTAATTTTTTTTGGGTTATTTATGTAAAATTTGAATGTATTGTATGGAAAGAATGACCCGTAGTTCGGGCGTATATACAACTTTCAAAATCCCGAAATAAATACTTAAAAATCTCTAAAAATGGAAAATTTTTGTATGCCACAAGATTTTGATACAAGGAATTTATTAAGTCATATAAATCAAAATTTAGAGATGGTTTGATATGTTTTTGAGGTTAATCTCACAAAAGACCTCCGTGAGCTTAAATACGAACACCGCAGTTTTACTCATATTATACATATCTCTATCAGAAATTCGGAATTGTTACATTTTTCATAGTTTATAATAAGTACTGCTTGCAATCAACATCAATCCATGTAATTGTTTATGATATATGTTCTTATAAAAGTTGCATCCAGTTAGAATATTGCATTTATGCGAATGCTAACTAAGGTGTATATGAGGTTTAGGTTTCAGTCGCATGTGGGGAAGTTGTATCAGTATCAGTTGCTTCAATTATATTTATATGCTGCAACAAGTCAACAGTCAGCTTTTCATACCTGGTCAAATTTGTACTCTGCCAACAATTCATGCACGCAACTATATTTATATACACTTCAATTGACTTCTATATGCTTTCCCTGATAGATGGAAAACACGGATTCTATGAATGAATTTGCCTTCTTTAAGTTTGTTTGAGAGAAGTACCACCATATTTTTAGCTATTCCATTTACCAGTAACAATTTAATATATGAGTTCCCCTAAAGGATCTACTTACTGCAAAATACCAGAACATATTTGTATCTAAGAAACAAAAACAGGATAATTAGTGCGAAATACGTACCAGTAACAATTTAATAAAAGGATGTTACTTCCATGGTCACACCCAGATAATTTTATCGGTATAAATCTCGTAATGGGTAATATTTATTTGCAATCGACAGATCGAAAAAAAAAATTTGTGGGAGTATTGGAGTAAAATTCTTAATAAAAATAGGATCAAATGGTAAACAGTACACATAAGAAGCAGAAAAAAAAAAAAAAAAAAAACTAATCGTTCGACGTATCTGTCGATTGTACATTTGGTACTGTTCATCATCTAGCTAGCATCGTCTCATGTACTCGGGTGAGATTCGGTTCGGTTACCAGTTGTGTACCCTCCAGAGGACGACGTGCCACTTGAGCTTGTGACACTCGGTTGTGTTGAATCCGACATGTACACAAACGGGTTGACAGGTGGGACGATATCCATCTCCCCCTCCAGCATCCTGATCACGCCAGTCATGGTCGGTCGTGCATCAGGATGGTACTGCACGCACCACAGCGCAACCTCGCACATTTTCTGCGCCTTATCTCTCAGCTCACTGTCTCCGAATCCGCACTGATCAAGAACCGTCGCAAGCTCGCTCTGGTCGAATTTCTGCCACACCCATCTAGGGAACCATTCCTGGCTCTCGGATGTCATGTTGACTTCGAAATTTCGTCTGCGGCCCAGGATTTCAAACAATAGCATGCCGAAACTGTACACGTCGCATTTGTAGGTTACTGGTAAGCCCATGTTCCATAACTCGGGGGCGGCGTACCCGGGCGTCCCACGACCTCCCGTGAAAGCCAAAGCAGCGGAGTGGCGCTCGCAATATTTCGCGAGCCCGAAATCAGAAACCTTCGGCGTGAAATCGGATTTCAGAAGCACATTTGCTGGTTTAATGTCATAGTGCACAATCTGTTGCTGGCACTCCTCATGCAGGTACCTGATACCCTTAGCCGTACCGACCGCTATGCCGTGTAACTGTTCCAATGCCAACTGATCATTTGGTTTGCCGAATAGATGCCCGTCGAGGGATCCATTCTCCATGTATTCATACAGCAATGCTTTGGTAGATTCGTCAAAGCAAAAGCCGTAGAGCTTTACCAAGTTCTTGTGAAAGGTACGACCGACGGTACCGATTTCAGCCATGAACTGCTCTTCACCCCTCTTATTAACTGTGGCATTCAACACTTTTACCGCCACGTCTAACCCATTTGAAAACTTACCTCGGTAAACCACTCCGAAGCCTCCTTTGCCTAATACAGTCGAGAAGTTGTCAGTGATCTGCTTCACCTGCTCCGAGTTGTAACGAACCGGTCTTTCGCTCAAGATTTTGTCGATGAATTGCTCCATCGAGCCCATTTCGACGGTCGCATCTTGGTAAATCGGTAAAGAACTTGATTGCGAAGTTGTTTGCGTAGTCAATTTAGCAGTGATTTCGCGGATCTTTGAGAGTTTGCAGCATCTGGCAATCTTAACTATGATGATAACTACGACTGTCGCGATGACAGTATACACTGTGAAATGAAAACAACCGAAACCAAATTACTAACAAAACAAATAAACTTCAAAGAATTAAGTATAAATCGAATTTTTTTTTTTGTTCACTAACCGATGGTACTCACGATAGTGCCGGCCATTGGTTGAAGCATTAACATCTGTCTAGTAATTTAGTTGCATGTTCACTGCAGACAAAAGATCAAAATACAACACAATTCATCAAAAATTGAGTAGGTCAGGTTTAAAGCAATTACAAACTTATGTACCACTATCATGTAGTACTGATCTGTTGATAGTTCTGGTAATTAAAGTAGCTTAATTCCTGATCATACCATTTGCTTCCTGTTTTTGGGACATCATATATTATACACAGTATCAGTTCCAACCACACAGACAGAAACTTGGTCAGTAGTCGAAGCACCCGGTATGGTATCAGAGCAGAGGAACAGCGAGAAGACCTTCTATAAAGCTGAAACAAAAGAAAAACTACAACAATAATGGGCTAGAAAAAAAAAAAAAAAAAAAGGAAAACTTGGAGTATAATATTGGATGGATTGAAAGATGAAGCAGAAGTTATGGTGAGTGTGATGGAAGGGAGATAGAGAGGTTGGTATGCACTTGGCAGTGTTTGATTTAATTTGTGGTGAAGATAATTGAGAGACTAAACTAATTATAAACCGTGTTTGTTTGTTATTGACAAGAATGAAGAATCAGAATACTATTACAATTTATTGACCGCACAATAAATTGACAACAAGTCTGCCCACTTTGCTCTCAAGACAATTGGCCAAAAAATAAATAAATATAAAAAAAAAATCAGTGATTGTTTTCTAAAGGTGGAGCAAGACAATTGGACAAAAAAAAAAAAAATAAAATAAAAATAAAAAAAATCAGTGATTGTTTTTTAAAGGTGGAGCAAGACAAATTGGCCTAAAAAAAAAAAAAAATCAGTGATTGTTTTTTAAAGGTGGAGAGTTCGATATCCGTATAGGGAAACATCAAGCGTTCATGAAATAGCTGTTTATATGTTCATAACTGTACAAATTTTACAAGAGTTACCGTCAACTTTGGAACTTTTACATCAAATGTGTAACTTATTATGGATGTCCATTCTATGAACGGCAGGTAGATTAGGTAGTAACCATCCATCTACTACTTTGCAGTCTATGCAAATTATTAATATTAAAAATTAGTTAGAATTTACTTTTTATATATAAGCAAATGACATTTTTTAGTTTGATTAACATATTACACAATTTATTTATGTGGAATGGTCAAAGGAAGGCAGGGAGTAAACAAGTCTTGATGTAGACTAGGAAAGAAAAAACAAGAAGGCAACTCACTCATGATGATGATTCCTTGGTTAAGAATTTAAGATGTGGGAAAAGGACTAGTGAAAGAGACACAGGCCACGAATATTTGACACCGTCACACCAAGCAAGTTGAACAAATCATATTTTCTGTGCTCTCTGTTTTATTTTTTTCTCCTTAATTAAAAGTGAATATATATTTCAAGGAGATATAATACAATATATTCATTTTTTTTTTTAATTATAGGATGAAAAGATACTGCGAAAGGGCTGAGGAATGCAAATACACAATCGGCCCAAAATAAGCCCAACCAAAAGCCACTTCTCTTCTCTTTGCATATGCTATCCAAAAGGAGGTCCATTCCATCATTTATTTACTGATACTGTGAAATCTTCAACTTCCCAAAAAACAAAATTATACTAAAACATAAGCTATCCATACAATATTGAAACCGCATAATATCTCAGCAGCAGCAGCAGCAGCAACAATAAAAAAAAAAAACATGATTCATGAAAAGAGCTCCAAAAGTTGTACTAAAGTTCATATATTTACAGATTCCCAATTTTTTAAATCCTCCTATCCATCAAACCGGCTAACAAATCAACAATCATACACTGAGATTAATAAATGATGAACTACAATATTGCACAAAACTTACACATTTCAGCACAGTATACATTTTCAGTCTTCTAGCCGCAATCAAACAGAGAATGTATCCCTTAACATATGGTACGGTGCCGTGTAGCACGCAGTGGATTGCCTCGAGATTCGGGCCAGCACGAATCTCAAGAAGATCCAACGGCTTATGTGTTGCATGGCATGGTGCCATGCCATATGTTAGGAGATCTGAAATCAAACAAAATCTATCACCGAGTACTAATCTCATACAGCATGTCCGATTCGATCGGGCTCGCCGTGTCTACACGATCCTCTCTCGTGACAGTGAGATCAGTGCCTCTAGTGGTCGTGAAACCTCCGGTGGTCATCGTCGTTCCAAAACTGATCAAACTCCACGGGGTCGTATCCGATGTGTTACCTGACAGATAAACAAACGGGTTGATAGGCGGGACAATATCTATTTCGCCCTCGAGCATCCTCACTACACCACTCATTGTCGGTCGTGCGTCGGGCTGGTATTGCACGCACCACAATGCAACCTTACACAGTCTCTCGGCTTTCTTTCTCGGATCGCCGTGTCCGACATCACACTGGTCTAAAATCAACTCCAGTTCGCCTTCGTCAAACTTCTGCCAGACCCATTTCGGGAACCACCGCTGGCTCTCATCGTCGATATCGAGTCGCAAGTTCCTCCTGCGTCCCAAAATCTCGAAAAGTAGCATGCCGAAGCTGTACACGTCGCATTTGCAGGTAACGTGTTCGCCAATGTTCCAAAGCTCCGGGGCGGCATATCCGGGCGTCCCGCGGCCCCCTGTAAACTCCTTAGAAGAAGAATAATTCGAACTGATGCTGGCGCTATGTGCTGCTCTACTGTTGCCGCTGTTGCTGTCGCTGCTCTTGAGGCTTTTACGTGTGCAGTATCTAGCGAGCCCAAAATCAGAAACCTTCGGCACGAAGTCGGTCGTCAAAAGCACATTCGCAGGTTTTATGTCGTAGTGTATGATCTTCTGCTGGCACTCCTCGTGCAAGTACCGAATCCCTTTCGCCGTACGAACCGCTATCTCGTGTAACTTTTGCCATTCCAGGGCCTTCTTGTCGTCGAACAAGAAATTGTCGAGCGACCCGTTTGCCATGTACTCGTATATCAAAGCCTTGGTGGTTCTATCGAAGCAGAACCCATATAGCTTCACCAAGTTCATATGGTAGGTACGACCGACAGTAGCGATCTCTGCCATGAATTGCTCCTCGCTTCGCTTGTTTATGGTGCCCTTCAACACTTTTACTGCCACTTCCAGTCCATTCGGAAACTGTCCCTTGTAAACCACGCCGAACCCGCCTCTGCCCACTTCCGTCGAGAAATTGCTCGTGATCTGAACAATTTGGTCTGTGCTGTATCTCATCGGCCTCTCGTTCAAGATTTCGTCAAGAAACCATTCGATCGGTTCCATTTCGATTGTCGCATCTTTGTCCTTCTTGTTGGGATTCGACCGAAGATTTCTTCCTTCTGTCAAATCGACAGTTTTCCTAGTTCGGTACCATTTAACGACTATCACTGTTGCGAGAAGAACTATAATAGCTCCCAATACAGCGGATACTGTAACAAAAAAACAATTATAATTTACGTTACCATTAGAAATCTGTAATAGTGAACCGATTATATCGATCGAAATTTGACTTTGAGACTTACTGATTGCCACTGCAGCAGTTGAAGCCATTGTTTAGAGATGTGCCAGTTCTGTATCTGGCGTCCTGTTTAGTCGCTGCAGTGTATCCGCAAAGCCAACCCGCAGCTTAGTAATTCTAACAGCAAACAAAGATTAGAAACCTACAAGAATTTTGCGATGAAAACAATGAGAACAGCGCGAAAATTAGGCAGCTGTTTCCTAAGCTGTGAAAATTGCACAGTATAAGTATGTTCCAAATATACCAGTGTACTTTTTCGTACCAGTACTTTGTCGGGATGGATATTTCAGAGGCTTTCAGTTACAATCCACTCAAAATTGCAAATACCCAGAAACCAATTTCTCAACAGAGAATGCGGTAATTGCGGCGATTTTGAAATTGCTACGACTCGAGATTGTTGTGAGGTGCCTTAACTGATCAAAGGTCCTTCAAAATCTGTAATAACTTGGCCTCCAACTCTGTACTTCCCTGTATCATACTGTATTATACTGGTAGTACTGAAAACAAGAGTAATCAGAAAGAGGAAAAAAGGAAGAGATTGGGACTTACAACATTCCAGTCTAAGTGCCAGAAGCAAAGAGCTGCCTTGCTATGTAATGTAACTATATAGTCAGCAAAGATCTGCCCTGCTATGCTTGGCAGTTGAAATATATGTCTGCCATATATACAACTTAGCCGCCACAAGAGAGGCCATACATTACAGACAATTGTATATGAACATATAACAAATGAATCCCAACAACTACCAGGAGTCCCAATTGGCTGCCATATATATGAAAACTACTGATTCTATTGCACATTATCATCAATTCATTGCTTATGTAGAAAAGTCCAGCTTTCTTATGTCATACGGTAAAGGTAAAATTATTCACCACAATATCTATGCTTATTTTTCTTTCTTCTTTTCATTTCATTAATCTTATATAAAACGTATATGTTTTCTCAAATTAAATTAATTTGAGAATTTAGCATAATTTTTCAACGTCCAAAAGTTTTTCCGACTTGTATATATTCTTAAGGGAGTTGATAACTGCACCCCTTAAAAAAACCTCTTAACCGCATCCTAATACATTTTTAGTTAAAAAATTCTTTTTCAATACAACAAATCACTTTTATCAGTTGCAATTCACATTTTCAATCGAACAAAACACTTATATATATACAATAGAAAAATCAAGAATAAAAAAAAAATCACTCAAAATTTATGAGAGTATGAGAAAGAAAGTGAAAATATTACCAATTTAGTTGGGGGTGGATAAGAGGTGTCGCTAAGGGAGGCAAATATAATTTCTCTATTCTTAAATATAATACTAAACTCTTACGTCATTATTATTTAATAATAAATGTGATGATGATTTGAAGCAGAAAGTGATACATGGTGCCTATTTCAAGTTTGTATTCACTTCTATTACACGAACGTGGCGTTCTAATTTGATGTCTCAAAATAAACTGCGAAAAAATAAAGCTGTAAATTTATTTACCTATATAATTTTTCTAAAGTAAAAAGAACGAAAATAAAACTAAGCTTATGAAATAAATAAGTATTGCCTTTGCTTTTTTGGATAGGAAGATTTTATTTGCCAAATTAAGACCGATAATTAAGTAGTGTTTTGAACCACTTCCATCAGAAATTAAGTAAACAAACCGAATCTAATAATTAGTAAAAGTTATATAAGAAGAGACAAACCACCAGGAGCCATCTACAAGTCATCAGCTGTGACAAGTAACATTTTGTCACTTTCACTGTCCCTTTGAGCTAGCTGAGATTTTCTAAAGCCACCAACTAAAAAATTCAATTAAAAAAATTAAGGACTCCGTATCCAAAAAACAATTTTTCTTTAGTGATGATGATTAAAAAATATGAGTATTACACATTTTTCCCACCTTATAGATTTTATTAACTATATAAATTATCGAATATGATAGCGAAGATAGAAAAGAAAACTGAGATTATGTAATTATCAACAAGTTAGAGATTATGTAAGTATAACAATTAGCAAGTTAAATGGGGTGAATAGTTATTGAATAGTTATTTTGTGAAATTTAAGTGGAACCACACAATTAAATAAACTAGACAATTAATTCAACAATTTAATTGAGGAGGTGGTGGATCGATCGATCAATTCACTGCTCAAACAAATCGACAAATGTGGTAATAAAGTAAAGGGTGTCTCTTGTCTAGAAATTCAGTATTACGCACATATAATTAACCTAGTGATCAGTAGAGTAAATTAATCATCATTGTCGTTCCCACTCAAAATTGTAACAATTTCCACTTTAAAACTTGTGTCTAATTAGAACAAGGTAGGTGTATAATTTTAATCCTTATGAATTTAAGTTAGCTTGAAAGGTCCAATTTTTAAGGGGTTAAGGCCTGTAGTATTCCCCACCATTCCTCAAATACAGAGACACCTTTACAAGTAAAGAGTAGCTATTTTAAGGGGTTAATTGCTTGTTTTGACATCATGGGTCAAACAGCTAATTAATGCCCCTAAACATTTAAACAATTAATAGAAACCTCTGCTTCCAATTCAAGTCCCAAACATGTAGGGTGCGTTACATATAAGGTGCATTTGGATGGGGTGAAAAATAGTATTAACTTGATTAGTGACTATACTTATTAGTTGCTATTTTATGTTTGGATGGGTAAATAATTTTTTAAAAATATTGAGTTCGTAGATATTCTACCAACCAAATATTCTACTATCCCAACCAGTAGCTGAGTAACGCTGAGTTACTCAGCTACTATCCCAAAACTTAAGATTAGTGACTATTCTCACTAACCCAATATTTCATCCGAACACACCCATATATATATAGATAAAATTATAGAGCAAATATGCAGGAAACCATGAATATATAGTCATATATATACTCCACTATACTAAAATTCCACAGTTGCATGCAGCATATATAAAATAGATGTCACCATATAATCAACTAACTTCAGCTCAGAGGTCTCTGTTGCCTAATTTGAGCCCATACAAGTCCACATTGAGCCCCCATTAATTGCCCATAAGCATGAATTCATATCCCCTGCTGTACTGCATTGTGCAGTTCTCAATGCAGTACACAACGTCAGCCAGCCGTTGGATCATCTCAATATTCGTGCCAGTGCGGATCTCAAGATGATCCAACTGCTGACGTTGTGAGCTGCACAATATTACAGTAAGTTGGGGGATGAGCACTCTTGACACACACACACACTAACACATGCAATCACTTCATGCCATGGCGCCTCTTGTACTCCTCTACAGATATCGCGAAGGGGTGGTTGGCACTGTCAGAATCACGCACCTTATTGCGTCCAATGGATATCTCCTGCCTCCGCCTCCTCAGCACGTTGCCCCGCATTACGCGCTCCTGCACGGTGCTGCCCAGACCAAACGTCTTTGCGAGGTCAATCTTCACCTCAAAGTTATGCAGCTCATATAGCGGCACATTTCCATCAACCGGCGCCTCTGTGTTTACCAGCTGTCCATTCTGTCCCGTTGCGTCCTGTGTAACTGCAGTGGCATATACTTCCTTCGTGCCTCCAACTTTGGTACCGGCAATTGTGTTGGCGGCAGAAGTACTTGATCCTTTACCTACCGGCGTATAGCAAGCCATTGTGGGTCGGGTCCAGTGTCGAGATGATGGGTCATACCCGACATCTCCAGCCTTCAGCTCAGTGTTCGCTGGCTTCAGATCTGATGCATTCTTGAAGTTCTCAGCACGGTTGCGCCGGTTCATCTCCACCAGCCTGGCAGCCTTTGAGTCTGCATGTTCTGCCTGCATCTGCAAAATCAAACAATGAATTTTTCGTGCAAAAATAAGTGCAGAACTAAATTTATATGTACCTTTCCATAACATTGCAATAAACTTATTCACACTTTTTATGGCATTTTGGTTTGAAAAAAAATTATTTTGGTAAGCTTATGATATTTAAGGTTACCATTGTTATTACTGTTCTTTCTTTATTTATCTATTTTATCTTTCTTACGATCATGATCATCATTGGGTTTTACTTGGTTTCATTTCTAGCCTACCCCAACTTGTTTGGGACTAAAGGCTTGGTTGTTGTTGTTGTTGTTGTTGTATGATATTTAAGGTTCTCCAAGTGTTACATTTCCAATAGAATTAATAGCTTTTTCTTTTTTTGAGATAAAGATGAGGGTCAAGCCGCTCAAATTTAAATGTCTATAATTTTGAAGTAATTTACAATACTTTGATCAGAACTAGAGCACATTATGGTTCTTAATTTGATTTTGGAAGAATCGTTCAACATAATGATATGCAATTAGTTAGTCCAACTGATTAGCAAACTGGATTAATTTACCTGCTCTAGCTGCTTGAGGCGGCTGAGGATGCGCTCAGCTTCTGCCGCATTGTTCTGAGCCCTAGCAACCTCCAGATCATTTCTGAGGCGGCCCTTCTCTGCTGCCATGTTTGTCGGCCTAAGCAAAACCGACTTCTTCTCCTGGATAAGATGCTTCACAGTTTGAGCCGAGTACACAAAGTTCAGGGCTTTGTCAATTTCATCCTTCTTGTCCTTCAATTCCTTGCGGGTCGGCACTCGCATGCCCCTTTTCTTTGATATCTGATCGATCATTTACCAAAAAGTTTCCAATTCAGAACAAATTCTACAATCCAATTTCTTGCTTTATTTTTTTTAATTAATTGTATGGCTATATTACAATGATAATATCTTGGTTTGACCAATAATTCTATTCTTTTGCCAACCATGATTCAACATGAAATAAATTTAGCCAAATTATGTAAATGCATGACATCAACCAACGGCACGCCAAATTTGGGTAAATTTTCAGACTGAATCCGGGCATTATTATTTCGACATGGATTTTACTTGTTACTCTGTGTGTGTGTGCAGTGTGTGGTTACCTTAAGCCACTCATAGAACTCCTCCTCGAGCGGGGGAAAGTCCGATGCCTCTGTCATCTTGCACTTATCATCAGACGTCCCGGCGCAGGAGACAAGAATGAGATACTTGTGCGTTGCATAGTTTTCAAAGTTGTACGTCTTCGTTGGGTCACTGGCATCGATGGTCTTCACCATATAGAGGCGATACTTGCGACTACCATCCTTGTACTGGTGAATACCGATCCTGATGAAGCAACCTGGCAAGAGATCCTCGAAGAAAGGATCCATGAACCACTTGAGGAGCCTTGATCGGGGGATCGTGACATCCCTGATGTCTTCAAATTGAAGACGCTCCTCCATTGGTGAATCTTCCGGAAGTTCTTCACCGTCACTCATTGCACCTTCGCTCGGAGGACTTGCATTGCGGCGACTAGTCTCAGGTGCCGGCCTGTCAAAAAAAAAAAAGTGCTCTGATTTTAGTTTCATAAAATTGGAATTGATGGTCAAATGCAATAACTTCAAACTATTGTATGAACTCCAAATACCCATTGTTCATCCTTGCAGCTTGTTTTTCCCGATCTCTTTCTTATTTTGGTGCCTTGTAACTTCAAATTCAACGGCGGGGTCGGAAGGGATTAGGGTTTATGTAAACAAGTAACGGAAAATTAATCGGGAAAGGTGGCCCGAGGGAATGTTATTTAGTTTGTAACGGTATGTAGTTCTTAAAAATCAGAAATTAATTTGTTAGTGAGACAAGCATTGAACTATCGTAAACATATAATCATATTAAAACAGATTAAGTACACTAGGAGACATATTACTACAATATCACTAGAAGTTTAAATGAAATATAGTGAAATTATAATAAAGTTCACTTCTACAGAGATTTAACATCCTGCGTCTGCATCGGCTGAGATCGTGAGGGATCTCAGGACCCTGCGATCCTGAGATCTGCTCTGTCCATTTAAAGCAACGCTCCAGATTATTTCACATAAGGTATTCCCTACCCTGTCCTGCCCTGGCAAAATCTGATCTAACCCGACTCAACCCGACCTGTGTTTCAGGAAAAGTTAGACTAACCCGAACCCGACGCCCCGTGTTTCAGAGAAAGTCAGACTGACCCAAACCCGATCCGACCCGAAAAATGTCGGCAGATGTCAACCCGATACTTGACCTGACCCGACCCGAAAAAATGCTGGCAGCCGTCAACATGATATCCAACCCGACCCAAAAAAATGCCGATAGCCGTCAACACGATACCCAATCCAAACCTGACCCGACCTGATCTGACCCGACAATCTGCCACCTCTACCATCTCTATTTACACGGCAAAGAGAGATGGCACCGAAATAACATGAAAATTGAATCAAGTAATCTGGAGCGTTGCTTTAAATGGACGGAGCAGATCTCAGGATCGCAGGGTCCTGAGATCCCTCACGATCTCAGCCGATGCGGACGCTTTACCATCCTATGCAACAAATAAATGCACAATTACTTTAAATAAAAATGCCCAAGAAATCAAACTATATGAAACAAAAAACTTAACCCTCCAGAATTGGACAAGCCATCTTGAAAGAGGTTCTTCAGGTGGTTCTGATACCCTTTCGAATCTTTCTGGCGCATGCGGCGAGCACGCAACTCCTCAAGAGCGCTTTGCGTAGCAGTCACCTTTTCAATGCCCCTTGCTGATGTCCTTCCAGCACTTGCTTTTGCCGGCGGTGGAGGCGAGCTGTCTTTCTGCTTGCGGGGCGCTCTGCTGCTGCCTCCCTTTGGCAGCTTAATCTTCTGCTCTGATCTTTCCTTCGCCATCTGTTTGAGACGGTAGTCGTCCCAGCGAGTGCTCCTCTCTGCCAGAATCATCTCCCTTTCCAACTCCAACATCTTCGCCAGATGCGCCTTGTCCTCATCATCCATGTACAGGTCCGACCCGAATGGCGGCGCGCCATCAGAGTCAGCCTTGTTCGTTTCCTCATGCTTGTCTTTGGACCCTTTCTCTAGCTGATACCCCTTTGTTGACGCTGACGGAGTACTCTTGCTGCTTCTGTTTCTTGGTTTTTCAGGCATGGCATTTGGGGCAGTACTGGACCCTTTGCCATCGGGTCGGCGTGAGGAGCTGCCCAGGCAACCAGCGGCTTGCAAAAGAAGGTTTTCGAGATCCTTATTCATAGTTACAAGCACCCCTTATCTGCACAGGAGTAGTAATGTCGTATTATTCATGTACATGCTAATGTGAGTGAGAATTCAATTCTAAAATAACACCGATCAAAAGCATAAATGATGATTACAGATTGTTGAAGCACTAAATGTAAACAATCAAACATGGATACAAATGAGATTGCTATATGTTATCATATGAATGTATTTATGAATGTCGAAACAGGGCCGTACTTTATTGATCACGATGCTCCGTTACGCACGTCGGCTGATCAGCATGCATGCATGCAGAAGATGCAGAAGTATACAGTTTATATTGATTGATCTAAATTTAACTATAATTGGAATTTCCTGAATTTGGAACATGCATATATACACTTCAGTAGAGTATTTCATGATGGACAAAAGAAGAAATATAACATCAGCAATTAGGATTAACCAAAAGATTATATATGTAGAATATTCACAGCGCGCGCGAAAGGAAGCTGACATGAAAAATCCAACATTTGTACAAGTTTCCCGCGCGTGTAAACCTTTTTTTTTTTTACTTTTTCCCCCGGTTCGGACTAGAGGCCGGAGAGTTAAGTTTGTATTTAAAAAAGAAATACAGTATATATATTCACATGCATATGCATTGGTTACAATTATATATTTTGGTGCTTGATTTACATAAAAGTAAAATCCAAATAAATGGAATTAAAAAAAAAAAAAAAAAAAAACAGATTGATCAATTGAAGGTGACCTTAACAAAGGGCAGAAGGCAGAATATTTGGTTTATAAACATGTGTGTTGTCAACAAATTATCAAGAAAAATTCTCGCTAATTATAAGCTGGTGCATGTATATATATATAAGTTTTTTTTTTTTTTTTTTTTAGTAAGAGCATGTATAAGGTTTCACCATTGATAGGAATTGAATGGGGAAAATTAAAATGAAAAGGAAAAATAAAAGAGATAAAATTAATTCAATAAATTGCGTGTGATAAATAAATAAATAAATTAAGAGGTGCATGCATATATGGCGATGGTTACACGATAAGAGAAGAGAGATCAAAATTAATAATTATGCAATATTTATATACCTAGATATAATAGCTAGCTCCGGGCCGGCGGTGGAGGGCTGCATGCAAGCGGCGCCGTCGCCGTCGCCGGAGAAGGAGAAGGGGAGGGGAGAAGGGGAGTGATGAGATCGAGGTTATATTAATTGGGGGTAGAAGGAATAAGAAAGAAAGAGGAATGAATATATGGTGAATGCACAAACGTGACACTTGGATGTGTGTTGTAGTACAGTTGTCTATGTTATGTGAGTAGTGAGTAGTAGCTAGGTTGACTGACTCGAGTCGGAAGTGAGTGAGTGAGTGAGTGAGTGAGTGTGTCCGACCGAGTCCGACTGTCCGGCCGTGCCAGAGTTTGCTCTAGTTTACTTGTTGGGTGCAGGGCGGAGCTAGAGTTTTGTTATGGGAGGTGCTTAGTAGTACAAAACTAAATATCCATCAATCATAGGGGGGCCAAATGGCAATTACCGACCAAATTACACAGAAAAATGACATATATCCATTGAAGTTGCAAAATCAGGGGGGGCGGCTTAGCACCCCCTTGTCCCCCCTGTTGAGATTTTGCTAGTGGATTTTGTGTGTTTATGTGTGTGTGTATGTAGAAGGAAGAGAGGAAGAAGAGAAGAGAAGAGGGCAGAATTTTTGTGGGAAGAAGAAGCCCTCCCAATTTTCCATTTTCTAATATTTATTTGGTCTTTTACAAATTTACGAATTAGACCCTACAAATACAAATAATTACAAATAACAATGGAAAAAATAAAAACAAAAGAGGAATGAGTAGGGACTCCAACAATCCTCCTCCTCCCGACTCATGGAGCGTGTCCGCCTACCAAACCCGCCTTCTTACAACAAGCTTCAAGCTTCAACGGCGGTACCGGCTTCGTCAACATATCCGAACAATTTTCACTCGTGTGGATTTTCTCCAACGCCAATTCCCTATTCTCAAGCACATCTCGAATCCAATGATACCTCAAATCGATATGCTTGGAACGAGAGTGAAACATCGGATTTTTACTTAAGTGAATTGCACTTTGACTATCACAAAATAAAACATACCGTTCTTGCCGAATACCCAACTCGTGCAAGAATTTCTTCATCCAAATGACTTCTTTGCACGCTTCCGTAACGGCTATGTACTCGGCTTCGGTTGTTGAGAGTGCAACACACTTTTGCAATTTAGATTGCCATGACACGGCCCCGTTTCCAAAACAAACCAAATAACCGGATGTAGACTTCCTCAAGTCTACGTCACCGGCCCAATCGGCATCCGTATATGCCTCCAAAACCGGTTCGGTTGTGCCACCAAAGCAAATGCAATGCTTACTTGTACCACGCAAGTATCTTAGAATCCACTTAGTGGCATTCCAATGTGCCTTACCCGAATTCGAAAGAAAGCGACTAACCACGCCAACGGCATGAGCTATGTCCGATCTCGTGCACACCATTGCATACATTAACGAGCCTACAACCGAGGCATATGGCACATTCTTCATCTCCTCCTTCTCCTTGTCATCCTTCGGACAACTATCATGAGACAATTTAAAATGGCTCGCAAGGGGAGTGGTTACCGGTTTACAATTTGCCATGTTGAATCTTTCAAGTACCTTCTCAATGTACTTTTCTTGTGACAACCAAATTTTCCGATCTTTCCGGTTTCTAGTGATTCTCATTCCAAGAATTTGCTTAGCCGCACCCAAATCTTTCATAGCAAATTCGCTACCAAGTCTTTCTTTCAATGCTCTAATTTTTCGCAAATCACTACCGATGACCAACATGTCATCAACATAGAGCAAGAGAATAATAAAATCATCGCTAGAATACCGTTTTACAAAAACACAATTATCGGAATTAGTTTTCACGAAATTGTTGTCACTCATAAAAGATTCAAACCTTTTGTACCAATTTCGTGGCGCTTGTTTCAAGCCATAGAGGCTCCTCCTCAATTTGCACACCAAGTGCTCTTGTCCTTCCGCCACGAATCCTTCGGGTTGCTCCATATAGAGCTCCTCCTCCAAATCACCATGGAGGAATGCGGTTTTGACGTCTAGTTATTCGATCTCCAAATCCAAACTAGCGGCCAAACCGAGCATAACCCGGATAGAGGACATCTTCACAACGGGAGAGAAAATTTCATCAAAATCAACTCCCTTCTTTTGATCAAATCCCTTCACTACCAACCGAGCCTTGTATCTCGGCTTTCCTTCTTGACCCTCCGATTTTACCCGATATACCCATTTATTTTTTAGCACATTTTTGCCCTTCGGCAATTCCACCAAATCAAAAGTGTTGTTCTCATGCAAGGATTTCATCTCATCTTGCATGGCTTCCATCCACTTATTTTTGTGCTCCGATTCAATTGCTTGATCAAAGCATTTGGGCTCACCATCATCTACTAACAAAATAAAATCATTGGTAGAGTACCTTGTGTTGGCCCGCCTTTCTCGGGTTGACCTCCTCACCTCTTGTGGTTGAGGATCCACACTCGAAGAGGTTTCGGCTTGAGGTTCATTCACCTCTTGAGAGTCATTGGTTTCGGTTGGTTGATTCGGGTTTGGTTGAGTTGTTTGGGAATTTGGGTTAGAGTTTGAGAGAGGAGTTAGATCGACAAGGTTCCTCGAAGAGGTTTCGGCTTTGTCGAGGTTTTGCGAATCACCAACGTGCTCTTGTTCAAAGAACACTACATCTCGACTTCTAACTACCTTCTTTTCAATTGGATCCCATAATCGGTACCCGAATTCACCATTCCCGTACCCCAAGAAAACACATTCTTTGGTCTTGCTATCGAGCTTTGACCTTTCATCTCTGGGAATGTGCACGAATGCTCTACAACCAAACACCCTAAGATGATCATAAGAAACATCTTTACCTTTCCAAATCGTTTCCGATATATCACCGTCCAACGCATGTGAAGGGGAGCGGTTGATCAAATGGACCGCCGTGTTCAAGGCTTCACCCCAAAAGCCTTTCGAGAGTTTAGAATGAGAGAGCATACAACGAATTCTCTCATAAATGGTGCGGTTCATTCTCTCGGCTACACCGTTTTGTTGTGGGGTCTTTGGAACGGTTTTCTCAAGCTTGATACCGATGGTCTTGCAAAATGATTCGAATGGACCACGGTATTCTCCTCCGTTATCGGACCGGATGCACATCACCTTCTTTCCGGTTTCTCGTTCCACTTCCACAACCCACTTCTTGAACACGTCCAAAACTTGATCTTTTGACTTCAACGGGTATGCCCACAATTTCCTTGAGTGGTCATCCACAAAAGTCACAAAATAAAGTGCACCACCGATGCTTCTATCTCCCATAGAACAAAGATCGGTGTGTACCAAATCCAACAAACTCGGTTTCTTACCATGTGGCGTTCTCTTGAAGGCGACACGGTGTTGCTTGCCCGCCAAACAATGGGTGCAAGAGGTGAGAGATCTACCGTCACAAGGCACGAAATTTCTTTTAGCGAGAATTTCAATGCCTTTTTGGCTCATGTGACCCAACCGCAAATGCCACAAATCGGTCGAGCCATTTTCCGAAACATTCACCTCCCCACATACTTTAACTTGGGTTGCATAAAGCGAACCCAATTTCGTACCGCGAGCAATCACCAATTGTCCTCTCGACAATTTCCATTTGCCTCCAAAGAAGCTACTCTTGTACCCTTCGTCATCAAGGATACCAACCGAGATCAAATGAAGTCTCATATCCGGCACATGCCGAACATTTTTCAAAACAAGCTTGCTTCCCAAATTGGTCTCGACACAAATGTCTCCAATGCCAACAATTTTGCAAACTCCGTTATCTCCCAACCTTACAACACCACGTTCACCTTCCGTATAGGAAGTGAACAAGTCACGTTTGGATGTGACGTGGAAGGAAGCGGCGGAGTCTACGATCCAATTGGAGTCTTGACCAATATAATTCACAAAGCCTTCATTGTAGGCTATGAACACCTCCCCATCGGAAGCAAGGGCGGTGGTACTTTCGTGTTCACCATCACCGCCTCTCTCCTTTGATTGACTCCTTTTAAAGCCATCATTCTTGGCTTTTAACTTCCGGCATTCGTGCTTCATATGGCCGGGCTTCTTGCAATAATGGCAAATAATTCTCTTTCTCGACTTAGATCTTCCCCTCGACTTACTCCGCTTGTCATCATAGTCGGAGTTTCTATGAGAACTCCTTCCCCGATTCTCGGTGACTAGAGCCGAAGATTCACCCGAGACACCTAGCTCCTTACGCCTCAGCTCCTCGTTAAGCATGCTATCCTTCACCATGGCTAGGGTCACGACACCATTTGGTGCCGAATTGCTCAATGTCACCACCAAGGTTTCCCAACTATCGGGTAGAGAACTCAACAAAATTAAAGCTTGCAACTCCTCGTCCAAAACCATTTTCATGGTTGACAAACGGTTCACACAATCTTGGAAACGGCTCAAGTGATCCGATACCGAAGAACCTTCTTGGTACTTCATATTAACCAATTTCCGGATGAGAAAGGCCTTGTTCTGAGCGGTCTTGCGCTCATACAAACTCTCAAGTTTACCCCACAAGGCTTTCGCGTCGGTTTCGGTTGAGATATGGTGGAATACGGAATCATCCACCCATTGTCTAATCAAGGCTATCGTTTTCCGATTAGACACTTTCCAAGCATCGTCGGAGGTTTCGGCGGGTTTGGTACCGGTAAGGGGTCCATAGGCATCCTTACAATACAACAAATCCTCCATCCTAGACTTCCAAATTCCATAGTTGGATGAGGTCAATTTAATCATGGTACCACTGCCACTATCCTCCATTTTCCAAATCAAACAAACACCTAACTAGCAAATCTCCAAATTAATCGAATGAAATTCCCAAAATGGGCAACAAACAGTCAGACAGCTTTGGAACCACTTGCGTTATAACGCACCACAACTTCCGTTGTAACGGAACAATTCAATTGCCTTTCAGAGGCTTTCCGTTATAACGCACCCCAAATTCCGTTGTAACGGAACAACTCCAAGTGGTTCACCCAGATTGCGTTATAACGCAACACCACTTCCGTTATAACGGAACAATGCACTGACCTTCCAGAGAGCACCCGTTATAACGCAATACACCTTCCGTTATAACGGAACAGATTCGGTACCAGTTTCAGAGGGTCTCAGCTTGCGTTATAACGGACCAAACAATGCGTTATAACGGAACAAAGATCTGACTAGGTTTTACCTCAGATCGCTGACGCCTTCGATCGTCGGAGCAGCGATCAACGACGACGCCCACCAAATCAGCACTCTACTGACCTCAGATCTGCTCAGCACCAACCAGATTTCGCAACTCACACCAAATCCCCAATCCGCACACGACTCGGCGAGACGCGGCGGAACAAACTCGAGCGCCGGCAACGACAGTGGGGCAGCGACGGTGGCAGCGAGCGGAACGAGCACGACAGCGGCAGCAACAAGCAACAGTGACGGCGGCGAAGCTCCGGCGACGGCGGCGAACGGTGGCTCTGATACCAATTGTTGAGATTTTGCTAGTGGATTTTGTGTGTTTATGTGTGTGTGTATGTAGAAGGAAGAGAGGAAGAAGAGAAGAGAAGAGGGCAGAATTTTTGTGGGAAGAAGAAGCCCTCCCAATTTTCCATTTTCTAATATTTATTTGGTCTTTTACAAATTTACGAATTAGACCCTACAAATACAAATAATTACAAATAACAATGGAAAACATAAAAACAAAAGAGGAATGAGTAGGGACTCCAACACCCCCTAACTCCGCCCCTGGTTGGGTGCATGCAGTGCAGACTGTGTAGTGATGCAGTCCAGTCCAGTCCAGAAACTGCCTGGGAGCGCTCGGCAGTGATGAAGAGCTAACCGTATTGCCTGCTTACGTCCATAGCGTCTATAGGTTATTAAATTTGAGACGGGAAAAATATAACTTGCCTCTTACAATTAATGCCCTAGACCCCTCTGATGTGCTGGCAAAATATTTACAAAAATATCCTTTTTTCAGAAAAATTTACAGAAATATTTCATTTTCAAAGACATTTTACAAAAATGACACTGCCTTGAAAAATATTTATGTAATAATACCTTAAACATTTTTACAAAAATGTAACTCCGACCAAACAAATTTACAAAAATGACCCTCCGACCCCATATGCCACCTCATCACAGGGTTGTGGGGCAAAGTTGGAGGCATTTGAGATGTGTGTTACATTTTGAAATGTATCGCTACATTCTTTGTATGTTTATGGATGTATGAACTGCTTTTCAAGAGATGCATGATGTTTTCTCTTTGCAATTTCCGAATTTCGTACTTGCAATTTGACGAGTCCGGATTTGCTGGTGCGCGTCCAGATCTGCAGCGCAGATCGGACGGTGCGCCAGACCTCGGGATCCGAACTCAATGCTTTTCACGGATCTCGAAGTCTGGCACACCGTCCGATCTGCGCTGCAGATCTGGACGCGCGCCAGCAGATCCCGAGTTCAATTTGACATGTGCCTTGTTTGAATCTCGTTATGGCTTAAATAATTACTAGTAAGCTACCCGTGCATTCGGTATAAGAAAAATAAAGGCGCTCTCTATTAAAAAAAAAAAAAAATCATCAGATGACATATGAATAATATAGCAAAAAATTAATCTTTTAAATCAACTGATTAATATAACAAATATGAGTATGTATTATGAATACATCATGTCAAGCAAGAATAATTATAATTTGAACACCATCGACCAATGTGTGCATGCAACCAAAATGTAATATCCCTTTATTTCATATTCTAGACAATATATAGGAAAAAACAAAAACGTAATTAATTAAGGAAATTAAATAAAGGAAAGAAATAATGAAAAATTGAAGGAAAACCAAAGCAAAAGCAAAAAAAAAAAGAAATTATTAAACCCCGTCCATGACAATTATTTAAAAATGTATTAATACACTGGTTGTGGTAATTATATATATGGGAATAAGTCTATATGATTTTATATAGCGATTCGATAAACAACTAAAAGAAGACTTCAACACGGAAATGCTATCACATAAAATCCTAACGCTCATCTGACGGTTCATATTTCTTTTGATATTTCAACCATGAATCACAACCATTGACGAATCTAGAATCTTATTAGGTGCTTAATAAGGAGTAGAGAAGAGAGAAATAAGAGATAGAGAATCATCTCCCATACTAATATAACAATTGTTTGACGAAGCATCTGTGCGGTTGTGGCGTTGTGCTAATCCTATCATTTTAACTAGATTGTTTAGCTAGATCAATTTGTGGCAGAAATTATGATTTATAATGTTGCAAGTTGCAACTATAATATCTAATTGTTTAACAGATATTTTATTGACGAAAAAGGGGAAAAAAAAAAAGAAAAGGAAACTAATGATATTAATTAATCAAATTGACAAGATGATAATCTAATAATAATGATTTAATTAATTTTCTTTACAATTGTAGATCTAGAATAACATTTAAATGTACAAAATTATTTATGCAAAATAAGTTCTATAATCTCAATACGTAAGTACGTGTTGCCAATAATTTCCGGGTTGTACGATCCAAAACTCCTGAGAAATAATAGCATATTTAACCCAATCAAGATTATTTGTGATAATAAATTAGTTGTTAGGCCATTAAGAAAAATAATTTGACTAGTGAGACCTTTAAAAAAAAATTATATAAAGTATGCTCAACAATATCTCCAATATATAAACAAAGGTGACAAAAACTTAAATTATATAATTTTCACCGGGAAAAGAAATATCATACAATTATTATAATACATCTTTGAAAGTTTTCTCTTGCCTCTATTATGAGAATATCGATGGTGCATAATTGCTCAAAAATATTTCATTCTTCATTTTTTTTCACGTGCATTTGAAGCTTTTATTATTTCACAAATTTTGATAACGTTCCATATATAACACTCTAAATAAATTCAAATGCTCGACCGGTACCTCTTCTAGAGACCAGAATACAAGTTCAAGAAACTAAAACAGGAAACACAATATATCTCATTCCTTTTCTTCGAGTTATGTAAGAAACCTGATCAGATATGTGCAATTTCAGCATTTATAACCTCATATTCTCAGCACCAGAACAGTTAGCAGCAAGACAATGCACATCATACTGGTGCAACAAACCACAAACAGCAACGAACAACCCTCTCCTTCTGACAAACAAAAATGCATACACCTACTCGAGGAACCAAATTTGATAACAGCCAACAATTTAAAGATTCCTAGTCAATTCTGAGTTTGGGATGAAGAGGATGCCTTTTCTAAAACACATTATCAGCCTTTTCTTTCAAGCTTCCACCATGGGTTCAGGTCCCGACGAGTCTGACGTGCACTGGTGATACCGGTTTGAGTTGAATAAGATGTCCTTTATCACCTATTTAACCATAATGCATTAGGATTCAGAGAGTGACAACATTAGTCATCAAGTTAATATTCATACCATCAACAGGCCTTGTACAAGGTAATCTCCTGAAGTTTATTAAAAACGTTTTGAGACTGATTATGATAAATATAAGTGGTCCAAACTAAGATGACAAACCAACCTGTGACATGAGGCCATGAACCTGCTCAGCGGTAATTTTTGAGCTGTCACGAGTTATCTTCGTCAGTTGCGATTCCTCTGGCTGTAATTAAATAAATAATGATGTAAAAAAAGTACTAAATGGTGCACTGTCCCATGAGCAAAACAGAACAATGAAGGATGTTATTATTCTATAAATGCTGAAAATAAGGAACAAATTAAGAACAAAGAAGTCTTAGGGTAAGACATTCACAGGGGAGAAAAGGCAAACCTCCTTTTTGCGCTGAGATGAGCTCATGTATGAGCCATAGCGTGACGAGGCCATCTGATTCTCTGCCTGTTCGAGCTTATCAGCTGCTCCATCGCAAAAACAGGGATACATTAACATATATATTAGTAATATTTTAATTTCCTATTGAGGATAACTCCAATTCTATAGATGTTGAGAACACTTGCACAAAACAAGTTAACTTCTAAAAATGTAAAATCTACACAAAACTACTTAATGTCCACATAAAAAGCTAATATTGAAAAAACTTGTGCTGCCGCATTATAAAATTAGAAAAATAAGCCAGTAGTATTCCATTTTTAAATCAATGTACCAGAAGGCATGAAAATGGTGTTTCCTTGTATGGTTTTTTATTTCACAAAATGGCATACTGCACACTGTTGCTTTATTAGTTCTGAAAAGGTAGAGAATGACATCTCAACTATATAAAAAAGCAGAACTATGTGCTTACAATATATGGTTACAAAAAAACAAAAAGAAAAAGCCTCTTTGCTTTTCAGAATATAACTCCAGGGGAAGTAAAAGAAAAGTAGTCCTAAGGATTGAGATGTGATTTTCTTATGTGCATGCAACAGAGAATCTGGATTACCCCCAAACTGGCTTTTTTATCTGATATATTTGACATTAAATAACGAACATGCATCTCACAGTGTTAAATTTAATTGACATGTTACGATCGTTCACACAACATAATGACGTTACAATTTACCTAAATCAAAGATCTGGCCAGCAACATAGTCCCGACTGGCAAGAATAGGAGAGGAAGAGAGAGTGTTGACCCAGTACTTATTCCACAAGAGATCCAGCAAGTGCGAATCAAGGGAAGACTTGAAGTAAGTAATATCCAGTGCATAATACTACAAAAACAAAGGAATAGAAGCATTATAGCTCGTGTTGTCAAACGACATCTAATACTTACAAAAACACTCGAGGATATTCCAATTGGTTCATCTTTAGATGAAATCCATGTAGCAATTATCAGTTAATATAAGACCAAACATTCATTATTGGCAAATGGTATAGGACCAAAACCGGCAGTAACTTAATTTAAGCACAGATATAGAATCAGGCTAATTCTGTTATGGATCGGATGAAATATGGGTCGTTCATTTTTTATAATCAGATGGTCGTAATATGTCTTTTAGATATAATTAAAGAGACATGCTTGATAAGGACCGCTCAATTTAAAATGAAAGGTTGCTTAGCAGATCCATAGAATCAAAGTAAGCATTAATCCCCTAAAGATACCTGCTTGCAGTGGACACCGAAATCCTCAATCTTGTTGAGGGGGATAGTCTGATACTCCGACACCGGTTCATCGGGGGGCTTGTAACCCTGGGGGTACGTCCGGAAGGCACCGATCTCAACCTTACCAGCAGACACGGTACGTGTGGGGTCAATGACGACCGCCAAGAAGGGTTCTTGGAACTGCTGGTTGAGCATCTGAGTGGACACATCGATGCCTGACAGCCAGCATCCGTAGCCCGGGTGGGAGTGGTACCATCCCACCACATTCTCCAGCCGTCCCACCTGCACCAGAAACATCATTCGTAAGTATCATATAAGCTTGCAAGTAACTACAGAAGCAGAGAATGAATGTATACCTGCTTGTTGATGGTGGAATAGTCGACCATGTACTCGTAGGCATCGGCCTGGGCATTGACGCGGGTCTCGGTGCCTTCCACGGGGAGAGCGAAGGCGTCCATGACGACGAAGGTGTCGCCGTCGGTTTTTCCCTGCATGAGGCCCATGACCTCGATGGTGCCGCCGGAGCGCGCGTGCACGACCATCTTCAGGAGCGCGAGGGCGGAGATCTTGACCTTCTTGAAGTAGTGGGGGTCGGAGTTCCAGGCCTTCTCCTGCTGGGCCTTGGCGTTCGCGGCCTCGTCGTACCAGTAGATCTGGTCGGGGGAGTTGGCGGCGGTGGCCGCGGAGGCGGAGGCCAGGGGCTCGTCGGTGGTGACGATCTGGTTCTCCAGCTCCCACCGCTGGCGCGCCATTGTTGAGGAGGAAGAGCCGGTGGAGTCCATCTTGGTCGAGGCCTAAAACCCTAACCCTAACCCTGCTCTTTTCTGCTTGAAGAAGAAGAAGAAGAAGAAAGAAAGAAAGTGTTTGTGTAACTTTGTGTTGTAGGATGAGAATGAAACGAGTTGGGCTTTTAGGATTTATGGGCTTTAAATGAAGTTGGGCTTTTAAGACTTTTGGGCTTTGAGATTTATGGGCTTTACTGATGATAGAAGTTGGGCTTTACTAATGAAATGATGTTGGGCTTTGGAGATTTATGGGCTTTATAAATGAAAGGAAATTGGGCTTTTGAGATTTATGGGCTTTACTAATGAGAGGAAGTTGGGATTTCTGGGCTTTACTGATGAATGGAGTTGGGCTTTGGAGATTTTGGGTTTTATTAATGAAAGGAAGTTAGGCTTTTGAGATTTATGGGCTTTACTATGAAATGAAGTTGGGCTTTTGAGATTTCTGGGCTTTACTGATGAAAGGAAGTTGGGCATTTTTTATTTCTGGGCTTTATTAATGAAATGATGTTGGGCTTTACTAATGAGAGGATGTTGGGTTTTCTGGGCTTTACTGATGAATGGAGTTGGGCTTTGGAGATTTTGGGTTTTATTAATGAAATGAAGTTGGGCTTTTGAGATTTATGGGCTTTACTAATGAAATGAAGTTGGGCTTGATTTTCCTTTTAATCGGTCAATTTCAGCTGCTCATCAGAGGTGGTCTCTTGATCATATATTCTCTGGCTGGCTATTGCCTATTGGCATTAATGCATTATTATCATAAATCATACATACCATTCATACTCTTCAAATCTATTGAATTTTCATTGGATAAACAGACACTCCACAAATTCTTTCTTAATTCCTTGTAACACAAACACTCCACTACTAAATGATAGCACAAGTTAAACACTTAACACACTAAAATCAGAAACCATGATTAAAAAAAAAAAAAAAAAAACTCACTTATGCAAGTCAGTTATTCTATGCGAATCAGTTTTCAACAATCTTGAAATCACCGGCTTGTTTGAGTTTCTCCTCAAAGCAAAGAAGATGTGTGTACACATCCTCCGGTGTGAGATTTTCACTAACTGCACTGATAACCTCAAATTTATCCAGCAAGCGCTGCCATCTCTGTCTCCTAGCCATGACGCGCAGCATTTTGCGGATAATGTGTTCATCTGTCAGGGGTTTTCCTATGTCATAGAACTCGGAACAAATTTGCAACAAACGGGCATACATGTCCTCGACGGACTCACCGTCCTCTATGCAAAAATTCTCAAACTTGGTTTCCATATAGCTAAATTTGGCCTACTTGGTTCGAGTACTTCGCTCGTAACGTGTCAGGAGAGCCTCCCACATCTCATGTGCACAATTGTTATGACCAAACATGATCCCAATCGACTCATGGACGGAGTTCAGAATGACGTTCACAGCCATAGCATTTTCCTTCTGATGAACCTTGGACTCCTCAGTTAGAGCATTGGTTTGGGATCATATTTCAAGTCATACCCTTTATCGACGATGTCCCAAAGGCCGACCAGATCGAGATAATTGACCGTGCATCTTTTCCAGTAGCGAAAGCTCTTACACGTGTCGCCTAGAACACCCGGTGTTATGGGCACCCATGATATTTTGCCGGTGGCCATTGGGTGAAGGTTTGATAGTTTGATACTGCTCAAACCTAAAACTATTTAGAGATATAAAGGGATGAAGAAGAAAGAAAAGGGAAAATATGAAATATCCCTCTGGATACGGTACAAAGTATAAATGGCTAGTTTTCAAAAAATGAAAATAAAAGGAAAGAAAAAAAAAAAAGAAGGGTGGTAAATGGCAAACGGTAATTTCTTCAGCTACTGGGCTTTCTTCTTAAAATTTGAACATGAAATGTTTTCTTTTTTTGATTGGGCTATTGTTCGGCTGTTCAAGATTGAAACTAATACAGCCCAAGTGTTTTACGAATTTACAGCTATGAAATAAAGCCCAAGTGATCAAATTTAAAGGGAGGGATCGGTTGATAATATTAAATTTGATAATCTTGAGAATTGTATTTTAAATAAATTCTTAAAAATAAAAGTAAGTTTACAGATGCATTCTTGAACTTAAAAATCAGAAGTGTTTAAATTTCATTCAATTTTAAAGTCGTTTGATAGCTCATCAAAAGTTTATACGAAAAATGGTTCTAATATATCCCTCTATAAAGAGGGGGAGAAATGAGAGCTCCTCAGCGATTTGGGGTTGTGAGCCGTTGGATCATGTCATCCAACGGTCCTTATAAGTTTGAGCTCTATCAAGTTGTTTCGCAAATGGAGAGATGGTCAATACCTCCTAATACCGTTGGATATGTGTCAAGATTCGTGCTACCCTAAACCTTTATCCCTTCAATTTTCAATTTTTTTCAATTTTTCAGATGGGAAAATAGGGCATCGTTGTTGTCTGGAAAGAGGGGTGTGCGAGGGATCCGCTGCGCAGCGGCAGGGCGAGGGCGAGGGGGGCAGCAGGGCGGATCCGCGCAAGCAGCGGCAGGGCAAGGACGGGGCGAGCAGCGGCAGGGAGAGGGCAGGGCGGGGGCGCCAGTGGTAGGGCAAGGGTGGGCACGGTGTGCAGAGGTGATGCGTGGGGGCTGAGGTGCCGTGATGCCGTGCGTGCCGATCTTGCCGGTTCCGGTGCCGATCTTGCCGGTTCCGTGCCAATCGTGCCGATCTTGCCGGTTCCGGTGCCGATCGTGCCAGTTCCGGTACGATAGCGTCGATCTTGCTCCGATCTTACCGTGATGGGGCAAGATATAATAAGGAGGTAAATGGAGATGGGGATTGTTAAAAAGGCCGATTGGTACAATCGCAGGATGCTCACCACAATGCCACCAAGAAGGGATGCCATCCTTCCTCTAATTTCTTAGGTTTATTTCCTCTTTCTTTTTTTGTTACTTTGCAAATCATAGGAGGGGCATGTGGAGTCAAATAATTCAGATGGCAATCGTGCTTGTGATCATTTGCCGTTGTTTCTTAATTTTTGGCAGTGGTTGGAACATTCTTTGGGTCACGGAATTCAGATGCTTAATTTGTCAAACAAATTTATTATGTACCCTGGTTGGACTTAGGAGTTCATCCATTTGCCTTAATTTATTAAATCACTTACAAGCACTTTGCTTCAGTCTGAATAAAGATTTAACTTGCCAATATTGCATCTTAACTGATGCTAATACACTTGAACTTTTTTTTTTTTTTTGAATTTAGTTGCTACCAAGCCTAGAAAGATTGGAGTGTTTATTAAAGCAAAATACTAATAAATATTGTTCCAACTGTTGGGCGCCTGATCCAAAATGGATGAGATTTTCGGAGGTTCAAATTCTAACAATCCAATTTTGTTTGGATTATTAATAGGGCGTTCCATGGATGGAGGAAGAACACATGACATTCATGATTGGACTAGAGAGGTTGGGAAAGGGTGACTGGAGAGGTACTTCTAGAAATTTTGTGCTGACAACAACTCCGACTCTGATGGCCAATCATGCACAGAAATATTTTCTAAGGCAGAGCAACCCCTGAAAGAAGAAGCGCCAATCGAGCCTTTTGATGTCCAACTATCCAGCAAGGTAGTTAGCTATTGATTTGATAACTAATTTTATATCCTATGATAATTTATCTTTATTACAGGAGCTTGTTTGGACTTTTTAATCAAGAGATAAATCTGACTATATTATGTTTATTACCAATAATTCAATATATGTTCAGGGTACATCTTGTGTTATCGGATTATGTATTGTATTATTGAATATATTAAGATAATAGCTTGTATCCATAAATTTTTATTGAAAAAGTTATGTTTAAATGCATTCCTAATCTCATATGCAGTGTTATCAGTTGGTGTTCAAAGAGGAAATGTCTAAGGAAGTAAGTCATGACAGCATTGCGTTCAAAGCGAAAATTTTAACACCAAGTGACATAAGATCATGTTAATAAGCGGGAGTACAGAATAAGTCAGCTAATTTTGTTTCTGTCTGATACATCCCTCAATTTGAGAGATGAAGGTACAACTTCTAATTTTTTAGTTGTCTAGCAAGATCATTGATCTTTCTTACTAGCAGCAGCACATTTGCAATTTGTCGTTGTTTTCAAGCAAGCAAGGTGAGATTTTGATGTGAGGTGCTGTGAAACTCGTCTCATGCATTTGATTTGTTATTAGCAGATGATATTTCTAATCACGAACTGAATTTCTCTTACTATTTTGTTGTGGTTGGGTGATGTATCTGAAATTGCAAAATAGTATGTAATTATTACAGGGAAAAGAATGAAATATAGGAATGGAAATATGGGTGGTATAGTGGTAAGAAATTTAGGCTTATAATTTGGTCAGTTGTGTGACAAACTTTTCATGCACACAATGTGCTCGACAAAATGCTACTGGTTTTGTTGAGCGTCTTTAAGCAACGTATTTGCTGGTTGTTGCTCAATTTTGTAAAACATGTAGGGTATCTTCAATCGGAACATCAGACAACCACGAATCAAACTCGATCGGAGGCAAGCCAATTTTGATCAGAGTTACACACTTGGGCGTGTATCTTCTCTTCATTGATTTGCACGAGTTCATCGAACTGCATGGGTTTGTCCTTTCATCTCAGCTACAAAAAGGCTTAATTAGAAATATGTGGGGATGATAATTTTAATTGGACTGGTATGGATGCTAGCTAAACTGAAAACACTGAAAAAAATTAATTAACTTTATTATTAATGATGCAGGCTTGATGCCATGCCATGCCGTAGAACAAGATGGTTTATCGAAACTGTGTGGTACTCCCTTTGTATAGATTTTTACCGTCACTCATCTTCTTATTGGATATATCGAACTAATAATCAATACCAAATCACGAGTTCTTGCCCCGCCGCGAAGCGCGGGGGGTCGACCTAGTTTAAACAATATTCTGGTGGAATATCAAATATGTCTCAAATTGTTTGAAATTTAAAACATAATCAGTCTACAACTTTCACAACATTTTTATAAAAGTTTTTCCTTTTCTACTGTTTGTAAATATTTTTTGAAAATATAATAGTAAAGATTGTGAAGATTGTGAAATTTTATATTGTGAACCAATCCCTCTTTAAATTTAAATTTAAAAGCCGTCACAATCTCAACACGTAGATCAAACAGGAGAGAAAGAATCATCAGAGAAGAAAAAGAAAAGTGGTCTCCAAATAACAACAATAACAACAATAATAACAGTACAATAGCCATTAATACTCAAGTGGTGTGGTGTTGTTGCATAATTTGAGGAGGCCCCAGGTACACCTGCCAAGCATGTGCCTGCTCCCTTTACAAGGTGCCAGCCGTATTGTATGCAACTAATGATCTCCTCATCACATCTTTTCTTCTTAGGTGGTTTGGACCCCCATATATATATCATGCAATACTCTTTATTAATTGAAGGCAACAGTGTGTGCATGTAACCACCAACATTAGGATTCTGTTGGTATTAATTTTGTTCAACTTTATATATATATATGGAGCTATATATATATAATTAATAGGTTTAATTATGATTAGATTATCAAAGTTGAGAATAGTGAACAATACTACTTCCAACTAATTAAGAAAGAATTTTTAAGGCTGATATTTGAATTTCTGGATATATATATATATATATAGAGTTAGACTATTATACTAACGTTAGCATTTCGGACCGAAATGCTAACGCTTCAAAATTAATGCTATCATGTCCGAAATCACGATTTATGGTGCTCAATAAATTCTTTATATAAAAATATTGGGGAATACAAAAGTTTTTCATTTTTAGAGTTTTCTAATTATTTGTTTTGCATTTTTGAAAATAGCATGTACAAACATTAATATTTTATTAATATTTATGAGCTCTTTTCTAAAATTCAAAAAAATACTTAAAAAGCTCTAAAAATGAAAAATTTTTGTATTCCCCAATATTTTCATATAAGAAATTTATTGAGCACCATAAATCAAGATTTCAGACACGATAACATTAATTTTGAGGTGTTAGTATTTCAAACCGAAATACTAACGTTAGTATAATAGTCTAACTATATATATATATATATATATAGAGTTAGACTATTATACTAACGTTAGCATTTCGGACCGAAATGCTAACGGCTCAAAATTTATGTTATCGTGTACAAAATTTTAATTTATGGTGCTCAATAAATTCTTTATATGAAAATATTGGGAAATACAAAAATTTTTTATTTTTAAAGTTTTCTAAGTATTTGTTTTGCATTTTTGAAAATAGTATGTACAAACATCAATATTTTATTAATATTTATGAGCATTTTTCTAAAATTCAAACTAAATACTTAGAAAACTCTAAAAATGAAAAAATTTTGTATCCCCCAATATTTTTATATAAAGAATTTATTGAGCACCATAAATCATGATTTCGGACACGATAACATAAATTTTGAGCCGTTAGCATTTCGGTCCGAAATGCTAACGTTAGTATAATAGTCTAACTCTATATATATATATATATATATATATATATATAGTTAATGCCTCCAGTCTGCCAGATTAAACTAAATTGTTATGTTAATTAAAATTGACTCACAAATAAGTCTTAATTTGCTTTTTTTTTTAAATTCAATAAAATCTAAGTTGATACTGTACACTCTTCAATGCCATACATCTAAGCTTACTGCTTAACTAATCAAGAAACAACTAAGCTTTTAAGCTGTATGTAATTAACTACTAACTAATGTGAAAGATACTTTTCAATGCTTCTGCTGGAGGAAGAAGATGAAGACGGCGAATTCGAATCATCATCATCATCATCATCTAAATCGTCGAAATCCCATAACTCTTCTAGTACCTCTTGCTCGGCTTCCGGCATTTGCCATCGGTTCGGGGATATCTCGCAGGTGCCTTCTAACAGCTCCAAAACCTACAGTGTTAATCCATATAATTAGTGTTCATATATAATTAAGACTATCATTACTGCATGGTTGTCATGTACTAAACCAAATCATGATTAATTAAACTAATGATAGTGTGTAGACCACTGTTCCCCTTCAGTTTATATATTCTATTGATTCAACTTGAAGCATCATTTATTTTTATGCAAAATCTAATCCTATCTCTATGTCTGTGTAAACCATATAATCAAGGAAACTCAGCCCCCCTCCCCCCCCCCAAAATCTGTGTACCCACAAGTATCAATGACTATATATATATCATTATTAAGCATATTGTAATGTAGATGCATGTGCATGGGGTGCACATATATATATATACATACACTTTGTCTTATCAGAACTTTAAAAATTCAAAAATTTTTTGAAATTGAGAGTTGTCAGTGCATGCAACTTAAGATTTTATTCAATCAAAGACTGAAGAGATAAAGATATATATATAGCACAAAAATAGTGAAATCCCTGACAATTGACAACAGGCAGAGAATCCTATGCTCTTACTTCAAACTTCAAAGAGCATCTTAGAATGGAAACATAAAGTTTTGCTTACGGAAACATCTTGCGTCCATAGAGTGGACGTTCCATAGTCACATTCTGCGAGTGATGGTGTTACAACTGGGACTTACTTGGTCCCATTTGTCAGTGGTGTTGTCACCTTCTATGGACGTCCACTCTATAGACGGTAGGTAGAGCCCTTTTGCTTATATATGCCACAAAGAGGCCACAATTTATTTATTTGATTCCAATCAATTGCTGCCTCAAAATTACTAAAAAAAAAAATTGATGATTTGGGCAACATTTTTATGATTTTATCCAAATAATTGCACATTTCATACCTAAAAATATCAAGCTAATACACTCTCTAGCAATATATGTGTTTGATAGAATCAAAATAGATATAGACTAGCTAGCACAGACAGGTATAAACAGCCAACTACCTTTCAGAATGCTGTGTGCTTTCTCCTACCAAACTTACTGGTTAATAATTATCAATGACATTTCACATACATACATAATTATTTGCAAAACCAATCAAAGAGAATCAACCACAGCGATTCGATGGATACGATGCAAAGTTTCTTAATCCAGTCATCGATACTGATAAAAGCAGTTGAGAAAATTAAGTACTCGTTACGACAACACGTCAACAGCTTCACAACCTCTATCTCTTAAACAGTCGCAGTCCCTCCAACTACTAGACTAAAAGCAATTGGACATATTAAAATGTAGCTAAGAGGACAACTTGACTATAAAGTACGCAAATTTCTATATGCCTCTCAGTTTATGCCGTTTTCAATTTATGCCCATTTTTCATGAATTTTCGCTACACAAGTATCGGTTTTATGAACACTTCTTTTTTTTTTTTTTGCATAAGATAAAAAATAGTTCTTACGTTACATAAATATAACCAGACCGTATATATAGAAGTAAGCTATTTCAGGCTTCAAAACTGAAACAGTCAAACGAAATATACCTCAGTCATGGTAGGGCGCCGTAAGGCCGATGCTCTGACACATAGAGATGCTACGAAAGTGAGCCTTTTGAGTTGATCCAAATCATAATCATCTCCGATCCTTGGATCCACAAGTTCTTGCATTGATTCATCATTCAAGTATGGTTTTGCCTATTTATCGGTGTAAACGAAAATCAGTAGACAGTTAATATAGCTGAGTATGTGTAAAATAGCTATAATTTTTTTTTTTTTAATTTTCCCTTAATCTTTTTTTTTTTTTGGGTTTCATTTTGTCTTCATTGTTGGTTGTTTAATGTTTACTTGATATACTTACACTGATCAAGAAAAGATCGAAGACAGAGACTACATTATTTTCTGACAAATGTTATTATTTGTTTAAAAGAACTGAAAAATCATAGAGATTGAGGGTCTTTAAAACCCAGAAAGGTACGTACCCAGCTGAGAAGGCTCTTGTGGGACCTATCGACAGGTTTTCTGCCAGATATAACCTCCAACAAGAACACGCCAAATGCGAAAACATCTGTCTTCTCATCCACAATGCCGTGTGTGTAGTACTCCGGTGCCAAGCATCTGGTACCATCATTCAAAAGTAATCAACAAAATGCAAACTGCAATTGTCTACACCATACAACTTGAAATTATAAAAGTCTATGTAATTTGAACTAACCGACGCAAGAGAATATTTTCAGTTGGAGACATATAATGCATTAAAGATTTTGCACATACCCAAAACTGCCTTCGATTGGAGCTATTGCATGATGGGACCACTCGGAAGGGAGCCATCTGGCAAGCCCGAAATCTGATATCTGTGAATACGCATCGTCATCTTTTAGTATGGTGTTTGGAAATCTTTCATGATTGATATGCCTATATATTTGTTTATACAATAAAATATATATGCATCTAAAACTCTCGAAAGTTCAGTTATTTCTTACTCAATGAACATTAAGAAAGCTAAGGAAAAACAATAGTAAACACCCCGTTCTTTAAGAATAATCAAAGGAAAATTTGGACTAAAATGCCCTCACTCTTTTTAATCAATGAACAAGTAGAGAGACAATCGTGTATTTTTTTTTTTTTTTTTGGATGAACCATAGAACACTCCTGCACTTATTGTAGGTAGATAATTAAAAAAAAAAATTAGCTGGGTATGGATGTGATATATTTACAATATACTGATGAATTTGTTCTTATGTTGGTTCACATATAGCTTATTAGATACTGTACTTGCATTTTGGTATTATATTATGCGATATTATAAGGTGGTACCTCCTAGAGAACAGACATTTTCTGAGTGTTGCTGTGTCTATTTTGTCTGTTTGGAAAGTTGCAGGTGTGTACCAGTTGTCTGGTACCAGTTGTAAGGCTTTCTGTTTAATGAATCAGGTGCATATGATCTACCTGAGGTTCAAAATCATCAGTAAGAAGCACATTAGACGCTTTGATGTCCCGATGAATGATTCTTCTTTGGCATCCTTTGTGCAGATACTGCAGCCCTCGTGCCGTGCCAACTGCGATGTTTAACCGTTGCTTCCATGTCATTATAGGCTTGCTCTCATCTAGAATTATAGGGAACCAAGAAGACAAATTAATATGATTGTTTCAAGAGTAAGCTTGAAATTTGGTTTTAAGGATCACATCAGAATTTGATTTTTTTTTTTTTTTTACTTTTTGAAAGGTTTGATGGAATGGATTAATTTGTTTTAAGTATAATTTGTAAAACTATTGTCAATTTTATCAGTTGACTGTAACTTGTATAACATACAACATTCAAATCAAAAGGCATTAAATATGATTTCAAATATAATTATTTGTTAAATAATAATTTTGTATCAAATCAAAAATACAAAATTTATAGAACCCATTTAACAGTTTAAGTTTCTAATTTCAAAATTTTTGGACAATAGTCACTGTGATCAGTTGATTCGGTTCTCACTTCTCAGTAAAGTCCATCACCTTTTTGAAATACTCTACATATAAACCTGCAGAGTGCAGACCCTTCCAAAAATTGGTAACAATACTTAACAAACAACAAAAGGTTCATTACTTGCATCAAAAATAAAGAAAAAAAAAAAAAAAAAAAAAAAGACATACAGTACACTAAATTAAGAAAACCAACAATTAATGTGGCAGTGGTTGAATTACTAAATTTGGTATGTTTATGGCTTTATACACATTGGTTTTAAATACTGCATAAATGTAAGCTTAACAGAAAGGGGGCAAAAAAAATTCAAAAAAGAAGAAGACTTTCTTTCTGTCTTCTTTGTGCAATAAACCAAAAAAAAATTAAAAAAATTAAAAAAGGTACCATGAAGATTGGAAGAGACGGAGCCTTTCGCAGAGAGTTGGAAGATCAAGTGCAAGCCGTTTTCGACGCAGCAGCCCAAGAGGCAGGACACATTGGGGTGGCTTACATGGCTCACTGTTCCCAGCTCAGTCAGAAACTCTCTCTCCCTCTTGCCGTCCGTCAGCCCCGGAGCTAACCTTTTCACAGCGATTGCCCGCCCGTCAGCGAGCACTCCCTTGTAAACCTCAGCATAACCTCCTCTGCCCACCAAATTATCTAGCATGCATATATATACATACAATTTATCAGCGAAAATGGTACCTTTTGTATGCAAAGATTGTGATGAGGAAAAGATTCAAACTTTTTTGTGAAATTGACAGTGATTGCAACTTTGCAAGTCAATTTGAAACATCTGAAAAATTAAAAATAGTATTTTTGTATGCAAAGATTATGATGACAAGCAAAAATTTTAAACCTTTTTGTGAAATTGGCAGTGATTCCATGCCAATTTGAAACATGTGAAATTCTAAAAAAAAAAAAATTGTAAGATTACCTTGGTGGAAATTGCGGGTGGCTCGAGAAATCTCCGGGAAGGAGAAGCAGCGCCATTGAAGCTTGTTGGGCTGCGGCGAATCATCGACATGAGCAGCAGAGGGGATGATGGTGGTGTTGGGTTTCTTGGTGTCCTCGACATCGGACCTCCGGCCGAGGGAGAGGAGCCGCTTGAGGCTCCTGCTCCTGAGAAGCATGTGCCCCATTGATTGATTGATTGTTAATTAACTACTATTTATTGCATGTATATGAATGAATCATCCTAGTTGGTGTGTTGGGTTGGGTTGGGGTTGAAAGTTGAAACCGAGGATTTGGCGCCCTTTTGCAGAAAGATATATGAAGGGAAGAAGAGGAAAGGAATAAAGGATAGAGTTCACTGTAGAACGGAGTGGAGTGGAGTGGAGGGAGGGGAATTAAGGAAGATCATGTAATGTAATGTAAAGGCAAGAGAGGGCAGTGCTTTAAAAGCAAGCAGCAGTTTCTTTCTTGAGTAATAATAAATAGTGTACACCACTTTTATTTATAGGACGGTTCACCGTATTTTTAATGAATATGTCAGTAAATATTTATATCTTTCTGTTCAATAAATATTATTTTATAGTGAACATATACACTACGATTTTCGGTGAACATTTATACGACTGTGACAAACACATAGGTGAACGTGGTGGGTGTGTCAGATTGTGAGAGGAGTAGATATGTGACCTACTTTATAGTTTAACAGCGTCAACCATTTTTACTTATCTATCGGTCCACCGTATTTTCAATTAACGAATATCATTTTTTTTATTGAACATTTATATCTTTCCGATCGATAGATATCATTTTCCAGTGAACAGATACACTACGGTTTCCGGTGAACATTTATGCAACTGTGACTAACACATAGGTGCACATGGGTGTGTCAGATTTTGAGAGGAGTAGATATGTGACCTACTTTATAGTTTAATAGCATCCACCATTTTTACTTATCTATCAGTCCGCTGTATTTTCAATGAACAAATATTATTTTTCATTAAACATTTATATCTTTCCGATCAATAGATATCATTTTCCAGTGAATAGATACACTCGGTTTCCGGTGAACATTTATGCAACTGTGACAAACACATAGGTGCACGTGGGTGTGTCAGATTGTGAGAGGAGTAGATATGTGACCTACTTTATAGTTTAATAGCATCCACCATTTTTACTTATCTATCATTCTGCCGTATTTTCAATGAACAAATATTATTTTTCATTGAACATTTATATCAATAGATATCATTGTCCAGTGAACTGATACACTCGGTTTCTGGTGAACATTTATGCAACTATGAGAAACACATAGGTGCATGTGGGTGTGTTTTCCTTAAAAGCAAGCAGCAGTTTTTTTTCTTTGATTTGGATGCAAATACAAGCAACATTTATTGTTTGACCAAATGACCTGGCCTCCCTCCATGAACCTTGTCCATATGCATGCATTATACAAGCCGTATGATAAACTAATAGATAAAAAAAACATAACTCCAATAATTTATTTTGTTAATTAAACCTTGTGTTGTATTAGTTATACTCTGTATAGTATACTTTTGGATATGCTATACAATCCGTTTAGGTTTAGCAGAAAGTATATACAGGTATAATTAATTAAATTGTTACTTATTATGTGGCCGGTTAAATCAATTTAACTCGCAATTTTGTTGTCTACATACCTACTTTTTTTAAAAAAAAAATAATAAGATCATGCGAAATCCCATGGAGAATTAATTCATTTCTATTAGAAAATTCATTCATATAAATAGTAATTAATCAACGTTTTTCGACATTCAAATTTCATGATTATTTCAATTTTTCAATATGTAAAGTAATCTTACGGTGCACGTAATTTTTGCTTCACTACATCCAATATTTCACAAATCGAAATTCAAATAATCAGTCGAATTTATCCAACACAATGTACATATTAAAATATGATGAGATACCAAATATTATGATTTTTAGAATTACTAGTTAATTTCTTTTAGGTTTTTTGAAAGATGCCAAAATAAATAATAACATCTGGATATCAAAAGGCACTCATATTTTATAAAAACCGAAAAAATAGTTAAAAAATTATAAAATTTGGTATGTGTATGATGTCAATACGTAGATTGTATTGGTCGAATTAAATTAGCCATTTTGCCTTTAAAAATATAAGAATTAAAGTGGAAGCAAAAAAATCATTTTGATTCGCGATGCACCGTATCATTTCTATATATAACATGTCAAGCAAGTGAAGTGATCTTATCCTAAGTAACGCACTTTTTGTATATTATACACTAGTACCGCAATTCGTAACATTCACCTCAAAAGAGTTGACATGTATGAGTTAAGTAAGATTGGTTATATAGGAATTATTGGAAATTGAAATCTATCCTTATTCCTAATAAAAAAGATATTAGAGTTTTTGAGATGAAAGTTCTATCTTTCCTAAAGAAAGAATCTCAGTCATTGATTGTTTATTTAGATTGATCACCACTATTGACGTACTTTAATTTCTCGGCCCATTTAAATTTAATGCCCATGTCAGTTTCCTCACAAGTATGAGCTCTCGACCCTTTATTATATGAAATTAATAATTTCAACCCAAAGCAAGGCGACAAGGCGTGAGCTATTTACCGGTACCAATAAAAAATGTGTTGGCATGAAAAGAGCAGAACTGCAAAAAGTAAAAAAAAAATAATAAAAAAAAATTAAAAACAGAGACAATTGCATAAAAGTAGAAGTAGATGCAATCAACAGAAGATCCAAGCTCACAATCAACAGCAACGAGTCCACTTGTGAGAAATTTATGAGTAAGCAAGGAGTTGTCTTTCGTGGTTTTATTTTTAATAAAAATAAAAATGAAACTATATATAAACATCAAAATCGGTACCGTTTGTATTAGTATTTACATTAAATTCATCAATATTCAAATTAACTTATTTAAGTATTCAAGTTGTGTTTCCACGTGCGTAGTTTATTTATGATGAAAAATAAAAACATAACTATACATAGATACCAAAATCGATATCACATGTGTTAGTATTTAAGTTCGTCGATATTCAAATTAACTCATTAAAGTATACAATTTGTATGTATAATATATCTCAATACACCGTATAAAGTATGTTGAATAGTGAAACCATTAATTTGAATACATACATATTTAACATAAATACTATCGCAGTCGTATTAATTTTGGAATATTTTTTTGTATCTCTATAATTTTTGTTTTTTTTAAAAAAAAAAAAAAAAAAGATGAGGAGAACTAGAGAAGAAAGAACTTGTGTGTCGCTTTCTATCACTTATGTGTCGCTTTCTATCTGCTCTGTATCTCTCTGTGAAGCAGCATTTCTCATTTGTGACACAACCTTTGCAATAATTTAAAAAATAGGGTTGTCAGTTAGTTCCAAGTGGCAAGTTCGTCTTATAAAATAAAATTGACAGGAATTTTTGGCAGGTATGTATTTATTTATGATTTAATTATTTAGCCAAGGGCAAAAAAAATTTAAAAATGTTGCATCAGACGATGATTAATTTGGAGGAATTTTTTTTTTTTTGGGCGGTTGTCTCACTGTCTCAGTCCCGACTGAACTGATTCAAGACATCAAAAAAAAATTGATAATATAAATATAGTGCCGAGTGCTGACATGTGCAAGTTTTCAATTACTGGGTCTTATGTACAAAACTATAAATCGATCAAGACATCACTTTTTAAGAGGAGATATCGAATGAAAAATGACTATTTTGAGTTTTTTAACAATATTGACAACGGAAATTCAAGTTAATTAGAAAAAAAATAATAAAATAGAATAAATATATTCTTGAACTTTTATATTAATAGTGTTTAATTTCAAATTTTATTCAATTTGGATATTGTTTAACCGTCCTAATTTTAACAATATTTAAAAATCTATCAAATACGGCTCAAATCGTTTGAAAATAAAAATATAATTAATCTGTAAGTTTCACAATAATTGCATAGAAGTTAATTGACAAGATGGCCAACATAAATTTTGTCAATTGATACATTTATTTAATTTATTTGGTGCGGAAAGAACAACATTCAAAATTTGAATGAGAAATATCTTGCGTCTATCAAAAAATTGTTCATGCATCTCAAAATATTATAGATACAAATGTAATTTATAGACGCTATAAACAGTTTATAGATGCTAGGTTTACTCCAGTAAGAAGAGATTGAACCCAACTCATCGTATGCTTATCAAAAATTTATGACTTGTAGTAAACCCATAACTGTCTAAGTTGGGCCTTAGAAGAAATTGTGGTGCATAACAAATTTACAAGAGGGAAAAGGGTGCACAGATAGGCCCATTTAATGATAGTGCCTAAAAGATACCTCAATTATTACAACTGAATGTAAAGAGGGACCCCATCAACGGTATCCCTAACTGATTCACTAACTGATCAATTCATCAGAAATCTATATATATTTTTTTCAGTCCAGATATTCGGATACCACTAGGGATACCGTCGGAGATACCATGATCTTTGACCAATTCAACTAAACCTAAATATTCACCTTAACTTCCTAAATATTCAACTTAACATATTTTGCTTGACAACCAATAAAAACTCCACATAATAAAAACCTAATTGCAGCATTACACTTAACACATTTTGCTTTACAGCCAATAAAAACTATTAATTTAACTTACAGCATTACACTTCCTAACTATTCAACTTATCCTTCTAAATATTCAACTTATTAAATTTTTTATTGGCAGTCAATGTTTAATGATATCCCCGACGGTATCTTTTGTGGTATCCCCATAGCATTTTCTTTTCTTTTTTTTAGATAAAGATGAGGGTCCAGGCATCCAGCCACTCAAATTTTGAATGGACTAATTCTGCTATGAATTGGACGAAATGTAGACCGTTCATTTTTTAGAATCCGATGGTTGTGATGTATCATTTAGACACAATTAAAAAGAATTGTTTAATAAGAATCGCTCGATCAAAATGAAAGGCTTTGGCTGGGCCGATCCATGGCATAACTGCTCATTTAAATGTCTATAAAAAAAAAAAACCATCCGGACTTCGAACATGCGACCTCCCACACGGAAATTCGATAAGCTTAAAGGGTCCAATACCATATATATTAAAATTTTTGAGATTGAAAATTAAAGGACCCCATCAAAATATTTTTCGGTTTCTTTTGTGTTTCAGAACTATATATGTCTGGTAGACACCTAGATTTGATGGGGATATATAATATGTATGAGTTTGGTAATACCAATTTGGAGGGATGTTGATGTGTTCAATCAATAGAGTTGTTGCATCTCTATAGCTAATTGTATGATTTAGGTCGCCTTTGTGCATTTAAACACAATCAATCATCGTTTGTTTATGGGAAATATTTATTGTTTTGCACCTTTTTTTTGGTAATTGGTAGCCGCCAGGTGGATATTAGTACATATTTCTAGGTGGATCTATTAGTTGTTAATTATTATTGGTTGTTAATAATAATAATGATAATAATCTATACTCCATAAAGAGGTGTAGATTTCCAAGCACCTCAACTATGCCACATCATCACTATTACTAACCATTGATTTTGTTTGAAACTCTTCATCTACTTTAATCCAGTGGTTTATATATATATTTTTTTATCTTCTCATTAAATAAGATGAATGTGACATGTCTAAAATAAAATTTTGACCCTTAAAATGGTCAATAAGATTATTGTATTATTATTATTATTATTATTATTATTATTATTATTATTTATTATTATTATTATTATTATTATTATTATTATTATTATTATTATTATTATTATTATTATTATTATTTACTTATATAAAAAATTTACAAATTTTTTTAAAGTTTCGTTTAATATAAATATTTAAAATTTTATAGAATTCTTAGTTATTTATTTGATACCCACTTTTCGGGGCGAAGCCCGAATTACAGCTCTAGTAATATTAAATGCTAGAAGAAGTAATCTGCTTTCTTCTGATTGTAAAAAGATATTAAAGTACTAATAAAAAAATTATAAAAAATATACCCTTAAAATTTACAAAAATATCCACTTTTTGAGAGAAAATTACAAAAATATACTTAATTTCTAAAAAGTTCGACAAAAATTGTCCTACCCTAAAAATATTTACACAAATAAACCTTCAAAATTTAAAAAAAATGAAAAATATACCTAACTTCTTTAATAGTTATAAAACTATGTTCTATCGCAAAAATTGTCACCGCATTGGAGTCTGGCATGTTGTGATTTGGTGATACTCACCAACCGCTGAAGGATTTGTGATTCTTTTACTCAACGAAAGAAAGAAGCTTTCGTTGGACTTAAAAGCCATTGTGTGAATATTTTGTGCATAATAGTAGAGTTAGTATTTCTTCTCCTCTCCTGCTACTGCATATCAATCAACAATCAAGCAGTATTCACTCATCAGTTAAAAGGCCCATTTCTTCCATCCTTAGTTTCCTTTCCTTCCTTTTCTACTTTCTAGCCAGCCTATCGGCTAGTGATATCAAATTATCAATTGGCAGTTTGGCACATTATCAGTTACCAGACTACCAGTCCGACTCTGATTTTTTGCTTTGAATTGATCCTCTTCTCTTCTGGACCAAAGACAATCCAAAACAAGAGGCCTCAAATTTATGGACATCAAATGTCTGGGCTTTATTATATATTATATATGGTTTCCCTTTAATTAGCCCATAAGATGAATGAGATCATATATAATTATAAGAGGCCCATAATTTAATTTGGAGGTTGTTGGAACTAGTTAGTTGCGTGTGGAACAGAAAAAATAAACCATAAAATGAATAAAAGCCTTATTGGACGGCGGAATCATGGAATTGTATACTAAACATAGTTAATAACTTAATACTAATTGGGAAGAAAAGCCAATTCAGCTGGCAACCTTGGCTGCCTTTTTCTAAGCTTTGAAAACCTCGTCGATGGTGAATCTCAGAATTTATAATGTGTTTTGTTACAACTATAATCAAATTCAAATCGATATTAAAATGACGAGTTTCAATTCAAAGTGACGAAAAGCGACCCAAGACTCTTCATTGATGGGTTGATGGAATTGGCCATGTGCTTATTTTTATATGTGGAATGGCCACGTAGTGATCGGAAAAGCAGACACTGGTTTTCTTCATCTGACGGTTGAGAAATACTGAAGTACTTTAAGAACTATGCAGTAAAAACCAAAGTACTTTAAGATTGGTGCAGCAGCTGATCTCAACCATCTGATCGGAAAAGCAGGGTATGCTTTTCTTTTCAGAAAAGCAGCGGATTCGGATCCTCAAGTAGTACCTCATCAATTTGACAATGCGGAATTTGTTTGAGTATTTCAGAGTTGAGACCATTTCAACTGCAAGCATGGTTGTTGTATAAATTTAATTGGTTCTTTCAGCACATAAAAAAAGAAACCATAATGCCGCAATAACATAAAATTATGTTATAATAAGAAAACTAATTGTGCAGATCAAGATAATTAATAGGTTTTATTTTTGCTTGATTGATTCAATCTGAAACCGATTTATATAAATATTTAAATTTGAGTAGTTTGACCTTTTATCTAATCTGTATTTAAAAAATAACATAATTCAATTATTTCCAAGCTACACAAAGAAGTAACATGTGTTAATCAAGTTTTAAATTTCGGCAGCATTCCACTTATTTTATACAATGAATATAAAATAAAAAGATGGTTATAAAACAAGTATTATCATCCACCATGAGCTAGACTAATATGAAAACATTTGCATTTCGCTCCGAAATGCTAACAGTCCAAATTATATTCTGCCACGTCTGAAACTTTGATTTATGGTTCCCATTAAATTCATCATATCAAAATACTAGGGATATCAAAATTTTCTATTTTTGGAGTTTTTTAAATATTTATTTTGGATTCCAAAATGACTCTGAAATATTAATAAAATAGTGCTGGTTTGTACATGGATTTTAAAAAATCCGTAATAAATACTTAAAAAACTTTAAAAATGAAAATTTGTTGTATACTCTAGTATTTTAATATAATACATTTAATGGGATCCATAAATCGAAATTTCGGACATGACAAAATATAATTTAGACCGTTAGCATTTCAGAGCAAAATTCAAACGTTTTCATAATAGTTCGTACTCCACCCACCATATATAATGACCAGAGTGTTTCACTTTTGAATTGGACTATTGTAATTTCTTTAGTAAATATATTTTCTGTAATTTATCAGGCAGTGCTTGAACAGTTACTTACCGTTACTTGAAAGTTTAATTATACTTAATTGAACCTGCACCATTTTGTTGACTGCATTTTCTTTTTAGGTGTCTTGAAGGTAGTTGTTGACTATTTTTTTTCAAATAATTGACAGCTGCCTGCTTAAACAGAAAATGCATTATTACGTATTAGTTTATTACTTTTTGGAGTTCGTTTCGATTTTCTCTGAGCCCAAAAATGTTCCTTTTCTTTTTAAGTTAATGATAGTTATGATGTGGGGACAATGTTCCTTTTCTTTTTGGGCACAGGAAATCTTTTTTCGCTACTCCAATTATAAATTCCGCGGCGTCGGACCAGCACTTGGCCCTCCCAAAAAACCTTTTTACAAAATACCTTTAGAAAAATATTATTTTGCGGAAAAAAAATATAATAATACGATTTGATTTTTAAGAAATTTATCAAAATTATCCCTACTTTGAAAGTTTTTACAAAAATATTCTCCAGTATTTACAGAAAAAATATACTTATTGTTGATAAAATAATACAGTTGATAAAAACAATACTTAAATTATCTGTTATTTTTATTTATATTTCTGTTTTCTCTAACCTATTATTCTCTTCTTTTCGATACTATTTACAAAAAAACTGAATGAAAAAAAAAAAAACGAAATAGGTTTTAGATTTAAAAAGTATTAAATGATCCATAGTCCTTTACCTACCAAGTCATCACCTAAAAATATATTCGCCAATTTGGTAAGCTTCATTTAATTATAAACACATGGCAGGCATTTGGTAATTAAGCATCGTCACCTATTTAGAAAAAAATAATGATATAATTTAAACTCAATTTGACATTACAAGTACTTTAAAAATTATTGAAAATAGTCAATATGATGATGCATATATGATGTATAACGATCCCTTTACAGAAAAAAAGGGGAAAAAAAGAACACAATCCTACCAAACCACCCAATTAGCACTATTTAATTTTCTAAATCTGTACTCAACAACGCAATATTTTTAGTCATATTTGGTTTAACAACCATGAAAATAGATTATCAAATAAATATAAATAATATCTCTAAAATAATTTTTTGATAAACATATTACTAATCTCATAGATTAACCATATTTCACATTTCAAATTTCAAACGATTTGAGTGACACTCGGTACTCCATCTAAGTTCATCAATTTCTTTTTATTTTTTTTTATGAGATAAAGATTAGAGTCAGACCACTCAAATTTAAATATTTATTAAAAGACTCTCATCCATGTTTCGAACCTGCGACCTCCCACACGGAAAGCGATCAATTTCTTTTTATTTTTTACAACATTCTAAAATGTGACGATGTATATTTTTGTTGGTTTTAAATATAAAAACTATATGTTTGAATCAAGTGATTTGTCCACTATACATAACACAAATTAACATTTGATGGAGGACCTTAAAACCGATATTATATATGGCCAAAATTTGGTTGGTTTTAAGGGGAGATACTGAAGAGTGCCCAAGAGGGGGGACCCGTTGCATAGAGGGCGAAAGGCGGCCAACAGACGAGTGCCACGTTAAACCAAGGGCTGCCACACAGCTCCCATTCTGTGTCTCACGTGGCGTCTCCGTACTCTCTCTCTATATTAATTTTTGTTCATTTTTATTTCCTTTAAAAAAATAAAATAAAATTATGAACCTCATGTTTTTATGATTATAGAAATTAATTTTTGGAAGCGAAATTCAGAAATTATATTAATATATATCATGAATAAACACGAGTAACCTTAATTATTTCACAGATTTAATTAATTTTAAAAAAATACTATGTAAATGTGTATTCATTTCCAACTCCCAATATTAATGGTTATAGCATAGGCAAGAAAACTTAAAAGATACACGGACCACTATCTCTTACGTGTTAAAATGATAAGATGAGTATATGAGATAACTTTTAATTCAATTCATGTCTAGTAATATATATTACTCGATCAGTACTGACTACTGAGTAATAATTAAAAAACAAAGAAAATCAACCTCCAAGTGTAACCACATTAATATTAATTTGATAAGTTATTTAATGAGATATACTATAAGATGTAGTACATTATTTTTCTCAAACAAAAGAAAAAAAAAAAAGATGTAGTATATTTTGGAGAAAGCGATTAAAAGATTTGGTTGACACTTGACACATCTGTCATCATTTTTCTTTACCAATTACTGGGGGTGCAAACGGAAGACCGTTTTCCGTTATTTCGAAACGATTTTTTCTATTTCGTTTTCTATTTTTGCAGAAAAATACCACTGTTAAACGATTATTTTCGTTCTTTCGTTTTCATTTCGTCCTGAACGAAACAAAAACGAAACGATTTTTTGTTTCATTTAACAAAACGATTAACGAAATAACTCAATTCCGTTGTGTTCTGAGCGTTATGCACACCTACCAATTACCAGCACATTGCAGTTTGCATGGAGATGGATTCTTGTCTCCATCTGTATGTGCAGAAATGCAGTCCAAATCCCAACGGCAGCAGTTTGCTCTGGTCAAAGACTCAAACAAAGGTAAGACTAAGAATAAGTAAAAGCGCTCTATATTATGTTTCTTCTTCTCTTTTCCCACCTTTTTATGGGTTTTCTTTCTTTCTGTATAACAGCAACAGGGTTGTTGAGCAGATGTGAAAATTGAATGGGTTAATTACTTAATTACTTTGACAGAGAGAAGTCTCCCCTAAAGTGGCTAAAAGGATTGGCAAGATGTGAACATCTACCTTCCAGTTTTCTCACAAAAAAAAAAATAAAAAATAAAAAAAATATATATATATTTAAAAAAATAATAAAAAAACATCTACTTCCAGCCTTCCAGGCACATGGAGGCTTCATTATATATATATAAGGTAATCATGCCAAAAAACAATTATATTAAAACCCGCACCCTCTAAACAGCACATAAGTTAAATAACATACGTAATGTTGGAGGACAGACAAAGAGAGTGAACCGGGATTAATCAGAGTTGGTAGCTAGCTTCACTAATTACCATATCGATCATATGTGCTGCTCAGAAGCACACATGTTTTCCCATCTACCACACCACACATAGGAACAATTAACAGCCATATCAAACTTCAAACAAACACATGCGCATATGCATATCGTTCTAACATTTTATTATCGTTCAGACATTTTATTATTGTTAGAGTGTATTAATAGTAGGAAAACATGTAGAGTCTAAGTAAGCCACCCATCCACCCCTCTCTCACAATCTGATACATCCACGTGCACTCATATGCTTGCATAAATGTTTACTGAAAACCATATTATATATGTTTACTAAAAAATGATATATGTTGATCGGAAATATATAAATGTTTATTGAAATATGATATATGTTCATAAAAAATACGGTGGACCGGTGGATAGATAAAATGAGTGGTCGCTACCTACGACTCTTAATAGTACTATTAATAGTACGGATTGTCTCATACTATTGGCTATATCTTCGATTTCAAAATATTAATAGTCGATCCAAACCGTTCATTGGATCGACTATTAATATTTTGAAACCGGAGATATGAGCCAATAGTACGGCGCAATCTGTATTATTAATAGTACCACAGCCCCACTCTTTATATATGTGCTGCAGACTACAGTGCATCCTGATCTCTATCTTTCCTCTTCGATTAATTAATTAATTTTACTTATGACTTATCACCCAATTAATACGTCTCTATTCTGTTTAATATATTATCTCCATATATGTCAAATCTCAATTCTCAAATCTCAAATCATTAAGGGCGTGCTACTCACTGATGTGATTCACATTCACTCTCGTCCATCACACACACACACCCCTACCTACCCACATCACATGACTCCACGGGATTCACATCTACCTCTCCCGGATCGGTATCGGCTGCTTTTCTGAGAAGAAAAGCACACCCCGCTTTTCTAAAATCCGACAGTTGAGAAACACTAAAGTACTTTGAGATTCGTGCAATAAAAACCGAAGTACTTTGAGATCTGTGCATAAACCGATCCCGACCATCCGATTAGAAAAGCAGGGTGTGCTTTTCTTCTCAGAGAAGCAGCCGATACCGATCTCTCTCGCTCCCAATTCCCAATCCCCTTGCGTTGATTTCATATCCTTTGTAGCGCAGGACGTGAACCGGATCATCTTGAGATCTGTGCCGGCACGGATCGCGAGATGATCCAACAGTTCACGTCCAGTTCTACACAATGCAGTGCTACAGAGGATGAGCACGTTGCGCCTATTTATTTGTACTCGTGAAAAGTTCACGCCTGCTTTGGGCTGAAATTGTTATTTCTTATAATAAATTTTTAAGATAATATGTAATGAGCCATAATTTTAGATAATTTATATGGGTCGTCAACAGGCATTAACGTACATCAATGGTTCTGATCTATCGAAGAAAATGATCAATGACTCAGATGTGAGGATAGCCCTTTCATATCATTTTTTTCAATATGCTTTTATTATTAGTAAGGATATTTATTAATTACTGATTCTGCCACATTTATATTGGCATTTCAGAATTCACTAATTCAGACTCCAGTGCAGCACAGCAGCAGTCCATTCCACATTTCCTCCGTTCCAGGTATATCGGAATATTCAAATAATAATCCATCTACCGGTTTATTACCAAAAATAAAAAATTTTGAAATAAAATAAGAATAGTAGTAATTACTTTATATAATATTGTCTCTTGTCTGCCCCAACTACCCCTCCTCCCTTCTCCTGATGATCATCTTCTCTTCTTCATCCATGTAAAATTGTAAATTCCATCGGTTAATTCTTCCTTCTTTTATTATATTTATTTATTTATCATCTGTTACAAAAAATTAATTACATATATATATTATTATCTTCTCAAATAATAATAATAATAATAGGCTAATTATGTTATGGATGGGATAAAATACAGGCGTTCATTTTCCACAATCGGGTGGTCGCGATATATCTTTTAAATACAATTGAACAATTCAACATATTTGATAAGAACCGCTCGATTCAAAACGAAATGTTGCTTAGCAGATCCACAGCAGAACCACTCTAATATAATAATATAATAGGCTAATTCTGATAGACAGGCAGCCAGGCAGGCAGTCAGGCAGGAAGGAAGGAAGCTAAGGTAGACAAAGCAAGTCTCACTCGCACCGCACCTAACACCAAAGTTCCCTCCCTATATACATACATATATACATCATATTCGTACCTACATATATCATATCAAACTTACATATATACACTTACTTACCACCTCTCCTCTCCTCTCCTCCTACCATCAAATCCATTCAAGCTAAGCTTCCTTGCTTGCTTGCTTGATTGATTGCTTGCTAGCTGCAGCCATGATCACCGTCCAATCCCCGAAACCGGAGGCCCAGATCCTGCAACAAACTGACACCCAACAACCCATTTCTGTGCCGCCCGAGCCGACCATCTTCCGCTCGAAACTGCCCGATATCCCCCTTCCTAACCACCTACCCCTCCACACCTACTGCTTCGAGCACCTGTCCGAATGCCGCGACTCCCCCTGCCTCATCCTCTCCCCCTCCGGCAAGATGTACACATACGGCGAGACTTATGACCTCTGTAACAAAGCGGCGTGCGGCCTGTCCAAGCTCGGGGTTGCAAAAGGCAGCTGCGTCATGATCCTGTTGCAGAACTCGGTCGAGTACGTGTTCACGTTCATGGGCGCGTCCATGCTCGGCGCCATCACCACCGCCGCGAACCCCTTCATGACCCCCGCAGAGATCTTGAAGCAGTTCAAATCGTCCGGCGCCAAGGTGATCGTCACCCACGCCGCGTACGTCGAGAAAGTCAAAGACTTTGAGGGACTCACCGCAGTTGTCACCGTTGACGAGCCGCCGGAGGGGTGCCTGAGCTTCTCGCACGTCTTGGACAATGACGGCACGGTCGCGGAGGTGGAGATCGACTCGGAGGATCCCGTCGCAATGCCGTACTCGTCAGGAACAACAGGTATGTGTAATTACTTCCAAGTTCTAATTAATTAACTACTAGCTCTTGCTTAATTAATTTAATCATATATTATTAATTAATATCACGCACAGTAATTAATTTGTTAATTTGTTTGTTAATTACTACTTAATTAAAAGTACGAGAAGTTGATTAATTCCAGATGAAGATATTAATTTGAACTATCTTTTAGAGTCTGATCGATGTCCAAATTATTAGTAACATATTCAAAATAGAAGTGCCGAGAAAAGGACAATACATATAGCAGCACAAATGAAATGAAACATAGGAACAAGAAAGTGTCAAAGTCAAAGTCAACATGTGGCTGTTTTTGGGCCGTCAATGGGATTTCATATCCTCTGTAGCGCTGCATTGTGTAGCGCAGGATGTGAACCAATCTCAAGATGATCTAACGGTTCACATCCCGCGCTACACAATGCAGCGCTACAGAGGATGAGTGGAAATCTCAAATCCAATTCGATCGGAACTGAACCATTGACCAGAGAGAGTATTTCTTATTTTTCTCCCTTTCTGGAAAGGAAATACGAAATCGGAATCGGAATATCTGCTGAGTGCTGAAGCATCATGCATTCATGCGTATCAGCATATGAATATATATAATATGATGATATTGTGATGATGGATTGGGGATAGATTGGAGAGACTGAATTGGATAACTTGTATTAATTACTACGCAGTGAGTGATGGCCTGCCCTGATGGGGATACTCATTTATAAATGATAAATATAACTATGAATTTAATGAATGAACATGGTGGTGGCAGTAACAATATTATATTATATTATATTATATTATATTATTATTATTATTATTATTATTATTATCATTATTAATGTAAAATAATTGTAACAACCACAACCACAACAACAACGATAGTAGTATAAGAAATATTAACGATCACGATAATAATAGAAATGAATAAAAAATAAATAATAAATAATACATACACAAACAATAATAAATTGGTAATATATAACATTAAAAGGGCACTCAAATTCATCTAATTTATTATTATAACCTAATAACTGTATTGCACATTCGCCCCTCTGTAAACTATTTTTTTTTATTTTCATTAATAAAATTTTACACAGTAAGGCTATCGCCAACTACATGAAAAATAATAATAAAATGATAATATACATGTACATGGGTAACGCGAGGACATGACATGACCAATCGGCGACACAAGGCCCGGGCCAATGGAAATGAAGGACTGAAATTGAATGCTGTGCAGACTGCAGTCTGCAGAGTGCAGACCCACCCATCCAACACAAATTTGGATGGATCCCATTCATTCGATCTGTCATATATGAGGCTTGTCCTCCCTCTGTCGTTTGCTGCCCTCCACAACTTCATTCCTTCAATAAAATTTGTATATTACAAAAAAAAAACTAAAAACATGAACGAAATATACATACAAGCCAAATTAATCAATCAATCAATCAATTAATTAATTAATTTATTATTCTTTTTTTTCATTGAAAAACATAGTAAGTTAACTAACTAATGTGCTTAAAATTTTGAAGACAATTAACTTCCAAAAAAGTGGTCCACGGTCAGCTGCCATCTACCGCCTCCATATAGTACTAACTTACATTCCTACGGTCCTACCAAATGATCCTTCATAAAAAGAAAAAAAAAAAATAAATCAAATGATCGTTAATGATAATAACAAATTGAAATGCCAACCTTTTTATTACATAATAATTAATTTAATTACACTTAAATCATATCTGAAATGTTAAGCAGTACTAATCCATGTATGTATGAAACTATGAACACTGAACAGGTTTGCCGAAAGGCGTGGTGCTGACACACAAGAGCCTGATCTCCAGCGTGGCGCAGCAGGTCGATGGCGACAACCCGAACTTCCACCTGAAGCGCGACGACGTGCTGCTCTGCGTGCTGCCCCTCTTCCACATCTTCTCACTGAACAGCGTGCTGCTCTGCGCGATCAGGGCCGGAGCCGCCGTCTACATAATGCCCAAGTTCGAGATCAACAGCATGCTGGAGGGCATCGAGAGGCACCGCGTCACGATTGCGGCGGTCGTGCCCCCACTGGTTTTGGCCATGGCCAAGAGCCCCGCTGTCGAGAAGTACGACCTCGGGTCCATCCGCATCGTGCTCTCCGGCGCGGCGCCCCTCGGCAAGGAGCTGCAGGAGGCGTTGAGGAACCGGCTGCCCCAGGCAGTCTTTGGTCAGGTCAGTCAGTGTCTATGTTGTCAAATTTAATTTCACATGTTATTGAATTGTACATCTTTTAGTTTTTTAGGTCATTTATATTTGTATTTATTGCAACATGCATCCCAATGTGTTTCATGGAAATAAATAAAGAGAAACATGTACAGTGCACCATCCCTCTCACAGTTCTGACATACCACGTACACTATATGTTTACCACAGCTGCATAAATGTTCACTGGAAATCGTAGTATAAATGTTCATTAAAAAAAATATCAATTAATCGGAAAGATATAATTGTTTACTGAAAAATAATATTTGTTCATACGGTAAACCGGTAGATAAGTAAAAAAATTGGACGCTACCTACTACTCAATAATTAATTAGCTGGCTGGTTTAGTACTTCAATTATTTGGGTTTAACAATTTGAATATTTGGTCTTCAAATTTTTTGGGGGCATATATATGCAATTAATGGATGCAAGTACCGGTAAATAGGAGTTTGGTGTTAGCAAGGAATTGTGATCAATAGTTATGTCATTTGGTTGGTGTGAGATCCTACTCCTACCTACCCTTCGCAACTTGTGGTAGAGATTCCAAGGGATTAACGGTACCTAACACAATTAAAGTTATGTTGAGTTGTAAAATTTGTCTTACCTAATTTCGTTACTGGCACAAAACAAAATATGTCCCTTTTATATATATTTCTTTTATGTACTTATTATTATTATTTATTATTTATTTTATTATTTTATTATTATTATTATTTTTTTTTTTTTGAGGAGACAAGTACCTATTGTATAGTGTGTAGTGTGACTAGTGTATACCCACAAAATATAATAAGGAGGCTTGCTGTTCAAATCGTGGCCGCACACATTATCAACGGACCAAATTTAATTCACCACGAAATCATTATATGTTTGTTAAATAACGGATTATTCCTAAAACTCAATTTCCACCAGAGGATCAAAATCCAACGGTCCAAAAATTGTTATTATTATTACTGCAATTGCCTAGTAGAAAAATCTAAAAAAAGCTGCAAAATATTTCTATGAACAAGGCTTTCATCAAGAAATTAACATTTAGCATTTGTGATTAGTTTTTGGCTATTAGGAAATTCCTAATTCATTTTTTTCTTCTTTTTTCCTGTGCAGGGATATGGAATGACAGAAGCAGGGCCAGTTCTGTCGATGTGTCCCGCCTTTGCAAAGAACCCGACACCCGCCAAGTCCGGCTCATGCGGCACTGTTGTCAGAAATGCCGAACTAAAGGTCGTCGATCCTGAAACCGGCTTCTCGCTCGGTCGCAACCAACCGGGAGAGATCTGCATCCGCGGCCCCCAGATCATGAAAGGTATATATCCTTCTTAATTCCATAGTAGGCATTTCGCCTACTACATTAAAAAAAAAATTTACGATTCTTTTGTAATCAGACTGGATGATGTACCAGTATTTGCTGTACAACTGATGATCAAATTATCCTTACCGATTTTATGCAGGATATCTGAATGATCCGGATGCCACAGCGACTACAATTGACATCGAGGGGTGGTTACACACTGGCGACATTGGCTATGTTGACGACGACGATGAGGTCTTCATAGTCGATCGTGTCAAGGAGCTCATCAAGTTCAAGGGCTTCCAAGTAATCTTCGTTTCCTTTTTTTTTTTTCAAGTTAAAATATTTTTTTCGCAATGAACGATTGCGGGTACTTGCCTATTAGTCGTTTTCGCCTTTACGAAAGAAGATGGCGACAACCAAATAAATTCATGATCAAAATATGTTGATAAATTGAATAAAAAGCAAAATTCTATATATTACTGACTAATACAGTAAAAATGCCTGCTGATTCAGGTGCCGCCAGCTGAGCTCGAGTCTCTACTCATCAACCACCCTTCCATCACCGATGCTGCTGTCGTCCCGTACGTCCAAAACCTCTCAAAATCAATTAACTTCTCATGTTCTATTCATGGAAAACATATATGTTTACTCAATTTTCTCCTCTTGTGGATGTTACAGGCAAATCGACGAGGTTGCTGGTGAAGTTCCAGTTGCATTTGTAGTCCGAACGAACAATTCTGACATCACTGAAGAGGCTATAAAAGAATACATTTCTAAGCAGGTACTTATAATGAAACCTCCATTTGGTATCAGATATTTAAGACTGAATGCTATGAACAATAAATCTGTTCAGCATATTATAAATTTGTAATACTGTGAACTTGTAATGTTATTAAGATATGAATTATGCTAACTTTTTTCTTTTTTTTCAATCTTTCAGGTGGTTTTCTATAAGAGATTGCACAAGGTGTACTTCATCCACGCAATCCCGAAATCCGCCACCGGAAAAATCCTAAGGAAAGATTTGAGAGCCAAACTGGCCGCCGCCGCCGCCACTTCAGCTTAAAATCCTTTTTTCTTTTGTTTTTTTTCTACCTGGCTTTCATAATTTGCTCTTCCCCTTAAAATGCCATATTGGGCAATTCATTGGTTTGATTTCAACCAGTATCCAAAATTAATTAAGTTGTCGGATGCTATATATGATCGATCTAATATGTTATATATATTTAATTTATGGTTTGCCTTTTTTTTTTTTTGGCACCCCTTTTTGACTTTATGGTAAATAAATCGCATAATTTTCAAAATCTTAAGCAATCAGTTGATGTCTGGTTGCAATTACCAGACTTGCAATGCCAGTACTGAAGACAAATGAACCTCCTTAGCGTGGATCAAGCCTCCTTCGTATTTTAATCTTTCCGAACACATCCTCCTTAGCGTGGATCGAGAGCCTCTTCTTAAGCATCTTTAGCTGCCCGGCTTAATCCCTTGTCCGGATTCTTAAGGAAGGGGAACACCATGAATTAAGCCTCCTTGGCACTTTTGTATGGATTAAGGCATCGGAACGTGAGATTCTTAGCACCGATCAAATTTTAATCCTTGTTGGATTGCCGAACGAGCCCTTTAAAGAGAGTCAAGTGTGTGTTGCTGACATGCTTGAATTAGAACATGTGTTATGTGTATAAAGATAAACTGAGGTTGTTAATTAGCAAAACCAAACAAGTATGAAAATAAAAAAAATGAAGTTGCTGGTAGATGAAAACTAAACGGCCAATCTATCTTTAATCCAAGGAATAAAAAATGATGAAGCAACATTTATAGATTTTAGGTATTATTGGGCTTGATATGCTTCTGAATTAACAGGCCATAACATTTAACACAAATTGGGTTTGATCTAATTAGTTCCAGTTCAATAGTTCATCCAGTCCTGACACGTGAAGGTTGCTTATTGTTTGTTCCCAGAAATAATAAAGAAGTGTCAAGTGTATGCATACCTTGAAAAATTCGGCTTCGAAAGCAACAAGAACCTAACAAGTCAACTCAACCATATGAAGTTTCAATTTGACGCCATTTAGCACATTCATACGGTTCCTCTGCGGCGAGAAACTGTGCAGATGCAGTACAGTGCTCTTAATTACATCATATTTCGGACGGATATCAATTATCACTTATCAGGAGCACACAAGTATACAACTATAGTGGTTTGAGCTATGTCAAAACAAGATTGTGCAAGTGCAACTGAATCACCGCGAGAATTGAAAAAACTTGAGTTAAGACTTAATTAAGAGTGCGCTGTTTTTCTAACGCAAAATTATAGTTGGGTAACAACTTTCTAACATGATATTAATCTGTCTTATAAATTATAACATTTGAGGTCAATGAAGTACCAGGGACTGGAATTGGACAATATATATTCTTGACTATACAAAAGAAATAAAGAGTAAATTAAGTTAGTGCATTTGGCGAGTATCCATCCATCCAAGTATCCAACCATACATGGATTCTTTACCTAATCTCTGCCTAAATTGCTGCCACCCTTCACTCACTTCACATCACATGCTTACTCTTCTCTTCTCTTCCTTTCTCAAATCACTAAAACATATCAGATTGAGCATCGATCCCAATTCCATCCCAAATCTTCCATCTCAGTGTTAAACATTATCAGTCGACATATCAGATTGTTGGTGCTTGCATTGCATATATGGCCTCCAGCAATTCTACCGGCGGCGGCGGCGGCGGCAGCGGCGGCAGCAGTTCCTCCTCCATGAACATCAAGCGGCTATGCTTCCTGCTCTTCGCCTTCTCGCTCCTCTCCTGCCTCTCCTTCTTCTACTCGCCGTTTCACTGCAACTTAGCCACCTGCACTTCCATGTCATGCATCTCCACCTCCTTCTCCCGGACTTCCTCACACGCGTATCGGTATCGCAACCCTGTGGACCTCCTCTCTTTCGCCTCTTCATGGAACCATCTGTCGTTTTCGTCGGAACCGCCGGTTAAGGCCCTCAAGATCGCGTTGTTCGTCAAGAGATGGCCGCGCCGCAACCTGGCTGGAGGTCTTGAGCGGCACGCACTAACCCTGCATTCGGCACTCGCGAAAAGAGGTCACGAAATCCATGTATTTACAACGAACGCACCGAACGAAACGTTACGAAACATGTTCTTTCATGTAACTGCGCCGACCAAAGCCGGGTACATAAATCAACCTTTGGCGTGGGAGCAGTTCAGGGTCATAAACTCCGATAGCCCGTTTGATGTGATCCATACTGAGAGCGTTGCCCTATACCACGCGCGTGCGAGGAACTTCTCGAATTTGGTGGTTTCGTGGCACGGAATAGCGTACGAGACGATACATTCGGATGTCGTGCAGGACATGCTACGGGGGCCCGAGGAGCAACGACAGAAGGCGATCACGGAGAGGATTGGCAAGGTAATTGATGAGGTTAAGTTCTTTCAAGACTACGCGCACCATGTCGGTACAAGTGATCATGTCGGGGATGTCCTAAGAAGGGTTTACATGCTGCGTGAAGACCGGGTGCATGTGATTGTCAACGGTGTTGACGAGAACGTGTACAGGCAGGATGTGCCGAGGGGGAAGGAGTACAGGCAAAGGATAGGGGTGCCCCAGAATGCCGCGCTTGTGTTCGGGTTAGCCGGGAGGTTAGTGAAGGATAAAGGCCACCCCTTAATGTTCGAAGCGATCAAGCAATTGTTCGAAGAGAGCGACAGGTTCAAAGATGATGTCTTTTTTTTGGTTGCCGGCGACGGGCCCTGGGCAAGCCGGTATAGCGAATTGGGGCCCAATGTGGTCGTGTTGGGTCCGCTGGAACAGTCCGAGCTAGCCAGTTTTTACAATTCTTTAGACGTGTTCATAAACCCGACACTCCGGGCTCAGGGCTTGGACCACACGATCATCGAGGCGATGATGTCGGGTGTGGCCGTGGCAGCAACGAGGTTCGCCAGTATAACCGGGTCACTGATCATCGGGCCCGAGGCGGGCTACACCTTCTTACCGACGGTCGATTCGCTGAAGAGGTGCCTGTACCGTGTCTGGGAGGACGGTAAGGTGGAAATTAGGAACAAAGGGGAGTTTGCTAGGGGCAGAGCGGTCGGGCTCTTCACTGCCGGTAAAATGGCACTGGCTTATGAGAGGCTGTTCCTCTGTGTTGCTTCCAAGAATGAAAATAATAAAGGAGAGAATGATTACTGCAGATATCAAAGTATTAGATGAACTCATCTGCTAACCTATTATTATGTCGACAATTGATGATGCTAATTTGAGAGATTAGTGAGAATCATGATCATGATCATGTCATGTGGCCTTTGAGAATGCTGAAGAACTAACTGGAACCTGAGGTTCAAGTGTTAAGGAACAATGAGAAAGAATGGATTTGTTACAGTATGAACAGATAGATGGTTTATATAGGGTTAAAGATGGATTTTATTTAGGTGAGTTTTGTATGGGGGGAATTGAAAAGATATTTTTAGTATTTAGATTTTAGAATTAGAGTTAAAGGTCTTCTTCTTTTTATTGTATTATTTTTTGTTTTTAAGTACACATACCAGTACTTTATCATGATCTGGTTTGTTTTTCATGAAGAATGACATATATAGTCCAGAAGTTGCAACAGGCATACAAATACCTGTTATAGCTAAGTTAATAACTTTCCTGTTAGTATCAGTACGGAAAATTATTGTCCTGAAAAGCCTACTAAATTGTGCGAGTTAATTTACTGTAGTTGAAGAAATGATAAATACAATACAAAGAAACAATCTGTCAGAAAAAAAAAAGGATTTCTATTTCTGTAGCCTGTAGGAAATGAAAAGAAAATGAAAAGAACAAAAAATAGACGAAAAACAGAAATTTATGTCCACAACGAGAGGGCCCGAAATTAAAACTGATATAGGAAATTGATGTTCATTGCGGGCTGCTTTGCTTTTAAATTTAGGCCACATCTTAGAGGGCCTGAACTGAAAACAGGCTGCATAAGACGTCATAACTAGTGACTGTGAGCCCTCTAACAAACATCTCTTGAGAAGAATAAATGTTGTTATATGCCATTTAGATTTTGGATTTTGTGTACTGGTCACCTAGCTAGGTTAATGAGTGGTGATTTTGGTTAACATAGATGTGGTTGTATGGACAGTTATCTTACATATGGATGGTATACTTTTTTGTGCAACAATATACTGGTAATAAAGGAAATCATCCCTCCTTTTGTTTTGAAGGGTAAAATTGTCATGCTGTATGAAATGAATTCACTTTTGTCTTAAATTTGAATAATTTTGATCATGAAAAAGAAAAGAATTCAATTCCATTTAAGTTTTATGTTTAACACAGAAGTTCAATTCACGATCATTTCTATTCATGTCACCTACACTGAAATGAATTGAACTCCTACTTGTATTTCACACTGAACACGGTATAAATTGGAATGGATCTGAAATTCTCAATTGACTGAATCACTGATAAAGAGATGGAATCCGCGTTTCTCATCTTTTTTGTAAGTGGACGATGACTTGACTTGGGTCTGAGTCAGTCAACGTCAATGCAATTGAGCAGAGCCGATAATGTGAATGTCCACTCAATTAATCAAATGATCACTTTAAGTAAAGCAAGTGTACACACTTGACACTTCCTGGTCGCTTAATTGTTATGAATGCTAGATACTATTCTCTGACCTCTGTTCTCAATTCTTGTACATAATTGATTCTTAAATAATAGAATGTATGATACACATCCATTCTCAACGGCCAAATGCTATTTCTGGATATTGGTGGCTTAGCAAATGGATCTCAAGTTCTCAACTTTGTTGTCTCTATGAGCTTCAAAAAAATAATTGCCCAGGGATATAATAATATACGAATTGTAACCTTATGAGTTAAGAAAACAGATAATTATGCATATAATTATGGACACCACTTTAATTTAGTGGAAGGTAGGTCCGAGTTTGAAATGATAATCAAGTAAAGAGCGAGTGAAGCTTATGAGAAAGGACTGTTCATCCTGGACTAAAACAGACAGATTTAGACTCTTCATCCTGGACTAAAACAGATGGATTTAGAATTAGAGATCATTGCCAGTCTCTGTTTGGAACGTGGGAATTGACGGCTCGATGGCTAGACCTGAGTGAGTCCACGCCTGCATGACTTATATTATATATATGAATCCAATACCAGACAACCAGTGTACGATATCGATCATAATAATATATACATGCCATGACCATCAGCTAGCCAGCCTCAACTGTACGTACTAATTCACAAAATCAATTCATTAAGCTAGCTACCATAATTAATTTAATATACAACTACATATATATAAATTAAAGAAGAGATGGCAATCATACTGCTCCAAATCTTGCTGCTACTCTCTCTCTCAAAAACCGCTTTATCTGCTGAGGATGTTTATAACAATATCTCTCTGCCTGGGTGCAACGCCAGCTGCGGTGGAATTCCCATCCCTTACCCTTTCGGCATTGGCACCAATTGCTCTCTGTCTACAGACTTCGATGTCACCTGCGCCCTTACTGATGATGGTGATTATCCTTTCTTCGACAAAGCAAGAAATGGTAAACCAACTCCGTACCTGTATGGTTATGAGATCTTGAACATAAGCATCCCTTTGGGCCAGGCCCGCCTTAACAATGCGGTAGCTTCTCAGTGCCACAACACCACTGATAAGGGTGACTATGGCTATTTGTGGTGGCTTTCTTATGTCGGGACACCATTCTGGCTGAACAAGGAGAAAAACAAATTTGTAGTCGTTGGATGTAATACACTTGCCTATTTCCGCCTTGACACAATGAATCAGAAAAATTATTCTGTAGGTTGCCTTTCAACATGTGATGACTCGGCCAGCCTGACTAAATATGGACCATCCTGCTCCGGAATTGCTTGTTGTCAGACAGCTATTCCCACAGAAACAAATAACTTCCTGGTTGATTTTGATGATAGATACAACCTGTCCGTGGTACAAAAATTCAGTCCTTGCAGCCATGCTATGGTGGTGGAGGATACTGGCTTCAAGTTCAATGCCTCTTTAATCACCACTGATTTTCCACTTGATCAAATAATGGTGCCAGTTGTTTTTGATTGGGCCATTGGGAACACAACGTGCAACATTGCAAAGACTAACAGATCCTCCTACGCATGCCAAAGCGATCACAGTGTTTGTTTGAACTCAAGTACTGGTCAGGGATATATTTGTAACTGCTCTGAGGGTTACCAAGGCAATCCTTACCTTCCAGGAGGCTGTCACGGTACGACTCGATCTCTCTATTTCTTTCAGATAAAATATGATAATTTGAAAGTTAGTATATATAGCCTACTAGGTGTTCTAAGCTCCTAATGCTGCATAATTGTGTAGATATTGATGAATGTGCCACACAAAATCCCTGCTCCAAACACGGCAACTGCCACAATCTTCCAGGAAAGTATCGGTGCTCTTGTTCTTTTGGTTGGCGCTTTACGCATAGTAATGCCCAAAATCCATGCGAACTCAACTTGCCTCTAATCATAGGTACATTACTTTTTGCTAAATCAATTAACAAATCTCTTGGAACCTGTTATTTACAAATAGCTTATATACGAGACATTGAGTAGAATCGATTGTTTTAGGTTCAGCTTCATATGAGAACTCAGATATATAATTTCTTTTCTCGGTATTGATCGATCCTTACATATATTTTCCCAATACAAAAATATGCTGGTAAAAAATCGTAAATTGTCCAGGTGGATGGACGGGGAGTTCGCATCGGCTGCCATAGTTGTTTCAAAATAAGCCCAATAATCTATACTTTATGATCCATAAAGAGGGGTAGATTTCCAAGCACCTCAACTATGCCACATCATCACTATTATTAACCATTGATTTTGTTTGAAAGTCTTCATCTACTTTAATCCAATGGCTTGTATTTTTTTTTCTCTCCTCATTAAATATGATGAATGTGAAATGTTTAAAACAAAATTTTAACCATTATATATGTTCTTATTTATAAATTATATTATTATTATTATTATTATTATTATTATTATTATTATTATTATTATTATTTACTTACATAAAAAATTTGCAATTTTTTTAAGTTTTGTTTAATATAAATATTTAACATTTTATAAAATTTTTAGTTATTTATTTAATACCATTTTTCGTGGCGAAGCCCGAGTTACAGCTCTAGTTTAGTATATATAGTCATGACTTCATTTGGTTACATATTAGAACTAAACTAAACCGGGAACCTGAGCAGAACTGACAAATGCTACTTAGTAGCAACCAAATGTTTAAAGCGGGCAAATCCCGAGCCGATAAACCATCCAAACCCTAACCGACCCTAACCCGAGTTTGGCCCAATTTTTAGCAAATTAACTAACCCGAACTTGATTCGACCTGACCCGAGCCGATTAACAACAAGTAGGGAACCTAGAACCCGGAACCCGATTTGAGACAACTTGAAACTAAAACCCATTCTACCCAAGTAGAAATGACCCATGACCAAAAACTCTTCTTTGGTCAAACTGATCAACTCAACCGGCTCGACCCAAAGTCCTCTAGATTTGTCACATTTCACCTCTAATGAAAAAAGCAGCATTAAACCCAACAAAATTGTCCAATTCGATTCAATCCGGCCCGACCTAACCCGTGATCCAACATATAAAATGTAGTACTTGTTCACTCGATATCTGACCCAACCCCAATTGATCTTGACCTGATAGAAGTCCATACTTGTTGACTCGAAATTGGACCCGACCCGTTACCCGAGTCCGGAGAATTCTCTTAACCATACTAACTTGATCAGACCCGATTGCCACCATGCACTACAAATATTTGACTTGAAACACTAAGAATTTCATGAATGAAACGCTTAGCAGGAGTTCTATCACTTGCCCACTTTATTTAGAAATAAGAAAAAAAAAATAACACATCTGTAAAATGAAACAAAAAGGAGGAAGCAGAAATATGGAAATATAGTAACATTTGTAATCTTTTGATTATTGTAGGTTGTTGTGCGGGTGTCGTCGCTCTATCATTTTTGGGGTTTGCAGCATATGTCTTTCTTGAGAGAAGAAATATTTCAAAAATAAGAATGAAGTACTTCCAACAATACGGAGGATGGGTTCTCTTGGAAAGCATTAAATCGAACCAGGGGTTTGGTTTTGCAGTTTTCACGAAGCAACAACTAGAAAAAGCAACAAACAATTTTGACAGTGCAAGCATTATTGGCCATGGAGGTAATGGCACCGTTTATAAAGGTATTATTAGGGATCAAATGGTTGCCATAAAAAAGTGTAAAATAATTGATGAGAGCAAGAAAAAAGAATTTGGAAAAGAGATGCTTATTCTCTCCCATATTAGCCATAAGAATATTGTAAAACTCCTAGGATGTTGCCTAGAAGTTGAGGTTCCAATGCTAGTATACGAGTTCATCCCAAATGGTACTCTACATTAATATATCCATCATAAAAAGCACGGATCATGCATTCCTCTGGAAACTCGTTTAAGAATTGCATATGAATTAGCAGAAGCGCTTGCCTACTTGCACACAACAGCATCTCCTCCAATTTTTCACGGAGATGTGAAGTCCGCAAATATACTTTTGGATAAAAAATATACTACAAAGGTTGCTGATTTTGGAGCATCAATACTAGCTACAAAAAGATGATGAAGCCCAAATAGTTACCTTTGTGCAAGGAACATTAGGCTACCTAGACCCAGAATACATGCAGACACACAGATTAACAAACAAGAGTGATGTGTATAGCTTTGGCGTGGTTCTTGTAGAGCTTTTAACCAGCAAACCCATAATTGATTTTGATGAACCAGAAGAAGAGAGGGGTCTAGCCATTCGATTTCTCTCTGCGGTGAGAGAGAACAAAATGGTAGAGCTTTTAGATGATGAAATTAAATATCAAGATGACTTGGAAATAATTAGTGAAGTTGCCACTTTGGCTAAACAATGCCTAAGTATGAGAGGGGAAGACCGACCAACAATGAAGGAAGTAGCTGCAGAACTTCAGAGAATCAGCAAATTAAAGCAGCATCCATGGAGGCAAGAGTATAATCCTGAAGAAACAACGTTTTTGCTTGGTGAAGGATCCCGCCATGACATAGTGATTGGGTTTACTGGCTGTTCTTTCAATGTGGATCAGGAAGCTATGGATAGCATTGCTGTCGGTCGTTAATGATTAACAACCATTCTTTCAAGTGTACGTCTCCTCATAGCAATGGCTTAATATCACATCATGTCGATCGACTTATGTTTGTTATTATTTTTTATTCTACCAGTATCACAGTTGTAGCACTTTTACTCTGTTTATGTTTGGTGTTAATTTTGTAATGTTGTGGTCTCCTGTTTTATCATCTTCTTGGTTCGGTTTGTATCATTCCACCACTTTCCTTCTACAAGTACAAGAATTTCTCATAATATAATCTTTCTTAAATCAATGAAGATCACACCAATTTTCTACTTTTACCTTATTTTAGTGGCTAGCTATATGTACTTGCGGTGCAATTTTTTCTGATTTATTTTGGTGTATTAATCAATCATCTTCCACTAATTTTGATGAACCCTTTTAAAATTTAATTTATGGATCTTGCGTAATTACTATCCCCGTGCTGCCCCAAAAAACAACAAATCTTGAACAAAGCAACGTTTAATAACTAAAGTTCTAACCCTTGACAAGGCGTTGTAAGGCATCATGGGAGGGATTTGATACGTTGGACACTATTGCAACCAGAAAGAGAGTCCTCCATATTTGTACGAATGTACGTATATGAAATAAAATGGCACATTTTAAGTGGAAAACTGGTACCATTAGCAGGGTCAGCCTCTAATTCCAGAATTGGTACACAGTGTATGAATATTGCTTTCACTAGCTCGTTTTCTAGAAGTATAGAGGTTTTTTTTTTTTTAGATAAAGATGAAGGTCAAGCCACTCAAATTTAAATGTCTATAAAAGACGCCCCATCCGGGTTTCGAACCCGCGACTTCCCACACGGAGAGCGTTGCCCTTAGCCACTAGACCAAAGGCCGGTTCTTAGAAGTATAGAGGTTTCACCAGGGAATTCTATAAGTCCTTTGTAGACACACTTCTTTCCAATTTACTCTCAGTTCTCTCGCATCCGCTGGAGGCACCCTTCCACCTCTAAATTATTGACATATCATTGTGCTTCCCAAAAATCTTGATGCTTGTCATTTGTAGGATTTTCACCCAATTAGTTTGAAAAATGGTGTGCAGAGCAAAGGAGAGTTCTCTAGGGGTAGAGCAGTTGGGCTCTTCACTGCCTGTAAAATGGCACTGCCTTATGAGAGGTTGTTTCTCTGTGTTGCTTCGAAAAATGAATATAAAAGAGAAAATGATTAATGCAAATATCAAAGTACTAGATGGTCTCATCTGCTAACTGGTTCGAGAAAATGATTACAGTTGATAATTAATCCTAATTTGAGAAATTAGTGCGTTAAAATCTTATTTTCCTGCCTGTTCGAGAATGCAGAATAAGTAACTAACCAGATGCTGAGGTGGAAGTGCAAAGAACAATGAGAAAGAATGGATTTGTTACATTATGAAGATTGTTTTAATTTAAATAGTGCCAAAGATGAAGTCATTCAATAGAGTTTTGTATGGGGGAATTTGAACTGACTATTTTAGTGTTTTGAAATAGAATTAAAGGTCTTCTTCTTTTTATTTAATTTTATTTTACTCTTTTTTTTTATTACTACACATACCAGAAGTTTTTCATTAGCTGGTTCGATTTGTATGAATTATGAAACAAGTTGCAACATGCCAACAGAATAGCTGTTATAGCTATTAATCCATTTTCCTGCAGCATACGGCTGGAGCGCTATGCAGTAACTTCATGTGCAGTGGACAATAAGAATTGTCTAAATTCTGCGAGTTTACTATAGTTGAAGTCTTGAAAAATGATTAATAAAATACAACAACAATACAAAGAAAAATCTGTCCCAAAAAAAAAAAAAAAAGGTTTCTGTAGGAAAGGAAAAGAAAATGAACAGAAGAAAGAGTAGATAAGAAGAGATTCATATACAGAACAAGAGGGCCCAAAATAGAAGTATTATAGGAAGTTGGTATGCTTTGCAGGCTTCTTTGCTTTTAAATTTAGGCCACGTCTTAGAGGGCCTGAACCAAAAACAGGCTGAATCTCATGTCATGAGCAGTGACAGTGAGCCCTCTAACGAACATCTCTTTAGACTTTTAGAAGAATCAATCTTGTGATAATGCTAATGCCATTTAGATTAAGTGCTAGGCTAAATCGGAATGGATCTCAACAGAATGACTGACTGATAGCTACAGAGATGGAATCTGCGTGTATCTGTTTGTAAGTGGACGATGACTTGACTTGGGCCTGAGTCAGTCAACGTGAATGCAATTGAGTAGAGTCCACATCATGTCCGATCAATTAATCAAATCACTTGAAATTAAGCGAGTGTACACACCCCCTGGCCGGTTGTCATGATTCATGAATGCTAACCTATTTCTGTACTGAATTCTTGTACATAATTTATTCTTAACGCGTGTAAGTTGAAAATTTAAATCTTGCTTTTTTCTTTTTCTTTTTTCCACTGTACAAGATAGACGTGACGGATACCAGAATTTTTCAAATAATAGAATATATGCTGCACATCCATTTTTTCCGTTCCAGATGTAGCAATTGACAGTCTCTCAACGGCCGGCCAGCTGCTATTGCTGAGAGGTGGTGGTGCAGATTGCAACAAGAATAATATGGTTTTAGACTCTGGCCAATTCATGGTCTAAGTGATTGGACGTTTTTCTAGAACAGATTAACATACTGTAGTATTTCAGCCAGAACTTATTAATTACTGGCCCAAATGAGGTGATTTAAATTTCTGTAGAAAGTTAAGGAAATGAGCTACAACTGTTAGTTTTGGGTTTTCTCAGAATCAGATGACTTCCCAGTCAAAATGGCTATTTAACGTGGCATGAATATTTTGGCAACATTTAATTAAGTTAATCAGTTGTGTTTAGTATTTTGATGAGTCAAATAATAGTTAATGTTCTGTTTGTTTCTATAAGTCTTGTGTGAGTCTCTATGAAGACTTTTGAATGTTTTTAGGAAGTATTTAATTTAATCTTAATTAGTATTAATGTTTAGAGAACTTTCTTGTTTGTATGGCTATATATGAAGTCAAGCTCTATCATTGTATGAACTAGAAATATGTTTATAAAAATTGTCATTTTGAATTGAGTTTTATCTCCTCGTTTTCCACTGTGTGAGTTGAGTGTGTCTCCTCTACAATTGTATCATGTTGAGCTTGTTTTGTCCTCGCGATTTCTCTGTCCCGGATGGCATCAGGTGTGTTAGCAAATGGGTCTCAACTTTGTTGTCTCTATGAGCTTCAAAAAAAGAAAGCCCAGAAACATCTTGCATCCATTGAAAAACCGTCCGTACGTTCATAAACATACAAAGAATATAACAGATATATCCGATTTTGTAACAGTTAAATCCGATTTTATTAACCTATGAACACTATGGATGATTAATCTATTGACGCTATGGATGATTAATCTATGGACGCTATGGATGATTATTCTATGAACGCGAGGTATTACTTATAATAACATACGAATTGTAACCTTATGAGTTCTGATCTAATTAAGAAAAAAAGGTACCAAGTAAAGGGAGCGAGGTGGGTACACCCGCGAGTGCACCGTTTGATTGTGCACTCACCTTCTCTACCGTCGGATGCATTTGCATTAATGACTTCTCTTTCTTCCAGGTTTACAAAATCGAATTAAATACGATCCCTCTGCCATGAAATTAAGTAGAGAAAAGAGCCATAACTCCATTGGGCTCCACAGAGCATTGTTTATGCATGCGCATCCTTTACTTTTTTTTTTTAAATCTCGGATAAAATCAAACTTTTTGTTTACTTTATACTCTAAGAAACTTGCTCTTACTTATATATCAACTTTAGCACTTCTTTAACAAATATAAATAATTTAAATTAGTCTGAAATTATTTGACCAAACAAATAATCAGCTTTAATTGTAAAGTTATCTGAAATGAGACAATCTAAAATAAAATCTAGTTTATGTAAACATGCAAAATAATATTTTTATATTTTGCATAAGCTTTTAAAATAATTTCTGGTATATTTTTATATATTTCTAAAACCTTTTAATTTAAAATCATTTGAGTAAAATATACAGTGAACCATTGAGGCTTTTCGTGAATTTATGCTCAAAATTATATGATACCACTTCTAAATCTTGTGGGATGAAAAAAAAAATTATTTTGAAGATGTCTAAGTAATTGCTTAGAATTTTTTAAAAGTGGCTATACAATATTAATAAAATATTCAATGTTTTATGCATCACTTTTAAAAATCCAAAACAAATATATATAAATCTCAAAAAATAGAAAATGTTTATATTTCATAAGATTTGATAAAATAAATATAATAAGATATATAAATTCAAATTTAAAAATGATTTGACATAATTTTGAGCTTAAACTCACCGTATAATTACTCAAATAATGTAATTTATATAGCTCAATAGTTATCTTCATTTAATATCAATCGCCTCATACCCAAGTGACAAAAGAACCCTGCATGTTATTTGACGTGATAATATTATTGAAGTTCTTTAAGTAAATAATATTTTTTTGTAATTTTGCTTTATTTTCATGTAAATAAGTGCATTGAATGAAAACAAAAACCAATAAATTACTATTGGAATGACACAATTTTTTTATTTATGAAAGATCATCCTAATTTTTTTTTTTTTCAGATTTCTAGAGTCTGAAAGTTAATGAAATCATAGATCTAGTTTAATATGTTTATTCTTTATTGATAACCAATTGGCTTCGTTGAAGCCTTGAAGGTTGATGTTCCATAAAACTATTAAAAAATATATAAGGATATATATGCAAATAGATTAAACAGTATATATAAATTAAGAACTCCTTGCATTTACACTCCGGTCCCGGTAAGAGTCTCTTCAAACTTTTTTCCTTCTTAATGGCACGGAACTAGAGAAAGGTAGGAAGGATTAGTGAACTGGAAAGAGAAGTTATTAAATGTAAATGTATCTAATGGTAGAGAAAGTGAGTGCACAATCAAATGGTGTACTCGTGGGTGCACTCACCCCGCTCCCCCAAGTAAAGCATGAAAGGACATTTTACAGCTAAGTTAGCCGGCCACCCCCACAAATAATTAATACACTTTCAAGTTTGAACAGAGATGGACAGAGCATTAATATTCCACGCGAACTCTTGATGGACTGTCTATTTCGGGAAAATTATATGGTGAGATCACCCATACCATGTGTCAATGTTGACATGATAAGGCCATCCAATTAGAGTGTGCCAGTTAATTACATTTGCTTACATAAGAATTGCCATTAATTCTCCAATATAAGTCACCCTCTCTTTCCTATTATTTTCCATTAATTTGGCATAAGTTATGGAAGGAAATTTCCATCTGCCAATCTTGAAATATTAAAGTTTAAATTTAGAGATAATCTCTTTGTCCCCCATCATTTGTCCCCCTTAAACGTCCCCCATCCGTTTCTGCTGGAACCGGTATGAATACCAGTTGGCAAGTGGTATGAACACCACGATACATTCAGTATGAACACCCTTTGAGAGCTCTATGAACAATACAAATTGGGAGAAAATTTTTTTTGGCATATTTTCCATGTGCAAAAATAAATTAAGCACGTGCTTAATTCAATTTCAGCACGTGATGAAAATCAGAGTGCGCGCGGGTGTTCATACTGCTTATTCGCGGGTGTACATATCAAATGGTCTTTGGTGTTCATAGTTGACGTGGACGGGAGTTAGCATATTTTCCACGTGCAAAAATAAATTAAGCACGTGCTTAATTCAATTTTAGCACGTGATGAAAATCGGAGTGCGCTCGGATGTTCATACTGCTTATTGGCGGGTGTTCATATCCAATGGTCTTCGGTGTTCATAGTTGACGTGGACGAGAGTATGCGCGCGGGGGACATTTAAGGGGGATTTTTTGTGGGGGACAGTTAGCATCCCTCTTAAATTTAATATTATGCATATATTATCATATAATTAATTTTTCATGTAATAGAATATGTGCTAATTTATTAAAGGAAATATATATAGATGCGTATTGTTGCATATTTTATGTACTAAATTATTTTATTTGGGTGTTTTATTGTTCTTTTTGTTTCTATATTTTACCATTTGATTTCTTGCATAACGTCTGAAATTATTCCCATGAAAAGTTAAAATTTCCAACAAATTCGATAAAGTCCACACTTACACCATATTAGTTGAATAAAAACCTTAATATATACTTAAAAATACAATATTAATTGAATGTCTAGACAAGAAATCCCAATAAGAAACGATTTAGAACCAATTTTAATTTCAACATTTTTACTGTGGAAATGAGGTAGAGACAAATAATTAATAACGTTTAGTAATTAGTACATACAAGCAACTAATATATTAGCACATAATTTTACCTTAAAAAAATCTGCCCGTTTGCATCAAGTATTCAGTAGTTACATATTTCCATAACTCATGCGCAATTAATGGAAAATAAAAAGGAAAAAAATGGTGACTTGTATTAGAGAATTGATGGCAATTCTTATGTAAGCAAATGCAATCAAATGGCACAATTTTATTGAATGGCCTTACCATATCAACATTGACACATGGTATGGTGGCCTCACCATAGAATTTTTCCTATTTCGGACTGGCCAGACCGTGCTTGCACCGGCGGATCCACATTCATTCAATGGGGTTCAATGTCCCCCATTCAAAATCCAAATTGTACAAATTTTTATAGAATTTGCTATGTCACACAAGTAATTTCTTAAGAAAATATGTATTTGAACCCCATAAAAATATAAAGATTATTCCATTGTGAACCCCATAATTTTTTTTTATTGTTATATTGTGATTATTATATATATCATAAAATTTAGTATAATAATTGAACCCCATATAAAAATTTTCTGGCTCCGCCCATGCGTGCTTGTAGCTCAGTAGACTATCAATAGTATCAGCGGACACTTTCTCTATGTACTGTACTCTGTTATGTACATAATATGGACACTACTTTTAGTGGAAGGTAGGTCCGAGTTTGAAATAATAACTAAGCGTGAAGCTCATAAAAAGGGACTGATCATCCTTGACTAAAACAGACAGATTTAGAATTAGAGATCAAAATGTATTTGAATTAATTAGAGTATTTGAATTAATTAGAGCACATTGCCAGTCTCTGTTTGGAAGGAACGTGGTACTTGACGGCTGGACCTGAGTGAGTCCATGGCTACATTGCATATATACATATCAGTAACACATTGATCATATATACTTGTCATCAGCTAGCCAATCTCAACTGTACGTACTAATTCACAAAATCTATTCTTTAAGCTAGCTATAATAAAACACAATTATTGATAAATTAAAGAAGAGATGGCAATCATACTGCTCCAAATCTTGCTGCTAGTCTCTCTCTCGAAAACCGCTTTATCTGCCGAGGATATTTATACCAGTATCTCTCTGCCAGGGTGCCCAGACAACTGCGGTGGAATTCTCATCCCTTACCCTTTCGGCATTGGCACCAGTTGCTCCCTAACTCCAGAATTTAATGTCACCTGCTTCAATACTGATAATGGTAGACCTACTCCATACCTGTACTTTATTGAGATTCTGAACATAAGCATCCCTTTAGGCCAGGCACGTCTTAACATCCCGATATCTTCCCAGTGCTACAACACCACCACAAAGCAAAATAATGGCTATTATTGGTGGCTTTCTAATGACGAGACACCATTCTGGCTGAACAAGGAGAAAAACAAATTTGTAGTCCTTGGATGTAATACACTGGCCTATCTCCGCCTTGAAAGTGAAACAATGAATAGGACTAGTTACTCAGTAGGTTGCCTTTCAACATGTGATGGCCGAGATAGCCTGAACACATATGAACCATCTTGCTCTGGAATTGCTTGTTGCCAGACAGCTATCCCCAAAGAAACAAATTCGTTCCTCATTGAGTTTGATGATAGATACAACCAGTCCATGGTACATAACTTCAGTCCTTGCAGCCATGCTATGGTGGTGGAGATTACTAATTTCTTGTTGAACACCACCTCAATCACCACTGACGACAATCTAGCTAAACAACAAGTGCCAGCTGTGTTTGATTGGAGAATAGGAGACACACCGTGCCAAGATGCGCAGACTAACAAGTTTTCCTACGCATGCCAAAGTGATCACAGTGTTTGTTTGAACTCAATTACTGGTCGGGGTTATATCTGCAACTGCTCCGACGGTTACCAAGGCAATCCTTACCTTCCAGGAGGATGCCAAGGTCTCTCTCTCAGGCTCTCAACTTCAATTTTCAATGTAGGAAACGATTCCATATCCTCTGTAGCGCTGCATTGTGTAGCGTAGAATGTGAACCGTTAGATCATCTCACTATCTGTGCTGGCTCGAATCTCAAGATGATCGAACGGTTTACATCCCACGCTGCACAATGCGGCGCTACAGAGGATGAGCACTCATAGGAAACTAGCTAGCTTACACTCATTATATATTATCTTGCATATATATTCATGCAGACATTGACGAATGTGTCACCCATAACCCAAGCCCTCCGCAAGCTAAGTGCCATAATCTCCAAGGAACGTATGAATGCAAATGTCATTTTGGGTGGCGCCGTAACAATCACTATACGTGCCAACTCAACTTAACACTAGTCATAGGTACGACACATTTTTTTTTTTTTTGGATCAATTAATAAACCTTTATTTAAAGAGAACTAGCCTTTATTCTATCTAGTGGCTAAGGGCAACACTCTCTGTGTGAGGGGTCGCGGGCTCGAAACCCGGATGGAGGGTACGTATTTTATAGGTACTTAAATTTGAGTGGCTTAACCCTCATCTTTATATAAAAAAATAATAATAATAAATAAATAAATAAACCTTTATTTGAGGGAGCTGATGTACATACCATATTTTATTTTAAAATCAATACCATGTTTTTTATGTTTTTTTTTTTTTTAAGATAAAGATGAGGTTCTAAGCCACTCAAATTTATATGTCTATAAAAGACCCACATCCGGGATTTGAACCTGCGACCTCCCACATGTTTTTTATGATGTTATTATTGATCACATTAATGACTTTTTATTCACAATGGTAACTTTAATTATTGTGCTACTAATTTTTTACATATCTATACAAAATACTATACTAAAGAAGTAGCACACTAAATCTATTAATTTAATAAAAACTCATGTAATGTGAATAATAACATTAATAATTAAAAATACAATATCGATTTTGATAACAATATCTCAAAAAAAAAAAAAATCACACATATCAGTATCTTTCTCTCTATTTTGTTTTTTTTTTTTGTTTTAAAATCTTTCTGTATAGATTCAATGATGTAATAAGAATAAAATTAATCAAAAGTACTGGAAAGTCATTACAGTTTTGTAGGATGATATATATATAGTTCTTTTCATGTATAGGTCATGCAAGATTGAACAAAATATTTCTTCTCTTAAGGCATAAAAATATAATAAATTAATATGGTTTTCCTGATTTACCTATAACATGCTTTATTAATTTATGCAGGTATGACAATAATGCTCGTATTTATGACTAGCGTTATTGCTATTTTGTTGTATATGTCTATTTCCAAGCATATCAAGCTGTTTGAAAATAGAAAGCAGGAGAAGTTAAAACACAAGTTCTTTATTCAAAATCGAGGGTTGCTTCTACAACAACTAATATATTCTCATGAAGATACAGAACAGAAAATGAGAATTTTCCAATTAGTTGAGCTAGAAAAGGCAACAAACAAGTTTGATAAAGCACTCATTCTTGGCAGAGGAGGTCATGGAGAAGTTTACAAAGGTATTTTGTCAGATCAACGTGTTGTAGCTATCAAAATATCAAAATTTGTTGATCAAGGTGAAATTGATCAATTCATAAATGAGTTGGTCATTCTCTCATGAATAAACCATAGGAATGTGGTAAAACTTTTCAGATGTTGCCTAGAGACTGAAGTTCCAATACTTGTTTATGAGTTCATATCAAACGGAACACTTTATAATCATCTTCATGGAGGGGAACATTGTTCCTTGACATGGAAGCAACAATTAAGAATTGCCATTGAGGTTGCAAGAGCAATCTCCTATCTTCACTCATCCGCCTCCATATCTATTTTTCATAGAGACATAAAATCAGTAAATATTCTATTGGATGATTATCTCAAAGCAAAAGTATCAGATTTTGGAGCCTCCCGATCGGTTCAAATTGATCAAACGGGTGTAAAAACAGCTATCCAAGGGACTTACAGGTACTTGGACCCTGAGTACTATTACAATGGTCGATTAACCCAAAAAAGTGATGTTTATAGCTTTGGTGTCATCCTAGCTGAATTGCTAACAAGAGAAAAACCAGTACTTTCCACTAGTACTTCTGAAGGCAGTGGTCTTGTTGCATATTTTCGCTCTGCAATGAGTGAAGACCGTCTCTTTGAAATTCTTGATCCACAAATTGTGGATGAGGGGAGCAAACGAGGGCTCGACGCGGCTGCCAGACTTGCAGAGATGTGTCTAAAAATGAAAGGAGAAGAAAGGCCAACAATGAAGGAAGCAGAGGTACAGCTTGAGATCTTGTGGCAGTCCGACAAACAACAAAAACAATCATGCACCACATCACAAATCTTGGAGGAAGAACTTTTGCTACATGACGACTACACCAGGCATACTGATACAACCCGGCAATACAGTTTTGAAAAGGAGTTACAATCGTCAGCTAAATTTCCTCGGTAAGAGAACTATCTTAAATATAACAAGGAGGTCGTTATCAAATTTTTGTTGTAATGTGGATGTGTATCAGTTTCTTTTTCTTTTTTTTTAATCTTTCTATATGATACTCTATAGTTGTTGTACTAGCTTATATAATTTGAATATATATACTATATAAGTTGGTGTGATTTTTTCATTTTATATTCAGCCATACCATTTCCACATTGTTTTTGTTGGGTCAAACTGTTAAAAAATTAAGCCTAATTAAACTGATTTAAACTAAATAAGTAGTAATTAACGTTTAGAAAAATCAAACGTTGGTTTGAAGAGACTTCCCTTTTGCATATCATTAATTGTCCCATTCTTTATGATGTTGCTCCATTATAGCCATTGATTTTAGAGATGTGACACCTGGTTTCAATCCAGCCAAAAACACCTTGAAATACACACACCAGAAGTGTTAAGGAGCAATGAGAAAGAATGGATTTGTTACAGTATGAAGAGATGGTATTTAATCTTTTCATAGGGTCAAAAATGAAGTGATTCAATTGAGTTTTGTATGAGGGGGAATTTGAAGGGATAATTTTGGTGTTTAGAAATAAAATTTAAGGTCCTTTCTTCTTCTTTTTTAATTACACACACCAGAAGTTTCTCATTTATCTGATTTGATTTTGATGAAGAATGATACAATACAGAAGTTCCAACAGGCGAACACAATACCTGTTATAGCTAGTGAATCATTTTCCTGCTAGTATCAGTACCAAAAACCATTGTCTTGAAAAGCTAAACTAACTTGTACGAGTTAACTGTAGTTAAAGCAATGATGAATATACTAAAAAAGAACAGTCTGTCACCAAAAAAAAAAAAAGATTTCTGTAGGAAGGAAAAGAAAAATTAAAAGAAAATGAAAAGAACCCAAAAATAGACGAAGAACAGAAACTTATATATACAACAAGGGCCCAAAATATGATTGTTATAGGTAATTGGTGTTCTTTGTGGGCTTTTTTGCTCTTAAATTTAGAGCGCCTGATCTAAAAACAGGCTGAATAAGACGTCATAACCAGTGACTGGAGCCCTCTAACAAACATCTGTTGAGAAGAATCAATGTTGTAATATGCCACTTAGATTTTGTGTACTGGTCACCTAGGTTAATTAGTGGTGATTTTGGTTAACATAGATGTGGTTGTATGGACAGTTATCTTACATATGGATGGTATACTTTTTTGTGCAACAATATACTGGTAATAAAGGAAATCATCCCTCCTTTTGTTTTGAAGGGTAAAATTGTCATGCTGTATGAAATGAATTCACTTTCTCTTGTATTTAAACCATTTTGATCATGAAAAAGAAAAGAATTTAATTCCATTTAAGTTTTATGTTGAACACAGAAGTTCAATTAACAATCATTTCTATTCATGTCACCTACACTGAAATGAATTGAACTCCGCCTACTTGGAGTTCATGCTGAACACGGTATAAATTGGAATGGATTTGAAATTCTCAATTGACTGAATCACTGATAAAGAGATGGAATCCGCGTTTCTCATCTTTTTGTAAGTGGACGATGACTTGACTTGGGTCTGAGTCAGTCAACGTCAATGCAATTGAGCAGAGCCGATAATTTAACTTAATTAATCAAATGGTCACTTTAAATTAAGCGAGTGTGCATACTTCCTGGTCGCTTGTTATGAATGCTAGATACTATTCTGAATGTGGGTTAGCAAATGTATCTCAAGTTCTCAACTTTGTTGTCTCTATGAGCTTCAGAAATAGAATGCCCAGGGACATAATAACATACGAATTGTAACCTTATGGTTCTGTTTATTAAGAAAAAAGATATCAAGTAAAGCATGAAAGGACATTTTACATGGATTCCAGTACCCGCCATATATAATACACTTAATTTCAAGTTTGAATAGAGATGGATAGAACAAAAAATTCCACGCGAACTATTGACGGACTGTCTATTTTGGAGTGGCCCGGCCGTGCTTGCGTCTTGTAGAATTGATATTGACACTTACTTTAGGTACTATATATATATATGTTATGCATATAATTATGGACACCACTTTAATTTAGTGGAAGGTAGGTCCGAGTTTGAAATGATAATTAAGCAAAGCGTGAAGATCATGAAAAGAGACTGATCATATATCCTGGACCAAAACAGACAGGTCTTGAATTAGAGATCAGAATTTATCCTAGTTAATTAATTAGCACATTGCCATTCACTGTTTGGAACTTGGGAATTGTTAACGGCTAGCTGGACGGCTAGACCTGAGTGAGTCCACGCCTACATGACTTATATATATACATCCAGTACCACATCGATCATTACATACCAGCAGCTAGCAACCTCAACTGTACGTACTAATTCACAAAATCTATTCTTTAAGCTAGCCATCATAAAACACAAATATACATAAAGTAAAGAAGAAATGGCAATCATAATGCTCCAAATCTTGCTGCTACTCTCTCTCTCAAAAACCGCTTTAACCGCTGAGGATGTTTATAACAATATCTCTCTGCCAGGGTGCCCAGACAATTGCGGTGGACTTCCTATCCCTTACCCTTTCGGCATTGGAACCAATTGCTCCCTATCTACATACTTCAGTGTGACCTGCGCCCTTAATGATAATGGTAGACCTACTCCATACCTGGACGTTAATGAGATTCTGAACATAAGCATCCCTTTGGGCCAGGCACGTCTTAACAACCCGATATCTTGGCAGTGCTACAACACCACCGCAAAGCAAGACGATCCTTCAACTTGGCTTCTTTCTTATGACCGGACACCATTCTGGTTGAACAAGGATAAAAACAAATTTGTAGTCATTGGATGTAATGCACTTGCCTATTTCTACCTTGACACATTCAATCAGAAACATTATTCAGTAGGTTGCGTTTCAACATGCGATGACATCGAAAGCCTAAATACATATGGACCATCCTGCTCTGGAATTGGTTGTTGCCAGACAGCTATCCCCAAAGAAACAAATAGCTTCCTTGTTTACTTTGATGATAGATACAACAATTCCCTGGTACATAACTTCGCTCCTTGCAGCTATGCCATGGTGGTGGAGCATCAAATCACCACAAAGAATACTGGCTTCTTGTTAAACATCACTTCAATCACCGCTCCCGATCTTCTAATTTACCAACCCATGCCAGCTGTGTTTGATTGGAGCATAGGAGATACAACATGTAAAGATGCACAGAGCAACAAATCCAACTATGCATGCAAAAGCATTCATAGTGTTTGTTTGAACTCAAGTACTGGTCAGGGATATATCTGCAACTGCTCCATCGGTTACCAAGGCAATCCTTACCTTCCAGGAGGATGCCAAGGTCTCTTTCTCAGGCTCTAAGCTTCAATCAATTTTCAATGTAATTATATAATATATATATAGGAAACTATCAAGCTTACACTCACTATCTTGCGTATATATTCATGCAGACATTGACGAATGTATCGCCCATAACCCATGCCCTCCGCAAGCAAAGTGCCATAATCTCCAAGGAACATATGAATGCAAATGTCATTTCGGGTGGCGCAGTAACAATAACAATATCTGCGAACTCAACTTAACACTAGTCATAGGTACGATACATTATTTTTTTTGGATCAATTAATAAACCTTTATTTTAAAGAACCATCCTTTGATCTAGCTAGTGGCTAAGGGCAACACCATCTGTCTGTGTGAGAGGTCGCGGGTTCAAAACCCGGATGGATAGTATTTTATAGGTATTTAAATTTGAGTGGCTTGACCCTCATATTTTTCTCAAAAGAAAATAAATAAATTAACCTTTATTTAAGGGAGCTGATGTACATACCATATTTTATTTCAAAATCAATACCATGTTTTTTATGATTTTGTTTTGAGATAAAGATGAGGTTCTAAGTCACTCAAATTTAAATGTCTACAGAAGACTCACATCTAGTTTCGAACCCGCGACCTCCCACATGTTTTTAATGATGTTATTATTGATCACATTAATGACTTTCTATCGGACTTGTGGTACTATTTTTTTACATATCTATACAAAATACTATACTAAATAAGTAGCACACTAAATCTATTAATTTGAATAAAAACTCATGTAATGTGAATAATATCAATAATAATTAAAAATATAATATCAATTTTGGTATCAATATCTCAAAAAAAAAAAAAAAAAATCACACAGATCTGAATCTTTCTCTCTGTTTTTTCTTAAAAAAGCTTTCTGTATAGATTCAAATATGTAACTAGAATAAAATTAAACAAAAGTACTGGAAAGTCATTACAGTTTTGTAGGATGATATATAGTTCTTTTCATGTATAGGTTATGCAAGATTGGACAAAAATATTCCTTCTCTTAAGGCATAAAAATATAATAAATTAATATGGTTTCCCTGATTTACCTATAACATGCTTCATTAATTTATGCAGGTATGACAATAATGCTCGGATTTATGACTAGCGTTATTGCTATTTTGTTATATATGTCTATTTCCAAGCATATCAAGTTGTTTGAGAATAGAAAGCAGGAGAAGTTAAAACACAAGTTCTTTATTCAAAATCGAGGGTTGCTTCTACAACAACTAATATATTCTCATGAAGATACAGAACAAAAAATGAGAATTTTTCGATTAGTTGAGCTAGAAAAAGCAACAAACAAGTTTGATAAAGCACTCATTCTTGGCAGAGGAGGACATGGAGAAGTCTACAAAGGTATTTTGTCAGATCAACGTGTTATAGCTATCAAAATATCAAAATTTGCTGATCAAGGTGAAATTGATCAATTCATAAATGAGTTGGTCATTCTCTCACAAATAAACCATAGGAACGTGGTAAAACTTTTTGGATGTTGCCTAGAGACTGAAGTTCCAATGCTTGTTTATGAGTTCATATCAAACGGAACACTTTATAATCATCTTCATGGAGGGGAACACTGTTCCTTGACATGGAAGCAACGATTAAGAATTGCCATTGAGGTTGCAAGAGCAATCTCCTATCTTCACTCATCTGCCTCTATATCTATATTTCATAGAGACATAAAATCAGTAAATATTCTATTGGATGATTATCTCACAGCAAAAGTATCAGATTTTGGGGCCTCGAGATCTGTTCAAATAGATCAAACAGAAGTAACCACGGCTATCGAAGGCACTTATGGGTACTTGGACCCTGAGTACTATTACAATGGTCGATTAACCCAAAAAAGTGATGTCTATAGCTTTGGTGTTATCCTAGCTGAATTCCTAACAAGAGAAAAACCAGTATTTTCCACTAGTACTTCTGAAGGCAATAGTCTTGTTGCATATTTTCGCTCTGCAATGAGTGAAGACCGTCTCTTTGAGATTCTTGATCCACAAATTGTGGATGAGGGGAACAAAGAAGGGCTTGACGCGGTTGCCAGACTTGCAGAAATGTGTCTGAAAATGAAAGGAGAAGAAAGGCCAACAATGAAGGAAGTAGAGGTACAGCTTGAAATCTTGTGGCAGTCCAACAAACAACAGAAACAATCATGCACGACATTACAAATCTTGGAGGAAGAACTTTTGCTACTTGACGACTACACCAAGCATACTAATACAACCCGGCAATACAGTTTTGAAAAGGAGTTACAATCATCAGGTAAATTTCCTCGGTAAGAGAACTATCTTAAACATAACAAGGCGGTTGTTATCAAACTTTTGTCAAACTTTTGTCGTAATGTGGATGTGTATCAGTTCCTTTTTTCTTTTTCTTTTTGTTTTTTTTTTAATCTTTCCATATGATACTCTATACTTGTTGTACTAGTTTATATAATTTGAATATATATACTATATAAGTTGGTGTGATTTTTTCATTTTATATTCAGCCGTACCATTTCCACATTGTTTTTGTTGGGTCAAACTGTTAAAAAATTAAGCCTAATTAAACTGATTCAAAATAAATAAGTAACGTTTAGGAAAATCAAACGTTGGTTTAATTGAAGAGACTTCCCTTTTGGATTTCTTTTTCTAAGTAGTCCCCTTTTGCATATCATTAACTGTCCCATTCTTTATGATGTTGCTCCATTATAGCCATTGATTTTAGAGATGTGACACCTGGTTTCAATCCAGCCAAAAACACCTTGAAACATACACACCAGAAGTGTTAAGGAGCAATGAGAAAGAATGGATTTGTTACAGCATGAAGAGATGGTATTTAATCTTTTTATAGGGCCAAAAATGAAGTGATTCAATTGAGTGTTGTATGGAAGGGAATTTGAAGAGATATTTTTAGTGTTTAGAAATAGAATCGAAGGTCCTTTCTTTTTCTTTTTTAGTTACACACACCAGAAGTTTCTCATTTATCTGATTTGTTTTTCATGAAAAATAATATATTCCAGAAGTTGCAACAAGCAAACAAAATACATGTTATCTATACTTCTATACTATATTATAAACACGTAAGTGATAGGGCCCAATATACTGGTTTATGAGCCTATGACTGGATTTCTATATTCTGGACCTAAGTCGGCTCGGCCTGGGGAGCTCGCCGACATCCCAAGAAGGAAGGATCCGTGATTAGCTCCAATCACGGATCTCTCGCCTTATTTTGGTCTCCTTATCCTTACCATAAGGAGGTCTTGGACTTCAGCCTATAAAAGGCCAACAGGAACACAGAGTAGAGTTTGGGACTTAAGCAGATAGGATAGCCATTTCAATATTGTACGTTAAGCTTGTAATACAATTGGACTTCGGTATTCGGCACCTGAACACCGAGGCCCATCATTTGGTGCTTTCGTTGAGCTTCAGTCCTGTAGCACGACAATCTCTCAACACGTTGGGCTACAGTTTCTGAAGTGATCAATGGCCAATTCAGACGGCCCCTCCCTTGAACTCTCTCTGAACCCAACTCCCTCTCCGAATCAACCCCCACCAGGATTCGAAGTGCCCCATACCCTGAACGTTAATTCCAACAGACCGGCAACTGTCCAACCTCACACACATAACATTCCACCTCAAACTAACAACCCACCCCAATCCTTTAACATCCCAATCCTCATCCCCAACAATAAATCCCGACACCCCAGTTCGTCACGCCCACCGCTCCATTCATCGGACCGCCCATATACCAAACACACCACAACCCACAACCCACCACCCATACTATACCCACCTACACCTCGGCACTACACCATCACGCCGGGCCGAACACATCAAATCTCCAAAACCTACCGTTTGGTCAACCGAACATCCCCGTAACCCAACCATACTTCACAACAACCCCGAGCTTTAACTTATTCCGTCAATCGGCCTTCCCACCTGACGGCATCTGCCGAAACCTATACGCTGAAGGCGCATTCAATACCCCACACACCGCAGCTCCTGGGTTGGCCCCACCCGGCAACCCGAACTACATTCGCCCGACTCACCTGTACGCCGAAGGCCCATTGTCACCGAGCTGTACATGGTGACCATCCCGAGCAACTCGGACAAACCGTATATCGACACCTTCGGCTCCTCGAGGTCTCGGTATAGCGATCCGTGCTCCTTCGTATCCAACTTCAGGGAACGGTTGCGGTTGTTCAGCTTCAGTGACGCCGTGATGTGCCGCCTATTCCCGACCTGCTTGGAAGGACCGGCGTTCGACTGGTATAACTCCCTCCACCCAGGATCCATTGCCCATTTCTCTCAGCTTTCCCAATAGTTCCTAGCTCGTTTCGGGTCATTCAAGAAACCCGCAGTTTCCTGCGAAAGCTTGATGCAACTCCAGCAGCAGTCCGAATAGACCACCAGGGACTATTTGGAGCGTTTCGTGGAGGCCTCACGGGCAGTATCCGATTTCGACGACAAGATCGCTCTCATCGCGATACGAGCCGGTTTGCGGCACGGCAATCTCCGCTTCGCATCTCATCAACACCAATGCCGCACACTCCAAGAATTCGTGGAATTCGCCTCAACATATTGTCGGGGCAAAGAGGACGCTCAGGGGACTCGAGCTGTCGATAGAGGGAGAGGCCCTACCGGCGGTCGGGTGATCCGATTAGCACACGCTGACAGCGAAAGCCGATCGCAAGGGCGCGCGGCACCATACCATGGAGGGACAGCAGATCGCCGCAGTCAGGTATACAACACGTATCACACCTTGACCAAACCACAAGATGAGATATTCCGGGAAATTCGAGATGATCCCCATATCAGACTTCCCAGTTCTTTGGAATCCTTTGAAGTAAAACACGAACGGTTATATTGCGATTTCCACAATTGTCGGGGAGATGACACCAAAGACTGTCGGGCATTGAAAGACGAGTTGGAACGTCTAGCGAGAGACAGGGACATTAAGGCTTTTGTGGACCGATACGTTACCAACCACGCGACCAACAAAAGTTTCTATCGGGACGGCGGCAACCAAAGCAGGGGGAGTTACAACCGAGGAGCGTACCGCAACCCCCGAGGAACCGATGTACGAGGGCGTAATCAGGAAAGGCAGTCGGTCGAACCTCCCAAGAACCCATCCAACCAAGGGGGTCCCACGGTAGCGCAGCTGGACTTAGAACCCAATGTCATCAACATGATCGCAGGAGGCGCAGCGTCTGGAGGTGATACGGACCGAAAGAGGAAAAGGTACGTGTATCACATTGAGCAGGCACAGTGCTTTCAGATTCAGAAAAAATCTCCCAAGTTCGAAACCCCGATAACCTTCACCACAGAAGACTTCGGCGAGATTCGTTTCCCCCATGACGACCTGATAGTCCTCACTTTGAAAATGGTGGCACCGGGATGCCAGAAGCAGTGCCTGATGCGTCGCATATTGGTGGATTCGGGAAGCTCTGTGGATATCCTGTACAAAGAAGCCTTCGACCATATGAGGATCCCCTCATCGGAGGTTCAGCTGGTGCGTACCCCGCTCACTAGTTTCACAGGGCAAACTTTGCATTCCCTCGGCTCGGTTCCAATTGAAGTAACATTCGGCAAAGATCCCCTGTCAACCACGCGCCGACTCAACTTCATGATCGTTGATGCGCCATCTGCATACAATGCCATACTGGGACGAAGGTCGCTAAATGCACTAGGAGCAATCGCCTCTACTCCTCACTTGCTCGTTAAGTTTCCGACCAAGCAAGGAGTCGGTTGCGAGCGGGGCGACCAGAAGGCAGCACGCGAATGTTACATGTTGTCGGTGAAAGGTTCTCCGCAAGTGATCAATGTGGATGACTGTCCAGACGAAATTTTAGAAGATGACCCGCGGAACCCAGCCGTAAAACCCATGGAGGAAACAGAAGAGGTCCCCCTCGGGGAGGGCAAGGCGTTAAAAATAGGTAGCCAACTAGCAGCAGAGGAAAAGGAGGCATTGCGCACATTCCTAGTTGCTAACACAGACGTTTTCGCGTGGTCGGCAGAAGAGATGCTTGGTACCAATAGGGACATAGCCGAACATCGACTATGTATCGGCGACAAGGCCCGCCCGGTGCAACAGAGGAAGAGGCGACTCGATGTCACGCGACAGGGAGTGGTAAAGGAGGAGGTGAATAAGCTGCTGAAAGCAGGGTTCGTTCGAGAAGTGGAATGCCCACTTTGGATTGCTAACATGGTGTTGGTAAAGAAATCGAATGGCACATGGCGTATGTGCATTGACTACACCGACTTGAATAAAGCCTGCCCAAAAGACCCGTTTCCGCTTCCCAACATTGACGGCCTGGTAGACGCAACCGCCGGCTTCAAAATCCTCAGCTTCATGGATGCATATTCGGGGTATAATCAGATCAGAATGGTAAAGGAAGACGAAGAAAACACGGCGTTCGTAACAGACCAAGGGTTTTATTGCTACAAGGTCATGCCATTCGGTCTCAAGAACGCCGGTGCCACGTTCCAGCGCATGGTGAATAAGGTGTTCACCCGACAGATTGGGCACAACATGGAGGCTTACGTCGACGATATGGTAGTAAAAAGCAAAACAGCAGAGGCCCACATAAAAGACCTAGCAGAAGCATTCTCAGAGATGCGAGCGGTAGGAATGAGGCTCAACCCGACTAAAAGCTTCTTCGGCTTATTCGGAGGAAAATTCTTGGGGTTCATAGTTTCCGAACGCGGCATTGAGATACATCCCTCAAAATGTAGAGCCATACTAGATATGGACCCGTCGAAGAACCCAAAGGAGGTGCAAATTCTCACCGGGCGAGTGGCAGCTTTAAACAGGTTCATTGCCCAGTCAGGGGAAGTGTGTCTCCCGTTTTTTCAGACGTTGCGCAAGGCCAGAAATTTTGCGTGGACAGAAGAATGCAGTACAGCCTTCCAAAAGCTGAAGGAATACCTTGCTAATCCCCCGGTCATCAGCCGACCTATTCAGGGAGAGTCCCTCCTCCTCTACTTGGCGGCGTCAGACAGCACAGTCAGCGAGGTGCTGGTAAGGGAAGACAATGGGACCAAAAGCCGGTGTACTTCGTGTCAAGGATACTTCGGGACGCCGAAACCCGATATCCATCACTCGACAAGCTGGCATACGCTTTGGTAATCGCGGCTAAGAAACTCAGACCGTATTTCCAGAACCACTCCATTCAGGTCATGACAAAGGAGCCTCTCAAAAAAGCTCTAGGCCAGTTTGACTCTTTGGGAAGGTTACTAAAGTGGGCGGTAGCGTTATCCGAATTCGATATCTCGTACCACCCACGTTCAGCATTGAAATCCCAGGTCTTCGCGGATTTCCTGATAGAAACAACACACAAGCTTGACCAGCCGGTCCGGTCGGGTGACGACCGGTGGATAGTCTATGTCGACGGAGCCTCCTCTTATAAGGGGTTAGGTATAGGAGTGACCATGGTAAGCCCGAACGGGGAGACGATGAACTATGCTCTCCAGCTGTTGTTTGTAGCCTCCAATAATGTTGCGGAGTACGAAGCCCTCCTAGCAGGCGTCCGTCTAGCGAAGGGTGTAGGCGCAAAAAGAATCATGCTGTATAGCGACTCTCAGTTAGCCGTCAACCAAATTTCAGGCGAATTTGAGGTCAGAGACGCGAAGCTAGCCAAGTACCTTGAAGAGCTCAGAAATTCTTGCTCCCAATTTGAAGATGTCGAGATCGCTCACATCCTCCGAAGTCTAAACCAAAAAGCGGACGCATTATCTAAACTGGCTGTGGGCGGAGACTTAGATAAAGACCGACCGGTGGTAGTCCTAGAAGTGCCGAACCCCAGCATCCACACCGAATTCGTGGAACAGTTTCACATTTTCAACGAGAAGGAATGGTTCCTTCCCATTTGGGAATTCTTAACGGAGGGACAGTTGCCACCAGAAGATAGCGAAGCAAAGAGGATCAAACGAATCGCATCAAGATACACTATCATCGACAATACCTTGTATCATCGAGGATACGTGTCCCCGTGGCAACGGTGCATCTCTCCCCCGCAATCCGAAGCGGTCTTGAAAGAGGTACATGAAGGAGTGTGCGGCAGCCACCAAGGTGCGAAGACTCTGGCACAGCGCATTCTACGGGCAGGATATTTCTGGCCAACCGTGCACCGCGACGCCAAGGAGTGGGTCAAAAAATGCCTCAAATGCCAGTTCCACAGCCGACAAACCCACTTGCCGGCGGCAGCAATGAAAAGCATCTCGAGCGCGTGGCCATTTGACAGGTGGGGAATCGATCTAGTAGGTCCCTTCGCACCAGAAAAAGGTCAGGTGAAGTTCCTGGTTGTAGCAGTTGACTATTTCTCGAAGTGGGTGGAGGCTGCCCCATTGGCAACAGTTACCACCAAAAAGATGATTGAGTTCCTGCAACGCAACATCCTATGTCAGTACGGAGTACCGTCCATTATTGTCTCTGACAATGGACCCCAGTTCAGCGCTAGAGAATTCAAGGACTGGTGCGAGGAAAGAGGAATAAAGAACAAGTTCGCCTCAGTGGCCCACCCGCAAAGCAACGGTCAAGTAGAGGTTACGAATCGCACCATTGTGGACGGTATAAGAAAGAAGTTGGAAGGAGCAAAAGGCAATTGGCCCCTGTACCTCGAGGAAGTTCTGTGGTCTTACAGGGCAACCCCAAGAACAGCTACCCGACGATCACCATATGAGTTGGTGTTCGGCATGGAGGCCATGACACCGGTAGAACTTCTAGTACCCACTCCTCGAGTCGTTGGCCACGACCTTGGTGTCAACCGAGATAACAAGCTCTTCTCCCTCGACGGCATCGACGAACTAAGGAAAGAATCTTACCTTCACATGATGGAGTACGAGCGGCAGGTGAAGAAAGCTTTCGATCAAAAAGTAGCGCCCAGACACTTCCAACAAGGGGATCTCGTCCTCCGCAAAGTTGAAGCTACTGGAAAAAAGGTCGATAAGTTGGATCCGGCATGGGAAGGGCCGTTCCAGGTAATCCGAGGTTTCGAAGGAAGAGCGTACAAGTTGGCGACCCCAGACGACACACCTATACCAAGAAGCTGGAACGCCGAGCATCTTAGGCGCTTTTACGCATAAACACAACCTTTCACTTCGTACTGCTTAACCCGCCACTTCTCCTCATTGTAACCTTTCCCTTTTCTCTTTGCTTATGTAGTTCAGACGTCCAAGCTAAAATATAAAGCTGGGCAATGTTTCTTTCATTTCCTTCGGGAAGGCTGTATTCCGGCCACATTAATAAATTTCAGTCATAACATCAGCTTGTCACTTGGATTAAACATCTTTATTACATTTCTGCATTAATGTCGCTCACATTTTATCCTTACTTCGAACGGATTCTCCGTACGTCTTACTGGAATGCTATCGTGGCATCGGTCTCCTAGATGTCGACCTTCTCTCCTTCAGAAGCCTTCTTGGCATTTCTTCTATCGATCTTCTCTCCATCAGAATGCCTTCGTGGCACCGGTCTTCTAAATGTCGGTCTCCTCTTCTTCATAAGCCTCCGTGGCATTTCTTCTATTGATCTTCTCTCCATCAGAATGCCTTCGTGGCACCGGTCTTCTAAATGTCGGTCTCCTCTTCTTCAGAAGCCTTCGTGGCATTTCTTCTAATGTTCTTCTCCATCAGAATGCCTTTGTGGCACTGATCTTCTAAATGCCGATCTTCTGTTCTTCAGAAGTCTTCGTGATATTATTTCTACTTGCCTTCGTGGTACTACTCTCTCAATGCCGGTCTTCTATTCGCCTTCGTAGCGCTAGTCGCTCAATGTCGGCGTTACTTTAAAAATGTTCCGACGAGGACGTTACTTTAAAAATGTTTAAGTGAGATTTCGTTACAAACAAAACCAGGCAAAAGAAAGAGTGGACAAACAACAGCAAACACAATTCAACACATATATATATAAAAAAAAGAGAGGCACAATAAAAATATAAGTTCACACGGGCAAAAGGGAGAGAATGCTAAACACCATACATCACGACAACACAAATAACAAATAAAATTTAAACTGCGAGTTCATCGTGATGAGTTAGAAGCCTCAATTGCCTCTTTTCCTCTTCTTCTTCTTATCATCTTCGGCTTCGGCCTGCCTCTTCTCTTCTTCAGATTCGGCCTTCTCCCCGAGAGCAATAATGCCCTCCAGACGACGATCCTCGTCTTCAACAGGGAAATACTCCATCGGCCAAGGATGCTTTGGCTCCACCTTCTCAAAAGTATCTAGCTCAGGACAAACTGGTGGAGGCTCCAAAACAACCCCAGTGGCAGACACCATCCGGTCGTTTAGTTCATCCCAGCGATAGTCCTGAAGATCAGGGGCGACCTCTCCTTCCGGAACCGGATTTATACCAAACTGCACAGGATCTATCGGCCAATGAAAAGAAAAGGCGTTCGTCACCCCATACAAAGCTCTCCGCATCTCCACACTTGATGCGGTCAGCGCAGCGGCTTCGAAAGCTCGGGATGACAGGAAGGCCCGGATGGTAGCCTCTTTGATCTCCCCGGCTTACCCCTCCTTCTCGTTGAGTTCTTTCTCCTTTTGCGCTAAGGTGGAGGCCATCTCTTTTTCTTTCATAGCAAGAGCAGTGGTCAACCTCTCAATTTCAGCATCCTTGTCGGACGCGGCCTTCTCTAACTTTTCCTTCTCCGTGCGCATACCGACAAGGGCAAGATTGAACTCGTCCTTCTCGGCCTTCCAAGTGTCCAACCACTCTTGCGGGAGTTTCCCTTGCATCACCCGGCAATATTGGTCGATGCGATGGCATATCTCGGACACCACCGCACCCATAACAAAAGCATCCCGGGCCGCTCGATGAGCGAGTGCCTCCAAGGGTGTGTCACGAAGATCCGTTTGAAGAGGAGCAGGAGTAGTGTAGTTGAAGATATTCCGAGCATAAAGCGACAATCCCTCGGGAGGATCATGAGAACAGAAGCTGGGAGCCTCTTTGATGTTGGAAAAGTCAGGAATTGTCTCGTCCAACTTGTGGAAGTTCCTTTTAGGAGCGACCTTTTGCTTCTTTGCACCAACCGGCTGTGTCCTAGTCGAACTCGCTCCGACCGAAACCCCCCTACGAGTACCTTCTCGCTTACAGGAGGCCTTGCCTGCAGAGGAATGACGAACAAAGGGTCAGACACGAAGCTGCCCGAGGTTGGTCGAGTACTTTGAGAAGGGTTAGGAAGTAGTACCTTTTAGGCGCCACTTGCGACGACGCCTTCGGTACGGAGGATGGGGAATCTTAGGAGAAAGGTTCGGCTCTCGTTGGAGAGGCGAAACAGGTTGGGGAGGAGTGGGGACGTTTGCTTCCCCCTTTGAGCCAGCATCAACATCCTCACTGGCCTCTCCTTCGGTAGACTTTTGGGACCGTTTAGCAGCTTTGGCCTTTGCAGCTTCCAGCTGTTGAGCGCGCCGAGCATCTAGACGTTCCTGGTTGGCCTTCAAGGCATCCTTGTTGATGCCGGAGAAAGAAAGATGAACTCCCTTCTTGTCCAAACTCATACCTGGAAAGGAAGAAATTAGAAGGGAACAAAATGTAACAACATTTCAAAAGGAAAAGACTACATAACATCTCGCACCCTCACAAATGTCCCGAATCAATGTTAGCGTTGTCTTTTCCCCCGCCGACAATTCTGGACGACCAGGCAGCTCGACACTCTCACACCAAGGAGTGGGCACGCCTTGAGACTTCAAGCTTTGATATTCGTCGCTAGAGGGAAGGAGATAAAACCAACCCCTATTCCAACTGTCTATTTACTGATAGTGCTAAATTTATTTATTTTGCCCCTTTTCTTCACAGTGACCCAAGATTTGTCGGGCATAAAGGAGTAGAGGTGGAGAAACATCCCAATAGTGGGAAACCGAATAGGAGCAGCTGACAAATCCTCACGATGCTCATGAAAAAAATACTCGAAGGAGTTGATGTGACACCAGGCCACAGCGGTTAACTGGCCGGGAGGAATTTTGAGAAGTTTGAGGAGAATGACGACGAAGGGACTCAGGGGGGACCGAATGCCGCACAACCCTGACTTGGAATAGAAAGCCATCCCAAGTTCCGAATCACAAGCACGGTCTTCCGATGTAGGAGACGTCCAAGAATGCACCCGAGCTTTCGAAACATGTGCCAAGTCGGCCAGTTTTCCGGATGACACATACTTATCTTCCGGAGCAATCTTTTGAACGGTGTCGAGCGCCAGAGATACCGTCCGACTTAGTGTGTCGGCCTTCTTCACCCGGAAAAGAGAAGCGTCGACGTGTAACCGGTCTAATGGTGCACGCCCTTTTCCAAGACCGGGTCGAGAACTACCCGCCCCGGCTTGTTGTTGGAGGTAGGTGTCGATAACCTCCTGGTCGGTCACGGTACGGGAGTAGTCTTCCCCCCCTGTGCTCTCATCCTCTTCCTCCTCCTCTCCTCGCTCTGGGGAAGGAGAAACCTCGGCCACCTCTTTTCCCTTTTTGTTTCGTTGGGAAGAGGTCTTAGCCTCGGAATCATGAGACCGACCCGAAGTGCTAGGGGCCATGTCATTCCCGGAAGCAGACTTATCTTCGGATGAAGCCTCCATTCGGCCTTGATGATCTACAGAGGGACAAGTAGAAGCAAGGGAAGGTTTATTGGGTTTGTTTATTTCTTTCACCGAAGAGGAGGAGGTAAAGAATTCATCCCAGTTTATGTCCAAGGAAGCTGTCACCCAGCCTGACGGACCGGTTATAGGACCATAATTAAAAGGCCCGTTGACGCTGGGACTCGAGCTACTGCTACCAAAGCTCAATGACCTCCCCGATGTACTAGGATGGTAAGAAAAGTCAGAGGGGTCACTAGAGGTACTACTGGACTGGTAATAACTTTCGGTAACCTGACAAGAACACCCGAAGATCCCATTTCCGAAGCAAAGCAAACTAAGGAGGTAAAAATAAAAACATAAGAATTCCGGCCAATACAATTCTGATACAGAGTTGGTGGTTCAGTTACGATGTGGTATAGCCCGAAGAGATATTGATGCTATTGATAACTAATAAATCGAGGGATAGGGTGACAGTTCAAAAAGTTACAAAGGCCAAACATGCATAAAAACGAGATGTGATGATGGCGGTTGTTACCTGGAGAATGCGACGACGGGCTTAGAAGGCTATGATGATGTCAGCGGAGACCGGTCTCCACCAAAAGACGGTAACAGTTGCGACAAGGGATGGCTTGGGAGTGACAGAAGTGAAGAGGGGCAAAGAAAGAAAGAAGTCGAAGATGAAATGGCGAAGTGAGAGGAAAGAGAAGGAAGGAAGAAAGGAGGGGTATTTAAAAGGAAAGAAGCCCAACAGTCAGGGGTAATTTTTCGAAGATTTCGAAAGTCAGAGGGGGCTTCTAGTAAAGTGTTCTAACACGCTACAGTAGATAGAGAGGATGACTATGTAAAATTGGAATATCAGGGGCTTTCAAGTAAAGATCCTATTCAGTGGGGCCCTAACAATTTTGACATAAGAAATAGAAGCAGGTGTGGATAGAAACCCACGAGGAGTTGGGTCATTCTCGGCACACTGGCTGAACGCTGAACGAAAAAAGGAATCAACGAGAAGAGGACAAAGGTTGAGGGCTCGAGCGCAAAAACACCAAAGTAATAGCAATGGTAGAATTACCGAACAAATAAGGATGGACGAAAGAATAGTAGTTGAGGGCTGACGCGGCGGAACACCAATACGACGACGACGAACATGAAAAGGAAAGAACAGACGATTGACAACTGAAGGCTGGAAACCGACATCTGAAGGAACGACAGTTCGGCTTAAGACTCCGGCACCTCATCCAGCTGCCGAAGTCTGAGGGCTAATGATAGGGCCCAATATACTGGTTTATGGGCCTATGACTGGATTTCTATATTCTGGGCCTAAGTTGGCTCGGCCTGGGGAGCTCACCGACATCCCAAGAAGGAAGGATCCGTGATTAGCTTCAATCACGGATCTCTTGCCTTATTTCGGTCTCCTTATCCTTACCATAAGGAGGTCTTGGACTTCAGCCTATAAAAGGCCAACAGGAACACAGAGTAGAGTTTGGGACTTAAGCAGATAGGATAGCCATTTCAATATTGTATGTTAAGCTTGTAATACAGTTGGACTTCGGTATTCGGCACCCGAACACTGAGGCCCATCAGTAAGTATTGGATGTCTCCATTTTTTTTCCTTCTTCAAATTTCTTAAATTCTCATTCTACCCCTTGATCAACGGTACATATCAAAATACATTGATTTCAAAGGTATTAATGTTCTCCAATTAAACAACTTAAACCCAAAATGGAAAGATATCAATCTTGGTATGGAAGACATCAATGACTCAATGTTGATTAGAATTTACATAAATGAGAAATTAATACTTTATATACGAATATTTGAGGAGTTAATTTAGTGTAAAGATGAAACTTAAATGGTAAATAATTAGCAAAATGAGGAGAGCTTTGATTGAGAAGGGCAATTGCATCGAAGACAAGAAGTCATTGCTGAGAAGAGAAACTTGTCAAATTTCCTTCCAATTTCTCTACATAAATTCATCCAATTCCAATTAAAAGAAAAGAAGCTCTGACCTTCTTACGAAAATGTTTCAAGAAAAGGCGCGAAGCGACTCGACTTTACTAGAACATTTGAAATCAGCGTAGTCTTCTCCTAGCGCATTACGGAGGCATTGCCCAAAAGCGCGTTATATACTTATATGTATTACATGCTATATGGTATGATATCAGAATTTAAAACGCCTGCACAACGGGCGGGTTTGTTGCTAGTTGCTAATAAATCATTTTCTGCTAGTATTAGTACGAAAAACCATCGTCTTGAGAAGCCAACTAAATTGTGCGAGTTTACTGTAGTAGTTGAAGAAATGATGAATAACATACAACAAAAGAACTGTCAGCTGAAAAAAAAAAGGATTTATGTAGGAAAGGAAAAGAAAAACTAAAAGAAAATGAAAAGAACCCAAAAATTAATAGACGAAGAACAGAAACTTATATCCACAACAAGGGGCCAAAATATGATTGTTGTAGGAAATTGGTGTTCTTTGTGAGCTTCTTAATTTGCTCTTAAATTTAGAGGGCCTGATCTAAAAACAGGCTGAATAAGACGTCATAACTAGTGACTGTGAGCCCTTTAACAAACATGCTCTTGAGAAGTATCAATGTTGTGATATGCCACATAGATTTTGTGCATGTACTGGTCACCTAGATTGATCAGTGTTAATTTGGTTAACATAGGTGTGGTTTTATGGACAGTTAACCTTTTTTTTTTTTTTTTTTTTTTTTTTGAGGAGCTATGGACAGTTATCTTTACATATGGATGGTATACTTTTTTGGGCAACAATATACTAGTATTGAAGGAAATCATCGCTCCTTTTGTTTTAAAGGGTAAAATTGTCATGATGTATGAAATGAATTCACTTTGTCTTATATTTGAATCATTTTGATCATGAAAAAAAAAAAACTCAATTCCATTTAAGCTTTATGTTGAACGCCGAAGATTCATTTCTATTCATATCACCTGCATTGAAATGAATTGAATTCTACTTGTAGTTCATACTGAACACGGTATAAATTGGAATGGATCTGAAATTCTCAATTGTCTGAATCACTGATAAAGAGATGGAATCCGCGTTTCTCATCTTTTTGTAAGTGAACAATGACTTGACTTGGGTCTGAGTCAGTCAACGCCAATGCAATTGAGTAGAGTCCATCATGTTCATGTCCACTCAATTAATCAAATGATCACTTTAAGTTAAGCGAGTGTACATATATACTTCCTGGTCGCTTGTTATGAATGCTAGATACTATTCTCTGTTGTGAATTATGAGTTCATTATTTCTGTTTAAAGGAAATTATCTCTGCTCCTTATAATGCATGTTAGATGTTATGATTTTGCAACGATCAGGATTTAATCTTAAGCTATGAGCGCCAATATGATCTATAGGATCTTAAACAAGATTTTCTGCAAACAACACTTTGTGTAGAATTTGTCAAATAGTTTTTTATGTGATCGCTACACAATTTGTCATTTAATCTGATTTGCCTTACACAATAGTTATTATTGATGCTGTCATAACATCTCACTTTATTTCCTTGTATTCTCCATTGATTAATTTGAGCATTATTATATAAGGATACTAGCTAATTGTGAATTCATTATGACAGATAGCCAAAATAATATATCGTATAACATGATATTTTGTTTTTTTAAAGTAGGTAAGAAGATATAATATTCTGTTGCATATTATTTAGTTATTTTCAAAGGAAAGATATGTGACTTGATATACTTAAGTATATTTCTATTCTGATATCATTTCTTGATTTCTTATAAAAAGTACAATGGATATAAACAAGTAGCCATATTATTCAATTAATATCTAATATACGAAACGTATCTAATAGTTTCGGATCAAAAAAATAATACCAACAACTTCAATTGAACTTCCATCTGAATGTTAGTGCGATAACAAAATCTAGTGGTCTTGCCATTAGCTGAACTTGTGGCTATTGAAGATATGAATTCATTTGACACTTTGTATTAATTAGTTATTGGTACATTTTTTCCTACAACTTTTTATGAAAAATTTACTAGTGGCCATTTTTACTATTTTATTTTTACATTGTTTTGCCATCTTAGTATATATAAATTTAACGTTTCATAATGGATCGAATATGTTTAATTTTTTTCTTTTTTGTGTTGAATTATTATTGTACGTTGCAATAGGCATTTTCTACTTGGATAATGAATCATAGCAATGTACGGACGTCATATTGCTAGTATGAAGTAAAGCATGAAAGGACGATTTACAGTGAGAAACATCTCACGTCCATTGAAAACCCGTCCATACGTCATCCATAGACGTGTACAAAATGTAGCAGATACATTACGGGATGTAACAAATATATTCCAAATGTAACCTATGAATGATTTTTGTACATACGTACGTTAGCTATTACTCGGCCTAGCCGCCCGCCCCCACAAATAATTCACTTTCCTAGCCCTCACAAATAATTCACTTTCAAGTTGAACAGAGTTACAGTGATGGTCTAGATGGATAGAGCCAAAAATTCCACGCGAACTCTTGACGGACTGTCTACTTTGGACTGGACTGGGCGACTGGCAGTGCTTGTGCCTTGCAGAGTAGACTATCAAATATCAATTAGCACTTTCTTTATGTACTATGTTATGTACATCATGAGGAGAATCCACTTATCTTGACAGTAACAATTTTTAAAAATTTGAATAATATTATAAAAATTCTTAAAAATAAGAAAAAGTTTATGAATGAATTATTTACCTTATAGATGGATAGTGTTTTAAATTTCAATCAATTTGGATATTGTTTAATGGTTTATCAAAATTGTATACATTTTTTAACAGTTGTAATATAACAGATCTTAGAAGAGATATCAAACATTACCTAAATTGAGTATAATCAGAAATATAATCAATCTACATGTTAAACAATATTTCTATAATCTTTTTTCTAATTTTGAGAATTTTTAATGGTTTTTTTTTCAAATTTTTGTCATTTTCGAGATTGTCAAGATAAGCATTGTCAATAGATCTCTCCTCCTAAATAATATGGACACTACTTTTAGTGGAGAGGAGGGATCCATTGACAATGGTTATTTTGACAATCTTGACAATGGTAATTTTAAAAAATTTATAAAAAAATCATAAAAATAGAAAAAAACTTACGGAAGTATTGCTTAACTTAGAGATTGATTATGTTTTCAATTATATTCAATCTAAGCAATATTTGATAGCTCCTTAATGATCCGTTAAATTATAACCATTAAAAAGTGTATAAAATTTAGGTAAGGCATCAAACGATATTTAAATTGATTGAAATTTGAAACATCATCAATCTATAAGTTAAATAATGCATCGATAAAACCTTTTTCATTTTTAGAATTTTTAGAATTTTTTGAAAAACCTCATTATCAAGGTCGTAAATATAACCTCATTGTCATGTCAAGATTGTAAATATAATCATTGACAATTTTTGAAAAACCTCATTATCAAGATTGTAAATATAACCATTTGTCAATGATCCCTCCTCTTTAGTGGAAGGTAGATCCGAATTTGAAATAATAATTAAGTAAAGCGTGAAGATCATCAAAAAGGGACTGAGATCGATCATTCATATATCCTGGACCAAAACAGCAGGTCTTGAATTAGAGATCAGAATTTATCCGAATTAATTAATTAGCACATTGCCTATTACTGTTTGGAACTTGGGAATTACTAACGGCTAGCTGGACGGCTAGACCTGAGTGAGTCCACGCCTACATGACTTATATATATCCAGTACCACATCGATCATTAGTCATTACATACCATCAGCTAGCCAACCTCAACTGTACGTATTAATTCACAAAATCTATTCTTTAAGCTAGCCATCATAATACACAAATATACATAAATTAAAGAAGAGATGGCAATCATACTGCTCCAAATCTTGCTGCTACTCTCTCTCTCGAAAACCGCTTTATCTTCTGAGGATGTTTATAACATCTCTCTGCCAGGGTGCCCAAACAACTGCGGTGGAATTCCTATCCCTTACCCTTTCGGCATTGGCACCAATTGCTCCCTGTCTATATACTTCAATGTCACCTGCTTCATTACTGATAATGGTAAACCTACTCCATACCTGGATGGTAATGAGATTCTGAACATAAGCATCCCTTTGGGGCAGGCACATCTTAACAGCCCGATATCTTCCCAGTGCTACAACACCACCACAAAGCAAGACAATTACAATTCTGGGTGGTTTTCTTATTATGAGGAGACACCATTCTGGCTGAACAAGGAGAAAAACAAATTTGTGGTAGTTGGATGTAATACACTTGCCTATTTCACCCTTGGCACTACGAATCAGAAAAGTTATTCAGTAGTTGCCTTTCAACATGTGATGACCTGGATAGCCTGAATAAATATGGACCATCCTGCTCTGGAATTGCTTGTTGCCAGACAGCTATCCCCAAAGAAACAAATACGTTCCTCGTTGAGTTTGATGATAGATACAATGAGTCTATGGTACATAACTTTGCTCCTTGCAGCCATGCTATGGTGACGGAGAATGCTGACGGGTTCATGTTCAACACCACTTCAATCACCACTTACGATCTACTAGTGGATCATCTAATGCCAGCTGTTTTTGATTGGAGCATAGGAGACACAACATGTAAAGATGCACAGAGCAACAAATCCTCCTATGCATGCAAAATCATTCATAGCGTTTGTTCAAACTCAATTACTGGTCAGGGTTATATCTGTAACTGCTCCGATGGTTACCAAGGCAATCCTTACCTTCCAGGAGGCTGTCAAGGTCCGTCTGGCTAGATCTCTCTCTCTCTTTCTCAGATAAAATACGATAATTTGATAGTATATATAGCCTAATAGTTCCATAAGCTCCTGATGCTGCATATTTGTGTAGATATTGATGAATGTGCCACACAAAATTCCTGCTCCAAACACAGCAAGTGCCACAATCTTCCAGGAAAGTACCAGTGCTCTTGTTCTTTTGGTTGGCGCACTACGCATAATAATACCCAAAATCCATGCGAACTCAACTTGGCACTAATCATAGGTACATTACTATTGCACTATTGCTAAATAAATATTAACAAATCTCTAGCAACATGTTATTTACAAATAGCTTATATACGAGACATTGAGTAGAATCGATTGTTTTAAAATTCAATTTCATATGAGAACTCAGATATATAATTTCTTTTCTCGGTGTTGATTGATCCTTACATATATTTTCCCAATAAAGAAAATATGCTAGTAAAAAAAAATTAAACTGTCTAGGTGGATGGACGGAGTTCAGGCTGCCATAATTGTTTCAAAATAAGCCCAGTAATTTAGTATATATAGTCATGACCTCATTTGGTTACAGATTAGAACTAAACTAAATCGGGAACCTGAGCAGAACTGACAATTGCTAGTTAGTAGCAACCAAATGTTTAGAGCGGGCAAATCCCGAGCCGATATCCAAACCCTAACCGACCCTAACCCAAGTTTGACCCAATTTTTATCAAATCAGCTAACCTGAACCTGGTCCGACCTGACCCGACCTGACCCGACCCGATATTAACAACAAGTAGGCAACCCGAAATCTGACTTGAGACAACCTAAAGCTGAAACTGAAACCCATTCTACCTGAGTAGAACCCGTGACCCAAAACTATTCTTTGTCAAATTGACTGACTCAACCGGCTTGACCCGAAGTCCACCAGAACAGTCACATTTCACCTCTAATGGAAAAATCAGTTTTAAACCCAACAAAATTGCCAGATTCGATCCGACCCAACCTAACCCGTGATCCAATAAAATGTGGTACTTGTTCACTCGAAACCCAACCCAACCCGAATTGATCTTGATCTGATAAAAGTCAATACTTGTTGACTTGAAATACGACCAGACCCATTACCCGAGTCCCGAGAATTCTCTTTGCCAAAGTAACATAATTTGACCCGATATTGCCACCATGCACCACAAATATTTGACTTGAAATTAACCAGTGGTGGATCTACATGAAGAGAATGAGGGACAATGTCCCCCATTTTTTCTCCAAAATGAACAATTACACATAGTAATTTTAATGATATATAAGTATTTTCTTAAGAATATGTATATTTGAACCTCATAAAATATGAGAATTATTATACTATTAAACCACATAATTATAATTTTTATGTTTTATATAATTATTATATCGATATTGACATTTAATATGACAACTTGAACCTCATTTAAAAATTTTCTGGCTCCGCCACAACTTGACATAACACTGCAATAATTTCAAGAAGGAAACGCTTATCAGGATTTCTAATATCACATGCCCACTATATTTAGAAATAAGATAAGAGAGTTAACACATTGGTAATTAGAAATAAAAAAGAGGAAGTAGAGTAACATTCGTAATCTTTTTATTCGAATTGGCAACTAAAGCATGCAAAATTTTTATTGATTATTGTAGGTTGTTGTACTAGTGTCGTCGTTCTATCATTTTTGGGGTTTGCAACATACGTCTTCCTCGAGAGAAGAAATATTTCAAAAATAAGAATGAAGCACTTCCAACAATACGGAGGATGGGTTCTCTTGGAAAGCATTAAATCGAATCAGGGGTTTGGTTTTGCAGTTTTCACGAAGCAACAACTAGAACAAGCAACAAACAATTTTGATAGTGCAAACATAATTGGTCATGGAGGTAACGGCACCGTTTATAAAGGTATTATAAGGGATCAAATAGTTGCCATAAAAAAGTGTAAAATAATTGATGAGAGCAAGAAAAAAGAATTTGGAAAAGAGATGCTAATCCTCTCCCATATTAGCCATAAGAATATTGTAAAACTCCTAGGATGTTGCCTAGAAATTGAGGTTCCAATGCTAGTATACGAGTTCATCCCAAATGGTACTCTACATCAATATATCCATCATGAAAAGCACGTATCATGCATTCCTCTGACAATTCGTTTAAGAATTGCATTTGAATCAGCAGAAGCGCTTGCCTACTTGCACACAACAGCATCTCCTCCGATTTTTCACGGAGATGTCAAGTCAGCAAATATACTTTTGGACAAAAAATATACTGCAAAGGTGGCTGATTTTGGAGCATCAATACTAGCTACAACAGATGATGAAGCCCAAATAGTTACCTTTGTGCAATGAACATTGGGCTACCTAGACCCTGAATACATGCAAACGCACAGATTAACAAACAAGAGTGATGTGTATAGCTTTGGCGTGGTGCTTATAGAGCTTTTAACCAGCAAACCCATAATTGATTTCGATGAACCAGAAGAAGAGAGGGGTCTAGCCATTCGATTTTTCTCTGCCATGAGAGAGAACAAATTGATAGAGCTTCTAGATGATGAAATTAAACATCAAGATGACTTGGAAATGATCAGTGAAGTTGCTACTTTGGCTAAAGAATGCCTAAGTATGAGAGGGGAAGACCGACCAACAATGAAGGAAGTAGCTGCAGAACTTCAGAGAATCAGCAAAGTTAAGCAGCATCCATGGGAGCAAGAGTATAATCCTGAAGAAACAATGTTTTTGCTTAGTGAAGGATCCCGCCATGACATAGTGATTGGGCTTACTGGCTGCTCTTTCAATGTGGATGAGGAAGCTATGGATAGCATTGCTGTCGGTCGTTAGTGAGTAACAACCAATCTTTCAAGTGTCTCCTCACAGCAATGGCTTAATATCACATCATATCGATCAACTTATGTTTGTTATTATATTTTATTCTACTAGTATCACAATTGTAGCACTATTATTCTGTTTATGTTTGGTGTTAATTAATTTTGTGGTCTCCTGTTTAATCATCTTCTTGCTTTAGTTTGTATAATTCCACCACTTTCCTTCTACAAGAACAAGAGTTTCTTATAATTTAATCTTACTTAATGATGATCACGCTAATTTTCTACTTTTACCTTATTTTAGTGGCTATATGTACTTGTGGTGCAATTTTATCTGATTTATTTTGGTGTATTAATCAATCATCTTCCACCAATTTTGATTAACTCTTTTTTAAATTTAATTAAATGGGTATTGCGTAATTACTATCCCCGTGCTGCCCCAAAAACAACACATCTTGAACAAAGCAAACGTTTATATATCTGAAGTTCTAATACCTTGACATGGTGTGATAAGGTCATCAGAGGGATTGGATTTGTTGGTCACTATTGCAACCGGAAAGAGTCCTACATATTTGTACGAATGTACGTGCCAACTATGAAATAAAATGGCACATTTTGAGTGGAAAACTGGTACCATTAGCAGGGTCAGTTTCTGATTTCGGAATTGGTACAGAGTGTATATATGTATATTGCTTTCACTAGCTCGTTTCCTGCCATTGCAGTTTCTCTAGGCCTACAAGAGAAGCATAGAGGTTTCACCGGAGAAACTACAAGTCCTTTGTAGACACACTTCTTCCTGATTTACTCTCAGTTCTCTCGCATGTTACCTCCATTGGAGGCACTCTTTCAACTCTAAATTCTTGACATATCATTGTGCTTCCCAAAAAGCCTGATGCTTGTCGTCCGCAGGATTTTCGCCCAATTAGTTTGATACATGGTGTGCAGAGCAAAGAAGAGTTTGCTAGGGGCAGAGCAGTTGGGCTATTCACTGCCTGTAAAATGGCACTGCCTTATGAGAGGTGGTTTCTCGGCGTTGCTTCAAGAAATGAAAATAAAGGAGAGAATGATTTTTGCAAAAATCAAAGTACTAGATGATCTCATTTGCTAACTGGTTCGAGAAAATGATTACAATTGATAATCCTAATTCGAGAAATTAGTGCGTTTGTGAATTGGATGTCCTGCTCCTGCCGGTTCGAGAATGCAGAATAACTAACCAGAACCTGAGATTGAAGTGCAAAAAACTAAAGGTTTAAATAGCGGATAGCCGACTCGTAGCAGTTAGGTATATTTGATAGCGGATATCGGATACTGGCGCTATCGCGGCGCTACCGGTTCCTGTTATGTGGAATATTTTAAGTATTTTATTAGTTCATGAGCTAACATATTTAATAAAAATGATGAATACTTAGAATATTGTATAAAGTTTTCTATCCAAATTGTTTGAAAATTATATAATTATTGTATCACTCTTGTAACAAAGCATTCTTATTCAGATGTATTGACATAGTTCAACATGATAGTCAACTCTATATTGTAGAAGTATTATTTATTTCTATCTAAAGGATTTCAAATTGAATAATTGAGTAATTACTTTTCCTCAAGGTTCTAAATCGCGATTATAGCGTCATCGCGGCGGGTCTTCGGAAAAGCTATCGCCGCTATAGCGTGCTATAGCGGAAGCTATCGTACGTAGCGTGTCCATTAATTTTATGAATTTGTATTATATTTTTGTATTAAATTTCAACATTACTAAGAATTCTTATAGAATTCTGTAGAGCAAATAATCAAAACAAAATAATTAACAAACTAATGTTTTTGCATTAAACTAGTACAAAGTCCGAGTTGCTATTCAAAATATCTGATATAGGATTGTTTTCTATACAAAATGATCTAAACTGTCACAAGCTGTGTCATTTTCTGCACAAAAAATGTCATTTCCTAGATTCCTGCGCAAAAGAGTCATTAATCCTAAGTCATTTTCTGCACAAAAGGTCCCTAATCATATTATCAACCCTATACAAAATATCATATATATCAGGTTTACTCTAATTTCAAGTCAAACTATATATTATTCTATAGATTCTTCAGACACTTCATTATCTGTTGGCTTAGTATCAGACTTAACTGGCGGCTCATTATCCTCATCTTCTGAAAAAATATGTTTTGTAGCATAGCGCGCTATTTTGGCGCTATCACGCTATGCGCTATAGCGCACGCTATTTACGCTATAGCGGAAATAGCGCAACTTGCGCAGTGTTGGCCAATAGCATCGCGTTTTGGGTCCAGAAAACGCTATAGCGCGCTATAGCGACGCTATAGCGCGCTATTTAGAACATTGCTTTTCCTAAATATTAGAAAAATTGTATGATAAAACATTACGCAAAAAAAATATTTATTGATTATATAACATTTTAATGGATTTCAACTTTTCAAGTATATCAATTTCATTTTCAGTAACCAATTCCACAATTTTTCTTATGTGGATACTAAGTTTATATAACATTGATTGTTGTTTACAAATCCAATTAACTATGTGCTAAACAATTGTAAAACATAAATAACAACTATTAAGTGTTAGATATCATAAAATAATTGAAAATTCATATGATTCTCACCATATTTTATATGTTACTATACAAAGTATCAAATAGCGGGAAAAAACCGATAGCGTCGTAGCGTTTTGCTTTCAAAACGCTGTATCGACCTCTATAGTGGCCGCTATGAGCGCTATTTAAACCTTTGCAAAAAACAATGAGAAAGAATGAATTTGTTACATTATATATGAAGATTGTTTTAAATAGGGCCAAAGCTGAAGTCATTCAATACAGTTTTGTATGGGGGGAATTTGAAGTGACAATTTCAGTGTTTTGAAATATAATTAAGGCTTAATTAAAGGTCTTTTTCTTTTTATTTAATTTTACTTAACTCTTTTTTCTTTTTCTTTTTTCACTACACGTACCAGAAGTTTTTCATTATCTGGTTCGATTTGTATGAAAGAAGTTGCAACATGCCAACAGAATAGCTGTTATAGCTATTAATACATTTCCCTGCAAGCAGGAATCCTCCTAGTATCAGTACGGAAAACAATTGTCTTGAAAAGCTTGTGAGTGCCCATCCTCTATTGCACAACATTTTGTTAAGGAGCGATTCAGCAATTAAGATTAATTAATAAGGGGGTTTTGAGATTAAGATGTGCGAATCTCATAGCAGATCATACGGCCGGAGCGCTTTGCAGTAACTTCATGTGCAGTGGACAATAAGAACTGTCTAAATTCTGCGAGTTTACTGGAGTTGAAGTCTTGAAGAAATAAAAAAAAAATACAACAACAATACAAAGAAAATTCTGTCCTAAAAGAAAAAAAAAAAAAAAGATTTTTGTTGGAAAGGAAAAGAAAATGAAAAGAACAAAGAATAGATGAAGAACAAAAACTTGTGTACACAACGAGAGGACCCAAAATAAAAATGTTATAGGAAAACTGATGTTCCTTGCGGGCTGCTTTGCTTTTAAATTTAGGCCACGCCTTAGAGGGCCTGATCTAAAAACAGGCTGCATAAGATCGATGCTGTTGAGATCAACACCGAATGGCCCAAGCCCAAAATTTAATTAGAATTGGAAGCTTATAGATAATCTAGAATGAAGTGGTAATATTTAGAAACAATCTAGATTATTATGGATGGACTATACACTAGAGTAATGGCCTCGCGTTGCTTCGGCCGTGTTGATCGGGATAAGTTAGGATAAATTTTTGATGATATTTATTATTGATGACTTTATATTGTATTTTTTTATTCAATTATATATATATTTTGGAATTATTGTTAAATTTACAAAATTTGTAAAGTTTTTCATCCGCATTAGGAAATTGGATCAGGATATTTTAGATTATCTATACGCTTCAATTATATAGCTCTAATATTACCTTATTATGGTTTTTGTACTTTGTTTGGACGTTAATTAAAATACATTGTTATAATAAATATACTATGAAAAGTCATAAAAATTTATGATATAGTGACCCAAACCATCGTACCGTATAATATATTCAAATTAAATTAATTTTATTAAATTCTTAGTTAATATGACTAAATTTATCTTTCCAAATATTTAAATAAAAGTAATTTTATTAAATTATTAATAAATATGACTAAATTTATCTTTTCAAATGATATTTAGTGAGAAATGGGTAAAATGAATTTAATTTTCAATAGCTTGCATTCAGGAACTTATGACGGAAAGATTAACCAAACTTATAAAAAAATAAATAGAAGCATTTAAAATTCATCACATACAATTGAATTTATTAGTGATATTATCTTAAATTTTTTTCTTGTTTAAGCCTCATGTCGGATTAAAATAAATTATTAAATATGTGATTCCATATCATAAATAATTATCAATTATAGAAGCTTCATGTCATTCACACATTTTGGCATCTCATATAATAATGATTTTTATTGTGTTTTTGCTAATTGGTACGAATAATACTAAATTCTTGTATCTGTATACCGTCATTTAGTTTTGTGCGAATTGGATCACTGGAAGATCAGATATCAAATGATGTTGGTCTTAAAAAAAGAAAAAAAAAATTGTAACACTGTTCTAGACAAGTCTCCATGTATCCAGATTAATCTTGCCACCGACATTTATATGATGCACGGCGTGTATATGGAATTATGGATCAAGTCATAAGTCGCATGAGTATATTTTCACTTGAGTCAAGATGTAGAGGTTAACATATTAGAATGTTTGTAGTATGTTTAGGATTTAGTATACTATATGAGAGTTTATGTAATATTTTGTGATGTGAGTTTTAGTATGAATTAAATATTATATTTTGTCAAGTCAACAGATGGCATTAGTAGTGACTGTGAGCCCTCTAACAAACAGCTCATTAGAAGAATCAATGTTGTGATAATGCCATTTAGATTTAGTGCCAGGCTAAATCGGAATGGATCTCAACAGAATGACTGACTGATAGCTACATACATGGAATCTGCGTGTATCTGTTTGTAACGTGGACGATGACTTGACTTGGTCCTCAGTCAGTCAACGTCAATGCAATTGTGCAGAGTCCACATATATCATGTCCAATCAACTAATCAAATCACTTAAAATTAAGCGAGTGTACACACTCCCTGGTCGCTTGTTATGAATTCTAGAACCTTCTCTCTGTTCTGAATTGTTGCACATAATCGACTCATGAGAGTATAAGTTGGAGAAATCAATTCTTCATCCCCCCCCCAACACCCCACAACAAAAAACTTTTCCACGGCCAGTTGCTAATGCTATTGCTGAATCATGGGTTTGGTTAGCAAAATGGGCCTCAACTTTGATCATAATTTCTGTTTATAATATACGAATTGTAAGTTTGTAACCTTATGAGTTCATTATTTGTGTTTAAAGAAAAAAGAATTATCAAGTATAGCATGAAAGAACGTTTTACAGCTAACAAATATACACTTTGAAGCCTAAACAAAGATGGATAGAGCAAAAATTTTCAGGCGAACAGAGATGGACAGAGCGAAAAATTCCACACGAATAGAGATGGATAGAGCGAAAAATTCCACGCTAACAGAGATGGGTGGAGCAAAAATTCCATGCAAACAGAGATGGATATTGAGCAGAAAGTTCCACGCGAACTGTTGACGGACCGACTATTTTGGAACGGATCGGGATCACCTGCTTTTCTTGATCTAACGGTTGAGAAACACCGAAGTGCTTTGAGATCAGTGTAGCAAACACCGAAGTACTTTGAATCGGTGCGACAACCGATCTCGACCATCCGATCGGAAAAGCACACCCTCTTAGAAAAGCAGCAGATTCATATCCTTTTGGAACTGGCCTGGCCGCATAGAGTAGACTACGAGCACTAAATGGTATATCACAACATTGATTCTTTTTGCATGTCTATATGAACATTACTTTCAGTGGAAGATAGCTCCGGAACTCTGAATTTTCAAACAATAACAGCGTGAAGCTCATGAAAGGGGAGTGATTGGACCAGAACACACAGATTGAAAGATCAGAAAGATCAGAATATCTGAATTAGTCTCTCTTTGGGTCGTCCAGGTTTAATATCTTTATACTACGTATGTTATATAAATGCCATCAGGCCTCAACTGTACCAAGTAACAAAACAAATTCAGTAAGCTAGCTATCAAAAAACACAAATATACATAAATTAAAGAAGAGATGGCAATCATACTGCTCCAAATCTTGTTGCTGCTACTCTCTCTCTCAGAAACCACTTTATCTACTGAGAATATTTATAACAATATCTCTCTGCCAGGGTGCGCAGACAACTGCGGTGGAATTCCTATCCCTTACCCTTTCGGCATTGGCACCAACTGCTCACTGTCTCATGTCTTCAATGTCATCTGCGATACTGATGTTGGTAATCTTTTGTTCAACAAAGCAAGAAATGCTAAATTCACTCCGCACCTGATCTTTCTGAGATTCTGAACATAAGCATCCCTTTGGGCCAGGCACGCCTTAACATTCCGATATCTTCTCAGTGCTACAGCACCACCGAAAAGGATGACTATAGCATTTCTCTGTCACTTTCTTTTGCCTGGACACCATTCTGGCTGAACAAGGAGAAAAACAAATTTGTAGTCATTGGATGTAATGCACTTGCCTATTTCCTCCTTGACACAATGAATCAGAAAAATTATTCAGTAGGTTGCCTTTCAACATGCGATGGCCACGACAGCCTGAATAAATATGGACCATCCTGCTCTGGAATTGGTTGTTGTCAGACAGCCATTCCTGAAGTAACAGATACCTTTTTTGCTGTATTTGATGATAGATACAACAATTCCCTGGTAGATGACTTCGCTCCTTGCAGCCATGCCATGGTGGTGGAGAATAACGGCTTCTTGTTAAACATCACTTCAATCACCACGTATGATCTAATTGACCGAAAAGCGCCAGTTGTGTTTGATTGGAGCATAGGGAACACGACATGTAAAGATGCACAGACTTACACATCATCCTACGCATGCAAAAGCATTCATAGTGTTTGTTTAAACTCAATTACCGGTAAAGGTTATATCTGCAACTGTTCCGACGGTTATCAAGGCAATCCTTACCTTCCAGGAGGCTGTCAAGGTCTGTCTAGCTAGATCTCTCTCTCATTCTCTGATAAAGTACGATAATTTGATAGTATATATAGCCTAATAGTTGCCATAAGCTCCTAATTAATGCTGCATATTTGTGCAGATATTGATGAATGTGTCACACAAAATCCCTGCTCCAAACACGGCAAGTGCTACAATCTCCCAGGAAAGTACCGGTGCTCATGTTCTTTTGGTTGGCGCACTACGCATAATAATACCCAAAATCCATGCGAACTCAACTTGGCACTAATCATAGGTACATTACTATTGCAGTATTGCTAAATAAATTAACAGATCTGTAGCAACCTGTTATTTACAAATAGCTTAATTATATACGAGACATTGAGTAGAATCGATTGTTTTAAGGTTCAGCTTCATATGAGAACTCAGATATATAATGTCTTTTCTCGGTATTGATCGATCCTTACATATATTTTCCCAATAAAAGGAAAATATACTGGTAATTAAAAAAATGAAATTGTCCAGGTGGATGGAGTTCACATCGGTTGCCATAGTTGTTTCATAATAAACCCAGTAATTTAGAATATATAGTTATGACCTCATCTGGCTACAGATTAGAACTGAACTAAACTGGGAACCTGAGCTGAACTGACAAATGCTAGTTAGTAGTAACAAAATGTTTAGAGCGGACAAATCCCAAGCTGATAAACCATCCAAACCCTAACTAACCCGAATTTGATCCGACCTGACCTGAGCTTGTTAACAACAAGTAGGGAACCCGGAACCTGGCTTGAGACAACCTAAAGCTGAAACCCATTCTACCCAAGTAGAAATGATCCGTGACCCAAAACTCTTCTTTGATCAAACTGACCAACTCAACCGGCTCGACCCAAAGTCCACTAGATTTGTCACACTAGTAATCTTTTGATTCGAATTGGCAACTTAAGCATGCAAAATTTGTACTGATTATTGTAGGTTGTTGTGCTGGTGTCGTCACTCTATCATTTTTGGGGTTTGCAGCATATGTCTTCCTCGAGAGAAGAAATATTTCAAAAATAAGAATGAAGTACTTCCAACAATACGGATGATGGGTTCTCTTGGAAAGCGTTAAATCGAACCATGGGTTTGGTTTTGCAGTTTTCACGAAGCAACAACTAGAACAAGCAACAAACAATTTTGATAGTGCAAACATCATTGGCTATGGAGGTAACGGCACCGTTTATAAAGGTATTATTAGGGATCAAATGGTTGCCATAAAAAAGTGTAAAATAATTGATGAGAGCAAGAAAAAGAATTTGGAAAAGAGATGCTTATTCTCTCCCATATTAGCCATAAAAATATTGTAAAACTCCTAGGATGTTGCCTAGAAGTTGAGGTTCCAATGTTAGTATATGAGTTCATCCCAAATGGTACTCTACATCAATATATCCATCATGAAAAGCACGTATCATGCATTCCTCTGACAACTCGTTTAAGAATTGCATTTGAATCAGCAGAAGCGCTTGCCTACTTGCACACAACAGCATCTCCTCCGATTTTTCACGGAGATGTCAAGTCAGCAAATATACTTTTGGACAAAAAATATACTGCAAAGGTGGCTGATTTTGGAGCATCAATACTAGCTACAACAGATGATGAAGCCCAAATAGTTACCTTTGTGCAAGGAACATTGGGCTACCTAGACCCTGAATACATGCAAACACACAGATTAACAAACAAGAGTGATGTGTATAGCTTTGGCGTGGTGCTTATAGAGCTTTTAACCAGCAAACCCATAATTGATTTCGATGAACCAGAAGAAGAGAGGGGTCTAGCCATTCGATTTTTCTCTGCCATGAGAGAGAACAAATTGATAGAGCTTCTAGATGATGAAATTAAACATCAAGATGACTTGGAAATGATCAGTGAAGTTGCTACTTTGGCTAAAGAATGCCTAAGTATGAGAGGGGAAGACCGACCAACAATGAAGGAAGTAGCTGCAGAACTTCAGAGAATCAGCAAATTTAAGCAGCATCCATGGGAGCAAGAGTATAGTCCTGAAGAAACAATGTTTTTGCTTGGTGAAGGATCGCACCATGACATAGTGATTGGACTTACTGTTAGCTCTTTCAATGTGGATCCGGAAGCTATGGATAGCATTGATGTTGGTCGTTAATGATTAACAACCACTCTCTCAAGTGTCTCCTCACAGCAATTGCTTAATATCACATCATATCGATCGACTTATGTTTGTTATTATTTTTTATTCTACTAGTATCACAGTTTTAGCACTATTACTCTGTTTATGTTTGGTGTTAATTTTGTGGTCTCCTGTTTTACCATCTTCTTCCTTCAGTTTGTATAATTCTATCACATCAAGAATTTCTCATAATTTAATCTTTCTTAAATAAATGATGATCATGCTAATTTTCTACTTTTACCTTATTTTAGTGGCTATATGTGCTTGCGGTGCAATATTATCTGATTTTTTTTGGTGTATTAATCAATCATCTTCTACTAATTTTTATGATTTTTTTTTTAAATTTAATATAATATAATGGAGCTTGCATAATTACTATCCGTGTGCTGCCCCAAAAACAACATGAACAAAGCAGCGTTTATATATGGGGTAGTGATACACTGCCCACAGTGTGCTGCCCCCACACTGATGCGCTGGCGTTTTCAAAAAGACAGATTACAAAAACGTTTTAAATGAATTCTGGGAAGAGATGGACAGTTTACAAAACGTTCTAAATGAATTTTGGGAACGAATGGGTAGTTTATAAAACGTTCTAAATGAATTTGAGAATAGATGGGAAGTTTACAAAACATTCCAAAGGATAAAAAGACAGTTTACAAAACGTTGTAAACATTCTTTTTTTTCGAAAGGAAAAACGTTGTAAACATTCTAAAATACTCCCCCCCCCCCCTCTCTCTCCCGCCCTCTCCCTCTCTCTCCCTCTCTCCCTCTCTCTGCCAGCGCATCAAGAGTGGAGGGGGTAGAGAGGGGGGCGTAACATCAATCTATATAGTGATACACTGGCCCCCACTCGGCTGCCCTCCCACTCGGCTGCCCCCCAATTGCCCCGTAAATAAAAAAAAAAAAAGACATATTACAAAATGTTCTAAATGAATTTTGGGAAGAGATAGACAGTTTACAAAACGTTCTAAATGAATTTTGGGAAAAATGGATAGTTTACAAAACGTTCTGAATAAATTTTGATAAGAGATGGGCAGTTTACAAAACCTCCCTAATGGTTGGGGGCATGGGGGGCAGACGGTTGGGGGCAACACATCATTATCCTTATATATGTGAAGTTCTAAACCTTGACAATGTGTGACAAGGCATCATCAGAGGGATTTGATTTGTTTACTCAATTACAACCGGATGGAGTCCTGCATATCTGTACGAATGTACAAATTAACTACGAGCCCTGTAAATATAATGGCATGTGTTTGGGTGCTTATCCTCTGCAGCGCAGTATTATACTGCACAGCGAATCAACGATGTGGATTTACAGGAGGTTTTTTGAGATTGAGTTGCACGAACCTTAAAGCGAATCCAACGGCCAAAGTAATGTGCAGTAGAGGGGTGTTTGGCTGGCAAACGAGTACCATTAGCAGGGTCAGTCTCTGATTCCAACAATGGTACAGAGTGTCTGTATATTACTTTCAGTAGCTCATTTCCAGCTGCATTTTCTCTGCCGCTCACCTGGAAATTCTACAAGTCTTTTGTAGACACACTTCTTCCCGATTTACTCTCAGTTCTGTCGCATTCTGCTGGGGGCACCCTTCCACCACTAAATTCTTGACATATCATTGTGCTTCCCAAAAAGCCTGATGCTTGTCGTCTGTAGGATTTTCGCCGAATCAGTTTCGTACATGGTGTGCAGAGCAAAGGAGTGTTTGCTAGGGGTAGAGCAGTTGAGCTTTTCACTGCTAGTAAAATGGCACTGGCTTGTGAGTGCTCATCCTCTATTGCACAAAATTTTGTTAAGGAGCGATTCAACAAAGAAGATTAAAACAAGGGGGTTTTGAGATTAAGATGTGCGAATCTCAAAGCAGATCATACGGCTGGAGTGCTTTGCAGTAAAGTTATCAACTTTAGCATTTCTTTAACAAATATAAATAATTTAAATTAGTCTGAAATTATTTGACCAAACAAATAATCAGCTTTAATTGTAAAGTTATCTGAAATGAGACAATCTAAAATAAAATCTAGTTTATGTAAACATGCAAAATAATATTTTTATATTTTGCATAAGCTTTTAAAATAATTTCTGGTATATTTTTATATATTTCTAAAACCTTTTAATTTAAAATCATTTGAGTAAAATATACAGTGAACCATTGAGGCTTTTCGTGAATTTATGCTCAAAATTATATGATACCACTTCTAAATCTTGTGGGATGCAAAAAAAAATTATTTTTGAAGACGTCTAAGTAATTGCTTAAAATTTTTTAAAAGTGGCTATACAATATTAATAAAATATTCAATGTTTTATGCATCACTTTTAAAAATCCAAAACAAATATATATAAATCTCAAAAAATAGAAAATGTTTATATTTCATAAGATTTGATAAAAAGAATATAATAAGATATATAAATTCAAATTTAAAAATGATTTGACATAATTTTGAGCTTCAACTCACCGTATAATTACTCAAATAATGTAATTTATATAGCTCAATAGTTATCTTCATTTAATATCAATCGCCTCATACCCAAGTGACAAAAGAACCCTGCATGTTATTTGACGTGATAATATTATTGAAGTTCTTTAAGTAAATAATATTTTTTTTGTAATTTTGCTTTATTTTCATGTAATAAGTGCATTGAATGAAAACAAAAACCAATAAATTACTATTGGAATGACACAATTTTTTTATTTATGAAAGATCATCCTAATTTTTTTTTTTTCAGATTTCTAGAGTCTGAAAGTTAATGAAATCATAGATCTAGTTTAATATGTTTATTCTTTATTGATAACCAATTGGCTTCGTTGAAGCCTTGAAGGTTGATGTTCCATAAAACTATTAAAAAATATATAAGGATATATATGCAAATAGATTAAACAGTATATATAAATTAAGAACTCCTTGCATTTACACTCCGGTCCCGGTAAGAGTCTCTTCAAACTTTTTTCCTTCTTAATGGCACGGAACTAGAGAAAGGTAGGAAGGATTAGTGAACTGGAAAGAGAAGTTATTAAATGTAAATGTATTCAATGGTAGAGAAAGTGAGTGCACAATCAAATGGTGTACCCGTGGGTGTACTCACCCCGCTCCCCCAAGTAAAGCATGAAAGGACATTTTACAGCTAAGTTAGCCGGCCACCCCCACAAATAATTAATACACTTTCAAGTTTGAACAAAGATGGACAGAGCATTAATATTCCACGCGAACTCTTGATGGACTATCTATTTCGGGAAAATTATATGGTGAGGTCACCCATACCATGTATCAATGTTGATATGATAAGGCCATCTAATTAGAGTGTGCCAGTTAATTACATTTGCTTACATAAGAATTGCCATTAATTCTCCAATATAAGTCACCCTCTCTTTCCTATTATTTTCCATTAATTTGGCATAAGTTATGGAAGGAAATTTCCATCTGCCAATCTTCAAATATTAAAGTTTAAATTTAATATTATGCATATATTATCATATAATTAATTTTTCATGTAATAGAATATGTGCTAATTTATTAAAGGAAATATATATAGATGCGTATTGTTGCATATTTTATGTACTAAATTATTTTATTTGGGGGTTTTATTGTTCTTTTTTGTTTCTATATTTTACCATTTGATTTCTTGCATAACGTCTGAAATTATTCCCATGAAAAATTAAAATTTCCAACAAATTCGATAAAGTCCACAATTACACCATATTAGTTGAATAAAAACCTTAATATATACTTAAAAATACAATATTAATTGAATGTCTAGACAAGAAATCCCAATAAGAAACGATTTAGAACCAATTTTAATTTCAACATTTTTACTGTGGAAATGAGGTAGAGACAAATAATTAATAACGTTTAGTAATTAGTACATACAAGCACCTAATATATTAGCACATAATTTTACCTTAAAAAAATCTGCCCGTTTGCATCAAGTATTCCGTAGTTACATATTTCCATAACTCATGCGCAATTAATGGAAAATAAAAGGAAAAAAATAGTGACTTGTATTAGAGAATTGATGGCAATTCTTATGTAAGCAAATGCAATCAAATGGCACAATTTTATTAGATGGCCTTACCATATCAACATTGACACATGGTATGGTGGCCTCACCATAGAATTTTTCCTATTTCGGACTGGCCAGACCGTGCTTGTAGCTCAGTAGACTATCAATAGTATCAGCAGACACTTTCTCTATGTACTGTACTCTGTTATGTACATAATATGGACACTACTTTTAGTGGAAGGTAGGTCCGAGTTTGAAATAATAACTAAGCGTGAAGCTCATAAAAAGGGACTGATCATCCTTGACTAAAACAGACAGATTTAGAATTAGAGATCAAAATGTATTTGAATTAATTAGAGCACATTGCCAGTCTCTGTTTGGAAGGAACGTGGTACTTGACGGCTGGACCTGAGTGAGTCCATGGCTACATTGCATATATACATATCAGTAACACATTGATCATATATACTTGTCATCAGCTAGCCAATCTCAACTGTACGTACTAATTCACAAAATCTATTCTTTAAGCTAGCTATAATAAAACACAATTATTGATAAATTAAAGAAGAGATGGCAATCATACTGCTCCAAATCTTGCTGCTAGTCTCTCTCTCGAAAACCGCTTTATCCGCCGAGGATATTTATACCAGTATCTCTCTGCCAGGGTGCCCAGACAACTGCGGTGGAATTCTCATCCCTTACCCTTTCGGCATTGGCACCAGTTGCTCCCTAACTCCAGAATTTAATGTCACCTGCTTCATTACTGATAATGGTAGACCTACTCCATACCTGTACTTTATTGAGATTCTGAACATAAGCATCCCTTTAGGCCAGGCACGTCTTAACATCCCGATATCTTCCCAGTGCTACAACACCACCACAAAGCAAAATAATGGCTATTATTGGTGGCTTTCTAATGACGAGACACCATTCTGGCTGAACAAGGAGAAAAACAAATTTGTAGTCCTTGGATGTAATACACTGGCCTATCTCCGCCTTGAAAGTGAAACAATGAATAGGACTAGTTACTCAGTAGGTTGCCTTTCAACATGTGAGGGCCGAGATAGCCTGAACACATATGAACCATCTTGCTCTGGAATTGCTTGTTGCCAGACAGCTATCCCCAAAGAAACAAATTCGTTCCTCATTGAGTTTGATGATAGATACAACCAGTCCATGGTACATAACTTCAGTCCTTGCAGCCATGCTATGGTGGTGGAGATTACTAATTTCTTGTTGAACACCACCTCAATCACCACTGACGACGATCTAGCTAAACAACAAGTGCCAGCTGTGTTTGATTGGAGAATAGGAGACACACCATGCCAAGATGCGCAGACTAACAAGTTTTCCTACGCATGCCAAAGTGATCACAGTGTTTGTTTGAACTCAATTACTGGTCGGGGTTATATCTGCAACTGCTCCGACGGTTACCAAGGCAATCCTTACCTTCCAGGAGGATGCCAAGGTCTCTCTCTCAGGCTCTCAACTTCAATTTTCAATGTAGGAAACGATTCCATATCCTCTGTAGCGCTGCATTGTGTAGCGTAGAATGTGAACCGTTAGATCATCTCACTATCTGTGCTGGCTCGAATCTCAAGATGATCTAACGGTTTACATCCCACGCTGCACAATGCGGCGCTACAGAGGATGAGCACTCATAGGAAACTAGCTAGCTTACACTCATTATATATTATCTTGCATATATATTCATGCAGACATTGACGAATGTGTCACCCATAACCCAAGCCCTCCGCAAGCTAAGTGCCATAATCTCCAAGGAACGTATGAATGCAAATGTCATTTTGGGTGGCGCCGTAACAATCACTATACGTGCCAACTCAACTTAACACTAGTCATAGGTACGACACATTTTTTTTTTTTTTGGATCAATTAATAAACCTTTATTTAAAGAGAACTAGCCTTTATTCTATCTAGTGGCTAAGGGCAACACTCTCTGTGTGAGGGGTCGCGGGCTCGAAACCCGGATGGAGGGTACGTATTTTATAGGTACTTAAATTTGAGTGGCTTAACCCTCATCTTTATATTAAAAAAATAATAATAATAAATAAATAAATAAACCTTTATTTGAGGGAGCTGATGTACATACCATATTTTATTTTAAAATCAATACCATGTTTTTTATGTTTTTTTTTTTAAGATAAAGATGAGGTTCTAAGTCACTCAAATTTATATGTCCATAAAAGACCCACATCCGGGATTTGAACCTGCGACCTCCCACATGTTTTTTATGATGTTATTATTGATCACATTAATGACTTTTTATTCACAATGGTAACTTTAATTATTGTGCTACTAATTTTTTACATATCTATACAAAATACTATACTAAAGAAGTAGCACACTAAATCTATTAATTTAATAAAAACTCATGTAATGTGAATAATAACATTAATAATTAAAAATACAATATCGATTTTGATAACAATATCTCAAAAAAAAAAAAAAATCACACATATCAGTATCTTTCTCTCTATTTTGTTTTTTTTTTTTTGTTTTAAAATCTTTCTGTATAGATTCAATGATGTAATAAGAATAAAATTAATCAAAAGTACTGGAAAGTCATTACAGTTTTGTAGGATGATATATATATAGTTCTTTTCATGTATAGGTCATGCAAGATTGAACAAAATATTTCTTCTCTTAAGGCATAAAAATATAATAAATTAATATGGTTTTCCTGATTTACCTATAACATGCTTTATTAATTTATGCAGGTATGACAATAATGCTCGTATTTATGACTAGCGTTATTGCTATTTTGTTGTATATGTCTATTTCCAAGCATATCAAGCTGTTTGAAAATAGAAAGCAGGAGAAGTTAAAACACAAGTTCTTTATTCAAAATCGAGGGTTGCTTCTACAACAACTAATATATTCTCATGAAGATACAGAACAGAAAATGAGAATTTTCCAATTAGTTGAGCTAGAAAAGGCAACAAACAAGTTTGATAAAGCACTCATTCTTGGCAGAGGAGGTCATGGAGAAGTTTACAAAGGTATTTTGTCAGATCAACGTGTTGTAGCTATCAAAATATCAAAATTTGTTGATCAAGGTGAAATTGATCAATTCATAAATGAGTTGGTCATTCTCTCATGAATAAACCATAGGAATGTGGTAAAACTTTTCAGATGTTGCCTAGAGACTGAAGTTCCAATACTTGTTTATGAGTTCATATCAAACGGAACACTTTATAATCATCTTCATGGAGGGGAACATTGTTCCTTGACATGGAAGCAACAATTAAGAATTGCCATTGAGGTTGCAAGAGCAATCTCCTATCTTCACTCATCCGCCTCCATATCTATTTTTCATAGAGACATAAAATCAGTAAATATTCTATTGGATGATTATCTCAAAGCAAAAGTATCAGATTTTGGAGCCTCCCGATCTGTTCAAATTGATCAAACGGGTGTAAAAACAGCTATCCAAGGGACTTACAGGTACTTGGACCCTGAGTACTATTACAATGGTCGATTAACCCAAAAAAGTGATGTTTATAGCTTTGGTGTCATCCTAGCTGAATTGCTAACAAGAGAAAAACCAGTACTTTCCACTAGTACTTCTGAAGGCAGTGGTCTTGTTGCATATTTTCGCTCTGCAATGAGTGAAGACCGTCTCTTTGAAATTCTTGATCCACAAATTGTGGATGAGGGGAACAAACGAGGGCTCGACGCGGCTGCCAGACTTGCAGAGATGTGTCTAAAAATGAAAGGAGAAGAAAGGCCAACAATGAAGGAAGCAGAGGTACAGCTTGAGATCTTGTGGCAGTCCGACAAACAACAAAAACAATCATGCACGACATCACAAATCTTGGAGGAAGAACTTTTGCTACATGACGACTACACTAGGCATACTGATACAACCCGGCAATACAGTTTTGAAAAGGAGTTACAATCGTCAGCTAAATTTCCTCGGTAAGAGAACTATCTTAAATATAACAAGGAGGTCGTTATCAAATTTTTGTTGTAATGTGGATGTGTATCAGTTTCTTTTTCTTTTTTTTTAATCTTTCTATATGATACTCTATAGTTGTTGTACTAGCTTATATAATCTGAATATATATACTATATAAGTTGGTGTGATTTTTTCATTTTATATTCAGCCATACCATTTCCACATTGTTTTTGTTGGGTCAAACTGTTAAAAAATTAAGCCTAATTAAACTGATTTAAACTAAATAAGTAGTAATTAACGTTTAGAAAAATCAAACGTTGGTTTGAAGAGACTTCCCTTTTGCATATCATTAATTGTCCCATTCTTTATGATGTTGCTCCATTATAGCCATTGATTTTAGAGATGTGACACCTGGTTTCAATCCAGCCAAAAACACCTTGAAATACACACACCAGAAGTGTTAAGGAGCAATGAGAAAGAATGGATTTGTTACAGTATGAAGAGATGGTATTTAATCTTTTCATAGGGTCAAAAATGAAGTGATTCAATTGAGTTTTGTATGAGGGGGAATTTGAAGGGATAATTTTGGTGTTTAGAAATAAAATTTAAGGTCCTTTCTTCTTCTTTTTTAATTACACACACCAGAAGTTTCTCATTTATCTGATTTGATTTTGATGAAGAATGATACAATACAGAAGTTCCAACAGGCGAACACAATACCTGTTATAGCTAGTGAATCATTTTCCTGCTAGTATCAGTACCAAAAACCATTGTCTTGAAAAGCTAAACTAACTTGTACGAGTTAACTGTAGTTAAAGCAATGATGAATATACTAAAAAAGAACAGTCTGTCACCAAAAAAAAAAAAAGATTTCTGTAGGAAGGAAAAGAAAAATTAAAAGAAAATGAAAAGAACCCAAAAATAGACGAAGAACAGAAACTTATATATACAACAAGGGCCCAAAATATGATTGTTATAGGTAATTGGTGTTCTTTGTGGGCTTTTTTGCTCTTAAATTTAGAGCGCCTGATCTAAAAACAGGCTGAATAAGACGTCATAACCAGTGACTGGAGCCCTCTAACAAACATCTGTTGAGAAGAATCAATGTTGTAATATGCCACTTAGATTTTGTGTACTGGTCACCTAGGTTAATTAGTGGTGATTTTGGTTAACATAGATGTGGTTGTATGGACAGTTATCTTACATATGGATGGTATACTTTTTTGTGCAACAATATACTGGTAATAAAGGAAATCATCCCTCCTTTTGTTTTGAAGGGTAAAATTGTCATGCTGTATGAAATGAATTCACTTTCTCTTGTATTTAAACCATTTTGATCATGAAAAAGAAAAGAATTTAATTCCATTTAAGTTTTATGTTGAACACAGAAGTTCAATTAACAATCATTTCTATTCATGTCACCTACACTGAAATGAATTGAACTCCGCCTACTTGGAGTTCATGCTGAACACGGTATAAATTGGAATGGATTTGAAATTCTCAATTGACTGAATCACTGATAAAGAGATGGAATCCGCGTTTCTCATCTTTTTGTAAGTGGACGATGACTTGACTTGGGTCTGAGTCAGTCAACGTCAATGCAATTGAGCAGAGCCGATAATTTAACTTAATTAATCAAATGGTCACTTTAAATTAAGCGAGTGTGCATACTTCCTGGTCGCTTGTTATGAATGCTAGATACTATTCTGAATGTGGGTTAGCAAATGTATCTCAAGTTCTCAACTTTGTTGTCTCTATGAGCTTCAGAAATAGAATGCCCAGGGACATAATAACATACGAATTGTAACCTTATGGTTCTGTTTATTAAGAAAAAAGATATCAAGTAAAGCATGAAAGGACATTTTACATGAATTCCAGTACCCGCCATATATAATACACTTAATTTCAAGTTTGAATAGAGATGGATAGAACAAAAAATTCCACGCGAACTATTGACGGACTGTCTATTTTGGAGTGGCCCGGCCGTGCTTGCGTCTTGTAGAATTGATATTGACACTTACTTTAGGTACTATATATATATATGTTATGCATATAATTATGGACACCACTTTAATTTAGTGGAAGGTAGGTCCGAGTTTGAAATGATAATTAAGCAAAGCGTGAAGATCATGAAAAGAGACTGATCATATATCCTGGACCAAAACAGACAGGTCTTGAATTAGAGATCAGAATTTATCCGAGTTAATTAATTAGCACATTGCCTATCACTGTTTGGAACTTGGGAATTACTAACGGCTAGCTGGACGGCTAGACCTGAGTGAGTCCACGCCTACATGACTTATATATATCCAGTACCACATCGATCATTAGTCATTACATACCATCAGCTAGCCAACCTCAACTGTACGTACTAATTCACAAAATCTATTCTTTAAGCTAGCCATCATAAAACACAAATATACATAAATTAAAGAAGAAATGGCAATCATAATGCTCCAAATCTTGCTGCTAGTATCTCTCTCAGAAACCGCTTTATCCGCTGAGGATGTTTATAACACTATCTCTCTGCCAGGGTGCCCAAACAACTGCGGTGGAATTCCTATCCCTTACCCTTTCGGCATTGGAACCAATTGCTCCCTGTCTACAACTTTCAGTGTCACCTGCGCCCTTACTCAGAATGGTGATTATTATCTTCTCTTCGACAAAGCAAGAAATGGCAAACCAACTCCATACCTGAACATTTATGAGATCCTAAACATAAGCATCCCTTTGGGCCAGGCCCGCCTTAACACCCCGACATCTTCCCGGTGCTACAACACCACTAAAAAGCAAGACGATCCAATAACTTGGGGTCTTTCTTATGATTTCGGGACGCCGTTCTGGCTGAACAAGGAGAAAAACAAATTTATAGTCACCGGATGTAATACACTTGCCTATCTCACCCTTGACACTTATACGAATTATTCAGTAGGCTGTCTTGCTACGTGTGATGACCTGGATAGCCTGAATACATATGGATCATCCTGCTCTGGAATTGGTTGTTGCCAGACAGCTATCCCGAAAGTTACACAAATATTTGCTGTTTACTTCGATGGGAGATACAACAACTCCCTGGTGCATACCTTCAGTCCTTGCAGCCACGCTATGGTGGTGGAGGATACCACCTTCAAGTTCAATGCCACTTCAATCACCACAGATGGTCTATTTGATGAAATGATGGTGCCAGCTATCTTTGATTGGGCCATTGGGAACACAACATGCAACATTGCAAAGACTAACAAAGCCTCCTACGCATGCCAAAGCGATCACAGTGTATGTTTGAACTCAATTACTGGTCAGGGTTATATCTGTAACTGCTCCGACGGTTACCAAGGCAATCCTTACCTTCCAGGAGGCTGTCAAGGTATCTCTCTCTCTGTCTCTTTGTCTCTCTCTCTTTGATAGAATACGGTAACTTGATAGTGTAATATATAGCCTAACATGTGTTATAAACTCCTAATACTGCTAATTTGTGTACGTAGATATTGATGAATGTGTCACACACAATCCCTGCTCCAAACACGGCAAGTGCTACAATCTCCCAGGAAATTACCGGTGTTCTTGTTCGTTTGGTTGGCGCACTACGCATAATAATGCCCAAAATCCATGCGAACTCAACTTGGCACTAATCATAGGTACAGTACTATTGCTAAATAAATAAATTAACAAACCTCTTGCAACCTTTATTTACAAATAGTTTACGAGCTAGACATTATTAATGTAGAATTGGTTATAGGTTCAGCTTCATGTGAGAACTGAGATATATTATTAATTTCTTTTCTCGCTATTGGTCCATCCTTACATATATTTTTCCCATAAAAAAAAAATGCAGCTAAAAAAATGTAACTGTCGAGAAGGCGGATATGCAATTTACATGGCTGCCATAGTTGTTTCAAAAAATGGCCGAATAATTTAGTATTAGTCATGACCTAATTCAATTACAAATGCTAGTTAGTGGTTATTAAATGTTTGGAGCTAACTGACCCGGTCTGACCCGATAAACCACCCAAACTTGAGGCCGACTTGATTTTTTAATTAGAAAGTCAACTAACCAGAATCTGGTCCAACCGGATCCAACTCTAGACAATCTGCAGCCAGACGTTAACAACAATTAGGCAACCTAGAATTTGGTCAGAGAAACAACTTGAAACACTCCTGATCTGTGTAGAAACGACCTTTAACCGGAAACTCTTTGTTGAGTATGGAGGCACTAGCTATAACAATATTTTCTATTATATCTCAAAATATTGTTACAACTACTACTTAAATACTAAACCTCCATATACCCCTAGCTTCTTACTACAACCTAACCTCCAATTCACTACTATCTCTTGCTTGGTTTGCTTCATCCAACTCCACACCCCTATTTATACTAGTTCTATGGAGAATTCTAGAACCTAGATATTTTTCCATAGATATTTTTATAGATAATTCTAGACCTAAGATATTTTTCTTATATCCATAATGTTCTAGATTATTCCTAAGAAATATCTAAACACCACATTACTCTAGATAATTCTTGATCTTGAGCTTGATGGGCTTGGGCCTCAGCGTTGATTCTCAACACTCCCCCTCAACGCTGACTTTGTACTATTCCGATTTTGGTACTCCGCGTCCATCCGGATCATCATACTTGCAACCTCGCCTTTGTGCTCGTTGAGCTTGGCACTCCTCAGTTATTTGCGATCGAACTTCCCGATGGACTTCTTGAACCCGCTTTACTAGTGGTCCCGGCACTAGTTTTCGTCGAGCTCCGACTTCTCGACGAATCACCTGATGGGTTGCTTCTTCTCGCATAACCACCCGTCCTTTGGCAATAGCGACACTCCTATGTGTCATCTTGCCTTTGTCATCATCATCTTCCTTTTCGGTGACGACTTCCTCCTCAACGCTCTTCTGTAGCTTCTCCTTATCAGCCACGACGCAATTTACAACTCTAGTGTTCTCCACGACTTTGGCCTCCTCATCGACCAATTCCTGTTTGACATCTTCGGTGTCTTCCATGAAGAACGATGACTCGAAATTGATCTCTTCCACCTCGAGATCACTGGCCTCCTTGACATCTATGCCATTGATGAAGGACCGCGAATCGATGTCTTCTTCCTCAAGCTCATCAACTTCTACAATGTCTCGTATATTGTTGATGGGCCAAGTCTCGATGTCGATCTCTTCTTCATCAACTTCTGTGGCATCTTCTCCATCTTTGATTGGCCACGACTCCATGTCGAACTCCTCTTCCTCTGGTTCATCACCGTCGGCAACCTCTATGCCAACTACCGACTGTATTCCAACAGTCGTCACCTCGTCCCAATCTTCTTCATATGGGACCTCCTCCGGCACCATCTCCACTGTGGTCACCGCGAGGCTTTCTTCATCTTCCATGATTGCAGCAGTGAGTGCTACTTCTGCATCCCACTCTTCTTCACAACTATTGCTCTCATGGACTATGTCTTGGCTTCTTGAGGTCGCCACATTACCATGGCCTTTCTTCTTCTTCCGCCAGCAATCTCGTGCATAATGCCCTCTTTTGCCACAATTATAACATCGATCGTCATCGTCTTCATTGTCATCGGATGAGTCTCGAGCTCCCCCTGAAGAATTAGTCTTCTCTTTAGGCCTTCGTTGCTGGCTAGACCTTCCTTCGGGTCTACCTCTTGACTTTCGGTCAGGTCGACCCGTCTTTCGGTTGCTGAACAAGGCCTCTTCTTCTTGCTTCAACGAGACTCCGGCCATTTGCTTCACTAGAGCCTCCTGGTTTGCGAGCATATTCTCCAGCTCCAATAGTGTTGGCTGCGTTGGCCAACCTTGGACGGCTGCTATGAACCCGCTGTACTCGGGTCTTAGCCCATTGATGAGAATCCTTCTCATCCTTTGCTCGCTGATCTTTTCTTCAGGGTCTATTTGAGCAATCTCACTACAAAGAGATTTTACTTTTGTAAAGTAATGGTTAATCATCATCTTACCTTGTGAGATTGTCATGAGCTCCTTCTCAAGTAGTTGGAGGCGCGCGTCGTTCTTCTTTGAGAAGAGTGTTGCTAGGGTATCCCAGGCTACCTTCGGCGTGGGCGCTTCTCTGATGTACTCTAGTAGCTCGTCTTCAACGGCTGTCCTGAGTACAAACATCGCCTTCCCGGCCTTGATTCGCCATTTCCGCAGAGCTTCGGCTTGCTTCTCCACGGACAGAGTTTCGACTGGCTTCTCTGAAGCCTTCTTCTTTTTCGTTTTGGGGTCAGCAACCTGTTCCGATACCGTCTCTTCTACGGTATCAACTTTCGGCGGGGTCGTCTCAGACCCGCCTACTACCTCCCATAGGTCCTGCCCTTGGAGGTAGGACTCTATGCATGCCTTCCAATATATATAATTACTAGAATTCAATTTCTTCATTCCACCAATCGTACCTGAGAAATCCATGGCTTCAACTAGGACGGCCGACGTCTAGTAAGCCTTCTTGAAGATTTCTCCTCCACCGCACTTCGCAGTCCCGGACTGTCGTCAAGCTGCGGCTCCTTCGACAACTTGTCGATACCACTATATTGACTGGCGGAACACCGGCAGAATTCCGGCTCTATGCTTGACCCCTACCACCGACTCTGAACAAGCTCCGACAACTCCGGCTCTGATACCAGATTGTTGAGTATGGAGGCACTAGCTATAACAATATTTTCTATTATATCTCAAAATATTGTTACAACTACTACTTAAATACTAAACCTCCATATACCCCTAGCTTCTTACTACAACCTAACCTCCAATTCACTACTATCTCTTGCTTGGTTTGCTTCATCCAACTCCACACCCCTATTTATACTAGTTCTATGGAGAATTCTAGAACCTAGATATTTTTCCATAGATATTTTTATAGATAATTCTAGACCTAAGATATTTTTCTTATATCCATAATGTTCTAGATTATTCCTAAGAAATATCTAAACACCACATTACTCTAGATAATTCTTGATCTTGAGCTTGATGGGCTTGGGCCTCAGCGTTGATTCTCAACACTCTTCTTAGGTCAAATTGACAGACTCAACCAAGTCCGACTCAAAGTCCACCCGACCTGTCTCATTGCATCACTAAATGGAGAAATTTGCCTTAAACCCATCAAAAGCACCTGATTCAAATTGACCCAACCTGTGACCCTATAAAATGTGGCATTTGTTAACACGAAATCCGACTTGAACCGAATTGAGTCATGACTTGATAAAAGTCTGTACTTGTTTAATAGAAACATGACCCGACCCTTTACTTGAGTTTGGAAAGTTCTCCCAATCAAACTAACTCGACCAGATTGCCACCGCTACAAATATTTGACTTGAAACTAACAATTTTGTCCTGAAACTACTAAAAGAATTTCAGGAATGCAAAGCTTAGCAGGAGTTTTATCACATGCAGTTTATTTGGAAATACAAATAAAAATATTAACACTTGTAAAATAAAACAAAAACAAAGATGCATAAATATGCAAGTGGAGTAACATTCAAAATCTTTTCATTTGAAATGGCAATTAAAGCATGCATATGTAATTTGTACTGATTATTTTAATATTGTAGGTTGTTGTGCTGGTGTCGTCGCTCTATCATTTTTGGGGTTTGCAGCATATGTCTTCCTCGAGAGAAGAAATATTTCAAAAATAAGAATGAAGTACTTCCAACAATACGGAGGATGGGTTCTCTTGGAAAGCATTAAATCGAACCAGGGGTTCGGTTTTGCAGTTTTCACGAAGCAACAACTAGAACAAGCAACAAACAATTTTGACAGTGCAAACATTATTGGCCATGGAGGTAATGGCACCGTATATAAAGGTATTATAAAGGATCAAATAGTTGCCATAAAAAAGTGCAAAATCATTGATGAGAGCAAGAAAAAAGAATTTGGAAAAGAGATGCTTATCCTCTCCCATATTAGCCATAAGAATATTGTAAAACTCCTAGGTTGTTGCCTAGAAGTTGAGGTTCCAATGCTAGTATATGAGTTCATCCCAAATGGTACTCTACATCAATATATCCATCATAAAAAGCATGGATCATGCATTCCTCTGGAAACTCGTTTAAGAATTGCATATGAATCAGCAGAAGCGCTTGCCTACTTGCACACAACAGCATCTCCTCCAATTTTTCACGGAGATGTGAAGTCCGCAAATATACTTTTGGACAAAAAATATACTACAAAGGTGGCTGATTTTGGAGCATCAATACTAGCTACAACAGATGATGAAGCCCAAATTGTTACCTTTGTGCAAGGAACATTGGGTTACCTGGACCCAGAATACATGCAAACACACAGATTAACAAACAAGAGTGACGTGTATAGCTTTGGGGTGGTGCTTGTAGAGCTTCTAACCAGTAAACCCATAATTGATTTTGATGAACTAGAAGAAGAGAGGGGTCTAGCCATTCGATTTCTCTCTGCTATGAGAGAGAACAAATTGATAAAGCTTCTAGATGATGAAATTAAACATCAAGATGACTTGGAAATGATCAGTGAAGTTGCTACTTTGGCTAAAGAATGTCTAAGTATGAGAGGGGAAGACCGACCAACAATGAAGGAAGTAGCTGCAGAACTTCAGAGAATCATCAAATTGAAGCATCATCCATGGGAGCAAGAGTATAATCCTGAAGAAACAATGTTTTTGCTTGGTGAAGGATCGCACCGTGACATAGTGATTGGGCTTACTGGCAGCTCTTTCAACGTGGATAAGGAAGCAATGGACAGCATTGCTGTCGGTCGTTAATGATTAACAACCACTCTCTCAAGTGTCTCCTCACAGCAATGACTTAATATCACATCATATCGATCTACTTATGTTTGTTATTATTTTTTATTCTACTAGCATTACAGTTGTAGCATTATTGCTCTGTTTATGTTTGGTGTTAATTTTGTGGTCTCCTGTTTTATCATCTTAATTGTTGCTTCGGTTTGTATAATTCCACCACTTTCCTTCTACAAGTAGAAGAATTTCTCATAATTAAGTCTTACTTAAATCAATGATGATCACGCTAATTTTCTACTTTTTCCTTAATTTATTTGCTATATGTACTTGCGGTGCAATTTTATCTGATTTATTTGGTGTATTAATCAATCATCTTCTACTAATTTTGATGACATTTTTTTTTAATTTAATTTAATATAATGGAGCTTGCATAATTACTATCCCTGGGCTGCCTACCCCCAAAACAACACATCTTGAACAAAGCAGCTTTTATATATCTGAAGTTCTAAACCTTGACATGGCGTGATAAAGCATTATGGGAGGAATTTGATCTGTTGGACACTATTGCAACCGGTACGAATGTACCAACTATGAAATAAAATGGCACATTTTGAGTGGAAAACTGGTACCATTAGCAGGGTCAGCCTTTGATTCCAGAATTGGTACAGAGTATATATATGTATATTGCTTTCACTAGCTCGTTTCCTGCCGTTGCAGTTTCTCTAGGCCTACAAGAGAAGCATAGAGGTTTCACCGGGGAAACTTACAAGTCCTTTGTAGACACACTTCTTCCCGATTTACTCTCAGTTCTCTCGCATGTGTGACTTCCGCTGGAGGCACTTTTTCACCTCTAAATTCTTCACATATCACTGTGCTTCCCGAAAAGCCTGATGCTTGTCGTCCGCAGGATTTTCACCCAATTAGTTTGATACATGGTGTGCAGAGCAAAGGAGAGTTTGCTAGGGGCAGAGCAGTTGGGCTATTCACTGCCTGTAAAATGGCACTGCCTTATGAGAGGTGGTTTCTCGGTGTTGCTTCAAGAAATGAAAATAAAGGAGAGAATGATTTCTGCAGATATCAAAGTACTAGATGATCTCATCTGCTAACTGGTTCGAGAAAATGATTACAATTGATAATCCTAATTCAAGAAATTAGTGCGTTTGTGAATTGGATGTCCTGCTCCTGCCGGTTCGAGAATGCAGAATAACTAACCAGCACCTGAGGTTGAAGTGCAAAAAACAATGAGAAAGAATTAATTTGTTACATTATATATGAAGATTGTTTTAAATAGGGCCAAAGCTGAAGTCATTCAATACAGTTTTGTATGGGGGGGGATTTGAAGTGACAATTTCAGTGTTTTGAAATATAATTAAGGCTTAATTAAAGGTCTTTTTCTTTTTATTTAATTTTACTTAACTCTTTTTTCTTTTTTTCACTACACGTACCAGAAGTTTTTCATTATCTGGTTCGATTTGTATGAAAGAAGCTGCAACATGCCAACAGAATAGCTGTTATAGCTATTAATATATTTCCCTGCAGCAGGAATCCTCCTAGTATCAGTACGGAAAACAATTGTCTTGAAAAGCTTTTGAGTGCTCATCCTCTGTTGCACAACATTTTGTTAAGGAGCGATTCAGCAATTAAGATTAATTAATAAGGGGGTTTTGAGATTAAGATGTGCGAATCTCATAGCAGATCATACGGCCGGAGCGCTTTGCAGTAACTTCATGTGCAGTGGACAATAAGAACTGTCTAAATTCTGCGAGTTTACTGGAGTTGAAGTCTTGAAGAAATAAAAAAAAAAATACAACAACAATACAAAGAAAATTCTGTCCTAAAAGAAAAAAAAAAAAGATTTTTGTTGGAAAGGAAAAGAAAATGAAAAGAACAAAGAATAGATGAAGAACAAAAACTTCTGTACACAACGAGAGGACCCAAAATAAAAATGTTATAGGAAAACTGATTTTCCTTGCGGGCTGCTTTGCTTTTAAATTTAGGCCACGCCTTAGAGGGCCTGATCTAAAAACAGGCTGCATAAGATCGATGTTGTTGAGATCAACACCGAATGGCCCAAAGCCCAAAATATAATTAGAATCGGAAGCTTATAGATAATCTAGAATGAAGTGGTAATATTTAGGAACAATATAGATTATTATGGATGGACTATACATGTCGGCAAGGCATTCTAGACAAGTCTCCATGTATCCAAATTAATCTTGCCACCGACATGAACTAGCATATAAAGGGATGCACGGCGTGTATATGGATCAAGTCACAAGTCGCATGAGTATATTTCCACTTGAGTCAAGATGTAGAGGTTAACATATTAGAATGTTTGTAGTATGTTTAGGATTTAGTATACTATATGAGAGTTTATGTAATATTTTGTGATGTAAGTTTTAGTATGAATCAAATATGGGTGCTGATATAGCGATACTCAAGTCGCTCCCGTCGTTGAGACCGAGTGACTTGATCGGTCAAAGTTGCTCTGGTCATAAATAAGTGATTTACATGCATAAATAAGTTATTTAATTACATGCATATTGAAAGAACCAGCGTGCATAACTAATTTATTTACATGCATAAATAAGTGATTTACATACATAAATAATTGATTTACATGCATATTGAAAGAACCAGCGTGCATAACTAATTGATTTACATGCATAAATACTTGATTTACATGCATATTGAAAGAACTAGAGAAAGAGGAGATGCTACAATAAACCAGACGAAGGGATCATGAACCGGATGATAGGGTCATGAACCAGTTGAAATTCGCTGACCAAATTTTGAACCATGTCTTAGTTTTTGAAAGATATGTCTACTACAACAAGTTGAGTTTACATGCATAGTTACCAAATTTCGCTGCATAAAAACGCAAAAAAAAAAAAATTTCTGATCGTATTGTCGACGGGAGCACCAATGGTATCAGCGTAGCGTTTCCCATTAAATATTATATTTTGTCAAGTCAACAGATGGCATAACTAGTGACTGTGAGCCCTCTAACAAACATCTCATTAGAAGAATCAATGTTGTGATAATGCCATTTAGATTTAGTGCCAGGCTAAATCGGAATGGATCTCAACAGAATGACTGACTGATAGATACATAGATGGAATCGGCGTGTATCTGTTTGTAAGTGGACGATGACTTGACTTGGTCCTCAGTCAGTCAACGTCAATGCAATTGAGCAGAGTCAACATATATCATGTCCAATCAATTAATCAAATCACTTAAAATTAAGCGAGTGTACACACTCCCTGGTCGCTTGTTATGAATTCTAGAACCTTCTCTCTGTTCTGAATTGTTGCACATAATCGACTCATGAGAGTAGAAGTTGGAGAAATCAATTCTTCACCCCTCCACCCCGCGTGCTTGTCCTCTACTGCACAGTACGAGTTACTGCGCAGTCCCGACCTTAGGATTTGTAGGGGTTTTTAAGATTTGGGTTGGCACAAATCTTGAAGCAATCTAATGAACCACATGCTGCGCAGTAGGTGATATGAATCCCCCCACCCCACAACACAACTTTTCAACGGCCAGTTGCTATTGCTGAATCATGGGTTTGGTTAGCAAAATAATTTCTGTTTATGATATACATACAAATTGTAAGTTTGTAACCTTGTATGTTCATTATTTGTGTTTAAAGGAAAAAGAATTATTATCAAGTAAAGCATGAATAGCAAAATGGGCCTCAACTTTGTTGTATCTATGAGTTCATAATTTCTGTTTATAATATACATACAAATTGTAAGTTTGTAACCTTATGAGTTCATTATTTGTGTTTAAAGGAAAAAATAATTATTATCAAGTAAAGCATGAAAGGACGTTTTACAGCTATATAGGCTAGCCGGCCATCCCCACAAACAAATATATACACTTTGAAGCCTCAACAAAGATGGAAAGAGCAAGAACTTTCAGGTGAACAGGGAGATGGACAGAGCGAAAAATGCCACACGACCAGAGATGGATACAGCAAAAAAATTCCACGCTAACAGAGATGGATAGAGCAAAAAATTCCACGCCAACAGAGATGGATAGAGCAGAAAATTCCATGCTAACATAGATGGATGGAGCAAAAAATTCCATGCAAACAGAGATGGATATTGAGCAGAAAGTTCCACGCGAACTGTTGACGGACTGACTATTTTGGAACTGATCGGGATCACCTGCCTGCTTTTCTTGATTTGGCGGTTGAGAAACACTGAAGTACTTTGAGATCGGTGCAACAAACACCAAAGTACTTTGAGATCGGTGCAACAAACACCAAAGTACTTTGAATAGGTGCGACAACCTGATTTTCTTCAGCAGATTCATATCCTTTTGGGACTGGCCTGGCCGTGTTAGTAGAGTAGACTACAAGCACTAAATGGTATATCACAACATTGATTCTTTTTGTATGTATATATGAACATTACTTTCAGTGGAAGATAGCTTTGGAACTCTGAATTTTCAAACAATAACAGCGTGAAGCTCATGAAAGGGGAGTGATTGGACCGGAACAAACAGATATTTAGATCGAGAGATCATAAAGATCAGAATATCTGAATTAGTTCTCTCTTTGGGTCGTCCAGGGTTTAATTTTTTTATACTATGTATGTTATATAAATGCCATCAGGGCTCAACTGTACCAAATAACAAAACAAATTCATTAAGCTAGCTATCAGAAAATACATATATAAAGAAGAAATGGCATATATACTGCTCCAAATCTTGCTGCTACTCTCTCTCTCAAAAACCACTTTATCTACTGAGAATATTTATAACAATATCTCTCTGCCGGGGTGCCCAAACAACTGCGGTGGAATTCCCATCCCTTACCCTTTTGGCATTGGCACCAATTGCTCTCTGTCTACAGACTTCAAAGTCACCTGCGCCCTTACTGATAATGGTCATTATATTTTCTTCGACAAAGCAAGAAATGGTAAACCAACTCCGTACCTGAGCGGTTATGAGATCCTGAACATAAGCATCCCTCTGGGCCAGGCCCGCCTTAACAATGCGGTAGCTTCTAAGTGCTACGACACCACTGAAAAGGGTGACGATGGCTATTATTTTTGGCGGCTTTCTTATGTCGGGACACCATTCTGGCTGAACAAGGAGAAAAACAAATTTGTAGTCCTTGGATGTAATACACTTGCCTATTTCCTCCTTGACACAACGAATCAGAAAAATTATTCAGTAGGTTGCCTTTCAACATGCGATGGCCACGACAGCCTGAATAAATATGGACCATCCTGCTCTGGAATTGGTTGTTGCCAGACAGCTATCCCCGAAGAAACAAATAACTTCTTTGTTGTCTTTGATATTACATACAACAATTCCCTGGTACATAACTTCGCTCCTTGTAGCCATGCCATGGTGGTGGAGAATACCGACTCCAAGTTCAATGCCTCTTTAATCACAACTGTCCCCGTCACCACTGATTTTATATTTGATAAAATAATGCTGCCAGCTGTCTTTGATTGGACCATTGGGAACACTATGTGCAACATTGCAAAGACTAACAAAGCCTCCTACGCATGCCAAAGCGATCACAGTGTATGTTTGAACTCAATTACTGGTCAGGGTTATATCTGTAACTGCTCCGACGGTTACCAAGGCAATCCTTACCTTCTAGGAGGCTGTCAAGGTACGAATCGATCTCTCTCTTTCTTTCAGATAAAATACGATAATTTGAAAGTTAATATATATAGCCTAGCTACTAGGTGTTATAAGCTCCTAATGCTGCATATTTGTGTAGATATTGATGAATGTGCCACACAAAATCCTTGCTCCAAACACGGCAAGTGCCACAATCTTCCAGGAAAGTACCGGTGCTCTTGTTCTTTTGGTTGGCGCACTATGCATAATAATACCCAAGATCCATGCGAACTCAACTTGGCACTAATCATAGGTACATTACTATTGCTAAACAAATTAACAGATCTCTAGCAACTTGTTATTTACAAATAGCTTATATACGAGACATCGAGTAGAATCGATTGTTTTCAAATTCAGCTTCATATGAGAACTCTGATATATAGTTTCTTTTCTCGGTATTGATCGATCCTTACATATATTTTCCCAATAAAAAAATATGCTGGTAATTAAAAAAATGAAATTGTCCAGGTGGATGTACGAGTAGTTCACATAGGCTGCCATAGTTGCTTCAAAATAAGCACAGCAATTTAGTATATATAGTCATGACCTCATTTGGTTACAGATTAGAACTAAACTAAACCAGGAACCTGTGCAGAACTGACAAATGCTAGTTAGTAGTAACCAAATGTTTAGAGCGGGCAAATCCTAAGCCGATAAACCATCCAAACCCTAACCGACCCTCACCCGAGTTTGACCCAATTTTTAGCAAATTAACTAACATGAATTTGATCTGACCTGACCTGAGCCAATTAACAACAAGCAGGGAACCCAAAACTCGACTTGAGACAACCTAAAAACTGAAACCCATTCTACCCAAGTAGAAATGACCTGTGACCCAAAACTCTTCTTTGGTCAAACTGACTAACTCAAATGGCTCGAACCAAAGTCCACAAGATTTGTCAAATTTCACCTCTAATGGAAAGATCAGCTTTAAACCCAACAAAATTCCGTGATTCGATTCCATTCGACCCAACCTAGCCCGTGATCCAACATATAAAATGTAGTACTTGTTCACTCGCAACCTGATCCAACCCGAATTGATCTTGACTTGATAAAAGTCAATACTTGTTAACTCGAAATCTGACCCGACCCTTTACCGGAGTCTCGGGAATTCTCTTAGCCAAACTAACCTGATCAGACCCGATTGCCACCATGCACTACAAATATTTGACTTGAAACACTATAATAATTTCAGGAATGAAACACTTAGCAGGAGTTCTATCACATGCCCACTTTATTTACAAAGAAGAAAAAAAATTAACACATCTGTAAAATGAAACAAAAAGGAGGAAGCAAAAAATATAGAAGTACAGTAACATTCGTAATCTTTTTATTCGAATTGGCAACTAAAGCATGCAAAATTTGTACTGATTATTGTAGGTTGTTGTGTTGGTGTCGTCGTTCTATCATTTTTGGGGTTTGGAGCATATGTCTTCCTCGAGAGAAGAAATATTTCAAAAATAAGAATGAAGTACTTCCAACAATACGGAGGATGGGTTCTCTTGGAAAGCATTAAATCGAACCAAGGGTTTGGTTTTGCAGTTTTCACGAAGCAACAACTAGAACAAGCAACAAACAATTTTGACAGTGCAAACATAATTGGCCATGGAGGTAACGGCACTGTTTATAAAGGTATTATAAAGGATCAAATAGTTGCCATAAAAAAGTGCAAAATCATTGATGATAGCAAGAAAAAGGAATTTGGAAAAGAGGTGCTTATCCTCTCCCATATTACCCATAAGAATATTGTAAAACTCCTAGGATGTTGTTTCGAAGTTGAGGTTCCAATGCTAGTATATGAGTTCATCCCAAATGGTACTCTACATCAATATATCCATCATAAAAAGCACGGATCATGCATTCCTCTCACAACTCGTTTAAGAAATTGCATATGAATCAGCAGAAGCGTTTGCCTACTTGCACACAACAGCATCTCCTCCAATTTTTCACGGAGATGTGAAGTCTGCAAATATACTTTTGGACAAAAAATATATAGCAAAGGTGGCTGATTTTGGAGCATCAATACTAGCTACAACAGATGATGAAGCCCAAATAGTTACCTTTGTGCAAGGAACATTGGGCTACCTGGACCCTGAATACATGCAAATTCACAGATTAACAAACAAGAGTGATGTGTATAGCTTTGGCGTGGTTCTTGTAGAGCTTTTAACCAGCAAACCCATAATTGATTTTGATGAACCAGAAGAAGAGAGGGGTCTAGCCATTCGATTTTTCTCTGCCATGAGAGAGAACAAATTGATAGAGCTTCTAGATGATGAAATTAAACATCAAGATGACTTGGAAATGATCAGTGAAGTTGCTACTTTGGCTAAAGAATGCCTAAGTATGAGAGGGGAAGACCGACCAACAATAAAGGAAGTAGCTGCAGAACTTCAGAGAATTAGCAAATTGAAGCAGCATCCATGGGAGCAAGTTAATCCTGAAGAAACAATGTTTTTGCTTGGTGAAGGATTCCGCCATGACATAGTGATTGGGCTTACTGGTTGTTCATATCGATCGACTTATGTTTGTTATATTTTTTTATTCTACTAGTATCACAGTTGTAGCACTATTACTCTGTTTATGTTTAGTGTTAATTTTGTGGTCTCCTGTTTTATCATCTTCTTGCTTCGGTTTGTACAATTCTACCACTTTCCTTCTAACAATTCTACCACTTTCCTTCTACAAGTACAAGAGTCTCTCATAATTAAATCTTACTTAAATCAATGATGGTCACGTTAATTTTCTACATTTACCTTATTTTAGTGGCTATCTGTACTTGCCATGCAATTTTATCTGATTTATTTTGGTTTATTAATCAATTGTCTTCTGCTAATTTTGATGCACAATTTTATAAATTTAATTTAGTGAAGTTTGTGTAATAATCATCCATGTGCTGTCCCAAAAACAACTGTTCTTGAACAAAGCAACGTTTATATATCTAAAGTTCTTAACCTGGACAAGGTATAATAAGGCATCATCAGAGGGATGTGATCTGTTGTACTCTATTGCACCCGGACAGAGTCCAGCTTATATGTACAAATGTACCAAAGATGAGCCCTGTTAATGAAATGGCATGTTTTGGGTGGCAAACTGGTACCATTAACGGGGTCAATCTCTGATGCCAGCAATGGTACAATGTGTCTGTATATTGCTTTCACTAGAGTGAGTCCATGGCAATCTCTGGCTTACAAGTGAAGCAGTTGGTCTTTTCACTGCCAGTAAAATGGTACTGGCTTATGAGAGGTTGTTCTTCAGTGTTGCTTCAAGAAATGATAATAAAGGAGAGAATGATTACTGTAAATATCAAAGTATTAGATGATCTCATATGCTAACTGGTTTGAGAAAATGATTACAATTGATAATCCTAATTCAAGAAATTAGTGCGTTTGTGAATTGGATGTCCTGCCGGTTCGAGAATGCAGAATAACTGACCAGAACCTGAGGTGGAAGTGCAAAGAACAATGAGAAATAATGGATTTGATACATTATGAAGATTGTTTTAAATAGGGCCAAAGATGAAGTCATTCAATTGAGTTTTGTATGGGGGAACTTTGAAGTGACAATTTCAGTGTTTTGAAATAGAATTAAAGGTCTTTTTCTTTTTATTTAATTTCATTTTACTCTATTTTTATTACTACACATACCAGAAGTTCTTCATTAGCTGGTTCGATTTTATGAAAGTTGCAACATGCCAACAGAATAGCTGTTATAACTATTAAACCATTTTCCTGCAGCATTAATCCTCCTAGTATCAGTATGGAAAACCATTGTCTTGAAAAGCTTGAGTGCTCATCCTCTATTGCACAACATCTTGTTAAGAAGCGATTTAACAATGAAGATTAACAAGGGGGTTTTGAGATTAAGATGTGTGAATCTGAAAGCAGATCATACGGCCGGAGCGCTTTGCAGTAACTTCATGTGCAGTGGACAATAAGAATCGTCTAAATTATGTGAGTTTACTATAGTTGAAGTCTTGAAGAAATGACAAATAAAATACAACAACAATACAAAGAAAAATCTGTCCGAAAAGAAAAAAAAAAAATTCTGTAGGAAAGGAAAAGAAAATGAAAAGAACAAAGAATAGATGAAGAACAGAAATTCATATACACAACGAGAGGGCCCAAAATAAAACTGATATAGGAAATTAGTATTCTTTGCGGGCTCCTTTGCTTTTAAATTTAGGCCACATCTTAGAGGGCCTGAACTGAAAACAGGCTGAATCTCATGTCATATTAACCATTGACAGTGAGCCCTCTAACAAACATCTCTTTAGACTTTAGAACAATCAATCTTGTGATAATGCCATTTAGATTTAGTGCTAGGCTAAATCGGAATGGATCGCAAGTTCTCAACAGACTGGACTGATAGAGAGATGGAATCCGCGTTTCTCATCTTTTTGTAAGTGGACGATGACTTTACTTGGGCCTGAGTCGGTCAACGTCAATGCAATTAATTGCAGAGTCCACATATCATGCCCATGTCCAATGAATTAGAGGATCTCCAAGGCAACGCGGGTACGGAAGCGCTCCCAAAATCTGATGTGGCATTTGTAATTACGCTCTGAGCGATGTGAGCGACTCTCAAAATTAGAGAGCTTTCTAAATTAGAAATCGCTTTCAAATATGTGACGTCAGCGAAACGAACGTTTCTCCGGGGAAAAAAAAGAATTCGTCCAGTCCTTCTCCTTCGGCCCGGCATGGAACTTCTCCTCCGAGCTCTTCTCCCAAACGCAAACCTCGCCCCAAATCTTCTCCTCCGAGCTCGTCCTCTCCGATTGGGGGTGATCATGGAGTCCTCTTCCATCTCCGCGCCGTCGACTCCCGCTCCTCCTCGTCACGCCCGATCTCAATCTCCGCGCCGTCGTCTCCTCTTCTCAGGGGCTACTCGCCTCTCCTCCTCCCTCCGCCTCGCGCTGCTCTCAGTCTGCCGCCGCCATGCCTCTGAAGCACAATAACCTCCGGTATTGCTCCTACTCTCTGCCCCTTTGGTTTCTAAAGTCTGTTGATGGAGCGATTAAGGGTTCTGATCGGAGGCCAAGTTGTACTGTGCATTCAACCTGATATTTCAAAGAATCCCATTTCAGCTGAACCCAACTAAATCAAAATGACACGTTCAAAATGCCCACACTGGATGAAACTGGTTCAGATGTTGGTCCTGTCTCGTCAATGGAAGAGACGGTTAACTGTGATACCACTTAGACCTAGAGGTCGACCGAAAAAGGGTAAACTTGGTGATACTAGTGCTGCTGCTACACAGGTGGCTGAAGCATTAGAGGGTGACATGACCGGTACTGCTGACTTGCTATTAAGTATTTGCAAGTTAGCCTCTCTACTTTCAGGTTAAAAAAACTCTGTGCAGCGCTGCATAGCTGTAAATTTGCACACATGGCTTCATATCTGTGCAATTTTGATTATAATGAAGGAATGTTAATATTTGTATAATGATTTGTGTTATAATTGGTCATGTGGAATTTCTTATAAAACGATTCTGTTTGTGTCATTTGCTACCAAGGTTGTCCATGGCAGCTTTCACGCGACCTGGTGCTTGTCCATGGCAGCTTTCACGTGGCCTGGTGCTGGGCTGAGCACTGGATGCCATTCCTTTGTGCTCAATAGCCCATAACAAATTTCCTTTGTGGTGCCGGTCTGCATTGCTATGCTGTTAGCCTCCTCGGTCAGATCGGGCTTTGGATTGGATAATCGAGTTGCATTGCTATGCTGTTAGAATTGCACAATGATGTATACTTTTACTGTTCAGGGAGAAAGTGATGTGCCGGAAGGGACGGCGGCAGGTACACTCGAGGCATTCTTTTTTTTTTTTTTTTTTTTGAAAAAGGAATAGCACCCAAAAATTTGGGGCCCGCTTTCATTTCTTTTCGAAAGCAAAAGGTCACAAGGTTCATTTTTTGGCATACACAAGATGGAAAGAAAAAAAGAACAAGCTCCAAGCAGTTTACATCTGCTGAATATGAGAACCTAAGGCACTCATGCTGAACCAAAATATAACCTATGCCTTAATCAAAGGACTAAACCTTAACTAAGCCAAAACAACTAGATAATGATCAAAGTACTAAGCATCAAGTAAATCTTCATCACTGAAATACAACTCAGTTTCTTGCTCCATTCCATGTGGCATAGGCATTACTTCTTCATCCATACATTGCTCAGGCTGATTATGTTCTACCTCCTCTTGATCCTGAGGTTTTGCTCTTCTTCAACCATCGGAACTATAGGAGCTGGTATAATAGCAACAGGATTGAAGGGAGCACTACCAGTGGTATCAGATGACAACTGGGTCAAATCAATAACCATTCTATGAATCAGATGACACTCGAGGTATTCTAGTACTAATATTTTGCACTTCTCCTATGGGATTACTTCAAAGGGGAAAAGAATAGTTTACTCAAAACGTTTCTGAAAATTACCAAAGGACAACCTGCTAATAAGTTCCACAGGCAAATTTTAGGTTTTTCTTAATTTACTGCTCCTTCCCTGTACAATTTCATTTCCTAGGCAGTTTGTTTTTTTAGCCTTGCAGGTTGAGTTCTGTCTATAGAAAAAGAATAGTTTTTAATTTGATTTACAGTGATTTGATATAATTGCTGTTTCGGTTATATGTTTTAATGCAATTTCACTGGAACCCCTGTGTTTACAATTTTTTTTTTAAATCGAAAATATAAATAATAAATTTTATGAAAATAGTAAGATGACACCGGAATTTACACACAATAGATAGAGCCGATTTTCAAAATCGGTTCCTTCCATTGGAACTGATTTTGAAAATCGGTATGAACAGTGTTTTAGCCACACCCGTATTACACACCCCCACACGCCACACGAGATCCATACCGAATTTGAAATTCGGTATGAACAGTATTATTTATTTATTTTTTTTTTGGGGGGGGGGGGGGGGGGGGGGGGGGGGGGGGGACCAGCCCCCTCCCTCTCTTCTTCTCCCCTCTTCTCTCCCAACCGAATTAAAAAGGTAGAAACTGATTCTCAAAATCGGTTCCTTCCATTCGAACCGATTTTGAGAATCAGTTCTTTCCATTGGAACCGATTTTGAGATTCGGTATCTACTTTTTTTTTTTTTTTTTTTTCTGGATCCAATTGTGGCCGAACTCGGTGGTTAAAAAAAAAAAAAGGGGTTCAAACCGATTTTCAAAATCGGCTCTATATATTGTGTGTAAATTCCGGTGTCATCTTACTATTTTTATAAATTTATTATTTATAATTTCGATTTTAAAAAAAAATTGCTGTGTTTACACTCTAGTGATACTTACTATTCATTTATGAGCAGAAATATGCTGGAGTGTTGACTAAAATAAGTTACAGATAATCGCGAGAACTTAAATGTATCAATGCCCGAAATCCGTCATGATCGAACGGATGAGCATGCAGAGTACATTCGAAACCAATTTCAAAGTTTGCAACCAAGGTACAAATTCTCAGATAAAAGCAGATCTGATGGAAGAGATTTGGAACCGTTTCGGAGCAAACGAGAATGGTGGAGCAAATGAGAATGATGATTAAATTAGTTTTTTGTAATATTAGTTACTTTATATGAATTTCAAAAAAATTGTTTTTTTTTTCTATTTGAATAATTGGACGAGCAGAAATTTTAAATTTTACTTTCATCTTGTTTTTCCACTTTGGATTAATTAAATGGAGGGTGCATTTGGTGACCAACAGGAGAGGTTAAGGAACGGCTTTCATTAATTTTGCGTTTGAGAGTGTAAATCTGACTCCAGCAATGTGCGTTGTTTGGGATTGACGTGGTCGCTCTGTGAATTAAATGACGTGGCGTATAATTTGAGAGCGGAACCGCTACCGCGTTGAGGATGCTCTTAATCAAATCACTTGAAAAGTTGAAATTAAGCGAGTGTACTGTGTACATAATCCCTGGTTGGTTGTTATGAATTCTAGAACCTATTCTCTATTCTGAATTGTTGCACATAATCAACTCATGGGAGTATAGGTTGAAGAAATCAATTCTTCACCCCCCGCCACAAAACTTTTCAACGACCAGTTGCTATTGCTGAATCATGGGTTTGGTGGTTAGCAAATTAAATGGGCCTCAACTTTGTTGTATCTATGAGTTCATAATTTCTTTTTATAATATACGAATTGTAAGTTTGTAATTTTATGATGAGTTCATTATTTGTGTTTACAGAAAAAAGAATTATCAAGTAAAGAATGAAAGAACTTTGTCTCAGAAAAAAAGTAAAGAATGAAAGAACGTTTTACAGCTAACAAATATACACTTTGAAGCCTGAACAAAGATGGATAGAGCAAAAACCTTCAGGCGAACAGAGATGGACATTGCGAAAAATTCCACACGACCAGAGATGGATACAGGAAAAATTCCACGCTAATAGAGATGGATAGAGCGAAAAATTCCACGCTAACAGAGATGGATAGAGCGAAAATTCCATGTTAACAGAGATGGATATTGAGCAGAAAGTTCCACGCGAACTGTTGACGGACTGATTATTTGGAACTGGCCTGGCCGTGCTTGTAGAGTGGACTACAAGCACTAAATGGCATATCACAACATTGATTCTTTATGTACTAGTAAGTAGTTTACGAGTTGCTTTGGACCAAAAAATTGTAACTTCTTATTTACTCCATAAATCGTAATATATAATCAAATACTAATATTGTAAGAACAAAAGAACAAAATAATACAAAAAAACATGATAAAGCAATGATGTCTTAATGTTAGAAGAACAACAAAAACTATAAAAAAACATAGCTATAGATGATTAAAAAAGGACATATACGCAATAGTGTCGCTGGATCCAAAACCAACAAGAAGAAGAAGATTTTGTTCATGATATCATGTCACGTTAAAAATAAAGAGGTTGAATTTCTCAAGAAAAGAAACACATAGATTGTTGGATCGAGTTCGGGCTACTAAAATGAAACAACTATAACGCGCATAAATAATACGTGAATGCTATTTGTGCCTTAAATTAACAGGCCAGGACATTATTACAAATCAATGGTGTTGATCTATCTAAGAAAATGATCAACGGCTGAGATTTCTTATTTGGGCCCTTTCATATAAAAAAAAAAAAAAATCCAATCTTCTAATAAAAAGGATATATATATATGGAGAGTTAGACTATTATACTGACGTTAATATTTCGGACCGAAATGCTAACGACTCAAAATTTATGTTATCGTGTCCGAAATCACGATTTATGGTGCTCAATAAATTGTTTATATGAAAATATTGGAGAATACAAAAATTTTTCATTTTTAGAGTTTTCTAAGTATTTGTTTTGCATTTTTGAAAATAGCATGTACAAATATCAATATTTTATTAATATTTATGAGCTATTTTCTAAAATTCAAAACAAGTACTTAGAAAACTCTAAAAATGAAAATTTTTTTTATACCCCAATATTTTTTATAAAGAATTTATTGAGCACCATAGATTGTGATTTCGGACATGATAACATAAATTTTGAGGCGTCAGCTAACGTTAGTATATAATAGTCTAACTCTATATATGGACATTACTTTCAGTGGAAGATAGCTCCGGAAGAATTTTCAAACAATAAAAACATGAAAGCTCATGAAAGGGACTGATTGGACCAGAATAGACAGATTCAGAGTAAGAGATCAGAATGACCAGAATAGCTGAATTAGTATCCGATTGGAACGTGGGAATTGATGGCTGGACCTGAGTGACTCCATGGCTTCCGTCCATGGCACTATGGCAGTGTCTGTTTGGGCTGTCCAAGGTTTAATTTCTTTATATTATATATGTTATATAATGCCATCAGGCCTCAACTGTACTAAGCAACAAAACAAATTCATTAAGCTATCTATCAAAAAACACACACACACAACAAATATATATATATATATATATATATATATATATATATATATATATATATATAAATTAAAGAAGAGATGGCAATCATACTGCTCCAAATCTTGCTGCTAGTCTCTCTCTCAAAAACCGCTTTAGCCGCTGAGGATATTTATAACAAAATCTCTCTGCCAGGAAGCCCAGACAACTGCGGTGGAATTCCTATTCCTTACCCTTTTGGCATTGGCACCAGTTGCTCCCTGTGTACAGACTTCAATGTCACCTGCGCCCTTACTGATAATGGTGATTATCCTTTGTTTGACAAAGCAAGAAATGGTAAACCAACTCCGTACCTGAACAGTTATGAGATCCTGAACATAAGCATCCCTTTGGGCCAGGCACGTCTTAACAGCCCGGTATCTTCGCAGTGCTACAACACCACTACAAAGATGGATATAGCAAAAACATGATAAAGTAATGATGTCTTAATGTTAGAAAAACAAAAAAAAAAAAAACCATAAAAAAACGTAGTTATAGATGATTAAAAAAAAAGACATATACGCAACAGTGTCGCTGGATCCAAAACCAACAAAAAGAAGAAGATTTTGTTCATAATATCATGTCATTGTTAAAAATAGAGAGGTTGAATTTCTCAAGTGAAGAAACACATAGATTGTTGGACCGAGTTCGGGCTATTAAAATGAAACAACTATAATGCGCATAAATAATACGTGAATGCTATTTGGGCCTTAAATTAACAGGCCGGGACATTATTACAAATCAATTGTGCTGATCTATCTAAGAAAATGATCAATGGCTGAGGTTTCTTATTTGGGCGCTTTCATATAAAAAAAAAAAAAAATCCAATCTTCTAATAAAAAGGATATATATATATATATGTGTGTGGAGAGTTAGACTATTATACTAACGTTAACATTTCGGACCGAAATGCTAACGACTTAAAATTTATGTTATCGTGTCTGAAATCACGATTTATGGTGCTCAATAAATTGTTTATATGAAAATATTGGGGAATACAAAAATTTTTCATTTTTAAAGTTTTCTATGTATTTGTTTTGCGTTTTTGAAAAATAGCATGTATAAACATTAATATTTTATTAATATTTGTGAGCTATTTTCTAAAATTCAAAACAAGTACTTAGAAAACTCTAAAAATCAAAGGTTTAAATAGCGCCGCTATCGGCCGCTATAGTGGTCGATATAGCGTTTTGGAACCAAAACGCTACGACGCTATCGGTTTTTTCCCGCTATATGATATTTTATATAGTAACATATAAAATATGGTTCGAATCATCTAAATTTTCAATTATTTTATGATATCAAACACCTAATAGTCGTTATTAATTTATGTTTTACAATTATTTAACACATAATTAATTGAATTTATAAATAACAATCAATGTTATATAAACTTAGTATCCACATAGGAAAAATAGTGAGATTGATTAGTGAAAATGAAAGTCATATACTTCAAATCCATTAAAATGTTATATAACCAATAAATATTTTTTTACATAATGTTTTATCATGATTTGTTTACAATTTTTCTAGCATAATTTTTACGTTCTAAATTTTTTCTTAAAAAATGATAGGTAGATAGTTTATTTTTGATAACTTCAATAATCCGTTCAATTTCTTAATATTTAGGAAAAGTAATTACTCAATTATTAAATTTGAAATCCTTTTGATAGAAACAAATTATACTTGTGCAATAAAAGACTGGCCAACATGTTGTACTATGTCAATATATCTGAATAATAATACTTTTGTTTTAAGAGAAATACAATAATTATATAATTTTTAAACAATTTGGTTAGAAAACTTTATAAATTATTCTAATTATTCATCATTTTTATTAAATATTTTAGCTCATGAACCAATAAAATAGTTAAAATATTCTACATGACAGGAACCGGTAGCGTCCGCGGTAGTGCCGATATCCGATATCCGCTATCAAATATACCCCACCGCGATGAGTCCGCTATCTGCTATTTAAACCGTTGCTAAAAATGAAATTTTCTTTTATACCCCAATATTTTTTATAAAGAATTTATTGAGCACCATAGATTGTGATTTCAGACACGATAACATAAATTTTGAGGCGTCAGCTAATGTTAGTATATGATAGTCTAACTCTATATATGGACATTACTTTCAGTGGAAGATAGCTCCGGAACTCTGAATTTTCAAACAATAACAGCATGAAAGCTCATGAAAGGGACTGATTGGACCAGAATAGACAGATTCAGAGTAAGAGATCAGAATGACCAGAATAGCTGAATTAGTCTCCGATTGGAACGTGGGAATTGATGGCTGGACCTGAGTGACTCCATGGCTTCCGTCCATGGCACTATGGCAGTGTCTGTTTGGGCTGTCCAAGGTTTAATTTCTTTATATTATATATGTTATATAATGCCATCAGGCCTCAACTGTACTAAGCAACAAAACAAATTCATTAAGCTATCTATCAAAAAACACACACACACAAAAAAAAAAAATATATATATATATATATATAAATTAAAGAAGAGATGGCAATCATACTGCTCCAAATCTTGCTGCTAGTCTCTCTCTCAAAAACCGCTTTAGCCGCTGAGGATATTTATAACAAAATCTCTCTGCCAGGATGCCCAGACAACTGCGGTGGAATTCCTATCCCTTACCCTTTTGGCATTGGCACCAGTTGCTCCCTGTCTACAGACTTCAATGTCACCTGCGCCCTTACTGATAATGGTGATTATCCTTTGTTTGACAAAGCAAGAAATGGTAAACCAACTCCGTACCTGAACAGTTATGAGATCCTGAACATAAGCATCCCTTTGGGCCAGGCACGTCTTAACAGCCCGGTATCTTCGCAGTGCTACAACACCACTATAAAGCAAGACGATTCAATAACTTGGCTTCTTTCTTATCATATCGACACACCATTCTGGCTGAACAAGGAGAAAAACAAATTTATAGTCACCGGATGTAATACACTTGCCTATCTCACCCTTGACAGTTGGACAAATTATTCGGTAGGCTGTCTTTCTACGTGTGAGAGCCTAGACAGCCTGAATATATATGGACCATCTTGCTCTGGTATTGGTTGTTGCCAGACAGCTATTCCCAAGGTTACACAAACATTTGGTGTTTACTTCGATGGGAGATACAACCACTCCCTGGTGCATACCTTCAGTCCTTGCAGCCATGCTATGGTGGTGGAGGATAGTGGCTTCAAGTTCAATGCCTCTTCAATCACCACTTTCAACCTGACTTGGTTTAGTATAGATAGTGCAGTTAATGATCAACTAGTGCCAGCTGTCTTTGATTGGGCCATTGGAAACACAACGTGCAACATTGCAGAGACTAACAAATCTTCATATGCATGCAAAAGCAGTTACAGTGTTTGTTTGAACTCAAGTACTGGTCAGGGATATATCTGCAACTGTTCTGATGGCTACCAAGGAAACCCTTACCTCACAGGAGGCTGCCAAGGTCTAAATCTGTCTTTTTCTTTTAGATAAAATAAAGTAATTTGATAATGTAATAGCCTAATACTAATAGGTATCATATGAATTTTAAGCTCCTAATGCTGAATATTTGTGTAGATATTGATGAATGTGTCGCACAAAATCCTTGCTCCAAACACGGCAAGTGCCACAATCTCTCAGGAAAGTACCGATGCTCTTGTTCTTTTGGTTGGCGCAGTACGCATAATAATGCCCAAAATTCATGCGAACTCAACTTGGCATTAATCATAGGTACAGTACTATTGCTAAATAAATTAACACATCTCTAGCAACCTGTTATTTACAAATAGCTTATATACGAGACATTGAGTAGAATTGATTGTTTTAAAATTCAGCTTCATATGAGAACTCAGAAATATAACCTCTTTTCTCGGTATTGACTATTGATCGATCCTTACATATATTTTCCCAATAAAAAAATATGCTGTTAAAAAAAATGAAATTGTCAAGGTGGATGGACGGGGAGTTCACATCGGCTGCCATAGTTGTTTCAAAATAAGCCCAATAATTTAGTATATATAGTCATGACCTCATTTGGTTACAGATTAGAACTAAACTAAATCGGGAACCTGAGCAAAACTGACAAATGCTAGTTAATAGCAACCAAATGTTTAGAGCGGGCAAATCCCGAGCCAATAAACCATCCAAACCCTAACCGACCCTAACCCGCGTTTGACCCAATTTTTAGCAAATTAACTAACCCGAACTTGATCTGATCTGACCCGAGCCGATTAACAACAAGTAGGGAACCCGGAACCCGGCTTGAGACAACCTAAAACTGAAACCCACTCTACCCAAGTAGAAATGACCCGTGACCCAAACCTCTTCTTTGGTCAAACTGACCAACTCAACCGCTCGACCCAAAGTCCACTAGATTTATCACATTTCACCTCTAATGGAAAAATCAGCTTTAAACCCAACAAAATTGCCCGGTTCGATTCAATCCGACCCAACCTAACCCATGATCCAATATATAAAATGTGGTACTTGTTCACTCGAAACCCGATCCAACCCGAATTGATGTCAACCTGATAAAAGTCCATACTTGTTGACTCAAAATCCCACCCAACCCATTACCCAAATCTTGGGAATTCTCTTAGCCAAACTAACCCTATCATATCCGATTGCCACCATGCACTACAAATATTTGACTTGAAACACTACAAGAATTTTAAGAATGAAACGCTTAGCTCTATCACATGCCCATTTATTTTGAAATAAGAAAAAAAATTAACACGTGTAAAATGAAACAAAACGGAGGAAGCAAAAAATATGGAAGTAGAGTAACATCTGTAATCTTTTGATTCAAATTGGCAACTAAAGCATGCAAAATTTGTATTGATTATTGTAGGTTGTTGTGTTGGTGTCGTCGCTCTATTATTTTTGGGGTTTGTAGCATATGTCTTCCTCGAGAGAAGAACTATTTCAAAAATAAGAATGAAGTACTTCCAACAATACGGAGGATGGGTTCTCTTGGAAAGCATTAAATCGAACCAAGGGTTTGGTTTTGCAGTTTTCACGAAGCAACAACTAGAACAAGCAACAAACAATTTTGACAGTGCAAACATTATTGGACATGGAGGTAACGGCACTGTTTATAAAGGTATTATTAGGGATCAAATGGTTGCCATAAAAAAGTGTAAAATAATTGATGAGTGCAAGAAAAAAGAATTTGGAAAAGAGATGCTTATTCTCTCCCATATTAGCCATAAGAATATTGTAAAACTCCTAGGATGTTGCCTAGAAGTTGAGGTTCCAATGCTAGTATACGAGTTCATCCCAAATGGTACTCTACATCAATACATCCATCACAACAAGCACGGATCATGCATTTCTCTAACAACTCATTTAAGAATTGCATATGAATCAGCAAAAGCGCTTGCCTACTTACACACAGTAGCATCTCCTCCAATTTTTCATGGAGATGTGAAGTCAGCAAATATACTTCTCGACAAAGATTATGCCGCAAAGGTGGCTGATTTTGGAGCATCACTACTAGCTACAACAGATGATGAAGCCCAAATAGTTACCTTTGTGCAAGGAACATTGGGCTATCTAGACCCAGAATACATACAAACACACAGATTAACAAACAAGAGTGATGTGTATAGCTTTGGCGTGGTTCTTGTAGAGCTTTTAACTAGCAAACCCATAATTGATTTTGATGAACCAGAAGAAGAGAGGGGTCTCGCTAATCGATTTCTCTCTGCTATGAAAGAGAACAAAATGCAAGAGCTTCTAGATGATGAAATTAACCATCAGAATGACATGAAATTAATATGTGAAGTTGCTACTTTGGCTAAAGAATGCCTAAGTATGAGAGGGGAAGACCGACCAACAATGAAGGAAGTAGCTGCAGAACTTCAGAGAATCAACAAATTTAAGCAGCATCCATGGGAGCAAGAGTATAATCGTGAAGAAACAATCCTTTTGCTTGGTGAAGGATCCCGCCATGACATAGAGATTGAGCTTACTAGTTGTTCTTGCAATGTTGATATGGAAGCTGTAGAGAGCATTGCTGCCGGTCGTTAACTAATAGCCAATCCTTCAACTGTCTCCGATCCTCTCAACAACCGCTTAGTATCACATCATATTGATTTATGTTTGTTGTATTTTTGTTTTTCCATAAGTTTTGCATTAGTAGTATTATTGATCTCTCTTCATTTTAGTGTTTATTCTCTCTTGTTTTGGTTCCTGTACAATATAGTTGCTCTCTTTACTTCTCTATTGATAGTGCATGCATATATCTTCTTTGCTTCAGTTTGTATTATTCTGTCAGTTTCCTTCTATTAAGTATAAGTATTTTAACTCTAAACTAATTCAGTGATGAACAAGCTAACTTTCTCTTTCTACTCTTTTTAGTGGTTATATATGCTCTGTTTTTTTTTATTTATAACAAAACGAAAATAAGAAATCAGGGGACTATCTAATTAACAGTTGTCAGTTCGAATTCACGAAATAACAAATGGGTTTTTTTTCTTCCACGCCGGACGGGCACTTATTTCCTCTGTCATGATCTAAGTTAGCACATCAACAATTCAATTGAATCTGAAAAAGTTTAAAGAAATTCATAGTAAAGATGGAGACAAAAAAATAAGAACGTTGATCAATTCTCACTCCGGATCACAAAGTGGGCAAGTACATCAGCTGAAGGACCACAACACTTCAACCCTGCCGTGCACATGCAGAATGGGAATGGGTCCGAATTAAGCCCATTGGACTATCCCGTCAGAAGGCCCACTTTGCCGTCCTATTTTGCATTTCCTCAATGGCTCAATCTAATTAAGTTGTACCTATGCTGTTGGAAAAAGGGTTTAAAAATTCCATTGGTAGCTGCTACCAATCATTCGACAAAAAGAAAAGGGATTAAATTATTGGACAATGATACCATGCCACAAACAATGCCCCTACAACCCTTTGATGAGGTGGCATATGGGTGGGGAATGTCATTTTTGTAAGATTTTGTGGAGCGGAGGTATTATTTTGTAAGATTGTGAGGGTCATTTTCATAAAAATTTTTCATAGTAGGGTAATTTTGTAAATTTCCTTAGAAATAAAGGATATTTCTGTAAAATTTTCTGAAAAGAGAGATATTTTTGTAAATTTTTTTTAAGTGTATTGGAGTGTTTTGGAGGCATTATTTGTGGCAAGTTATATTTATCCTAAATTATTTCGCATTTTTCTTTGCTAACGTGCAACAAATATTTTATTTTAAAAGTCTGGCCGTTATGTAAAAAGGCGATGCTCGTTCCTTTTTGATAGAACAAATTGATAATGTCCGAATATATTTTTTTTGATAGAAAGATAAGAGTCCTCAAATTTCATTTTGTGCCTATGGAGGTTTGAATTCATGAGACCATGGCATCTTGGAAGTTATCATAGTTAGCTACCACTTAAACTACTAAGTCATTTGCATGTTCGAATATATAAGTAGAGCTGATAAAAATAAATTAAATTGTTTGAAACTTTTAGAATTGTTTGTAAAGTGATCATGGGCTTAACCGCTTAAAGCACTTCCGTTGTTTATTGCTTAATATCATCACGAGCTTAAGCTCATTCACGCTTTAAATTTTGATTTCTGGGCCAATAAAAATTTGCATATCAAAATCTCATAGGATAAAAAAATATTTCATTTTTTATATTTTTTATTTTTCAAGATGACTACGAAACATAATTGAACAATGGTTTATATATGTTGCATATGATAATAATATATGCTAAAAAAATTGAAAACAAATGCTTAAAAGATTCCAAAGATATACAATTTTTGTATCGCACAACATAATTTATTCGGTAACATTAATCAAAATTAGAAATATGACTGCCATAGCATAGTATAATTTTTTAATTAAACCCTGTAAAAAGCTCTCATTTATTCGTAAAATATAATTCTTAGTATGTGATATACGTCAAAGGGTAGTTATTCTTACGTGGACAACCATTCATTTTTAATCAAGCGATTCAGATTTGACAGATCAAGTATTTTTCTTTACTTTTGTTCTAATAATATATCAAAACCATCCGATTTAGACAAATAAACGGCCTCTATTTCTTTCATTCCATAAAAGAGTTCACCGTAATGAAATCAGTGCATAGGAGTCTAATGATCGGTGAAGAACCCGCGTATAGTCTGAACTCTGAAGGACTTGGAAATTTCCATTATGCTCGGAGTGTAATATTAGAAAGGGCCAAAGGGGAAATTATTTGGGAGAACCTGGGCACTTTCCATGTGGGTTCCAGCAATGAACATATTATAATATTGCAGTCAACGGGAAAATCAATATAAAGTCTCAACCAAACCTAGAAGAGAGAGTAGAGACTAGAGAGTAAGTATATAGAGTACGCGCTTATTCATGAGATGAGAATGAGACGTGATGGGTGTCATTGAGCGTGAATCACGTTTTACTAATAAGTAAGTAGAGCTGACAATCTTTTTAGGCAATTAAATCATTTTAGTGTTCATTCATAGAGACCTACTGTTAATTGAGAGTTGGACAGAAAGAAGTTGAGAATGAGTTTTGGTCTAGTAGTAAAGGCAATTATCTCTGTGTGGGAGATTGTGGGCTCGAAAGTCGGATGAAGGTTAAAAATTGGAACCAATATATAATTGCGTACCTGATATGTTAATAAAGGACCTCTATATATATATATTTTTAATCAAAACCGATTTAAAATAAGTACTGATACGTTCTATGTTAAGCTGGACACAGGCCATAAGTGGCACTCCAAGGTGAAGCGTCAAGAGATGATGTGTTGTGTGAGTGTTTTTTGGAGAGTCCAATATAGAGCTTTAAGACTAATAATAAATGAGAGTTCAACCCTGCTCTCTTCGCTATTACTTCTTATATAGTGTTGAGAGATAGAACATGTAAAGTGAGTTATCAATAGGTGGCGTCGTGGCAACCACGTGCAAGGATCGGGACTCTGTATGGGCAACGCGTATCGGTCATGCAGAGACGCTCCTTTAGCTAGACCTTTTGAGCTATCTCGGAGCCTTCGGTGTGTTGGCCGGATCAAGGCTGATCAGCTTGGTGGACCTGACTAGCAAGCCGTTCTGGGGCGGAACGTTGTCTGAGTTGTTTGGACCTTAATTAGCATGCCTAGATGCTTTTGGGCCCTTGAGGTCATGACCCTATCATGTAAGTTAGTACGTACACATATTTTAGAGTTTTGTAAGTACTCTTTTGTTAAAATTTATAAAAATGACTTGTTTTGTCGTGCTATTATTTACATAACTATAGTAACAAATTTGTAGTATTACTTGTGACTTTAATATAGATGATTTGTTGAGCATCATTTATTTATTAATTCTGACACTCCGACTGAAAATCCGGAACTACAGGTAATTAGAACGTGAATGAATGTCATAGAATAAGGACCCACTGCTAATGATAAACCTAATCTAATCAAAGACGCTGAGACAGCGTCAGTAATTTAATTAGGTGTCGACATCAACTGAGATCCAAAATAGATCTTAGAACCTTAAGATCCCACTATAGACGGCTCAGATTATTTCAGAAAACTCCTCTGAAAATCACATCCGTCAGACCGCGATTGCAGAGCCCTGAGATCCACTTTGGATCACAGCAGATACACAGCAGATACAGATACAGACTGATTTAATTAGTATTTGGTCAGAAAATCCAATGAAAAAGAACAAAGAGCACATGACGACTTTTTTGGCTGTCACAGATGCAGATGCTCCCCCCACTCCACTGTACCATTTATTTTGGCCTTGAGTCGACTGGCAGCAGTCACCAATGAAAGAAACTGATGAACTAAGTAAGCTCTAAGCTAGGCGAGTGCTTATCCTCTACTGCGCAGCGGATCAACGATGAGGATTATAGGGGCGCTTTATTGAGATTGAGTTGCACGAATCTCAAAGCAGTCCAACAGTTGAAACGCTGCACAGTAACTTACTGTGCAGTAGAGGATATGAATTGGTTGTAAGCTAGCCACCATACATACATACATATATACATACATTAATTAGAAATAAGAGCCAAAAAAAATGGCAATCATAATTATCCTGCTGTTAATGCTATGCAAAATTGGTCATGTTCAATCTTCTGCCGGGAATTACAGTGTCGCTTTGCCGGGGTGCCCCGACAGCTGCGGTGGAATCGTGATCCCGTACCCTTTCGGAATCGGGCCCAATTGCTCCCGGTCCGACGCCTTCAAGGTCACCTGCAACAAAGCCACTCCGTATCTGGGCGCGAACGAGATCATCAACATCAGCATCCCTCTCGGCGAGGCGCGGTTCAACGTGCCGATATTGTCGCGCATGTGCTACAACGCCAGCACGAAACAAGAGGTTTATTTTGATCTGAGGCCGCAGTTCCCGTGGTCGGTGTACGAGCTCAACATCCAAAAGAACGAGCTGATAGTCACCGGTTGTAACGTGTTCGGACGCTTGACCATCGACAACCTCACTGCGCATTCGGTCGGGTGTATGTCGACTTGCGACAGCCGAGACGACGTGACTAAGTACGGTGCAGCCTGCTCGGGAATTGGCTGCTGCCAGACCACCATCCCAAAACCGACAAAGCTCCTCTACGTCGATTTCGATGACAGGTACAACCACTCGCTCATCTACAGCTTCAGCCGTTGCAGCTATGGCATGATTGTCGAAAACAACGCGTTCCGGTTCAGCCCCGACTACGCCGTCTCCGAGGTGCCCATGGACCGCAAGATGCCGGTCGTGTTTGATTGGGTCGTCGGGAACAAAACCTGCAAGGACGCGATGGCCGACCCGTCGACCTACGCGTGCAAGAGCGGTTTTAGCGTTTGCCTGAACTCCGGCAACGGCGGTTATCTCTGTAATTGCTCACAGGGGTATGAAGGCAATCCTTACCTCCACGGAGGCTGCCAAGGTACTTACACATCCCTCACTCTAACTGTTCATGTACTGCATGGTACCGTGTCATATATTAGGAATTGCAGAAATATCTCAAACCAATCAATCAATTGATTTTTTTTTTTTTTTTTGAGATAAATATGAGAGTCGAGTCACTCAAATTTAAATGTCTATAAAAAATCCTCATTTGAATTTCGAGTCTGCAACCTCCGATGAATTGATTGTTTTGCATATTAATTTGTATATATATGTGTGCAGACATCGACGAATGCACTGCCGCCCAGAATCCATGCCCCGGTCAGGCAAGGTGCCGCAATCTCCCCGGAACATACCAGTGCTCTCCGCCCAAATGTGGTTTCGGGAGGCGCAGTAACAGTGACAACATGTGTGAAATCAACCTGATAGTAGTCGCAGGTACATTTACTTACTAATTTCAGAATAAGTAATTAATTATAGTAATCTACTAATTGATCTACTAATTAGACCAACGGGTCAAAGAAATTTAATTGGTGCCTGTCACAAAACGTGTTGAAAAATTGTATGATTTTCTTTTTTTTTTTAAGTTAGAGTTTTTTGCAGAGAGAAGCATAATTGTCAACTTGACCACGAACTTTTTTTTTTTTTTTTTTAAATGTAAATGAATTTTGTTGACTTTTAAGAAACTAATTATGTTTCTCAAAGTCAAAGGTTGATTATAAGTTCTGAACTTCTGATTATGTCAACTACGGTGGTTATTAATTTCCAGATGATTTTCTTTTGTTGTACGAAATTTAAACAATAAATGATATCATAAAAAAAATCCTTTTTTTTTTCTTTCTTTTACAAAAAAGAAATGTATTATTTTCCCCTCACAATTCCCACAGATTCATATATATAACTTTCCTGGAATTTTTTTTTTTTTTTTGAGATAAAGATGAAGGTCAAGTCACTCAAATTTAAATGTCATAAAAGACTCCTTGTCCGATTCTTGGAACTTTTTCTAACATCTATTATTTATGTATCCAGGTATGACAGGGTTGCTCGGGTTTATTATCAGTATTATCATTCTTTCATTGTATATTGCTATAACCAAGCGTGTCAAACTGTTCGAAAAGAGAAAACAAGAGAAGCTAAAACACAAGTTCTTCGTTCAAAATCGAGGATTGCTTCTACAGCAATTGCTGACTTCCCACGACGACACGACACAAAAAATGAGAATTTTTAGATTAGATGAGCTGCAAAAGGCAACGAACCATTTTGACAATGCGCTTGTTCTCGGGAGGGGAGGTCACGGAGAAGTTTACAAAGGTATTTTGTCGGATCAACGAGTTGTGGCTATCAAAAGGTCCAAAATGGTTAATCAGTCTGAAATCGATCAGTTCATTAATGAGGTGGTCATTCTCTCACAAGTCAACCATCGGAATGTGGTAAAACTATTCGGTTGTTGCCTGGAGACCGAAGTCCCGTTACTTGTATATGAGTTCATATCAAATGGAACACTTTATCATCACCTCCATTCGGGGGAAAACTGTTCCCTGACATGGAAGCAACGGTTAAGAATTGCCCTTGAGGCTGCTGGAGCAATTTCTTATCTTCACTCATCCGCCTCTATGCCGATTTTCCACAGAGACATAAAATCAGCAAACATTCTATTGGATGATTATTTCACGGCAAAAGTATCGGATTTCGGGATCTCAAGATCTGTCCAGATAGATCAAACGGCCGTAACCACAGCTATCCAGGGGACGTATGGATATTTGGACCCCGAGTACTACCACACCGGTCGTTTAACCCACAAAAGTGATGTGTATAGCTTTGGTGTCATTCTGACTGAATTACTAACAAGACAAAAACCATTGTTCTCCTCTAGTAGTTTTGAAGGGGGTAGTCTCATTTTATATTTTGGCAATGCAATGGAAAAACAATGTCTCTTTGAGATTCTTGATCCCCAGGTTGTGGAAGAGGGGAACAGAGCAGAGCTTGAAGCAGTCGCCAAACTTGCACAGATGTGCTTGAGGATAAAAGGAGAAGAAAGGCCAGCAATGAAGGAAGTTGTGGTACGTCTCGAGATCTTGTGGCAGTCCAACGAACAACACAAACATCCATGGACGTCTCGGAGTTTGGAGGAGAAAAATTTTGTACTATTTGAGTACAAAACAGGAATTGATGCAACCCAACAAGATACTTTTGAACAAGAGCTACAATCTTCAACTAACTTTCCTCGGTAAGATAACTGTTTTTAAGATATGATTATGGGGTTATATACTATCAAAACTTCTGTAATTTGTATGTATTATTTTGTCAATAATTTAATTTTTATTTTTGTCATATAATCCTGAAGGAACCATGTATTCTAAAGTGGAAATCTTGATGCATTGTCTTGATAATTTGATACTATATCTTTGTTCTGCTTATTAGTTGCTAATAGTTGATATAATTTAAAAACTAAGTTCAAGTGAATTTTTCAATCTTACATTCTATGGTGTGGTGGATTTTTTTCTGGGAGAAATGGGACATACATGGAATACAGTCTTTATCGCATAACAAGATCGATCCATTGCATCATTCTATGCAGTGATCATGAGAATGAAAATTTTTTTTAAAAAAGTACTAGAATAATAACTAAATTGAAAGCCTTATTTTATTTAATTTTAACTAAAGAATGAAAATTTGAAAAGTTCATCAAAGTTGATGCACTCCATTTATTTATGGATAGAGGTTCATAACGAAGTTCGGTATGCAAAGACAATAATAAGTACTTGATAGATTATATATAGAGGCGCTAAAGAAAGTTCAACAGCTTTGGCAGTAAAATGAAACATAATTATATGCAAAGACAATAATAAGTACTCCTGAAACGGTTTTTAGCATTCCCTTGATACGTGTATGTATAGTCGGTTCTCTTGAGATGATTGTGGTTTTTAGTAGGTTAAGATTGTTTTTCAAAGGATATGACAAAGGATGTTACAGTGTTATAGTTGAGAAGTCACATAGTTTGATGCATTTGATTCGACATTCCTAGTTGATACCTAGTGCTGTACAGTTTACACTGTACTGGTACTGGTACTGGTACTGGTACCACAACCACATAGAGGAAGGATCAAGTATAGAGCACTTGAACAGACTTTTGGGCCAATTAATCAGTGTCATTTTTCTTTTACATGTATACTTGTCATCTCACAGCCCAATTCTTAAATATACTAATGCATCTTTTTCAGTATGATGGACCAACATAGTGATAGAATCAGTCTTTTAGGCCCAAATAGTCATTTTTTATTATGTCAAGAGGGGGGTTATTCTTACTCATCCCTGGCTTAAAAATATCAATTTTAAAGATATGTTTCATAAAACTATTCTGATTATGTTGCACAAATCACAAATCACAAATTTTGAAAATTAGGTGCGCCATTAATATGACATTGACAATTATGGCAGATTGAATTCAGAATTAACTACTCCCTTGACAAGTCTTAATCACGATTTTAAGCAATCAAAGGTGTGCCAAGTTTGTGATAACTTTCTTCCCAAAGGACCCCATTGTATTTAAAAAACAGATAGTGAACGATGACAACTCCACTGAAGATGACTTGAAAGTTGAAAGAAAGACTTCACCAGCAAAGAGCTAGGAAGCCTGGCTTACTTATCATTCTAAAATCCAATTATATGATGATCACCCCTTCGGAAACTTTGCGGTATTTGATCAGTACTTTTTACATAGAACAAGAAGTGATCAAGGCTGCATATCATATCATGAAACAGAAAGGAATTTGCATACCTGCTGTAGACAGCACGATGGCAATAATACTGCTTTTTCAGATTATGATCCTGATCAGGCCATCGAAAGCTGTCGAATCTTCTATGAACATGATCTCTCTGCCTGGGTGTGAAGACAATTGCGGTGGAATTCCCATCCCTTACCCTTTCGGCATTGGGCCCAATTGCTCCATTTCTGGCGACTTCGAGGTCGACTGCAACACAACCAGCAACGGTACACGGATTCCTTACCTGAAGGCAATCTTGTCCTATACCATTCTGAACATAACTATTTCCTTCAACCAGGCACGTCTGAACCTACCCGTAACGTACCACTGCTACAACATCAGCACAGACATGGAGATTTATGGTCCGTATTGGGAGACTGAGTCTCTGTATAATCCATTCTGGCTTAACAAAGAGCGGAACAGATTTATCGCCACTGGCTGCAATACTGTTGCCTATCTCCACCTCGACTTCAATAACGATCTTCCGGTTGGATGCCTTTCGACATGTAACAGCCGCGATAGCCTGAACAAGTACGGACCTTCATGCTCCGGAATTGCGTGTTGCCGGACGGAAATCCCCATGACGACGAACTATTTCTATATTTTCTGGGATTCACTATTACAACAACTCCAAAGTGTATAACTTTACCCGTTGCAGCTATGCGATGGTCACAGAAGACACCGGCTCCTTCGACACCAACTACATCACCTCCGACGAGCTGATCGACCAGCGCATGCCAGCGGTGTTCGATTGGACTATTGGAAACACGACGTGCAAAGACGCACAGTCCAACGCATCCTCCTACGCATGCAGAAGCGATCACAGTGCTTGCTTCAACTATGTAAATGGTCAGGGTTATGTCTGCAACTGCTCCGTCGGTTATGAAGGCAATCCTTACCTCCAAGGAGGATGCCGAGGTCGCTCTCTTTCGCTCTTATATATAAATTAAGTAAAACATAACTAATTAAACTAATTATCCGACATATGTGTGTGTAGATATTGATGAATGTGTCACTCAAAATCCATGCTCCAAACCGAGCAAGTGCCACAATACCCCGGGATACTACCGGTGCTCTTGTCCCTTTGGTTGGCGTAGTACCCGTAACGATACCCAAAATCCGTGCGAACTCAATTTGACTCTAGTCATAGGCACGTGTCGATCTTCTTCTGGATCAACAAATAACTTGGTACCTTTTATGATGGCATATGTTTACATAAAAACAGAACAGAAGGTTGCATTTAGGTTGGAATTTTTTTTTTATAAGAACAAATTGGAATCCTATACTTTTTAGAACAAAGTGGAATACTCCACCGATTTCATGGAAATCATATCAAAATTACATCCTATATTCCTATATTCACTTCTCATACCACAAAGCTGGTATTGTAATATGAAACAGAAGTACCTGTTCATGCCTGATGGCCTTGTTATACAAACTTGATCCTTATTTTTTCATCCAGCTACCTACAGCAATACACTCGTAAGTCGTAACACTCCTGAGATTGAATTATAGGGAGTCGGTCGAAATTGTTTCCAAACCCCCATTGAATCAGAATATAAGACATCTGCCAAATTCTAGACCAGACTTAAACTACTAACAAAGTAACAAACTACTCCAAATTTTTGTGCTAAAAGCCTAAAACAGGTACTAGAGTTTCTTTAAATTAGCAGAAGTTTACTAGCTATATGCACACTTATTAGGAAAATAATATAACTCAAAGAGAAAAATGGGAATATGACTTATTAGGTCAATGTTTTGAAAAAGATGATGTAAATTGTTATTAAACAGCCAATACTGGAGCACTTAACTTTAAAACAAATTTACTCAAAATTTAAGCAAGTTTGTACTAATTATTGCAGGAGGTTGCGTTGGTGTTGTTGCTTTATCATTTGTGGGGTTTGCTATATATTTCTTCCATGAAAGAAGAAATATTTCTAAGGTAAAACAGAAGTACTTTCAACAACATGGAGGATGGATTTTATTGGAGAAAATTAGATCAAACCAAGGGTTTAGTTTTACAATCTTCACGAAGCAACAAGTAGAACAAGCGACAAATAATTTTGACAGTGCAAACATTATTGGGCAAGGGGGTCATGGTACTGTTTATAAAGGAATAGTAAAAGATCAAACAGTTGCTATAAAAAAGTGTAAGATAGTTAACGAGAGCAAGAAGAAGGAATTTGGAAAAGAGATGCTTATTCTCTCACAAATTAATCACAAGAACATAGTAAAACTGCTCGGTTGTTGTCTGGAAGTTGAGGTTCCGATGTTGGTGTACGAGTTCATCCCCAATGGGAATTTATATCACCATATCCACCACAGAAAGCAAGGATCACAAATATCTCTCACAACCCGTCTAAGGATTGCGCATGAATCAGCAGAAGCACTTGCCTACTTGCACACTTCGGCTTCTCCTCCTATTTTTCATGGAGACGTAAAGTCTGCAAATATCCTTTTGGATCAAAATTACACAGCCAAGATGTCTGATTTCGGAGCATCGATACTCGCTCCAACAGACGAAGCTCAACTCGTCACGTTTGTGCAAGGAACATTAGGATACCTCGACCCAGAATACATGCAAACCTCCCAACTAACAGACAAGAGCGACATATATAGCTTCGGGGTTGTTCTTGTGGAACTTCTTACCAGTAAACCCGTAGTTAATTACGATGCACCAGACGGAGAAAGGAATCTGTCATTTCACTTCCTCTCTGCCATGAGCGAGAACAAACTGCAAGAGCTTGTAGATGATGAAATTAAAACAGAAGATGACATCGAATTAATCGAAGAAATTGCTGATCTCGCAAGGGAATGCCTAAATATTACCAGAGATGAGCGACCGATGATGAAGCAAGTAGCCGAAGAGCTTAACCGAATCAGTAAAGTTAAGCAGCATCCATGCGGACAGGAAAACAGTCCAGAAGAAACACTGAGTTTGCTCAGTGAAGCTCCCTGCCATGGCATAGAGATGTATGCCAGCAATCGTTTCGTGGTAGATAAGGAAGCTGAGGAGAGTCTCGCTGCCGGTCGTTGATTAAAAGAAATGCTTCAGGTGCTTTTTAACATTGATGGAAACCTACATCATCTGATTTATGCAGGTTGTATATTTTTTTTATTCTTTTTTAGGTAGTATTATGTTAGAATGTTTTTTCCTGATATATAAAAATTTCTAGGTACTGTATCATATTCCTCTTGCTTGTATAATTCAATTAGCTTACTTTTATACAATTACAAGTTTCTTGAAAATGGTACTTTGTAGCATATGAAGTATGATTAGTGAGACCTTCCTCTGATCCATGTTCTTGAATGCCATTTTTGTGATGGTCAGTTTTCAAATTTGCAATTGCCATTTTCTACCCTTTTTTTATCTTTAACTATACATTGTGGTTGCTTCTGACAAATAAGAAAGTTGCAATTCCATGGGATAACAATATTTGTTTGCACTGGTACCAGAACCAACTGTATTGTACCAGCAGAATGTTACGACGTTAAGTGGTGGTATTACTTCTCTTTAAGTCTGTGCATAACTTGCATAAATAGACCTTAGTTGGGTAATTATCATTACCAGTGTAGGCTCAAATGCTCAATTTATCTGCCTATAACATTGTTGCTTGTGCCGTCGCATCAGGACTTTGCCATATCATTGTTTACCAGTATCTTAGAAAACTTTTCTGGCTCATTGTCAGTTTGCAAGTTTGTGTGTTTTCGTGTTTGCACGTGTTTATTTGTGTAAAAGACCCTGATAAGCTGTGTCGTTAATACATTGACCGGCTAATTACCGCACAGATTTTAGTAGAAAATATGTAGTTATTTGCTGACAATTGTTAAATCGGAGATTTTCAATCTGGAAGAACAAAAGTAATAAGAGAGTGTATTTAATCACCTGCTGAAAAACTTCTGGTACTTTCAATTGATTAATGTGTAATTAATCCCATAATTAAAGCTTGCTCTTCTCCTTTTCTTTCCTTGTATGTTTGTTGTGCAAAATCCAGTGAGCGTTTACAAATTTTAAATTGAGTTCAACATGGTGCTCTTGTAGTGCTCAAACTGGTATATTTGGGATACGATAGATATGGGCACTCTCCTGAGTAAATTCAGTACTCATCAATTGGGGCAAAATGATCAAGTTATAACTATGTTAAAGGATTTCAATTTTGTAATTAGCTGCTGAACATATCATTTTGTAGAAAAATGTCCATTTAAGGCCCCATTAAGTAATCATTATATCTGCAGTAGAAGGCAGGCTTATACTTAATGAAGTAATTGGGCAGTGTGATGAGAATTAATTGTATGGGCCGTTGTTTTGTGCTTTCAGCCTTTCACAAATAACGATTCTGGTGGATAACTATACCAGACACATATTCCTAGTGTCCATAGAAAAACTGTTTATAATGTCCATCAGTTACATTTTGAGATGTATAGGTTACATTTCAAAATGTATCTGTTACATTATTTGTATGTCTATGGACATATGAACAGTTTCTCAGCAAGATGTTTCTCTTGTTCAAATTTCAAACCCTTTTACCAAAATTGCAAATTTTGCATTGGAAAAGGTACAATGCCCGGCATTTTGGCAGCCCACACTTGCTGACTTGCACAGTTGCATAACATCGGACATGTCACTGCAAAATTACCTTGCTATATATTTTTAAGTATCCATGTTCTTAATTTTTCATACATTTTAGATTATATTTATTCTAGCATCTTATTGTAAATTATTATATACTTTATACATGCCACAAGTATCAGTATTGAATAACATTACTAACCAACTTTGACAAATATGTGTCCAAAGTATCACATTTCATTAATCATAATAGTTCCTTGACTAATTGTTTGACATCAGTAATGACAAAGTACTTAATTATCGGGAAAGGATTAAGAAAAGCAAAACAGGAAATTAAAAAGGGAAGCCAAAAATGACAAAGCTCCAAGTACAAAGCTGCTGGATCTTGATTAAAATAAATTACATACTTGATGATGATGATGACTACAAGGAATCATGTCAGCAAAAAAGAACAAAAAGAAAAAGGACCCAGAAAAAAAAATAACCTAGAAAAGCAAAAGAAAAAAAAAAAAGGAACTGATTATATCATCATCATATGTGACCCCCCTTTGCAATTAAAAATGTTCTCTAGCTCTCAGTTAGCCACTAATATTCTTTCTTTTATCAGTCTTTCCTTTTCTCTCTATGAAACTTTCTCCTCACCTCCTGTGTTTTTTTCCTCTTTTTAGTATATTAAGTCTGCACCACTTCTTAAACTTTTGACCAAAATGTGACCAATTAATTAACCCCCACCCATTTGAAATCATTCCATGCCAAAGATTGGTACAGTCTGAAAAGCTGCCTGATGGTAATAATAAAAGGGAGGTATCTCATATGCAGTGTTACTGGAGCCTGATCCAAATGCAGCTTGACTGGTATGAGCATGAACATTGGTACCATAAGTGCAAGTACTGGTACTGGTACTGGTACTGTTCTCTGAGTGTTGTTGCACTGTGACCCCATGGCTTGTCCATGTCCCAGTACCAGTACCAGAATTGGTGTTACATGATCCAGCTGATGCTGCTGATGCATTGGAGAAATCCAAGTTTACAGTACCAGAAGACAACAGACCAAATCCTAAGCCCAAATTCAGGCCATGGTTGTTGACAGTCTGATGATCATGTTGCATTTGCTGGTTATGGTAAGCTAGCAAGGACCAGTAGTCGATTTCGGGCTTGCAGGGGAGAGCCGTGAAAGCGAGTGACGACGATGAGGCCGCGTCTCGGGCGTTATCGATCGCATTGTTGGATTGGATGTTGTTGTTGGTGGTGTTTTCTGATGAACAACTGGGCATCTGGTCCGATGTTCTTGTGGCACGTCCCGCCATTGTACCGGTGACTGGGAGATTGCTGTTGACGATGCTCTCCACGTCGTACCGGCTAATCTCGAAGTTAGTTACGGCGTTTAGGCCGCGGAACTTTATGGCGGCTATGTCGTAAGCCTCGGCTGCCTCTTCTTCTGTGCCTGTTATGTACAAATGTCAATAGAGTTTAAATATTACAAATTAAGTGTAACTGTTACAAATGTCAACAGAGTTTAAATTAGGAAAACGTCTATTGATGGACCATCTGGACTGTCCACAAAGTTTAAATCTTACAAATCAAGTATAACTGTTACAAAATTGAATGTAATTGTTACAAAATTTTTACACAAGGAACGTATGAAAAGTTATTCAGTGGACGCTAAATGTTTCCGATTAAATTACCAACTTAATTTTGTCACCAAGTTTTAAAACTTCTGATCACAAACCTTTGGCATTTCTTTTTTTTAGAAGATTTAATGTTTTGATACATGTGAGATCATGATTCATGAATGAAACATGTATGTGTATTAACTTGTAGTGTACTTACTGAAGGTTCCAAGATAGAGGTCCTTGTTTCCTGCCACCCTTCCGATCCTTGCTTGCCATCTCCCATGCTGGTGGTGTCTAAACATATATATATATATATATATGAAACAGTAAACAAATTAACAAATAAATATTGGGGGGTATTAGCCATAAGAAATTAAAATTGAACTAACATTCATTGCCTAATTTGCATATAAATTACTTAGTAGTTACCTGGTTACTCCTCGGTAGATTGATGCACCTCTAGAGAATCCGCTACTCTTTCTGCAAGTTAATTAATTCACATACACGTTCAAAATTAACCACACTCACAAAATTATTAATTTTATCTGCCTCATATTTGTAGACTTTGAATATATATATATACCTAATTAATTACATGTACAGTACCATAAGTTTGTTAATTACGAATTAATTATGGAATTATACATGTCTACATATGCATCAATTACACTTGTATCAATTAACGAACTAACAGAACAATTAGTGTAGCTAGGAACTATATAATTAATTAATAGGTAAAACCTACCGTCTATTAATTGATGGACGGTTCATAGAAGTAACAAATAGTATAACAAACAAACCCCATATGAGCCCAGATATAACAGTTACACTCACAGTATAATTTTTATGAACCATTCATCAATGAACGCATCAAGTTTCTGTTAATTAAGCTATATACCTTCTGAGGGAAGCCACGAACTCCTGCCTGGTCATGTGATTCATATCCTCAATCTCCTTCTCGTAGTCTGTGACCTGACACCATGCATGTCAAATCCATCCATCAATCATCCATCATCACAGGAATATACTACCTCTGTCTCAAAATAGATGGATTTTTTGTAGTTCATTTGAACTACAAAAAATCCATCTAAAATGGGACAGAGGTAGTATATACATTTTGCATCAATCATGCATGGTACTATACTATACTACTATATCTATCTATATATTTTGTCATGTATGTACGGATGTATGTATACTTTTTCAACAATAGGGAGAGAAGAAAAGGAGGAGGGATACTGGGACTGGAATGCTCATCCTCTGTAGTGCTGCATTGTGTAGCGCAGGATGTGAACCGTTAGATCATCTCAAGATTCGAGCCAGCACAGATCTCGAGATGATTTAACGGTTCACATCCTGCGCTACACAATGCAGCGCTACAGAGGATATAAAATCCTGGGACTGAGGAGTGACTTACTGGGAAATTGGTGGTGGTGGTGGTGCCCCAGTATTTGAGCGCTGCCAGGTCGTATGCCCTCGCTGCTTTCTCCTCTTTGTCATACCCTCCTGCAAATTAATTTTATTATCTTTCATTTTTCAATGATTTTCCAATTTTATTCTGGTCATATATGTGCTGCAGAAAATTAAAGAGCAATATCTGATGTTCATAGAAAAACCATCTATAACATCTATATATTATATTTTGAGATGTATCCGTTACATAATTACATTCCGTACACGTTTATGGATGTATGGACCGATTTTCAGTGGACGCGAGATGTTTCTCAAAATCAAATTAGTAAAGTTTGATGATACACCTGTAATAACAAAGTAAATGTGCATACGTACGTACCCAGATAAACTAGAAGCACGTCCAAGCAATATTCAAGTGAAGTAAGCCGCAGAAAGATGGAAAGAAAAGAACAAACAAATTAACAAAGACAATGTTAGCGACTATATAAATATATTTAGGCACGGTGAAATGAAAATGAAAATGTTGAGGTATTATACATGGTAATTATTTTTTAAAAAAATCAAAATGCGAGACGATTAATTAATTAACCACAAGAAGAAATTAAGATATAGAAATGTTGATGTTATATACCTTGGCGACCTTTGCGATTTTGGCCTTCACGTCGGCAGGTGTTGTCCCAGAGATGAGCCTCGTATCGCCCTGTCCACCTGTGCCTGTGTGTGTACACATGTTAATATATAATATGTACATGAATTCATCTCTCACATATTAATCAATTAAATACTAGTGTGCATAATTGCATAGAAAATTCAAAAAATAATGGCCATTTATTTCTATCAGTTGCAAATCTATTGTTTATATATACATTTATAAATATTTAATTAAGAAAACACAATAATATATGAGACTTGTAAAGTTGTAAGGCGTTCGTTTATTTTATTATTATTATATATATTTTTTTTTGGAGCAAACAAAAAACATAGCCGCTATATAACTCAAATTATTTTTTATGTAGCTAAAAATATATAAATATGCCAACATTGAGTACCTAGTATTGAAAAATTGAAAAATGTACTTACCAATTTTAATCTGTTTTATATCGATCGGTAGAAAAGGGAACTTAGGGATTTTTAGTTTAGAGAAAAAAAATATATAAAACATAGGTATTCCCAATGTCGTGAAACCAAAAGGAAAATAAAATTAAAATAAACATAAAATTTGTCCTTGAACTTATTACAGATTTATAATTAGTATTATGTTAAGTGTATAGGTAAAAAGTCATTTGTAAAGTTAATGAGTTAGCTAATTACTAGTACTGTATATGTAATGCAAGATTAATAAACGTCATAATTAATTACAAAAATAATTAATTACCGGGTTACACCGCGGTAAATGGAGGTCCTTTGACCGAAGGAGTCGACGCTCTTCTTGGCCTCCGCCGGCGGCTGCTGAACAGTCGACGGCGCTGTTTGTCTGAGCTCCGGGGACAATGCGGCTGCCGCAAGGGAGGCGAGCTCGGAGGCATAGAGTGATGGCTCTGTCAACATAGGCGCACCGGCAGGACTAGCGGTTGCTGGCAGTAGTCTCTCAGTTTGTTCCTCCTCCACTGTACCTGCAGCTGCATACACATACACATAAATATGAGGCTAATTCTGCTATGGATCAGATAAAATACAGATTGTTCATATTTTATAATTAATCAGATTATCACGATATATCTTAAGGAGACATGTCTGATAAGAACCGCTAGATTTAAAATGAAAGGTTGCTTAGCTGACCCATATATAGCATAATCACTCTACATATGATATTGGTTAGTATATACTATATATATATAATGCATACTAGCGTACACTGTATAAATAGATGACAATGATATGCATATATAGATAGATAGATAGATAGATAGATAGATAGATAGATAGATAGATAGACAGATGGATATATACTGTGGTTAGAGGAGAAGGTGTGGGGGAGCTGGAGGTGCAGCGGCGGCGGCGGGTGCGAAAGCGAGAAGGAGAGCCAGGAATGGTGCTGTGAGGCTGCTGCGTCCATCTCCATTACTTACTTACTCACCAAATAATTATATAAGGATCTATATGTATACTGTATTGGAATCAATTTGAAAGGAAGAAGAAAGAGACTTTAATTAGTAGCTAGCTATAGAGAGTGCTGGCTGCTACACTTGACAAGATGAAGAAGAAAGAAAGAAAGAAAGAAGAAGGAAGGAATGAAGGCAGAGAGAGAGGAGATGAACCAAGTGACAAGCAACCATTATATATAATATATAATTAAAAAATAATATTAATCCAGTAGGAAAAAAAAAAAAAACAACAACACTGGACCCCACATGATTTATTTCATTTAAAATTAGGAAAATGCTACGGGGATACCGCAAAAGATACCGTCGGGATACCATTAAACATTGACTGCCAATAAAAAATGTGATAAGTTGAATATTTAGGAGGATAAATTGAATAGATAGGAAGTGTAATGCTGCAAGTTAATTTAAGAGTAGTTTTTATTGGCTGTAAAGCAAAATGTGTTAAGTGTAATGCTGCAATTAGGTTTTTATTATGTGGAGTTTTTATTGGTTGTCAAGCAAAATATGTTAAGTTGAATATTTAAGAGGTGAAGGTGAATATTTAGGTTTATTTGAATTTGTCAAAGATCATGATATCCCGGACGGTATCCCTAGTGGTATCCAAATATCTGGATTGTTAAAATTATGTTTTTCAATATGTAACACGGGGAGGGTTTCTTTGCAAATTGTACTACTTTATTTGTATCTAATACATATATATACATTAAATTTGGATTCGTATTAAATTACAAAGTTTGAAAAGGGATTGAGGCTGAGCTGAGGAGAATCGGTTTGTTTGATCTGCATGATCACTCACACGAGTGCAGATTAATTGCAGAAGGTTTGAACTTTTAAATGTTACTTAATTTTTTTGTTAACATCAATTAAAAATAAAATAATACTAACGTTAATTTGAAATGTACTGTCTGTCTGTCTGGTTGTATGTATGACTGTGACTGTGTCGATATAAAAATATAAAAATTAAAAAGTCATTGTTGACTGCCTCGGTGGCTGCGACCTCAGGCATGACCACATTATTATATACAGTAATTATTCTTGTAATATATGTATGTATTATGTATAAATTATAATCAAATCCAATGCATTAATTAATTGTTTGTGCCATATATGTCTACTGCATGCTCACATATTAATTTCTTCATACAAGTATACAACTGTCCCAATCAAAATGTCGTCTTATATAATATAAGAGATGTTAATTTGTACCATCTAATTATGTACCAGCCACTCCAAATTTCCAATCCACACAAATGTTCACGATCTTCTTCGTGATCAGATGAAAGGAGGGGAAAAAAAAAACCAAAAACAAAAAAAAGGAAAAAATAATTAACTCCGGTCGCATCGAGTTGTTTTTTTTTAATAGAATAATAACTTATAAGTGTTCCATAATAATATATATGAGTGAGTCATCTTTTGCTCAAAAAAAAAAAAAAAAAATATATATATATATATATATATATGAGTGAGTCATCTTTTGCTCAAAATATATATATATATGTATACATACATATATATGTATGTATACATATATATGTATGTATACATATATATGTATGTATACATATATATATATATGAGTGAGACTAAATAGGATAGCTCGGTATATACAACATGCAGATTTTTATTTTTAATTTCCAAAGTTCTAATAGTTGATCTTAGAGTGACTTCAAATACAACAAATACATACATTTTTGTATAGAAAAATTTATGTTTTCTAGAATTTAAGTATTTTATATAGATTAATAAATAACTTTGAAATGATTCATTAAGTCCAGATCAAGTCTTTTTCTAGCTATCCAAAAAATAATGAAGTAACATAAAAAATATATATAAAACGTGATTAATAAAAAAATATTTATTTATTCACATCAAGCGGCTTGTATTAATCGTTTAGACTTTGAAAATGATAATATGGACATATAGTAATAACCAATATTTTCTTTCATTTTGCATCGTATAATAGACTCACAGCTCGCTCAAATAATAATACTATAAAATATTGAAACTATATTATCAATTTTTAATTCTTAAAGGTACTATTTACCATATTTATTACGGGAACATATAGCTAGACTATTGTGCTAACGTTAGCATTTCGGACCGAAATGTCAAATCTTCGAAAATTGTGCTAACGTTAATGTTAGCATTTTCAAATAGTTTTTTAACTATTTGTTTTGAATTTTTTGAAAAGAGCTCATAGATAATAATAAAATATTGATGTTTGTTCATATTTTTTTTTCAAAAATACAAAATAAATACTAAGAAAACTCTAAAAATAGAAAATTTTGTTGACCCCTGTATTCTTATATGAAGAATTTATCGAGCACCTAAATCACGATTTCAGATACGATAACATAATTTTTGAGGTGTTAGCATTTCGGATTGAAATGCTAACGTTAGCCCAATACTCTAAACCCGGAAACATATTTTATGATCAATGTACAATCTGGGAAGTGGGAACATACAAGTACGTTATAAAGTGCATAGCATATTAGCATGTCAGCAAAGAGGATAACATGCCTGAGCAAAACCATGCATATTCGGCTGAGATCATGACAAGATAAATTTATCCGGAAAAAAATTGCTTTTCGTTTTCCTTTGCTTTCTATAGGCACCTCTTTACCAGCAAATTAAATTAAATAAAAAAAAATAGGCACCTCTTTTTTTTTTTCCCATGAGAAAAAAGAAAAAGGAAAAGGGTGCAAGTGATGCATAGGTGGAGGGGAGCAAGAGCATAACCAGGAGACATGGTCGGACCCTTGTCAGACCAAACTGACCTATTTTTTGACTTGCCATTTGCTAATGTAAAAAATTTAACATGCTTAGGAATGGTTAACTAACTTGGTTTGAGAGAAGAGTTCTAAATTATCCTTACTAATAATAAAAGCATATTGGAAAAAATGATATGAAAGGGCTATCCTCACATCTGAGCCATTGATCATTTTCTTCGATAGATCAGAACCGTTGATGAACGTTAATACCCATTGACGTTCTCAGCCCATTAAAATTAAGGCCCATATAAATTATCTCAAATTAGGGCCCATTACATATTATCTTAAAAGTTTATTATAAGAAATAATAATTTCAACCCAAAGCAAGGAGTGGGCTTTTTACTAGTTTATCTAAATGTATGTCGAGAGTCTAATATTTGTCTACAAATTAAATTTTGTAGCTGCTACAAAAAGTTTCAAAAATGTTGAATTAGTGTGCCTTATGTTTTCTTGAAAATATGAAATTTTCATTCACCACTTCTCATTTCTTTTCGGACTTCAGAGAAAATTAGCATGCCTCTTCCCTTAATTTATTGTTTGAGGAAAAGTGTAAACAATTCTTAAATTAAATCAACCCGTAAAAATAGACATATCATATTTCATTTTGTTTCTATTATCACTTTACCAGACATGTTTATATATTCTTGTACTTTTGAATTTTAAGAGAATTAAACTTTTAATCACGCAGCACGCTTTCCGTTTTCCACCACCTTTTCTTGTCGTCGTTCTATTTACAAATTTGAATTTGAGCAATCTCCAATTTTAGTTTGTGGTGGGTCTTATAATCAGGCGCATTTCCCTCTTATATGCATTATATGTTTCTCTTTTTGGTCAAATGTTATTTCTCTTGATCTCTTTATATCATAGAGGGCTTCATTAAAACTCTAATAAGGTGATTTAATTAAGGTGCTTTAAGTTATCAAACGGAAGTGATTTAAGGTGTAGTAATTAAGTTAATTAACGCAGTTATATATATAAGTGTAGTAAACTAAATCACAAACTTTTTACATTTTTTACACATTCTACTCACTTCACTCCAGCTATTTACTTTATTACTACCAAACATCATTACTCTAAGCTTGCCAAACGGAAGGATAGGATAATCAAAAGCTTCTGATTATATAATTAATCGGCCGGTATCAGAAAATTATGGGTTTTATTTGGTTTTCTGAAAACTTATTGATTTTATTATTTTGTTTTCCTACAAGACCAATCATTCTTCCCCCTTCTTTTGGCAAATCATATATACTATGTTTATATGCACAAAGCAATTATATATTGACACATCAATATTATCGGAATTTTTTGTATATGACATGAATATACAATGCCCATGTACATGATTCAAGAAGGATATTCCTTAGAATATTTACTGCATTATAACTAACTGCCTCGATTTCAATTAAAAAAAAAAATCTGTAAGTATGTTTAACTAAATTCAAACACTACAAAAACTGAAAGGTAAGGTTATGAATGCATTTTTTTAATATGTTAAATTTGGATAAAATAAGATATTAAATAATTAATGTAACAGGACATTACAGAAAAATCTTATTATTCTTTTTTTGTCGAATAGTTTTACTATATACGAAAAGAATAAATAATCGCAAGCCTAGTAAGACAATAATAATGGGTAATAATAAATAAATTAATGTACGAGACTCAATTAATTAAAATTAAAAAAATACATTATTTAAAGAGGTGAAAAAAAATATAAAGATCGGAAGCCGACATGATCAGATGGTATTCACATGATATGGTCAAATTAAGGGATCGGACGGTGGCAAGACCTGCCACGTTGTCTCCCTTACTCACTCCATCATTCCTTTTGCCTCTTTTTTCATGCGGCCACATTGCAAATTCACATATAAAACAAAACAAAAAATAACACCACCAAATTTGTCAACTTCCTCTTACAAATTTTTTCAGACATTGAAACTTTTTTTTTAAGCTGGAATTTTTTGAACATACAAATATTGTTAAACAATACTATACAACAGTGTTGAGTTTGAAATTAAGGTATTTTATAATTACTTGTTCCTAAGGTGAGAAGAAAGTGGGGGCAATTGAAACATAATAAAATTACAAAAACTGCAAAAGTCAGGAAAAGATTAAGTTAATGATGCACTGGGTCAGTAAAAGCATGATTAACCCCACCCGGCCACATTCACCGCTGTTCATATATATCTAGTTAATTAATTAATGAATTAGTGATAATTAAAAAGAGCCGTAAAAAAGATTCCCTCAGTATTGCATTGACCATTCCTCTAATTTCAACGAAGTATACGCGTGCTCTGAAATCTAAATGATGCTAGCTTATTGGGTTCTAAATTAATTTAATTAATCAATTAATTAATTAATTAATTTTATGTCTACATTTTCATAATTATTATGCATTCATTTCATATCCATAGACTTAGTTCAACTAGGACAGTAAGTTAGAAGCAGTAGTAGTAAGGAAATGCTAAAAGAACATTCTATTTATTAACAAGAGAAAACGTTAAATAAACATAAATAAATGGAAAAGTAATAAGCAAATAAATGAATAAGTAAATGAAAAAAATAAATAAATTTTGATGTAGTGTTGTCGCTTGAAGAGAGGATTGAGGAGGGCGTTGAGAAATCTATCAACCCCACGTTCACCCAATACAAATCACAAAAAAACAGATAACTACAATTAGACAGACTGATCACTTGCTAACTAATTGGTAATTACTTCCTCTGTCCATAAAATAAAAGGATGAATTTGTAGCAAAAGTTAAAAAAATAGTGGAAGAGTGAAATTACTTTTATGCCCTCAATTAGTAGAAAAGTGAACATTCTTGGAATGAGACGAGAGGCATTTTGAGAATTTCGTAATATATATATATATTTTAGGAAGAAAGTGGATTCAAACAAATGTATAAATTCATTTAATTGTTGACAAGTTGTAAAGGGTATAAATTCATTTAATTGTGGACAAATTGTAAAGAGTATAAATTCATTTATTCAATTGTGGACGGAGGAAGTACTAATTACCGAGTGGTAAAAAACAAAAGAATGAGAGGTTTGACTGGAACTAGAGGAAGGGAGGAATCAAATTTGCAATCAACAGCTGTGGTAAAAATAAAGGTAATGAGTTTGGTAATTAATTGCAGCCGGTTGCGTGCGTGGATCAATTAAAGAGGAGCCAGTCACGTGATCATGCATAATAATAATATGAGAAACATCCTGCGTCTATTGAAAAATCGTCCATATATCTTTATGTAACAGGAAATATAACAGATACATCTCGAAATATAACATATAAACGCTATAGATAGTTTTTCTATAGACACTAGATATATTACTGAAATGATATGGAGGATACTAGAATGTAATAGATATACCTCGCAATATAGCATATGTATCTCGAAATATAGCATATAAATGTTATAGACAGTTTTTATATAAACATTATGGACAACTTTTCTAAAGACGCTCAACGATATTACTATAAAGATACGGAGGATTCCTCTAAACATGAAGTATGAAGTCTGAATATAAAAATGAGAAGAAGGAAGAAAAAAAATGTGAAACCGTACAGCTGCCGCAATCCGCTTGTCGCCACCCTGCCACGTGCGCTTGGACTTCACCCCCTACTAATCATATATATATATATATATATAATAAAAGAGGAGGGATCCATTGACAATACATATTTTGACAATCTTGACGATGGACATCTTTAAAAATTTGTAAAAAATCATAAAAAATCTTAAAAATGAAAAATATTTTATGGATGCATTATTTAACTTATAGATTGATAGTGTTTCAAATTTCAATTAATTTGAACATCATTTGATGCCTTATCAAAATTTTATACATTTTTTAACGGTTGTAATTAAAAGATCTTTAAAGAGCTATCAAATATCGCTTAAATTGAATATAATGGGAAACATAATCAATCTATAAGTTAAGCATAAGTTCCATAAACTTTTTTTCATTTTTAAGATTTTTTATGATTTTTTACAAATTTTTAAAGATGACCATTGTCAAGATTGTCAAAATATGCATTGTCAATGGATCCCTCCTCATAATAAAATCAGACATATATTCAAAATTTCAAATCAATTATATGAAACCAAACCGTTTTTAATTTACTGTTCAAGTGTTGATCATCATACACAGGCCGCTGTTTAATGTCGCATTAACTTTAATTATTATATAGAGGTATGCTAATTGTCTCCAAGAAAAATCCTCCTTAAATGTCCCATCAGTACACTATCTTGTACATAAGGTATGAACACCCCGGTGTAACAGATATGAACACCCGACAATAAATCGTATTAGCGTTTAAGTTAGGGCGGACGGTCATTCACCAAAACATAGAATCTTGGACCAGTCCTAACAAAAATCATTCACCAGAACATGAAATATTGGACGGTCCACACGTAATCTTTGATGCGTAGGTATGAACATCAAATACATCGACTATGAACACCTTATCGTGGGAGGTATGAACACCCCGACAAATAGGTACGAACACCAGGTTTGCGCAGACAGTTATTTACTGATGTTCGAAAACGTATAGGCTTTTAATTATAACCCTAAGTAAACACTCGGTCGCAAGCGCACGACCTCGTGTAGTACAGTCGGGGTCGAACCACAAGGACGGTACCAATTCCAAACCAGACTTCAATTGCAATTCTAATCCTAAGTTAATATTTTTGGTCTTTTATAATAAAATGGGGGGTTGTCAAGTTTTGGTTTTAAATGGTAACAGGTGTAAAACAGTAAAGGCAGTAAGCAAAACTTGGAAACAGGTAATAAAAAGGGCGTTCCTAGGGTTTTCAGCTTCAGTTTGGCTTCTGGATTGACTGTCTGCGGCCCCGCAAGATGTCTCTGCGGGGTCCCGGGAGGTGTGTAGAGATACCGACACTGCCTGATGACCACAGAATGTCTCCTGTGTTCATAAACAATGTCGAAAACTCTGTCTTGCACTCTCTGCAGTTGTCTGCGGGTCCGCAAGATGTCTCTGCGGGTCCGCAGACGACAGACAGAGAGCAGATCTGGTCCTGGTTTGTGTTCTAACTCACGTTACCAATTCCTATGCAAATCAGATTCGCTACAAGTCCCTCAACCGTCGTATTTTGGTCTTTGTAACAATTCTAGCCCGATAGAAATTCACAGATTTATGTCTAAATCTATGTTCAAGTTACTTTTTGTTCGCGGGTTTGGTTCGACTGTTGTCGGAACCGCAATCAACCTGTCGGTATTTCTTGGAAAGCAAGCAATCAACCCAAATAGTGTAAATAACAATTCTTGGTCATTGGATATTCGAATAGCCGCACCGGATTTGGCCTAATCCGCGGGCTTACCAAACAAACAAGTCAAGTCAAGAACACATAAAAGATAAAGCGCAAGTAACTATGAAAATAACGTGAATCATAACAAAGTACAATCAATCCATAGCACAAACATCAACATCAACCCTAAGAACTATGAGTCTACACGCTCATGGCGAGAGGAAAACAACAAAACAAAGTAATAAAGAAGTTCATGATACTAGGAAGACAAAGAAGAACAAGGATGGATGCGATCTTCAACTTCTCCGAGGAATCCTCGCGAATCCGTCTAAGAACTCGATGTCGATCCAAGCAAGAACGCCTCCTTTTTGTCTCCTTGTGGCGGCTAGGTCAGAGAGAGTAAATGGTAAGGAAAAGGTGGAAAAGAATGCCAAAAACGTCGAGGAAGATGTGTTTAAATAGCCTAGGGCGGCTAATCTTCTGTTCTGCCCGCCTCGTCTTGCGGCCCCGCAGAAAGTCAATTCCAGCGCTGTTTTGCTCCAAATCGCGTCCAAATGACTCCAAAAGCCCAATCAACCTGAAATAAGGACAAATGCAAACAAGTAACTGGAATCTAGGCATATTAACACCAAAATACATATGAACTTGGGAATTTTAGGTCAAAAGCAAGATGCAAGTCTGGTAAAATATAGATATGAATGCGATGCATCATTTACCAATAACACTATGATATAACAAATTTGGTTATTAAATGGTGGAACCCGACTTTTAGAGTAAAAAATATATGATATAGTTAGTGAGAATTTTAATTTTGAACTAGAATCTTAGTAGATTTTGGTGGATAACATTTAAGAGGGACAAGAAGATTTTCTCTATTATTTATTTCACATTTTTTGTCGCTTTCTAGTATAAATTATTGACCTTACTACAAATTACAAAATATTTCTTCTCATTTTAAAGTGGGTGAGAAATTACCATACAACCCTGATTTAAACACAAAATTTTATTGTAGAAAATCTGGTACGTCTAATACTCTGATAGCTTGAGATTAATTAGATCCTGAACATTGGACTTATCTGGACAGTTACATACTTGATATAAAGTAGAAATAAAGATACAAACAGAGACTTACATACTTATTATTTTTTTTAACAAGTTTTAGTTTTTCTAATTTTTTTTTAAAGTTATATATACTATCGAGCTGTATAACCGTGTCAACTGATCCCTTCCTTAATAAATAAATAAAAGACTTCAATGAGTTCAACTATTATATATTTTACTTCAAAATTATTGCCTAGAACTCCGAAATGACAGTAGAGGTTTAACTGCTAATAAGCGGTAGTAATTGTCAATTATCGGTGTCATTAATTGGAATTGAAAATGAACTAATGGAATAATGGAAATATTATACAGTGAAACTCTATAGTCAACTATTATATATCTTGACTTGTTCAATAACAACAACGGTAACAATTCTATAACAACTATATGTCATTGGAATTGAAAATGAACTAATGTTTAATGACTATAATTTGCTCAAATAATATTAATATAAATTAAAGGTAGGAATCCCAAAACAACTATCTATATCTTGACAACCACTTTTTAAAATAAATTATATATATAAAAAAAGAAATCTTAAAAATGATAAATCATTCATAAACAAGTTCATACAAGCAAATTGATTTTGTTTCAAGTTCATTGAATTGGAGTGTCATTTGATACTCTATGGCAAAGTATCAAACTGTATGATAATATGATAATTAACAATGGTCTAATTAAATTGATTCTTGATGACGTGTTTATTGAAACTCATTTTGAATTAAATTTAAAAACACAATCAATATATATGTATATAAACATGTTTGTAAATATTTCATTTTGAAGACTTTTTGTGTATTTATTTATGGGTGGTTGTCAAAATTGTCAAATTAAATAGTTGCCAATGTATCCTTCCCATATTTTTTTTTTAAAAAAAAAACATAATTTAAAAACAATGAAATTATAGTTCAACAACATATCTTTCTTCTTATCAAATCCTCGATCATTCAATTTTATAGTCAGAGACTGCAAATATTGCAAACAAAAAACTAAAACCTCAACTCGCCAAACACATTTTATAAGAGGAAAGGGTGTTGTGTCATTAGGAGGAGTCATCAATTGGTGTCAGAATCAGATATTCATTCATAATAAACAAAATTATGGAAGTAACATGTGTTTATTATAAACCAGAAGGACGCATGCATATTAGCAGAAGTGAAAAAGGAATCTGGTCAAAACGAAAGGGGGTGGAGTGGAGGGTCACGTGGCAGGAACAAAGAAAAAAAATAAAATTTAAAATAAAAAGGGGGGATAGATAACTTTGGAATGATAGGGACACGTCATGTATATGTTTTGGGGATAGGAACAACAAAGGGAGATAGAGAGAGGTGCTCACAAAGTAGTGTGTGAGTTCAGAAAAGAGTAATACCTTGTGTTCATAGAAAGATTGTCCATAATATTTATAGGTTACATTTTTTAATGTATATGTTACATTTTTTGTATGTTTATGGATGCATTAACAATTTTTCAATGGACACAAAATGTTTCTCTTGAGAAAATCTTTGCGTCCATCGAAAAACCGTCTATACATCCATAGACGTGTACAGAATATAATAGATATGTCTCAAAATGTAACAGATACATTCAGAGTCAGAGGAATGTAACAGATACGTTCCAAAATGTAACAGATACAATTTATAGACACTATGGATAGTTTTTCTATGGACGATGGGTATTACTCATCATAATTATATGAAAAACTTAGTTCTATATTTAGGGTTAAGTGAAAGTTAGATTGTTAGGTCCCTTTTGGCTCTGAAACTAGGAGCAAGCCCCCTTAGTTTATGCCACTTAGGTGAGAAATGTGTCCCTCTTCATGTGCATTACCTTTTAATTTTCATGTGTTTGATTTGATGATCACTTGATCTTCTGTCACTGATGTTTAGCATTTCATAGTGTGATCTTAGACGAGAAACATTCCATTAAAAATCGTACATACATTCATAAATATATACATATATATTATAAAATGTAATAAATAGTTAGATACATTATAAATATATACAGATATATTATAAAATGTAATAAATAGTTAAATACATCCCAAAATGTAACCTATAGATGTCATGAACGGTTTTTCTGGGCGCCAGGTATATACTCATCTTAGACTACTTTTGCATCCTGTAATGATAAGTACAGTGTACAGATAAGACTTATTGCAATTTTTTATTGGTTTATCAAGTTTTAGAAAATTAAATAATTTCGTATCCACTATTATGAATAATAGCATTATATTGGCTAAAGTCAATTGAGCCATTTCAGAACAAGTGTTATTTGTTTGGGTTGTCAGTTTGTTTGTCACCAATTGAAACATGCTATATATGCTCATTTAAGCAATACCCGCTCAACACATATACTAGTCTTTCGCCCACAAATAGAGAAAAACTTCAAATTAAGAGTTGTCCTACAACTTATCATAAACATGCCCATAAAAAATTCCATGATCACACTTCCAAAAACATAAAAATCATCTCCAAATTTCAATATATAAGGCTATCAATAATTTTTTTATATCAAAATCATATTTCATTTTTAATAATTTTGAAGTACTTGTTTGAGTTTTTTTTTTTTTTTTTTGTAATGAAAAGATTTTTTTTTTTTAAAGTGAAATATAAAACATTGATTATTTGATTGACATGGCCAAGTCAAAGACTAAGATCACTGAACAGGAGGGAAGGGAAGAAGGCTTTTTCATGGGCTCGTTAATGGGCCTGCCTAATACAAGATTGCTTGACCATGGGCCAAACCATGACCGTTCACCACTCATAATTGAAGTGTCTATGGGCTCCTCTTAATGAATTGGGTACCGGTGTGGGCTTATCAATCAAATATTCAAATGGCTCAAGCTTCAGCTTCATTGTGCAAATGAAAAATTAGCTGAAAAGCATTGTCTCCGTATCTTTTTATTCTTGTCATGAATCTGCTCACTGTTATGCTCTCACACAAGGTTGCTCAGGGTCAAATCCGGGGTCTCCGGCTTGCAGCAAATGCTCCGATTCTCACAAATCTTGCTTATGCAGATGATCTTATTATTATGGCCGAGGCCACCCCTCATGAGGCCAACCTTGTCATGCAGGTTCTTCAACAGTTTTTTGATTTGTCTGGTCAAGAAATGGCACTTGACAAGTCCAAAATTTGGTTTAGTAAATGCACCCCACCCGCTAATAGAAATGAAGTCCTGCAGGTATTTCCTGTTCGGTTGGCTCAAAAAGATGAGAGTTATCTTGGATGCCCACTGGCTGTCACAAACTGCTACTCATTTCAAGGGCTTCTTGATAAAATTGATTCACGGCTACACAATTGGAAAGGCACTCGTCTTTCACCAGCGGGCAAGCATGTCTTGATCCGCTCCGTGCTAGAATCAACAGCCTTGTATACCATGTCAACCACACGGCTTCCTGCTGGGGTACTCAACAAAATCGAGGCTGCTATACGGCGTTTCTTTTGGGGTGCCGAAAATACCCATAGATACCTCTCTGGAGTTGCCTGGCATCACATTACAACCCCGAAAGGCATGGGTGGACTTGGTATTCGTGATTTGAAGGCCCTTAATTGTGCTCTAATTCTCAAGAATCTTTGGAAGTTGGCAACTGATGCGCCGGCATTATGGGTGAATATTGTCAAAGGTAAATATCTCTCAAGAGGCACATTGTGGACTACTAAACGCACGTATGCATGTACACCCCTCTGGAGAGAAATGATGAGATGCAGAGAGATACTCTCCCCACATTTGAGATGGGTCCTTGGTAATGGACAATCTTGTCCCGCTTTGTCTCAACCCTGGTTTTCTCATTGGCAAGGGGTCCGCTCAACCACAACACGTTTGCGATCTCTGAAAGTGACAGACCTTGTTCTCTCACATTCAGGACAGTGGGATTCTGACCTTCTCATCCAACTATTTGGCTATTTCCGCACGCTCACTATCCAGGCAGAGCACCCTCATCCTAGGCTCCAATCGGTGGTACCGGATCGGCTCGTGTTTACTCATGCCAGAAATGGCCAATTCACACTCAAGAAGGCATATCAGCTTCTTCAGATGTCATCTTACCCCACCACATCTCATGCCTTTGCAAATAAGGAATTTTGGACTTGGTTCTGGGGAATCTGGGCAGTTCCGCTACACACCTTGTTTTTTTACTGGAAAGCATTATGGAATGCGTTGCCTGTCAGGAGCATGCTAGCAACCAGGCTCTCATCAGTTGATGCTTCCTGCCCACTTTGTACTCAACATGAAGAAACATTTCTTCATATGCTTCTTCACTGCCCGCAAGCATCTCAGGTTTGGACTCACTCCAACCTTGACATTACTATACTCCTGCCTGCACAATCATGTGCTCACCTACTCACACTTCTCAGATCATCCTACTCTACTGAGCACACATGCCAGTTCCTTATTATGGGTTGGTGCATATGGAAGGCACGATGTGAGAAAATTTTCGAAGGCCACGATATCACACACCAAGCTGTGCTACAACAGGCTCATACTTATCTCACACAAGCCAAAATGTGTAGAATCCTTTTGCACTCCCATCAGCACTCCCCATTGCCAAATCCAGCATGCACTCCGCAATCTTCTCATATACTGTGCTGGCTAGACGGTTCTTTTGCACCACCGGATGAGGGAGGTATGGCTTTTGTTATCTATAACGGGTCCGAACTTTTGGCTTATGGTGTTAGGCACTCTTCATGTTTCTCGCCACTCCAAATGGAGGCTGAGGCACTTCTTTGGGCAGTTCAGCATGCTATTCAATCTTCTTATCAAATGATTAATTTCTACACGGATAGCACTGAACTTGTGTATCACATGAACTCAAAAGAACCACCTATTAGTGCAGAATGGCAAGCACATCGACCCATTTTTGAACTTTGGCTACTCTTGAAGACCCAGATACAATATTGTGTATCTTACACACCTAGGGAAGAAAACAACGAGGCTCATCAACTGGCAAATCTCGCACGTGTTACTAAACTTGATTACATGGGTTTCACACGACCTATGTTTCAAGGCTGTTAGATCACTGTTTTCTTTCTCCTTGTGTTTATTATCTAGATGCAGAATCTCATACTCTGATGAGAGACTATCTGTAACAGCATCTCTGTACATTATCGTTATGTTAATGAAAGCCTATGGGCATCATTTCAAAAAAAAAAAAAAATTAGCTGAAAAAGGTGGGTTAAATAAATCATTCTGCGATTTCTGTTTTCTTTATCAAAGCTTCCTTAATTCATTGCGATTTCTCACAGAAGAAGAACAATAACTGAATGTTTTCTTTGTAGGAAGCTTCAACAGAATAGATCCATCTTAACAAGCTCAATGACGGCTGAGATGAATACAGAATACTTGTAATTAGCTTGTCAATGTTGTCATATTGAAAAAAAAAAAAAAAAACAATAAAACAAACTTTGATCATGAAGAACATATACGAACCTCACAGGAGGTCCAATGCAAAGCCAAATTTTAACAAAATTCTCAACTAATTCCACACTGCTAATTAATTGGTACATATGAAGAATTTTTCTAACAGTATAGGAGCTTGTACAGTTAATTTCTGCCAATATTATACACATATTTTGCATTCATCTTTCTTTGTTTATAATAATTGAACCAATAAATGTCTCCTATTTTGCTATATATCTATCTGTCAGTATCTTCCATTGCTATATTTACAGTGACTATTCTTTGACAGACATCAAAATACACTCAAGCCTCTTTTTTTTTTCTATAATCCATGCAGGGTTAATTATAACAAATTAACAATCCCTAATATTAAAGCTATATACATAGTTTTGACAGCAAATACAACCAGAATTGCTGCCCTGGAGACAAAAATTTTGTCCAAATTTATACATTTTCAAATCTAACAACATAAAAAATCTTATGATAAAATTAGAGGATAATTAACCATACAAAAAATCTAACCATAAAAATCTGATTGGCAGATGAAGGAAATAACAGTATAAAAACATCTTTGAAAGTTGAAACAGAAATTGAATTGCAAGTTCAAACTAAGTCTGTATATATTGATCATCTATAAAGTCTCCCACGGTAACAAATGTTGTTGCTGCCAGTTTAACGGGATCGAGATCACCTGCTTTTCTTTATCCGACGGTTGAGAAACACCAAAGTACTTTGAGATCGGTGCAGCAAACACCGAAGTACTTCGATATCAGTGTGACAAATAGATTCCGACCATCCGATCGGAAAAGCACACCCTACTGCATAATGTATGCCATCCTAAACTTGGCGCCATATGCAGCAAAGCCTAAAAAAAGCAAATGATATCAGTCCAAGCTTGCATCCAAATCCAATCAAACAAATTAGGAATTTGCACTGAATTATGCATTCCCTCCCATTGATATAACCCTTGATCTGTTGATCAGTGATCACCATCAATTTATCCCCTTTTGCTTGCCTTATATAGTTCCTCCCCTATCTCTGCCAGTCCTTCAACCCGACAATTCCCCGCGCTCTCCGTATCGATCCCGTTTCAAATTAACCTCGCATCCAATGGCGTCGAACACAATGTACGCCGCCACATTCTTCGCGGTGCTATGCATAGTTGTTCTCCCTAGTGCGTCTGCGCACAACATCACCAGAATCCTGTCGCAGTACCCCGAGTTCGGGCAATTCAACGCGCTCCTTTCGCAGTCAAAAGTGGCCGAGGAGATCAACCGCCGCCAGACGATCACCGTCATGGCGGTGGACAACGGCTCCGCCTCTGCCTTCTCCGGCCTCGACGCCGACACCCTCCAGAAGGCCCTCTCCATCCACGTCATCCTCGACTACTACGACGACGCCAAGCTCTCGACCCTGGCCAAGAACACCACCCTCCTCACCACGCTCTTCCAGTCATCTGGCATCGCCAACGACCGCATGGGCTTCCTGAACTACACCAGGCGTAAGGCCGACGGTAAGTTGCTCTTCGGCACTGCTGAGCCCGGCTCTCCCCTCAGCTCCGCCTTCGTCAAGGTCGTCGCTGTTCGCCCCTACAACATCTCTGTCATTCAGGTATTGATCGGTCGGTTGCTAATTCATCAATCCTTTTTTTCAAAAATATATAAAAAAATCACAAAAAATCTTAAAAATAGAAAAAAGTTTACAGAAGTATTATTTAACTTATAGACATTATGTTATGTCATTGTATAATTAAATTGAATATAATAGAATTATGTTTCCTATTATATTCAATTTAAGCGACATTTGATAGCTTTTTAAAGACCCGTAAAATTACAACCGTTAAAAAGTGTATAAAACCTTGATAAGGCATCAAACGATATTCAAATTAATTGAAACTCGAAACATTATCAATCTATAAGACTTATAAGTAATGCATCCATAAAACTTTTTTTCATATTTAAGATTCTTAATTTTTTACGGTCTTTTAAAAAGTCTATTGTCAAGATTGTCAATACAGCCATCGTCAATAAATCCCTCCTCATTATACAATGACATGACATAATGTCTTGATTCGATAAATAACAGTGATTAATTTGTTGATCAATTACACTAATCCTTATTCCTTAAAATTCAACAAGAAAAACAGAAATGATTGATTGTTTGATTTATTGATTATGATATGCACAGGTCACGAATGCAATCGTGCCACCCGGCCTCGGCGGGAACCCGCAGCCGGTGCCGGTCGCTCCCGCAACCCCGCCACCAGCTGCGGCCCCTAAGGCCAGTTCTTCCCCGGCCGACAGCCCGGCAGCAGACGCACCTGACACAAGCGCAGATGCGCCAAGCCCAGCTGCGGATGCCCCGGTTGCAGATAGCCCGGCTGCAGACTCACCAGCCAAATCTCCCGCCGACTCACCTGCCGACTCCCCGGCAACAGCCCTGACCGCTGACAGCCCCGCCGGTGGCGACGATGAGGCTGACAAATCATCGGCCGGGCAGGTGGTTGCCGGTGCCGTCGGCCTTTTCGGGGCCCTTGTGGTGGGTGCTCTTTGGTGAACTTGATCAATGTATCACTTGGATGATCGATCGCTTGATTTTGAATTGTTGGGTTCATAAATTCGTATCTTTATATCTGTTATTAATTAAGCGATTTATCAATCTATCGAGTAATTTGGTTGTTTTGTTGTGTATGTATATGTAGAAGGCTAGGAGCTTCACTGCTCAAGCTAGTTCTTTATCAATTGCACTTTTATATATGATGTCACCTTGCCTCTCATACTGACTATGAATTTCCAAACAAAATGCGCGCAATGAACAAAAGTAAACTATAATGAGTAGGGATCAAATAACCATGTTTAAACATGGTGACCGATCGGTGACCATAAAATTAAATCTGAAATAACTACAATTTAAATTGTTAAATGACAAAACTAATTGATAAGTTGTATATATCATATTTTTATGTGTACACAAAAAAATTATATAATTTTGATTTTATTTACATATGCATCAAGCATTAACAAAAATCGACGGTTCAAATTTTATGATTTTTTCTCCTCTCTTGATGACTATTGAAACAATGTTAAAACTTTATCATTTTTGTATGTATGTTATTTAGATGATTTAGAATACATCTAACAGTTTAGATTTGTTAATTTATATATAAATAATAAAATGGTCACTACGGTCACCAACATTCATGGTTATTGGATACCTCCTCAACTATAATATCCATTTCTGTGTATATATATATGCAGACTGCAGTACCAATATTTCTCTACAATGTCAACATACATACATAGTGATTGATATATATATTTTAATTATCTATGTGTTAACCAGTTGCCTGATGGGATATAATTACAAAGCATATGATTCGTTTGTTTCTTTATCCCTACTTCATGGATAGTGTATCTATATACTAAAATTACTAACTTTTGTTCAGTCTTATAAATGAACAACTTTGTATGTCAAGCGATTAAAGAATGACCAAAAAGTTTGAGGTCATCAAATTAATTGAGTTAGTTTTTTCAAAAAAAAAAAATTGAATCAGCCATGCTGCGGATTGATATCTTTGTTTTTTATATCTTAAACTCTTAATAGTCTATCCAAAATGTCTCAACCCTAATAAAGGAAGTTGGATTTTTTGACATGAAATTTCTATTTTTTCCCAATAAATAAATCCAGCCATTGATTGTTTACTTAGATATATATTGATCACCATCGTTGAGGCCCATACCAATTTTCTCAATTTAAGGCACATTACATATTATCTTAAAAAATTTATAATAAAAAAAAACAATTTCAGCCAAAAACAAGGCGTGGGCTCTTTACTAATAAAAATTAATTTGTAAAACAAATTATATATTATTTATATATTTTTATATAGTGGTGCTACAGTGCACCAACTTTTTATTTTAGAAAAAAGTTGGTATGTTTTCATCCGTCAGATTAAATAATGGCTTTAGCGGAAATCAAGCACACCCCATTGTTAAAAGAGGAATGTTCCAGTGCCACAAGTTTTTGTGTTACAAGATGCTACAAACTCACTTTTTTTAGTTATATTTCAAAATTTTGCAATCAAATTTTAAATCAAAACCGTTTATATTATTTATGTTCATGAAGAATGTATGTATATAAAATTTGATAAAATTTGGAGCTCATTTTATACTAAATTAAGTGGCTTAAAAAATGAATGAATCTAATTAAATTTTTATACATCATCTTTAACCCACTTAATCTAGTACAAAATGAATTCCAAAGTTCATGAAATTTTATATACATACATCTCTCATAGACATAAATAGTATTATGGTTTTAATTTGAAATTTGAATGCAAAATTTTGAAATATAAAAGAATGAGAGGAAGGGTAAAAAACAAAAGAATGAGAGGTTTGACTGGAACTCAAAAGTGTGAACTCTGAGACTCAGAGGAAGGGTAATTAGGGGGGATGGAATCAATTATGCAATGAACAGCTGTGGTATAAAGGTCATGAGTTTGGTAATTAATCAATCTGCCGGTTGCGTGGATCAATTAAAGGGAGGCTAGTCACGTGACATGCATAATAATCCTTACTTCTAATAAAAGGATAAGGATCACCTGCTTTTCTTTTTAGAAAAGCATGTCCTGCTTTCTTTTATCCGACGGTTGAGAAACATCGAAGTACTTTAAGATCGGTGCATCAAATACTTAAGTACTTTAAGATCCGTGCGACAACTGATCCTGACCATCCGATTGGAAAAGCATGCTCTGCTTTTCATTTTAGAAATGCACCAAATTTTTATTTAATAAAAGGGGATTAGATTTTTTGACATGAAAATTCTATTTTTCTCAAAAAAAGAATCTCAATTAATTGTTTACTTTGATTAATCACCACTACTGACGTACGTATCATTTTGGAGTGGGTGAGAAATTATCATACAACCCTTGTAGAAAATCTCGTTCAGTATATACTAATGTTTGATGATAGAGACAGAGACTTACAAGTTTTAATGTTTGATGATACGTCTATATACTAATTTTTTTTTTATCAAGTTTTAGTTTTTCTATTTTTTTTTAAGATTTATATACACTAGCAAAAAACCCGCCCATTTGGGCGGACCTTTTAAACTAAATTCGAAACAATGAAATATTTATTTTAGTATTATGTAGTACAAATAGAAAGATAGAATTATAAAATTGAGTGAAGCGTCACGAACTCTTCATATTAGGAAGGAGCAAGGCCGAAGTCTATCGGTCAAGCACACTGGAGTAGAAGCGAAGTGTTGCAGTTTCTTCATATGAGGTTATGGATCAAAGATAAGTACCATTATGAATCTCAAATAACAAAAGTAAAAATTGAAAAGCAATATTATTTTACTTTAATTCGATCACAAAGAGGAAAAGGGAACAATAATTGGACTGGGAGAGACGACGATACATTCGACAGAAAAGGTGTTGGGAGTGATAAGACAGTAAAATGAAAAAGTCATTGGTTCGATCTATGGGAGCAGGGTAATACTTCTTCTCCATTTCAGAAGTAAACTTAGAACAAAAAGGATAATCATTTTCTTACGTTCTTTTTATAAGAGTATAGATATAGATATAGATAGTTATATACTAACTAACTGTATAACCATGTCAACTGATCCCTTCCTTAAAGAAAAGACTTCAACGAGTTCAACTATTATATATTTCGGGCTTGATAACTGCACCCCTTAACCGCACCCCAATATAATTTTACATTTCCCAGATAATAACAGAAAAGGCGGTTATACTAACACGCAAAAGTGTTTATACTAACCACCAATAGTGTTTATACAAATAACTGAATGTGTATCAAAGAGGTGGAGCAATAGAGGTGTGACCAGAGATGGGGGTGGAGGTGCGGCCGGAGGGTGCGGAGGTGCGGCCGGGTGGAGATGGGCAGAGGTGGTATGGTGGTGGGAAAGAAATCAATGGAGGAATGATGAAGAAAAGAAGGAGAAAGAAAGAATAGTAATTGGGTGCAAATAAGGGGTGTAGTTAAGGGGTAACAATAATTTCTCTATATATTTTTACTTCAAAATTATTGCCTAGAGTTCCGAAATGACACTACCTGTTTAGCTGCTAATTAAGCTGTAGCAATTGTCAATTATCGGTGTCATTGGAATTGAAAATGAACTATTAAGATATGATTATACAGTGAAACTCTATAGTCAACTATATATGTCTTGACTTGTGCAATAACAACACTTCTATACTTACAAGTTACAACATTGTCTGTAGGGGTGTACAACGGGCGGGTTGGTGATATTTTATTAAAATTTGAATCCAACCCGACTATACCGGGTTGACAAAAATTTTTACTCAACCCACCCGTAACCCAACCCGACCCATCTATTTTTTGAAGTACGGGTTTTTACGGATTATGCGGGTTAGACGGGTTAGATATATTACATATTTTATACTACTTGCTATTTTTTTTCTTAAATAGGCATAACAAAATTAATAAATATACACAAAATAGATAGCCGGATCATGCGTATTTCTTTTACTGTGGAGAATAGTAATCAAAGACCAAAAAATAACAATACATTTGCATATAGCATCTTTGGACTTGGTTCTTGTCCAGTGCGTGGTTTCCTTCAAGTCGCCATCATGGATATTAATTGGAGAAGAAGCACAACACTAATTAATGGAGGAATTAATATTGATTTATGGTAATTAGTCTCCTATTTGAGGCAGTGGCAGATTTGAATGGGGTTTGGAATATTTTCCGAGGTGAGAGAGCGTGCATGAGGGAATTGATAACTAATCAACGTGAGGGACAGGAGAGACCAGCAGTAAATGCAAATTATATGCCGGGTCCGGGGTACAAACGGGTTATTTGGACCAAACCCGCGATCCAACCCAGATGACCGGGTACATCAAAATGCAAACCCGTACCCGCCCCACTTAAGTCTCAACCCAACTAAAAACAGGTCGGGTCGGACGGGTCAAACGGGTTAGACGGGTTGATGGGTTTTATGTACACCCCTAATTGTCTGTGCAACGATCCAACGATAACGGTTGTTTTGAAAAACACAAATAATATTATCATAAAAGTGAATGCAGTTTTGTACAAAATACAAAAATATAAAATAAAATATCTTCTAACAGTAAATGCAGTTTTAATGACTATTTGCTCAAATAATATTATAATAAAATGTAGGAATCCCATAACAACTATATATATTAACAACTACTTTTTTAAAATAAATTTATGAAAGAGAAATCTTAAAAATGATGAATCATTCGTAAACAAATTCATAAATAAACAAACTGATTTTGTTTGAAGTTCATTGAATTAGAGTGTCATTTGATAATCTATGAAAAATTATCAAACTGTATGATAATTACAAGAGAAAATCTTCTTACCCCCTTCTTTTGTCCCCCTTAAATGTCTCCCACCAAGATTCCATTAAGATTCTAATTCAAGAATCAGATTCTCACTAATTACACATTTATTTTGACTCTAAAAGTCGGGTCCCACCACTTAATAGTCAAATGTGTCGTATCATAGCGTTATTGTAAATAACTATCTACGCAGATCTGGTGTTCATACTTCCCATGATAAAGTGTTCATAGTCATCGTAATTGGTGTTCACACCTACGCATCGAAGATTCTGCGTGAGTCGTCCAAGATTTCACGTTCTAGTGAATGATTCTGTTAGGACTGGTCAAAGATTCTACGTTCTGGTGAATGACCATCCGCCCCAATTTGAGTGTTCATAAAATGTATTGTCGGGTGTTCATATCTATTGTATTGGGTGTTCATACCTTATGTACAATAGGGTGTGTTGTTGGGGAAATTTAAGGGGGATTTTTCTTGGGGTACAGTAAGCATACCCCTAATTACAATGGTCTAAATTGATTCTTGATGAAGTGTTTATTGAAACTCAAATTTAATTAAATTTAAAACACAATCGATATATATGTACATGTTTGTACATATTTTATATTTTGAAGAATTTTTGTGAATTTATTTGAGAGTGGTTGTCAAAGTTGTGTTCACTCGAAAGTGTACTGCTTTTAAATCCCTACTAAACCGTAATCTAGTCGCAAGCGTACGACTAAGTTGTAGCGTAGTGCGGGGTCAAATCCACAGGGACAGTTGGCAAACCGGACTAGACTTTGTTTATCCCTAAAACTAGGGTTTGTTCGTAGTTTGGGTGATGTTTTTTATATTTTCTTAAATTAATAATAAATGTAAAAAAAGATAAAATGCAATAAGATAAAAGCATTTCTAGGATGTCGGACTAGTCGTCACTCAGCCTCGTATCACGCTAACCATCCTTGTCACGGACGATTCACACGACCACTGAACTGCGCTCTCGCTTCTGTCAGACAGAAGTGTACCGGTCGTCACTCTCGCATACAACCGGTGCGCAACACAAGTAAATTGATTTCTACGAATTCTTGGTGTTAACACGTTTAGTTCTGGTTTAAAACAATATCAAGCACCAAACCTCAGCTCTCGCTTGCTGGCTTAATTCCTAACACAATTCAATCCACCACAAGTATAGATTCCGACTCTCGCCTGTAAACCTAACCTATGCCCCGGTATTGGTGCCCCAAGGTGTACCTCCCTCTCAGGTAGTGTAAGGCTCAGCTCTCGCGTTTTGCCTGATTGCCCTCTCGGATCTCTAACCCACCTCGCGTACAAACTAAACCCAATCGCGCGTGTACTACGGCTTAAAACCTAGAGTATGGCCAATACTTACTGGTTACCGGTCCGAACGCACAACCGAAAGTTTAGCATGCAATCACAATAATACACAATACACAGAGAACTAAAATAAAAGATAACCAAGAAACTTTATAAAAATCAAAAACCAAGTTATGACATTATCATAATCCTAAAAACTGGGAGTTTAGCCGGACATGGCCAAATAATCAATCGAACACATAGTTATACAAGTCATCGTACACACAAGAGTACACAAATCTATCTCTAAAAGCAAGTAAAAGAGAAAGAACATTATGAAGAACCGCTCCGTGTGTGCATTCACTCGTCGTCCCTCGTCGGCTCGCCGGATCTCGCCCGTCAAGCCGCCGTTCGGCCTCCTCTTTGGCTCGGCTTCACCCCCAAGAAATCCCCTCTCAAATACCTCTAAGGCGGCTCTGAAAATTTGTTTGAAAGTTGCCAAAATCGCTGCTCCAATCGAGATTAAATAGCCATCAAATCAAAGATTGTTTCCATCTTTGTTCTTGCCTCGGCTGTAACCCTTACGGACCGTAAGGGTAGACCTTACAGACCGTAAGGGGCGGCTCCAGGTCCAGAATGCTCCGAAATCTTCACGTCTCACTCCATTGGACCTAAAACAACCAAAAGCAGAGAAGTAACTGGAAAACACAAGAAAATGCATGTAATCGGGTACAAATGTCAATGATTTGGATTAATTATGTAGGTGTTTTCCTAGGTAAAAGTGTGCATTTTTTGGTGCGATCAACTCCCCCAAGCTTATTTCTTTGCTTGTCCTCAAACAATGGTATCCTAGGAAAAGGGCTAGTTCCAAATGGCTAACCTTAATAAAATTTTTAAACATGGGCTATTCTCAGGGAATTCTAACATGTTTTTGCTTTGAGTTCGGGCTTTTTGGAACTTTTCTTGGTAATTCTCTTTTATTTTCCTTTTCACTCCACAAGTGCCTTACTTTTGAAACAATTTTCCAAGTACTCTTTTGAAACAATTTTCCTCCCCGTGTGATCCTAACTTACTCAAAGGAAAAATCTACTAAAAGAAGAAAAGGGAAAAATATGATGCTCATCCTGAACCTCGCGCGGGATTTATAAAGTTTGTACCCATGCGCTTATGAGGTTACCTCGTGTCAATGTTGGGAATAGGTTAACCCCTTGGCTAGGCCTGACACTTATTAGAGGCTTAACTTTTCACTTTATTCTACTTTTTCTCTCTTTTTTTTTTTATGTGCGAGTGCATGTGTACCGACATATTTGAACCGTGGTAGACTCAATACTGCATTTGGCTTTGATTGCTTTAGACCCCATGACAGAGTCGAGATTTGAAATTTGTAACTTTAACTTTGAAAAACCACGAGTCACCGGTGATCAGCCACACACAACACCCTCGTTGTCATAGGATTGTCACATTAAAGAAAATAAAAACCCTAAAAGGTCGCAGGTTTCCCTCTTTTCGATATAAAATCACATGGAAAGGCCAAAAACTAAAACCTCATTATTCAAACAATATCACACAACATGAACTTCAATTTGATACAAGAGTCTCATTTTCAATGTACCGTGGGTTAGTTTGAAAAAGGTTTGCACAATTCCCTTTCATAATTCCACTGAAAACCCTGTAAATAGGCAATTAAGTACCAACTCAAATAATCCCTTGTTTTGATTTCCCAATTTTGAATTTCCCATGTTCAAACAATTCATTCACTAAAATTTGAAGACTAAAAACAAACAAAACCCTAAAAATATGCAAATGATGCAATGCAAATGCTGTCAGTTCCCAAGCCTTACGGACCGTAAGGTGCACCTGATGCAGAAAAACCAGAAAAGAAGAAAGAAAAAGAAAGAAAAGAAAAATGTAACTCGAAAACATGCAAAGAACTAGCTGGATTTGTCTCATGGCACGCAAAAATATACACAGTTCTTAGGGCAAAAACCTCAGTTCAATCCAAAGCATGAAACCCTCCCCCCCCAGCTAAAACCAAGCATTGCCCTCAATGCTTAATTTCTAAAATAAAGAGAATAAAGAGGAAAAAGGGTAAAGAATCATACCATTGTGCGGCTCATATGCCCAGCACACGAGTCGCAAGAGAAATGAAGGGTCTACTGAGGGGCAGCCCCTGGAGGTGCGTCGAAGAAGTAGGCGTAGGGGTTCCACTCCCCTTGGGTCGCCGCGTACTCGCCAAAGTCGGCCTCCACTCCCGCGACTCGGTTTGAGATCTGACTGACTGAAGTGGAGAGAGCGGAGAGTGCGAGGCCGTGCTCCTGCTGGGTCTGTCAAATCTGCTACACATCCTGGCATGATTTAGGAATGATTTATGATTATTGGATTTGATTATTTCTTATTTAATAACATGAATCTGTAACTGGTATGAGACGGATGCAGGTATGGTTGTCTTTCTTGTATGTATGGTCAGTGGCTTGACTTTTGAGCTAGTTGCTAGAAATTCAGTTGAATTATTGGAAAATTGTTAAGCAATCGGCAGGATTGCTTTGATTATTCGGGAATATTTATTAAATTGTTGATTTAATTTAATTATGGGGAAGCTGCGTCGTTAAATAACCAGTTACTCAGCTTTTTGCTGACTTTGTTTTGTTTCTGACGTAGGTTAGCTGCAGTGGCGGAACCAGGATGGTTTCGAAGGGGGTGCCGATATTTAGGAGGCTTTGCTTTGTAATACACATATGCAGACTAGTACATAGTCATTTAATTAAACTATCAAAATTCAAAATATTTAGTGAAAGATCAGTATTTGATCATCCATTTCATTTGCAGCATGAAGAGTGTGTCTTACTTGCTTCGTTTCATTTTATCTTGTCAAAATTTTTTCAGCAGAAGAAGGAAAGTACGAAAATTGTAACAACTATACTGGTATATTGTATGAGCTAGGCCCAGCTATAAATTTAATTATAATTGTTAAAGAAGTTTGATTTTTCTATTATTTGTGTCATGCAATAAGGTTTTAAATTGAATTTTATAGTAAGTTGCTGTGTAGATACCGAAAGGATGCCAAAATTGATACCGCATGGATCAATTAATATATATATTAAATAAATTGATATTTAAATTAACTCATTTAACATACAATGTATTTTGTATAGTATATAAAATACGCTGCACAAAATAATTAGCATAATAATAATATTAGTGTTAATAACAACTTATTTAATATGAATAGTTGTACAATTAGTGTCAATTTATAATATTTTTTAAATGTATAAAGGTCAAATTACCAAATATCACTTCCGCCGATCAGCATAAAATAGTTTTATAAGCTTGGGGGTTGTCAATTTTTTTTCGGCCAAGGTAGTGCCCGGGCACTACCGGGCACCACTACTAGTTCCGCCCCTGGTTAGCTGGACGAGGATCAGAATGCAAAGATACCATGGCTGGCGTCATATTTGGGGCGTGACACACCACACCTTTTCCAGGCTTCAAATCGTTCTGAAATCTCTTGGCAGCCTTGTACCTCTTGATTTGAATTTTTGTGGCAGCCCCCTCCCTTTTTTGCTTTGAATTCTTAGAGTGGCGGCTGGTTGAAGTGAAGGGCAGCAGGGACTTACCCCTTGGCGCTGCTACAGCCGATCCATCCTTCTTGGTGCTGACTCGGGACCACGAGCTCCTGCAGGCGGCTAGGGCAGGGGTGGTTTTTTTTTTAACTGATTTTTTTTTTTTTTGAACTGACTAGGGCAGGGGTGGTCGGTTCACCCCCTTCTTCCTTGACCACCGAGTGCTGCAGGAGGGTGCAGGTGGCTCGGCTCAGTGGACTCAGAGGCATGCTCGTCCTGGTTGCTAAGTTTGGTGAGTTTCACTTTTCTTCTCTTGGGGTTGTCGAGCTCGAGTGAGGAAGCGACAAGGAGGAGAGGCAGGAGACTGACTTTGGTGCCTTCGGCTGAAAGCAGTGCACAAAGGCCGAATGAATTGTGGGAGCTTGGCAGCGAGTCGGCTTACGAGCTCTTGGCGCAGGCACCTCTTTCCCTTTTCTTCAATCTGCTTTTGCTTCTATTTTTCCGTTTGTTTGATTCAGCAGCGTGGGCTGAAGAGGAGAAGAGGAGCAGACCAAGCCAACAATGGGCCATGAACTAATCACATTGGAGTCATGACTTTCAGCAAGAGCCCATCTTCAATTTCTTGCTGTTGTAGGCTCGTGACCAGAAAATCTTTGCTATTTGAAGCCCAGTCCAAGGAGAAGAAAGATATAGGCTTGATTGCCAAATTAATTTGAAATGCAACTATCATCTCAATTAATTTGTTTCATTAGACACTGTAAAGTCAACTCGACTTGCTTAATCATAAGCACCCCTTAAATGTCTCTAATGAATTATAAATAAGTAAACAAATATTTTAATGAAATATTTTATTTTCATTTCATAAAATAAGTTTTACTTCATTTGTACTTTCACTCGGATTTGCAATTTTTATGCGCCATCCGATTTCCAGAATTGCAATTTCTTGTAATTTGCCAGGTTATTTTCTTTGTATTACACCCTTATGTATTTTAGGTGTCAACAGATCCAATTTGGATCAGAGGGCCCTCATCGATCCAATGGATGGAACGGCTAAGATTATTTTAAAAAATCCCTCTAAAAACCACAATCGTCAGATCGCGATTGGAGGTCCTCGGATAGTAGCCGATACGGCCTCCACCGCTTCACCGCCTCCTTTCTCTCCTTCAACGCTTCTCCGTTACAACTTAAACCCTTTCCCCAATATTGCGTTTTCCCGCGACGCCGTCTCCTACGGTCAGCACACCTAAAACCCCTTGTCTAAAAACCCTAGACAAGTCGCTTCGTCGGAGGAGTGTCTTGACTCTTGAGAGAGGGAATTAAAAGATGCAGAACGGCTAAGATTATTTAAAAATATCCCTATAAACACCATAATCGTCAGATCGCGATTGGAGGTCCTCAGATCGTAGCCGATACGGACTCCACCGCTTCACCGACTCCTTTCTCTCCTTCAACGCTTCTCCGTTACAACTTAAACCCTTTTCCCCGATATCGCGTTTTCCCGCGGCGCCGTCTCCTACGGTCAGCACACCTAAAACCCCTTGTCTAAAAACCCTAGACAAGTCGCTTTGTCGGAGGAGTGTCTTGACTCTTGAAAGAGGGAATTAAAAGATGCAGAACAGCTAAGATTATTTTAAAAAATCCCTCTAAAAACCACAATCGTCAGATCGCGATTGGAGGTCCTCGGATCGTAGCCGATACGGACTCCATCGCTTCACCGCCTCCTTTCTCTCCTTCAACGCTTCTCCGTTACAACTTAAAACCCTTCCCTGATATCGCGTTTTCCCGCGGCGCCGTCTCCTACGGTCAGCACACCTAAAACCCCTTGTCTAAAAACCCTAGACAAGTCGCTTCGTCGGAGGAGTGTCTTGACTCTTGAGAGAGGGAATTAAAAGATACAGAACAACGATGTCATATGGGATGTCATCAGGCAACACCGCTGCACCACCAAAATTGTAAACAGTATATATCTTCATCTCCATTACTTCATAAGTTAAATACATATATAATTTTCGGATACTTGGAAAAATACTTGGAAAATCATGACATGTATATTTTCATCTTTTATTTTATTATATTATTTTTCTTTTACTCAAGATTAATCCAATTGACATGTATGATTGATTATATGTAATGCATGCAAGTATATATGACATGTGTTTTTATATGTATATAAGAGGAGGAGATCCACTTACACCAAAAATTTTTGACATAAAAGTTATACCAAACCATATAAATTTATAAAAAATCTTTTACAAACATATTTATTCACTTAAGAGTTAAGGTTGATTATGTTTAAAATTTCATTCAATTTGGGTGTCATTTGATATTTCCATTAAGAATCATTAAATTAAGATCATAGTAATTACTATAGAAACTCGATGGTTCTTGATAGAATATCAAATGACACTCAAATTAAAATGTTGAAACGAAATCAATCTGTAATTAAGTAAATGAATATGCTTACTGACCAAACGTAGATATTTCTGCCATTCACACCGATAATGGAGAGGAATCATATTAAAGCACATAAACTCAAAGAGACTGTGCTCCCAATGAGACGTGAATATATAGGGAGGTCATTTTGTCTCAGTTGGCAGATCTTACTTATCTGTGTGATAATTGTGGTATTATGTGCAAAGACTTGTTTGATGTTGGTGTGTTGTTTTTTTTGTGGAATACTATTGGTATATATAATGTTGGGAGTTAAACAAAGCTAGGTGATTTATTAACTATTTTTTTTTTTTACTAAAATGTGAGGTCAAGAATTTGTTTATGCAAACAATTATTCCTATGGCTGCTCTTATATCTATTTATGTGCTCTCACATTCAAGCTAGGTGTTTTAAGATTTTGTTGATAAGGCCATATTAGTGATCTAGCATATCGGCTATTTTATCTATCATCTCGATATTATGTTTACTTAAGGTTCTTTAGGGCAGATTCCTTTACTGCTCCAATTCCTTTGTTTTTTAAACAAAATGAGAAAATTTATAAAAAAATTTTGAACATACTTTTTTTAAATAACTTTGTTTTTTTTTAAAAAACAAAAAATTGCAATTTATTTTTTTTAAATAAGTTTTATTTTATAAGTTTGAATAAATTTCCTTTTTTTTTTTAAATTCACAACTTTGTACATTCTTTGCCAACTTTTGTAAGTTTGAATAAGTTTTATGTTTTTCTATTTTGATATGTTAAAAGAAGTGAAGTAAAATATAATTTTAGAAACTAAGAAACTTGTAAGTTATAATTGAAATAATATTAGATTTTTTTTAAAAACAACAAAGGGCGGGCATGGGCGGGTGCGGGGGGTGGGCACAGGCGGGTGCGGGGGGCGGGCACGGGTAGGCGAAAGGCACGGGCGGGAAGGGCGACGACGGGCGGGCGGGTTTCGGGGGGCGACAACAAATATCCAGACCCTTGCTCTTCGAGACCCGCCCGCCCGGACGAGGATTGTGGGCCCGGGCGGACACGGGCGGGAAGCACAACACTAAGCCGGCCCAACAATTAGAAGTCAATATTGAATATATTGCATGAATATTATTAGAGATAAATGGAAAGAAAGCAAGAAATATGCTAATAGGATTTAATTAGGCAGCCCATTTGCGCACACAAAATCAATTAACATAAAGCACCTCTGTGTAACAAAGAGTAATAGAAATAAATAAGAATTTCAACATGTTTGTCACAAAAACACCTACACAGAAGATCTTGATTGTGAAAAATTATGCTATAATTGTTATCTTATCTCCGATCTTATCATTTTAATGTGAACCGTTCGCTTAAATTTTAAATCAATCTAAGCTATTAACGAATAAGGACAACTAAGGAGTACAGATAGAGATAGAGATTATATATTCTGTGAAGTGTCCATTAATAAGACTATTTGTACTGACATTTCAAAGAAGTGATTAATGAGTTAAAAATTCTGTTGTTCGGTATGTTAAAAATAAAATATGTATTAGATAATGTCATCAAGATTTTAAACTATGAATAATTTGAAAGCCAGGCAGGGGCGAATCAGAATTTGAAGTTGGGGGTGCCGAGACATCGAGGGACAAAAAAACACCAAATACAGAAAAATAATTGGGTTACGGTGTTATGCGCTTATATCTCAACAACCATAAATGGTCGATCCGATTCAACCTATGTATTTTACATATTGAAATCTTATAAGATATAATTTTTTTATTTATTGAGATTGCAAACTATTTTTAACTATTTTTGAAAGATGACAAAAATATAATAATAAAATAATCTATTTGGAATTAAATTCCGGTTGTTTTTTGCAAAAATCTTTAAAAAATGTAAAAAAATCTAAAAAATTGAAAAAAATTGTATTCAATAAGATTTCGATATGTGGAATGCGTCGGTCAAATTGGATCGGTCATCGAAGTGTGGTTGTTGAATGTTGAGATACGAGTGTATAACACCAACGTCATTTTATTTTGTATAACACCGTAACCCAACACTACATAAATATAATTAAAAGTAACAATTTTTGAATAAATATATAACAATACATCTTGAAAAAAAAGACTAATTAAATAAGTTTAAAATTATAGGATCTCTTAAATTTTGATATTTGAGAGAGGTCACAGGGGGTAGAAAAGAATGGGGCAAAACCAAAAACAGAAAGTGAATTAATCGGCTTATAAAGAAACCAACAAAATTTTAGAATGGAAGCAATTGCGGTTTTCAAAAGAAATAATCTATCATTAATTGATGGCTAGTGGGCCTTCAGCCTTCTAAATTGGATTACTTCTTTCTATATGTTTTACATTATATTAATTTTAATCGTTAAGGTATAAACATAAGAGCAGAGTTTTGGAGTGCCAAATCAACTTTTTTCTATAAAATATAATCAAATTAATGCTCTAAGTACACAATTTCTAAAATTTTGGAGGTGCTCAGCCCGGCGGCCCTCTTTGTCCCTCCTCATTCTGCCCCTGATGAAGCCAGGTATATGCAAATTTTTCTAATGAAAGTATTTTGCTTCAGCGGAAAAATTCAATCTGCATGAAGTAAATTACTTGTGTGTATCTATACTTCATAAATAAAGAGGAGTAGATTTTTAAGCACCTCAACTATGCCACATCATTACTCTTATCAACAATTGATTTCGTTTAAAATTCTTCATCTACTTTGATCCAATAGCCAATGTTTTTTTCTCTCCCCGTTAAATTGAATATGCATTGACTGCCTTTAATTGGTATGGAATTGCATTGTCAAATATGTAAGATTGTATGGCATCTAGATAGTACAGAGTGCTTTTCTACCAAACTAAAATCTTCTGAGGTATTGACATTTGACACCATCTATTTTTAAAGCATCAAATATACATCTTTTTTTTTTTTTATAATCTCCTCTCTCTTCTGACTTGTTAAAATTAGTTAAATATCTGACTGACCCAACTTCAACAAACCTGTTTGACTGATTGTATTCCTTGATCCAATATGACTTCCTAGTGTACATTTTTCCATTAATCAAACCTAGTGTACCACAAAAAAAAAAAAAAAAAAAAAAAAAAAGATACTGATCACTTGCACTTACGAGTGATCTCGGAAAGAGGTCGGATCTCTGAACATTTCACCCGGTTCCTGAGACAAATAGAGTCTGTAATTCAAACATGTAATGCATATATATTCAATATTTCATAGACTACACAAACTAAAAGTGAGCATCCTTGCACATATAAATACCTAATTAAGTACTATGATCGCTTAAGATCTGATCATGGTCATGCATTGACTTATTATAGGAAATGGCCGCGACCAGCTATTCTACAATTTGTGGTGCTCCTGAAATAAACAAATTATCAAGTTTAGCAAAACATGAGGCTGAGGCAAGCAAATGAATTTTCTTTTAAGTGGGATGTACTGTTAATTAATTGTTAATTTAACCACCAAGCAATTAAATTTTCTTTAGTTATTTTTTTTTATTTTTATTTTGTTTAGAAAATAATGAGCTAGACCAAGTAAGATACATACTACATGGAGTATACAGTCCAAAGAGATTGGTTGGAATATTATATTGTTGGAATATTGCATTGCTCATCCGTGATAATTGGTTGTGCCCCTTGCAATTCATATTAGAATTCAGGAGGCAACCAATTAGCAAACACAATTAATTTTAATTAACATAGTGTCAATAACGGAAAAGAAAAATTACCATGCAAATTACCATTTAGGGGACCTGACCTGCTTGTGAAGCCTCTTAAGGTTCATAGACAGCACTCTTCATTTTCACTAATAAAAAAAATGTAATAAGAAAATTGCAGAAAATGAAAATTGAAAGAAGCCTGATTTTACAACTTAACAAAATAGACATATCAAATTGTAATAAGAAATCTAGATAAATGTACATATGTAATGTTGGGATGATATTATTGTCACAAAAATAAAAAAGTAGAAAACTAGTATTACAATCTGGAGCGTTAGATCAAAATAGACAAATCAAATTTGTTATAAAAATTACCTGCCAAAATCTAAATTGGGTCGATCAAAATCCATTTGGTTTTATCGAATGGCTCAAATAATAATAATAATAATAATAATAATAATAGCAGCAAATATTTTGATGACCATAATAAATTAATAATAGCAGATACATACCGATCCCATAGACTAAGTATAGCAAGTGCTCTCAAATTTCCTTTCAAAAAGAATTCCCCTTCCTTAAAATGAATAAAATGCAGGGAAAGGGAATGAATAAGTTGCAGAGAAAGAGAAAGATATAATCATATAGCCAGCCGCTTCTTGAAGAGAGCTGCTGGCTGCTGCTGTCTGATTAATTTGTACCAGAATTCTCCTTGATCTGCATCAAACCGTCAGAAACTCTATCAGGTCCGGACCAGTTTACTTACTGGTATATCCTGTAATCTTCTTCTTCTTTTCTTTTTTTTCTTTTTTTTTTTTTGTTTGAATTGTTTTGCCTGAGAATTACTGGTAAAATTCTCTCTGATCCGCATCGATCGTCAGGAATTCTATCAGGTAATCAACCATTCACACATACCTTTAAATCTGTCTCCATTAATTACGAACATAACATATGCCTTTTAAATCTGTTTGTTACTTGTGAATCCTTTATTTATTTATATTTTTTTAGTTTGTTTTGTCTGAGAATTACGGTGCTTGAGAACAATTCACACACATATACTGTTAAATCTGTCTCCATTGATTCACATATATATATATATATGCTTTGTATGTTATAGAAAATATGGCTTGTTGGTCAGACCTTGCCAGTGACCTGCTTGAGCACATAACCGGCCTCCTCGCATTGCCCGATCTTCACCGGTTCAGCGCCGTGTGCCGACATTGGAGGCGGGCTGCCAAACAGAAGCGCTGCGCTCCTGTCCCACAGCTCCCGTGGTTGGTGCTGGGCGATGACCGCGGCACCGAGTGCCGCAAGTTCTACAACTTGTCAGAAGATAGACTGTACGCGATCAACATTCCGGAGTTGCGTGGGCGGTGCATCTGCGGGTCTTCGCACGGCTGGCTACTCGCTGTCGATATCAGACTGAGGGGCATTCTCATAAACCCGTTCACCCGCGAGCTGTACCAGCTACCGCCCTTCCCTCACCATGCTGTCCACACGTTCTGCGAAGATCCCGATGCCGTGGGGGATCCGCCTATTGAGGATTGCCCTACCGAGTGGAAGCAAGTATCACTTGTGTTCAAGGCCGTCTTGTCTCACGATCCCAAGCAGCGGCCCCACTTCACACTAATGATCTTGGTTGGTATTAGGCATACACCGGCTTTCTGGAAGCCCGGCGATCCGGCTTGGACGGTAGTAAGAAACCAGAAGCCAAGAATCGAGGATGTCATATTCTTCAACGGACGGTTCATCTTCGTCACGATAAATAATGAGCTCCTTGCCCTGAACTTTCAGCCTCGTCCAATGCTGACCGAAATGGGACGGTGCATTATGGGTCCATCAAGCGCGTTAGCGCGTAAGTACCTAGTGGACTGCTTTGGAAATCTACTCCTTGTCGAGAGGAGCCGAACACTTGTCGACGGACGGCTTTTGAGGACCACACATTTTGAGGTGACTCAACTGACCGGGCGCCCTGAGTCCGACGTCTCTGGTAGTGCAGCACAAAAGGCTCTCCTCTTCCTGGGGACTAATGCCTCCATGGCTGTCGATCCGAGTCGGTTCCCATGTACTGGCAAAGCAAACAGCAGCACCAGCATATATTTCACGAATACGGAAGGGACATTGACTGTCGAAGAGTATGCAGCGGACATGGGCATCTTCAACACGAAAGACGGAACATTTGACACCGCATTTCATGTCCCTGGAGTGGAAAACATCCGTGCAGGCACGCCGATTTGGTTTACCCCGAATCCGTGGAGGCGGGACCATGAATTTATTATAGGGGCGCCGAACAACATTGTAAAATGGTGGTTCTCTAGACTGCCGAGTCGAAGACAGTGATCACTCATCAAGCCACCTCAAAAGGATTATTAGTTAGTTAGTTAGTTAGTTCATAAAATAACTAATTAGCTATCAAACAATTCAAGATACCTGAGGAATGAATACACAACTTAACTGACTTCAATCTCTATAATCCTGTCCACCAGACCATCATTTTTGCTTGTAATGATTGAATCAAAGGTTCTTTTTCTGTAACAATTAGAAGATTAAATTTCCAAGCACGGAATCTCTAACTGGTAACTCAATAATTGCAGTTCATAATCAGCATTCGGAAAATCAAGTAGAGACCATGTTTATATCCAAATTCTATATCGGTGATTCGGTGTGCAGTGTAATGCACTCAGATTCTGCAGTATTTGGTTGTGTGCAATATTATTTTTCTTATTTGATTATTAGGTACGGCTTGTTGAGACCTCCTTACCAGCTCAGTAGTCCATAACTGATTTTTTTGTGATAGTTTTACCTTTTTTATTGCAGCACTTGGTTGATTTGTGCAAAGCATATCTGATACAAAGATTAAAGTGAAAATTTTGTAGTCTACATTTGAGGAACAAATGAAATGATACTTAACTTCATCCCTTTTACAGTTTTTTTGACTGATTTTATTCAAAATCATATAACTTTTGCGACATAATATATATGTACCAAGGTTCTAAATCGCGATTATAGCGTCATCGCGGCGGGTCATCGAAAAAGCTATCGCCGCTATAGCGTGCTATAGCGGAAGCTATCGTATGTAGGGTGTCCATTAATTTTAAGAATTGTATTATTTTTTTGTATTAAATTTCAACATTACTAAGAATTCTATAAGAATTCTATAGAGCAAATAATCAAAACAAATTAATTAACAAACTAATGTTTTTGTATTAAACTAGTACAAAATCCGAGTTGCTATTCAAAATATCTGATATAAGATTGTTTTCTATACAAAATGATCTAAAATGTCACAAGCTGTGCCATTTCCTGCACAAAAAATGTCATTTCCTGGATTTCTACACAAAAGAGTCATTAATCCTATGTCATTTCCTGCACAAAAGGTCACTAATCATATTATCAACCTTATACAAAATATCATATATATATCAGGTTTTACTCTAATTTCAAATCAAACTATATATTATTCTATAGATTCTTCAGACATTTCATTATCTGTTGGCTCAGTATCAGACTTAACTGGCGGCTCATTATCCTCATCTTCTGAAAAAATATGTTATGTAGCATAGCGCGCTATTTTAGCGTTATCACGCTATAGCGGAAATAGCGCAGTGTTGGCCAATAGCATCGCGTTTTGGGTCTGTAAAACGCTATAGCGCGCTATTTAGAACATTGATATGTACGTAGGCATGATGCAGATCGGTTGGGAGTATAAAGTTATAATTAAGGCGAATTTAATAAATATTCGCGTTAATCGGAGTCCGAATGCGATATCCTTTGTATTATTTTAATGTATGTCATTCTTAACAAGAAGCGCATCTGGTGTAGTGGTATCATAGTACCCTCCCACGGTACTGACCAGGGTTCGATTCCCTGGATGCGCATTATATTATTTATATACTTTTTTTTTTCCAGTCATATACCGTTCATTTGTCATTAAAAGAAAATGAAAGTTGTATTTCATGAAAAGTAGTTTCAGGAAGGAAAAGTAAATTCAATTCCTTGTGTTCATTTGTAAAGAAAAAAAAGTAAGGTTTCTTTTCCGTGTGTTCATGTGTAAGGAAAAGGAAATGTAAAAGAAAAAGGAATTTGAACATGTTTTTCTTTTTATAAGCATCAATACTTGTTTATTATATGTAACTAGAAAATGTACTGGCACGAAAATATGCTGATACTGGCACGAAATTGTACCAGTACATCTTCCAACATGAAATCTGCTAATATCTTGTTTATTTTTGTTTCTGTAATAAAAGCAAGAAAACTTCAATATATTTGATCGGAGAAAATGTACTGAATTAAATTATCATACCAAGAAATCTGCATAGAACCCCAATTGAAGTCAAAACTACAACTATCCTACCACCACTTCCCTCCCAAAAGAAAAATGAAGAAATAAAGAATTAAACCATTGCAAAATAAAATGTCACTCTATTGTACAATGCGCATTAGTAAATTGCTTGGTACAGCTATTACAGCCAACACCTGCTAAATGGGTATTGCCTATATTCCAATTATCTATCTATAATAAAAAAGAATGAAACAAAATTCTAGTGTCCTACACATTAAAGACAAAATAACAAATTGAATTGCTTTCTTGTAAGCCCTATTTGACAAGATCAAGTGAGCCCTTAGAATACTGTGAGCCCTTAGAATACTGTCTTCATCTAGTACCGCTTTCATCTGCCAGGCCGCATTGCTGGATCCAACAAAGTTCTTCTTCACAGCTACGTAAACAACCCATAAGGTGGTCTAAGGCACTGCAACATATTAGAAATACAAAAGGAATTACATTAAGGTGGTGATAACTTAATTTCAACATTACTCAGCTATTTTTTAACCACCACTATTTAGCTGGTTTGTATCGGCTGGAAGCCTGGAACTAGGTTTCCACCCTGTCAAACCAAGATCCGCACATACCAACCACGGTACAAAAAGATTTCTTCAGACTGCAACAGTATTTGAAATTTTTAGTGTCCGGTACTAAACAGGACTGGTACCAAGTTCATAAGAATTCCACTGTGTTCCCATATAACACAAAATAATATTACATTCAGTGCCTATTTTGGGGAATTTCATTCCAAAAAGTTGAAAAAAAAAAAGATACACGATACCAGTTCAGTAGAAACTAACCTTTGTTAAAAGTGCATAAAGCTCCCTCAGAGACGTAACGGAGTACGGCAAATCAGAAATCAACACCAAATCATAACCATCATCTCCTTGATCCATCTCACTCCCTCTCTCCCATGCACGACTTCTTGACAATTTTCTTGACCTCCTTCGTGTAGTACCACTTTCAACTCCACTACTTCTCCATCAGAACCCAACAAATCCTCCTCTAAGAAGTTAAATCAGAAATGTTATCTTCCTTTTAGTCGCCTCCCTGTCAATGCCATGTTCTTCTTGTGAATCCATATCTACAAATTTTGCAATCAAACCATATGATGATACAAATAATACGGATCAATTTTTTTTTTTTTTTGAGTTGTCATAAAGATAATTGTTGGTAATTAATTAAAAAATGTTAAACAATCAGGGGTTGTATCTGTAATTCTGTACATTTGTACCAAATTACCAACCACATATTTGTCATTTAATAGAAATAAAATAGGTTGGTGACTAACTGACTGATTGGTCAGTACTCAGTGGTGAGTGAGGTTCTGAATAGGAGTTGAATGATTCAGGTATTTCCATACATTGCACATTTGCATTGGCATTGATAGCTTAAATTGCATTATACTGGTAGTGGTAAGTACTGGTACTGGTACAGACCATGCAACTCTCTGGTCATAGGAGCAGCAGCCCTATGACTGAATTTCTGAGGCACATAGTCAATGTTGGAAGAGGAATTCTACAGAAAAGTTCGGTTGACATATGAGGTTCTTTCTTATCTTAATATCTCATTTAATTTATCTACAGAATTCCTGTTTCAAGCATGTTTACCATGTAGGTTGTGTGACCAGATGGCTTACCATTAACAAGGTTAGAAAAATGGAATGCCCTTTTCAAATAAGTCTGAATTCGTATGCAGTACCAGTATTCTGTTTATGGTTAGATTGCAATAACTTTGTCTGTTAGTGCTCATTTGATAAGACTCCACCTTTTGTAGCAATGCCAGTTCATTGATTCATTGGTTGCCTTCAGTTTAAAGAAAAATCAAACAACAAATATGAAATGGAATTGGATCAAAAGCAAAGGCCAAACCTCAAATTCGAGTAGGGAGGCGCAAATCAGGAAGCACTCTTCAGCAATTAGCAATTTCACTCTAATTTGCAGTACCAAAGCAGCAAGTAGCAAAGCCGAGTCGAGTCACAATCGAGTGGCAAACCCCAAATTCGAGTAGGGGAGACGTCAATACACAAATCGGGCGAAGCAGCAAGTAGCAGGACGCAAAGCAGGACGCAGAGCAGCAAGTAGGAGGATGATGACGGGAGAGATAGCGCGGGAACGGAGGTTACACCGGGCGAACGTGGGAGGAGAGCGCGGCCAACTTTTCCTTTTCGTTTTCCGCCGAAAAAATGCGGAAAACGAAAGTGGTCGTTTTCCCCCAAATCCGGAATGAGCTATTCCGCGATTCTGAGATTAATTCTAAACGAACGGACGGAAACTTCATTTTCAGCGAAAGGAAGTTTCTGGGGTCTGTTTTCTGAGCAAACGAACGGACCCTAGAAAGAGGGGTAACTCTCTAAACATCTCAACTATGCCACATCATCAATATTATGATTTTGTTTAAATCTCTTCATCTACTTTAATCCAATGATTTATATTTATTTTATCTCCCCATTTAATAAGATGATATGATATGTCTAAGACAAAATTTAATCCTTAAAGTGATCCAACATTTATGTGCTATTATTTATAAATTATACATCACCATCATCATCATTTACATCAAAAATTTTAAAATTATGTTTAATTTTTTTAAAATAAATATTTTTATTTTGTAAGCTTTATTATTTTTTTGTTATCATATTTCGGGGCGAAGCCCGAGTTACAGCTCTAGTGAATAATAATACTTATCAGCCCCAACTCCACATTGGCTAACAGCAATTTCAAATGCAAATAAACATATATATGAAGTGGCTTGACTCTCATCTTTACCAAAAAAAATAATTACATTTATAGCATATTGGGCTAATATATACTGCATCCATTCCTTCAATATTTTCTCTTTTTAAGTAGTAGCAGCACAGAGAAAACCCAAAACTCAAAAAATTTGTACTGGGCCGACCAAACCCATATGTAACATGTTTGTTTTTATCATCATCATCATATATAAATAGGCCTAGGGCTTCCACGGCAGGCAAGCTTCATTCATTCTTCTGTTCGGTATAAGATATCTATAGCCTGTACCTGCACTGATGGACGAGTAGCAGGAAGCTGATGCTGTGGCTGCCTGCCCTTTCTCCTCTCCTGTAACCGTCGGTATCTGTAAGTTTCTAATGATTAGAGGTGGCAAATCGGGCAGGCGGGTCGGGTTCGGATCGGGCAGGTCGGGTCAGTTTGACCTTCTAGAATATCTTGGGTCAGGTCAGATTGGGTGATGAGCGGGTCGGGTCGGGTCGGGTCAGGTTGGGTGATGAGCGGGTCGGGTCGGGTCAGATCAATTTTAATATCTATTTTTTTTTGGATCGTATGTTGATTTCAGTTGAATTGGATGCTATTTGATCTCGGGTCGGGTCGGATTCGAATCAGGTCGGGTCGAGTCGGGTCAGTTTGACTATCTGAAAAATTCCGAGTCAGGTCGAGTTCAAGTCGGGTCGGGTCGGGCGGGTTTCTCGGGTCGGGTGGGGTTCTGCCACCTCTATCTGTAACCGTCGGTAACTGTAAGTTTCGAATGATTAATTAGGCTTTGTGATGTTTTAGTTTGAGAAGCATCTCGTGTTTATTGAAAAGAAAAAAAATGTAGTTTCCACCCCTCTCACTGATACACCACGTGCTTGCTACAATTGCATAAATGTTCACTGTAGTGTATCTGTTCACCGAAAAACGATATCTATTGATCGGAAAGATATAAATGTTTACTGAAAAATGATATTTGTTAATTAAAAATACGGTAGGCTGGTGGATAAGTAAAAACGGTGGACGCTAGCTCTTACTCTATTGAAAAGCCACCTATAGACGACATACAAAAAATGTTACCGGTACATCCTGAAATATAATAGATGCATCATATCTATGGACGCTATGGATAGCTTTTCGATGTGTTACTCTTTTAGTTTCAATGTGGCAAGCAGGGAAGGGGGGGCGATGATTAGAAAGAGAGCGGGCTGGAGTGGATTCAAACTGAAACCTGTTGCCTCCACATCAAACATATCATATCATATCATATCATATCATATCATATATTCATATGACAGATTGAGATTCGGTCTGTGTAATTGGTGTGTTGGATGGTTGGATGGCGCGGTTTCTCTCCTCATCTCATCCACGTTGATGGTTTGTTTCTCTTTAAATCTACACTTGATATGAGCCCCCTTTCTCACTCTCACTCTTTAAGCCAATAATTATAATTATAATCCTACTGAACTTGTTGAGCTAGATTAATGTCAAATTGTTCTTATTAGAGTAATATCTAGCGTCCACAGGTTATATTTCAGGATGTATCTGTTACATTTCGGAGTGTATCTGTTACATCTCGAACACGTCTATGGATGTATGGACGGTTTTTCAATGTACGCAAGATGTTTCTCTTCTTATTATTACCATCTTTGGCTCACACAAAAAAAAAAAAAAAAAAATGTGCATCTATTTGTATGTGCATACTTAATTGCTTCAAATATGTGAATCAATCAATCAAATGTTTTGACATGGGAATGATTTTATTGTGTAATTTCCATGGCTTCTTTTTTTTCTATCTCTTTTTTTTTTCGTTATGTTATTAGTTGGGGCAATGATTAAAAAGATAGAACTGAGTGGGTATGCAATTTGTTGCCTCGGCATGGATGTAGGTTCAGTTAGTATATGAATTTGGAGGAGTCAATTCCGAGCGATTCTGACTAATATGAATCTGCTTCCGTGTTAGATGGCGCGGTTATCACCCACGGGGATAGTTTTTTCTATAAATCTACACTTGATATGAGCCCCTGCCTCTCCCTTTTCCTTTTGGAAATTTCATTTGGCATTTATGTTTTGATGGCTTCAAATTTCTCCCTTTTCTTTTCTATAATTTTAGCTTCAAATTTATGTTATATGAGATTGGCAATACCTGCATGAATCCAACCTTTTGTGATCTTTACATATTTCCTCATCTTCTATTGATTTGTATCAGTGTTTTCATCTCCAACATCTTCTTAATCAAATGCCTATATCAGGTAAATCTAATCTTTGGTACGGAACTGAGATTTCAGTTGTTGTCAATCCATGTTTCAGTTGAGCAAAAGTTATTTGGATTATGGTTAAGATGGTTGCTTGTTTCAATTTGGTTTTAACTTTGTAAGTGATATACGATACTTCAGTTTCTAGTTTGGTGGATCAGTTTGTTCGTGAGGTTTGGTCATTTGTCCATGTTGAAAAAAGTAGTTAGTTATAATATTTTGTTATATAGAAATTATAGGGGGTGCAAAGTTCAAATGTATTTTGTTACAATCTGGAGGTACATTTGGTAAAACTGTGTTAAAAAACAAGTCTGTACTCAGTCGCAAAGTAAGAAATGAAGTATTTTCTTTCTCTCCTGTTGTCCGGTGGAATGAGAAGATTAAGTGGCTCTCGCATGTGGAGAGGGACCTCAAGCTGAAGCTGTTAGGCGGGGCATTGTTCGAGTCTTCAGTCATCAAGTAAGGTGAAGTGCAGTAACGGTGCCAGCATCCGCATATTATAGAATGCTTGAATACTGTATGTGGACATGGCAGTAAGAGAGGAGTGTAAAGAAACTGAGACAGCAGAAGATAATAAAGTAATAGTGTCTCATGCTGATTGGTGAAGCAGCAATAATATAGCTAAGCTGATGCCCGGGTCAGTACTGACAGCTCCAATAGAGAAGAAACTGACATGATGAAAATGGTTTGAGAGTGGAAGACATGCCATGAATGGGGCAGCTTTAGTGTTGCAGCTGCTAAAGCAAATCAGCAACAATTGTGTTGGTGTTGTCGTGTTGTCAGTTTCAGCAATTGGTTTGTGGGTGCTCATTGCCCGTTTAGAGGCTGATTGAGAATGCTGATTGCGAATTAGCCCTGGTGAATTCCATTGGTAGAGGTCATCAGTTAAATTATTGAGGCAAAACACTGCAGGTAATATTTTGTTTGCGGACCCTAACAAAATTGAAAATCAAAGGGATGAAATCTGTATAAGAAAAGGTTGCTTGATATGACATTAATAAAATCTGTGACCAAAAATTTAAAAGATTTAGAGTAATTGAAGTTGTGATGATTGGTTAAGAGGAGATCTTTCTCATGATGTCCTGATTAGTACAGTACTATCATTTAATGGCTGTGTCAAGAAAATGGAAGAAACTGAGTTAATCACATTCCCCTAAACATGTGACATCATAAAGCTTGAAAGGAAAGGAGGAGAAGGTAAAAATGAGGGATGATGTGCTGGTAATATCAAGCACTGAAGTTCAGTACCAGAAGTGATTGCAGGAACTTTGTGATAAAATCGGTGGCGATTTTGGGACAAAAAGGATTCAGAAATCGGTTGAAAGGACATGTACTCTGGTGGTCTTGTGGTCTTATTGATGGTTTCAGTTGTGAGGTGTGTGAATTAGTCGATCAATGAAGCTTGCAAAGCTTAAATGTTTTTTGTTATATAGAAAATTGTAGGTGATGCAAATTAAGCTTAAATGTATATTTTGTTATAGTTTGGAGGTCCATTTGATAAAACTGTGTTAGAAACCATGTCTGAGTACCTCTTTCTCGTTTCCTCCATTAATTTTGCTTGATAAAAAACCATGAAAATCAAGTCCTTTTTGAGATAAAGATAGTTTAAGCTACCCAACCTTGAAAATTCATAAAAACCATTTAGTTTTCGAACTTACAATCTCCTACATGTCTTTTTATTTTAGATGAAATAAAGTTCTTTATACTCTACAGTAATTTAAAAAAGAAGCTTGGCTGGACAAATTTTTGTTCAGTTTCAACTGACCACCATGTTAAATCACATTTCATGTTGATGCTAACAAAAACAATGAGCATGCAACAGACGTCACAAAGCATTTTATTACAATAACCTAAAGCCTAAATGACATGGGTCAAAAATCTACTGAAACAAAATCTAATATGTGATGAGCAGAAGAAGCAAGCGATTTTTTTTTTTTCTTTTTGGTTGTCTTCTTTTCCCCTCGACTTGATGCTATCAATGGAGTAGATTTGAAGTGAAAAATGAAAATAAAGAATGACGTGATGATTTATTTTATTTCAAAGTCCAATATTTTAAGAAAATAAATACTTATTCAGATGAAATGATTAAAAAAAAAAAAAAAAAAAAGCAGATTTCGAAGAAATAATTAATAAGAAGATAAAACACTTATTCTAATGGAATAGATTCTTTATTAGTAGATTTGCAAGGGTCCATCGAAGCATTTTTATTGTTGCAATGTAGTATTGACGTAGGATCTTGTAACAGGGAGCGCATCTGGTGTAGTGGTATCATAGTACCCTCCCACGGTACTGACCAGGGTTCGATTCCCTGGATGCGCATTTTTCATTTTGAAACTTTTTTTTTCTTAACTCTTTTAAGCCTTTTGACCGCGGTAAGATCATTTCTAAACTCTGGTTAATTACTTAAAGTCTTCCAAAGATCAAAAAAAATAATTAAAGTCTTCCAAAGATAAAAAAAAAATAATTAAAGTCTTCCAAAGATCAAAAAAATAATTAAAGTCTTCCTGTAATAGGTTGCTGACTTGGTGGTGCAAACGACGGAGTTTCCACTCGTTGTGGACATTTATTATACTTTATACATGCTACATCTGAATGTTTTAATGTATGAAAGTCAAGCCATGTACTACTCGAATTTTGATGTTTAAGATGCCCAAAAAATATCACCAGTCTCAAACCCACAAGAAGTGCATTCTTTTTGGCTGCTATACGATAATCTAAAATCTTGTTCTCTAATAAATTTTCAAATTTGTTTGTCACATAAATTAACTACGATTTAGGATTCCATCATACAATGTTCATTTCAACAAGGCAAACAATATCTTGCTGTTGAGAGTAATCTCTCAAGAAACAAATCAAAAGCAGCTCTTAATGTATGTATTGCGTCAAACACTAGAAACTAGATACGCACTGTCGACTTAAGAAGATATTTATAAATATGAGCTCGATGAAACCATAGAAATATTCTATTGTCCCCCGAACCCCTTTTAACTAGTTTTATTATGTTCTAGTATTAAAACAATACATACAACTTTCAATAATAGAAGTCCATAACGATTTCCCACCACCCAAAATAGCTTTCTTATTTCACCTCCACCCGAGTACACTTTAGAAATTTGTCCTAATTATAATAAATAGCAAAACTTAGAACTTATATTTTTATACTAACAAAACCTTGTTAAGCTAGCAGGTCAAAAGAATAGCAATAATAATATGAAGCTGAAGGCAAATTTTAACGTTTATTTTCCTGTCTTCAAACTTTTGTTTCACCACACATCACGCAGGTACCTCCCGTCCATTTGCAAACTCTTCACGTAACTCTCTGTTTTTGAACTATCCAGTGATCCCTGCAAACCAATTTTTCAAGTTAAAATTTGGTGATCTTTCTTTTCTTTCAGTTTAAATTTTTATAAACATATGTTATGGATTGTAGTACCTGTTCTTGAACAATTTTGTGCAGTTCCCTGTGAACATCCCTAGCCATTCCTTTGGCATCACCACACACATAAATGTATCCTCCATTTGAGATTATGCTCCAAATTTCTGACGCCTGAGTATATGAAAATAATAAAAAACATTAGTAGCTTAAAATCCTCAGAAACAATAATGCCAAAATTTTGCTACTCGGCTCAATGAAGATGAAACTCTTATACCTTTTCTTCCATTTTATGTTGCACGTATTCTTTTGCCGGACCTTCACGTGAAAATGCAACGATAAGCTCAGACAGAGCCCCTTGGTTTACAAAATCATCCAATTCCTCCTCATAGATGTAGTCCTGAAATTGTAGATGCTTTTGTTAGAACGGTTAAAATTGAATGTTACAGATTTTAATTCCCAACCTAGTCAGAAGACATACATGCACATAAATGCAGCAAAATAAAAGAAAAAAGGTGGTATATATTCTCATATGAGCCTAATTTACCAACATGCAACAGATTTTAGACTACTCAGCCTATATCAGTGAGATACACATGGATCACATATCATAATTGAGAGTGATTAACAACAGACCATATAAAAATGAAAAAAAAAAAAATCTGTGAAAGAATAAAACAAGCATGCGGGATTGTACCATCTTGCGATTTCTACAGCCAAAAAAGAGAATGGATTGGCCGAGTTCTGCTCCAGACTGCTTCAAGGCAAGTCTTTCCTAAAATAGCAGCAAAAGGCATCCAAGATATACACAGTTAGATGTATGTATCTTAACAACGAATTAAAATTATGTAATGTAAAGTTGAATATAATCATGACATGAAGGCAAATAATGGTAGTATTTACCTGCAAGAAGCCCCTGAAAGGTGCAAGACCAGTACCAGGACCAATCATAATAATAGGTACAGATGGATCTGATGGCAGCTTGAAATTTGACTGCCTAACATAAACTGGCGCCCAGCTACACTCCTCACTGTACTCCAACGGTAGTGTGTTCTAACAAGTAAAAAAACATGATACATTAAGTATCCATCACAAAGGACCAGAAAAGGATGTCAAGTCATTGAGTACCTTCATCCAAGTAGAACAAACTCCTTTGTGGATCCTTCCAGTTGGAGTCGGTCCATGAACCAGTGCACATGTCACATGAATTCTTGTGGGAGCCATTCTGCATGAGAAGGTCCCTCCAATTAGAAGAGCAAATAGAGACTTCCGATTTCTTTTTTCCTTTTGTTTCTCTAAAAATGCATACCTTGGGGAGGAGGAGATAGAATAGTAACGAGGCTGGAGGCGAGGTGCAATAGCCCCAAAAAAGACACCCAAGGGTGGTTTGGCTGAACGAAACTCACTCATCACTTCTAGAAGACTCCTCTGGCTTGCTATTACCCACTGAGAGTACTCATCCTGATAAGCCAAAGAATAACTTAGCAGCTAAAAAAAAGAAATAATAAAAATTAAATTAAATCAAGGCAGACACAAACCTTTCCAGCAGGAGAAGCTAGATATGTAAGCCTTTCAGCTTCACTTGGCTCAGAGGCATGTGCTGCTAAAGCCAGCAAAGCTGCCTGTATTAGAAGCAAAAATATGTTTGAATAATACTGGATTTCGAAACAACAATATAATAAAAATAAAAACTAAAAAGAGTTATTATAATATTCCAAATAATATAAATTATAAAAACATATCATGAAGGTACTACAAGATACACCCTAACGTTTAAAGTACATTTATCAAGCTCATACCTTTTTAGGTGAACTAAGAAGGTCAGCATATCGAGCAAGTGCAGTTCTCAAGGTACAAGGGGATGGGAAGGGAGGTGCCAATGAGCCGCCCTTTCGAGGGGTGCCATCTTCATGGTCAGCATGTATAGAAAAGAGTGTGTCAGGAGAAAGGCCGAGTAGCCCTGCCGCCTCCTCAACAGTTTCGAGGCTGTTCTCTGAGTATACTCCAACATGGTCCCCAGTCTCATACCTAATAGTAGAAGAAAGTAGCTCAATTAAGTATTGTCCAAGGCTTTTATGCAAAACACTCTGTACAAAGATGAAGCATGACTGAACTTACGAGAGGCCGGTTCCAGAGATATCAAATTCAAGATGAATGCATGATCGGTCAGAAGCTGGTGTGTGGAGCTCCTTGCGTACTGCCACATTAGCCCTTCACCAACATCAAGAAGAAAAATTAAAAAAAAAAAATGTTTACAGCTAAACTTAAATCTAACCAAATATAAGAACAAATACTATATGCTCCAACCAATTCACCAGATTCTATATGTTTCTGGGAAACAACAATTTTCTAATTCTCAGTCCATAAAACTGGCAAACAGTTAAGTAGAATACCCCTCTTTCTAATATAACAAACAAACAAACAAACAACAACAACAAAGTCTTTAGTCCCAAACAAGTTGAGGGCTTCTTTTTATATATGTGCAAACAAAACAAAAGAAGAGGCAGACTATAGAAGTCTGTACCAGATTTTGCCATACTTATTTATCCTGTTTTTAAAAGCACATATTTTGTAAATTTTCAAGGATATATATTCATACAAGATCAAGAGGACAAAACATGGCACGAGAACATTTACAAATTTAGCATGATTGTAAAACAATATCAATAGTTGGTTGGCTAAGAAACAATATCAATACTTTATTTGAGTCTTGAATATTAAAAGGAAAGAGTGGAACCAAAACATGTTGGAGGACAGCCTCCTCAAGGAGAATAGTTGGTTGGCTAAGAAAGAAGTATAAAAAGAAAAAACTTTATAATGCCAAGGGTACATTTTATGCTTTTGGGGGCTTTTCCATAGGCATGAAGTGCCAAAATCTTTTGAAAACAATCATAAAACTATGAAAGGCTCTAACCTGACAGGGTGGTGGAGATCAATGGTGCTATGGCCATTTGCAAGGCTCCAAGATTTCTCCAGGTGTACAGAAGATTCAGAAGGATCAATGAAAACAACCCGGTATTCTGGTATAGCGGCGGTATATGGTGTGGTTGCACCTGATGCGCCGTCCTCATCACGTAACAACTGATCCAGCTCTGGCCACAACAACTCCTTCCTAAAATTTGACAAGAACATAAAGTAGGAGGAGAGTCTCCAAAAGTAAGAAGAAAAAAAAAAGCTGGTAAAGCCAGCAAAGAATATGTACGAAAATTCCATGAGCTAATAAGATTGGTTTAGAAAAGCAGTTTACCTAAATTATGTAATAAGCATATTTGAGCATCACTATACAAATTAGCAATGAGGTATAGTCTCCTCGTGGCATAACACTCTCATATAATTAAATGAGATCAATTGGGAATTCAACTAAAATAAGTACAACTGGGCAGAAATATATATTATAGTATTTGACATCCACATAGTGATTTTTTAGCACATAATGACATGTTTAATACAGCAATTACAATAAATTCTATATATCCTGCAATTTTAGTAAAAGTTACTAACACTTAACTCAGATTAGTCTTATATACAAAGTTTCATGTGGTTGTAAAATGTTGAACTAAGATCATACTGGATTGTAACTGACCCCAGATCAGGCTTAAGGATAAAATTAAAATCATTGATTGTTCTATAGGTATATAAATGTTATTAACAAAACAAGAGTAAAACAATGTTTACCATGCAGTATAGTCATCCTCGATGCACTGATCATCATCACCAAGCCCCACTGGGACCAATCGCTTCGCTCCTAAGCAAATAAAGTTAAAAAATATAAGATGGCATTTCTAAAATTACAAAAGGATAGATGTAAATTAAATGGGCACAATTTCTATATACTGGATTTTTAGAGAATATTAGGGGGAAAGATATAGAAGTAATTACCCTGCTCTGCTAGGATCCTATCTACCACTTTGGCCACCTGAATTTTGATTAAACAGAAACATTAATCAAAACATGTCAAAAAAAAAGGAACATAACGTAATGATATTATTCATCAGCTTAAAAATTTAAACCTCATTGAAATGCTCGTATTGCTTGTTGCCAAGACCAAATACAGCATACTTCAAATCCTTGAGTCCATCATTGCTTTCCTTTTCCTAGAATAACCATCGTACAAAAAGAATAGTCATAATGCTAGGTCACATTAAACTGGAAAAGCGGAAAAGGAAATTGCTGGTGTGTAATCAAGAGTTTGTGCAATAGACCAATCAATTAACTTAATGAGGGAAAGATCCAGTGATAAATTGCCTTTGTTTTTCCAATTGCAACAAAATGTTTTGATCAGACAAACCTCGGTGAACCATTTGTAGAATCTAGCAGCATTATCTGTTGGCTCTCCATCGCCATACCTAAATATGAGAACACAAGACAATCAATCATTATTAAGTAAGGTTATTATGCTTTTAATATCAGGCGAGCACCAATAAAGAGAGGCAACAGGAAACAGACATACGTCCCTTCAGAATTATTCAGACACCAAATAGATAAATAAACATTTAAAAATGTTGTCAAGTTTCATTATGATCTTGTGCAAAATTTCATATGAACAATTATTTTCAATATGCTGAGCATTTTTATTGCCTTAGGAACATCTTATTATAAATTTAATATCATCATCATAGTTTCACTTAGTTTGGCAAATTTCAGGACCTTGAGCAAAAATATATTACTAAAGTTTTAGAAAATGTAAACTTACGTGGCCAAAAAGAACAAAGAGAGGGTCTCTTTTTTCAATTTCTCTTCATACTCGTCATCATCAGCCGCAAAATCGTCCTGCAGTTGGAACACGGAAATGTATAAATAATTACTTCTAATATGTGATTAAAAAATAAACATAGATTATGAAAACCGATGAAAGAAAGAACTTACAAGATCAATGACTTTGAAAGAGGCCTTCTCATAACGTGATCTTGCCTCCTCTGCTAGCGACTAACCAAACCGAACAAAAACAAAGAAAAAAGAATATGATCATCCTGCATTGATTCTCGGGTTAATAACGGAAACCTAATAACTCCAGTGAAACATAATTGGAATTTCGGAGCGCATACTACCAAAAACCAGCTTTTAGATGCAACGTACATACTACGTTACCGCAACTTTTGATTGTCCCTAACATACCCTTTTGAGCATGGATTAATTACTGAGTTACCATCGGGATTCCAGGCAACAGTAAGACACATAAAAGACATATTATAAGGAAACATTTGAACTAACATTTGGGCAACATGAAGACGAAATAATAACAGATATATCATTATCATTACAGACATAAATGCAGAGCAAATCTGATGTGAGGCAGCAATCGACGCACAGTTAGATTGCAAGTGGAAAAAAATTAACTATTGATACTGGTACAAGGTGATAATCACTATTACTACCTTAGCGAACCCCTCGGCGGTACCGGTCTGCGTACCGAAGAACACGGTGACGCGCTTCTTGCCGTCATCGACGTCCTCCTCTTCCTTGACCGGGACCTTGAGCGGCGCAGGGCGCGGCGGCTCGACGGGCTTGCTCGTGCCTCCAGAGCGGCGCCAGAGGATGAGGAGGACGCAGCCGAGGACGAGCGCGGCCGAGGTGGCGAGGAGCGTCCGGAGGTCGTCGGGGGAGGAAGGGTCGAGATGGAGCAGCGACAGGAGCAGATCTAGCGGCGAGGGCGACGAGGGTTTCTCCGTCACGGGATCCTCCATGGATTCGATCGATCGATCTGATCTGAGTGTACAAAAGATTGGATCGCCTTTTCTTTTTCTCACAGACTGCGCCTTCCTCGCCTTAGACCTCAGTCGCTCGCTCGCCCTGCGCAGCTGAGTAGTAATAAGAGGAGGGACTGGGATTCAATGGAGGATTCGGTACGGAGTTTGTCTGTTTGTTTGTTTGTTTGTTTGATTGATGCTTTCAACTTCCCAAACCAATGGAATGAATGAATGGAGAGGAGGTAGACTGGTAGACTGCTCTCCGGTTGGTCGGAGGACTGGAGAGAGAGAGTGCACGCTCGGGTGCTGCTTTCAGAGAAAAGGTCAAAAGGCCCGGCTTTACTGAAAAGGATTTAATTAGAGAAAAAAGGCCCAGGATATGTTGATGAAAGAGTGAGCTTTTATAGCTAGCTGCCTTTCCTCTTGTGTTACTTTCCAATCAGAATTCATTTCATATCCTCTACTGCGCAGTAAACTACTACACAGTACTTAAATCATTAGATCTGCTTTGAGATTCGTGCAACTCAATCTCAAATAAGCCCTGTGTAATCGACATCGTTGATTCGCTGTGCAGTAGTACAATACTGCGCAGCAGAGGATAAGCACGCTTCCAATCATTTCTCCGGTCTATGTGGAGATTCTATACCCCTCCCGCCCTACTCGGCCCAATTACAAACTCAGAACCAATCTGCATTCCGCAAGGCTGCCTCCTCACTCACTTGACGTACTCTCTCTTAAGAATATAAATCGAACTATTTTCTTCAATCAAATCATGCTATGATAATTTCACCGGATTTGAAGAGAAACATTTGTACCAAAAAAAAAAAAAAAAAGGTATTGACATGATTTCACACGGTATCAGATTATTTGATATGTATTTTTCTCGTTACAATTGTTCAATTAAATTATGTACCACATTTGCAGTGCTCCAAAAAACATATACAGTAAGTACAATCTAATTTGCATGCTAAATTTATGATCCGTTATAACATTTCAAAATTGGTTTCACTAAACTCAGATAATTTTAACCACTTTCGAATATGTATGCGATGAGAATTTGCTCTCCTTTTTTATTCATTCGATTTATTCCTCTTTTCTTTTTGGATAAATGATTTGTTCCTCTTTAGTATGTAATAAAAAAGTTCCTCTTTTGATCTGTTGGTTATAAGGATTATGTATTCTTATACTCTGAATGGCGAAAGAAGTCTTGCGCCAAGCTTGTACTGCATTGCTCTCTGAACATCGTCCAAGAACAATGGCGAGTTCGCCTTTCCAACATCCAACTGCCCCAGGAGGGCTTCTTCGTCCCATTCAGTCAGTCGCATTTAGTCAGTCACCGCATGGTCCCTTTGTCCCTTTCTGTTGGCCAAAGTGCGGCTCTTTGCACATCATTGTCGCATCACCATTACCCATTTCCACAAAACAATAAACCCCGCACTTCAAATCTCAGATCTTCACATATAGATCTTGAATTCTACATCCATTACTTTAAGTAGAGTGAATGTATCTAGATCAATAGATAACACTCGTATAGCTCATACGAGCTTAAGTTTTGAAATACCTGCTTTCTATATTTTTGATCCACTTACCGAATAGGGAAACACTTAAAAACAACAAAACAATGTAAATTATTTAGCAAAAGTGCAAAACTAATTACAACAATGATCATGGATATATTCAAACCACTATCGATAGTTTGTTACAATGACTGTTCTTGCCCGTGGTAGCAAAATGAGCATACATCAATGCGATCATATAAATTAACAAGGAGCATTTCAATACTGTACATTTTCCTTCACGGAACTACTAGAGGACAGACCTTTCTTCTTGACATTGGTTCTGACTTTCAAATGGAGTGCTATTGATTTTGCTGCTTCTGGTATAGATGGTAGTTTTGACAGTCTTGGCCTAGAAGGAACAATTTCGAAACAAGTTCTTGTTAGTGAAAATAAGATAAAGATGATAAATTGTAACTTTGGGTAGATAGTTGAATCACTTCTGTAAACCTTTTAACTGGAACTTCGGTTACATCAATTGATTCTTCATGGTTCTCTCCCTGCAGACAAAAATCTCTCTAAGATAACTTGATACGAACTTAAGACATAAAAAGGGAATGAATGTACAATTGTATAAAAGGCACAACATCTAATTGGCATCCTATGATGGTTGATCGAGAACATACAAGGAAAACACCAAAATTGAAGAATCTGAATATAGGTTTAATTATTCCCTGAGATTGAAGCGTACATACAGAAAATCAATGATCCATGCATGTTTAGATAAAGAATTACTTGGTCTAAGGGAAGGGGAGGATTGTGAGAGGCTAGAAGGTGTTTGTGTTTGTTAGCGGCATGAACGAGGCGTTTCCTCTTAGTGAACGCCGCATTGCATTGCTTCTTATCTCGAATCTGCATGCAATTGATCATCAGACATTGCAATCAGAGTTTAATAAGTGGTTAACGAGTGTGAATTGAGTAGGAATTGAAGGGGAAGAGAAGAGATTGATGATGGGGAAGGAACATTAACGACCTTCCAGACGGAGCCCTTCCGGATGAGGAGCTTGGCAGACTTCCAGCCGGGGGTGCTGGTGTCAATCACAGTGGCGTCGGTTCGACCCTTGGAATTGGAAGGGGAAGGGGATGGGGAAGGGGATGCGCGAGAAGGGGAAGGGGAAGCGGAAGCGGGATCAGGTGTCAGAGTCCTCCTACTTCTGATCTGCTGCTTGTTCTTCTTCTTCTTCTTCTTGTTCCTAGTTTTGGTGTTATGAAGATGAGGGGGAGGAGGAGAGGGAGGAGGGGGGTTGAGAAGGCAGATCCTGGGGGCGGGCTGCTTGCGGCAGGGGTGGCGTTTCGAGGGCAGTGCGGTGGGAGCGGGGGCGGCACGGGGGATCACGAAGAGGTCGGATAGGATGGCGCCAAGGACATGGGAAGGAGGAGGGTTAGGGTTAGGGTTAGGGTTAGGGTTAGGGTTTGAAGGAGGGGGAGGAGGAGGAGGAGCGGCAGGAGAAGGGGCCGTGAAACCCTTGAGGGAGTGGAGACGGTCGAGCCATGAGGAGGAGGAGGAGGCGGAGGAGGACTTGGGCGCCGGGAGAGAGCAGAGCATCGGTGTGTCCCAATCGCCGGTGCCGGTGGGGAGGCCGGTGGGAACTGAGGACGAGCAATGATCTGTAGAGTGTAAGACGAGAGTAGAAAGTAGATCCTGATCGACTCGGCGACTGAGACACTTCCACCGGATCGGTATCGGCTGCTTTTCTGAGAAGAAAAGCACACCCTGCCTTTCCAATCGGATGGTCGGGATCGGTTTCTGCACGGATCTCAAAATACTTCGGTTTTTACTGCACGGATCTCAAAGTACTTTGGTGTTTTCCAACCGTCGGATTTTAGAAAAGCAGGGTGTGCTTTTCTTTTGAGAAAAGCAGCGGAGACCGATCCACTTCCACCGGCCGGGCAGAGACCTGGACTCATTGATTTCACATCCTCTGTAGCGCTGCATTGTGTCGCGCGGGATGTGAACCGTTAGATCATCTCGCGATCTGTGCTGGATCGAATCTCGAGATGATCTAACGGTTCACAACCTGCGCTACACAATGCAGCGCTACAGAGGATGAGCACTCGAACTCATTAGATATGTTCTATCTGGCCCAGTCCATCCGGCCCACGCCGTCCGATTCTCACCAAGATTTGTACATACAAGAGGTAAGTTTTTTAAAAATCCTATTTTTAGTTAGAAAATTCTAAAAACGAAAAAAATCGGTATTCTATAAGATTTCAATATGTAGATTGTGTTGAGCAACTTGGATTGATCATTTGAACTACGGTTTTGCGATATGGGGCCAAAGCGCACTAGGTCATTGCGTTTTGTTTTGCAAAGCACAATGGGCTCACTCATGTATAGATACTATCTTATTTACCGATACCCAGCCCAATTCCTTAAGAGACTATTACACTTTGTAAAGCGCAGTGGCTAGTGCGTTTCGGTTTTGAGAGATGACCCATTTAATATACAAATATTTGTATATTTTCTATACAACTTTCAAAAATCTAAAAAAGTTTTTAAAAAATTCTAAAAGTAGAAAATTTTGACATGCAACTAGGTTTCAATATTAAGATTATGTGAGCAACCTGAATTGTCCATTTGAGCTACGGTTTTGAGATATCGGATCGAAACGCGCTACTTCCCTATGCTTGGCAAAGCATAATAACCTCACTCCTATGTGCTCTATTCATCAATTGGATCAATTATTCTGCTCGTATGAATCTACTTCATTTTGCTCATTCAGGGCTCGTTCGGCAATCCAATAAGGATCAAAATTTGATCCGCACTAAGGAGTTCACGTTCGGATGCCTTGATCCATACAAAAGTACTGATGAGGCTTGAGCCATGGGTTCCCCTTCCTTAAAAATATGGGCAGGGGATCAAGCCGGGCAGCAGAGGAGGCTTAAGGAGGGGTTCTTGATCCGCACTAAGGAGCACGTGTTCGGACAGATCAAGGAGAATCAATGCGTTGAGGAGGCTTGAGGAGCCTTGAGGAAGCCCTGCCGAACAGCCCCTCAATACTCAATTAGGCCCTAAAATTAATATGCTTCTCATTGTCATTGCTCCCCATTCCCCCAGACAAATTATATTCTTATCTCCTCATGCACACACTGACACACACAGACATCCTTCGAATTGGGATTATATTCTTACACAAGTGGGAACACTTCTACTAATTATTTGCATCGCATATTTCACGACGACTGCCTAACCTTTTTTTTTTTTTGATGGATGGAAGAGGAGATAATCAGATGTATTGCGAAACAATCTTTCTAACTATTCCGCGTGCATAATTTTTAAATGAATTATAATCTTAATCTTTATATATTTTCAAGTTCCAAGTACAGAAGTACTGAAAAGACACACATATATGAACACTGAAATCGTCCAGCTGCTATATATACGCACTTGTTTTTCTTCATTTTCTTTAAAAATTTATCAATTCCAAACGACGACGCATAATGTTTAGTAATTCACATGGGGTATGTTTGGATCGCGTAAAGAATAGTAAAGAATAGAGGATTTAGATAATAGTAGATGAGATTAGTAAAAAATAGTTACTTTGGTTAGTAATAGAGGATAGTAAAAAAATAGTGCTATTCGGGTTAGTAAAAATGTTGTTTGGATTGTACGTTCAGAATAGCGATATAGAGAAACAAATAATTTGAGAACAGTACTACTGTTAAAGTACTAACCTGGGCTATTCCATGTTTTTGACAGAATAGCACTAACCTGGACTATTCCCAACTTCTATGTTTTTGTTTGGATTGCACTTGATTTGAGAACAGTACTACTATTCTGAAAATAGAGTTATTCCTGGTCATCCAAACATACCCCATGGTAAACTAACTATAACAAATTTTAAACTTTTTTTTTAGGCGGTTGGCAAATTGCCGACCAATAATTTTCATTAAAAAAAGAAAATGTTATGTACCAAATTTTAAACTTTTAAGAAGTCATGGTTCAAATCTTTATTACCACCAAATAATATTTGAAGAGTAATTATAAACTCTAATTTTTTTATGAAAAAGAAAATCGAAAAAAAAAATTCAATGGATATATTTCGATGTTGATGTCATCCCGTGCTCTTCTAAAATAAATAGAAATTGCTTGATTTTATCAAAATTTTGATGAGAACTAAGATAGGTATATTGTAGTCATACATTTCAGAAATTGGACATGAAGAAAATTATATATTTGCTATATATATAGCATAATTAACTAATAAAACAGCTTCTGTCCAGACCATCTCATGATAATTTGTTACACTTCTCATCCAAAATGTCTTCTCCTGCTTGCTTTTACTGGAATTATCCGGATCCTCTTTACTACTCGCACAAAGTCCCTGCATTTAATTAAAAAAAAAAACTATATTAAAAATAATAAGTTTTAATATAATGCATACATCCAGCAGATAATATATTAATTAATTAACACATTATACATATGAAAAAAAATGAATTATAAATATTAGTAGAAGAGTTGTTATTTTATGGATCGGCTAATTAAGCAAAGTTTAATTTAGAATCAAACGGTTCTTATCAAACTTTCTCTTTAATTGTATCTAAAAGATATATCGTGACTATATCTGATTATGAAAAATGAACGGTCCATATTTTATCTGATACACAGCAGAATTATCCTTAGTTATATATATGCACGCTTAATTAATTACCTCCAATTAAGATCACCAGCTAACAGAAGATCATCCTCCATGTCCTCATACGCCACCACATGTCCCGGCACGGCATTCGACAGGTCGAGCCCTTCACCCAGCTTCTCCACTGCCTCATCGTCGGTGTCGCCAACGAACAGGCGCCGCAACGCCACTGCCAAGCTGTTGTACCCATTGTGCCGGCTGAGGTGCACTCGATGGCAAATAGACCGCCCCTCCAGCACCACGGTGACAGGCGGCACAATGGCTGATGACACGTCGTCGTCATGGACCGACGACAGCCTCAGGAGCTTGCACGGGCTACCCGCCGGCGCCATGCCCATCGCATGCAATTGCGCGCCGATCGGGTGCGGCCTCTTCTGTGTTTCTTGCATTGGTTGTGGATTAGATCAATTTCTTATCTCTCTAAAAATCTCTTACAAATGGTGGAATTATTATGTGCAAATCCAATTAGTGCTAATTAATTAGATGAACAAATATATATATGATGGTTTTGTGATAGTGTTTGAGGTATGAGTAGCTATATAGCTTTATATATATATGCACCATCCATGTAGAGGATTAAGAGATGTAATTATAAACCATTGTGAGTTGCTTAGAAGTGTGAAAAAGTTAAGAGATTTATAAATGTAGGTGACAGTTTGAGAATTTCAAGGGACGGTTTGTCTATATATATATCCATTTTGTTTTTGTAAAAATTAATATGGTTTTATTTTACCAATATATGTTGGTGTTTGTGTACCTATTACATTAGAATTAACTCCAATCCAAAGGCAATGTTGCATAGCTTTCAAAGCTATACTATAATTAAGGGACTAAAATTTTGTCCAAAGTCATTTGTACGGTCTCCGTCAAAAGCCTCATCTAAACCGTTCGATTCAATTTATATGTTTATCAACGGTGATAGCGTGTGTCCCTATCATTCTAAATATAACTAGCATACTATTTTTAGCACCTACATAGCAAAATCACGGTTAATCAATTACCAACAATTAGATCGTACGACTCTCCGAATCCTTTGGACAGTCCAAATGGCTTTGGACAATATCCGATCCCGTAATTAAGACGTATACAATTCCAACAAATTATCTTCCACAATTTCACTCTCTGTAGAGAGGAATTACAAGCAACTCAAACATTTTTATTTTTTTGAATTGCATGTAATTCCTTCTACAAGCAATTGAAATTATTCTACTTTCTACAAAAATAATCTAAATATATTATAAAGAAATGGAATCAATTGTATTATCCCCAACATTTTTTTTTCCAATTGGATTCTGTATCATTAAAACAAGATATATAGGTACATGTTAAAACATGATAAAAATTTGCTGAGCAAGGGAAACTGGGTTCCGAATTAGAGAACTTAACTAACCAGAATTAATTTGTCCCAGTTGAGTATAACATACTAATTAATTTCTGGGGCAATGAATTAAGCGGGCACTCTCAAAGAAAGCTGAAAGAAGCGAACATGATTACATGAAACAAAGAAAGCGTAATATAATTAAGTTGGGACTCTCGGAGATTAAAATGCCATGATTTCTTCTCTGGATCCGAGTACGTACATATATACATATTTGATATTTGCATGCAAGAGGGCGCGGCGCTGCCTTCGCCGGATGACTCGCCGGGAGACCCTCCCTTCCTTTCCCTTCCCATTATTTCCATTCAATAAATTAATTTGTTTTAGTTTGCTTCTAGACAATATATATTGATTGTGTTTTAACCCAGACTGGCCGGTATGTTTATGCTTTAATTAGTTTTAGTTACATTAATAAACCTTTAAAAGAAAACTGAAAGTGTGCTGAACTAATTATTAACTAACAATTATTTGATGTTGCAAACAATATCAATCTCTGATTAAATGTTTTGGCCATGCGTAAGCGTAACCCTGAAAAAAAAAATTTTGAGATAAAGATGAGGTCAAACCACTCATGCGTAACCCTAAAAATTAAATGACTGATATATACTTAGCTAATCCTACGAGTACTACTAAGATTGTTAAAAAAAAAAAAAAATGGCATGCAGAGGCAACGAGACGGAAAGCACACGTGAGGTGAGATAAATGAAGCATGTATTTCATCAATTCAAGTTAGAGTCATTTACGCATGTCGTTGCTTGTGTCTCTAGCTTTCCTTTGGCAATTGGCATTATCTATCCTTCTATATATCTATCATAAATTGTACTATCACAAGATTATAGGTGGCAGATCGTCGGGTTGGTCGGGCGGGTTTTCGGGTTTGGTCAGATTTTGTATTTCTATTCTTAGGTTATTCGGATCGGTTTGACTTTTCCTAAAACACGGGTCGGGTTCGGATCAGTTTGACTTTCCTGAAACTCGGGTCGGGTCAGATTTTGCCACCCCTACACAAGATTCAAATCTAAGATTTTTGTTTTTACTCTATGCTTCGTATTTAGATTTTCTGATACGGATGATCCTGCAACCTTTCATTTTGAATCGAATAGTTTCTATCAAACATGTCTCTTTAATTATATCTAAAAGACATATCCTGACCATCCAAATAATAATAAATGAACTACCCATATTTCATCCGATCTACAGCAGAATTAATATAACGAGAAAAATGATTTTTTTTTTTGGTCATATATTCTTCATAATAAATTTCAACTATTTATGTACATGTCAATTTACCTCACTGTTCTTCGGCTACATAAAGCAAATTCGTTCTCAGTAAATTCCTTGTATTTAATGTGAAATGTCTGGAAAAAGGACATAATAAACTAAACTGAAATATACGTAGAGTCCACCACCGTAAAGTATGTCATCCATCCACCCACCTTACATTCTGACAAACCCATGTGCATCTATGTGCTTAGCACAGTTACATAAATGTTCACTATAAACCATAGTACGTATATCTATTTACTAGAAACCATAGTGTATTAATTTGTTTACGAGAAAATGATATCTATTAATCTGAAAGATATAAATATTCACTGAAAAATGATATTTGTTCATTGAAAATACGGCGAACCAGTGGATAACATTTACTGAAAAATGATCTTTATTCATTGAAAATACGGCAGTCGGTAGATAAGTAAAACAAGGTGGACGCTAGCTGTTACTCAACTAAATCAAAGAGATGGCTCAACAAAGAGTACTACTGGCAAGTGTGGGGTGTGGGGGCAGGCAACAAACATACGAGAGTAACGAGACGGGGAGCACACGTGAGAATGTGAGATAGATGCAAGTATTGCGCATGGCATGTCATGTCGTTGCTCAACTCTGTCTCTCCTCCTGCGACTCCACTCCCGGAATCCCAGCTGCATGTATGCATGCGCTAAAAAAATGAATGATAATGATGCACCTTATAAATTCCCCCCATTTTCAACGCATCTCCCTCTGGTTTCAAACTTAATTTCAATACTTTCTTTCTTGATGTTTTTATATGGAATTTTATGTGTCCTCATTTTAAACCATCCCCCGGTTTGGCAAGTGTAGTAAGTTAAAGCGGAGTAAAACATTAAATCACCTTAAATCAGTGGTGTTTGGTGGTAGTAAGGTAAAGTTGATGTTATGTGTAAAAGATGTGAAATGTTGGTGATTTAGTTTACTACACCTGTATAGCTGCGTTAACTTAGTACACCTTAAATCACTTCCGTTTGGTGACTTAAAATTGATTTAAGAGCTTAAATGAATTTTACTACGGCTACCAAACGGGGTTCACTTATCTACAGAAACACAAATTTTGTAATTATTATATCAAATTTTATTAATTCTTAACTCAAATTATGTAATAATGTGAATATGTGAGCACCAATATTGAGGACACCTAAATTTTGTAATAATATAAACATATGAACACTAATATTGAGGACACCAAATATGGCCCTTTTTATACGGTAGAAGGAAATTATCAAGTGTCTTCACTTTAGCTATCCACATGTTCACAAATATACAATTTTGTAACTCGTATCTTTATTACTTATACTTCAAATTTTGTAACAGCGTGGACATATGAACACAAATGTTGAGGACAGTAGATATAGGCCATATAGCCCTTTATAGAATATATATGTAAATCTCTTATATATAGCTAGGAGGCATTAATTACTCTTGTGCATGTAGTACATAAACAGCCAATTGATTGTTTGATTGGTTAGTTTTGGAGTTTAAATATATACATATACAAGTATTGAATGTATAAATTCATGAAAGGGAAAGGGAAGGCTGATGAAAATTCATACATACAAACAGCCCCCAATCCACAAGTAATTGCTTTTTTTTTTTTTTTGAAATTGTGATTCCAATTCCCAAATATAACAAAAGAGTCCTACCCTGATTTATGGTTAGTTCAGCTCCCCATTTCTATTTACTTCCAGTTTCAACTTAGTAGTAGTCTCTATGATCTGCTTCTTCGGTTAATTAATCAATCGTAGTCTGGTTATAGATCGAAAAAGAAGATGTCAGTTGTTTAGCCAAAAGAAACAGTATAACATGTATGCGATCGCATGGTATTTTTGTACGAATTATATGTAAAAATTTACCAGTTGTCGGGTCAACATGAACGAAAAAGCTAGCTGCGACTATAAGATAGCATAGTATAAGCATTAACCCCTTTAGGTAGTTTGCCGTCCCATCCTGTTCAGAAAAGAGAGGATTAAGGGCATGATAACAGAGAGTTTAGTGGCATTTTTACATTTTATTCTCCATAATTCAGACAAAAGTTAGAAACTTTTATTCATCTTGTGACAAACTATAGCAGGTATCTTGCAAAAATTGCAACTCCATGTTGGACTATTACTTCGATCGTAGATAAACTTTCTTAAACAACTTCTTTCCAGTAAGTAAGTAGAGAAGTTTGTAAACTTCCTATTATAGAAGTACTCATAAGTGAGATTTCACAAAAGTTCACAAGTTCATGTTCAGGTACATTTGAAATCACTTCTATCCTTACTCCTAATAAAAGGAGATTGGATTTTATGACATGAAATTTCTATCTTCCCCAAAGAAAAAACCTCAACCGTTGATTATTTACTTAGATTGATCACCACCGTTAACGTACATTAATGTCCTGGCCCAATAAAATTTAAGGCCCATATCAGTTTTCTCACAAGGGATGAGCTTTCGGCCCTTTATTTTAAGATATAATAATTTCAGCTCAAAGCAAGGTGTGGGCTCTTTACTAGTACAGATCAAATCCCCTTTCCCAGTTCAAAAAAATTATATACTAGCAAGTGATGTAAATATCATTGTTACGGATATGATATCAAACTGGGGATCTCTTTTAAGCACTAAAAAATCAGAAGCTGAGGTCTGTGATATTGATAAAAATCGGAGATGGCAACATACCTGAACCATAAAAGCGACCACTAGAACGGTTATGAAGAGAGTAGCGGTCTCAAATAGTTGAAAATTCAAATCCATATTCTTCTTCATAATCCATCCCACCACAACACAAAATGGGATCTATTCACAAAAAATAAAAATCATTGTCAAAATTATATGAAGTACTGCAGTGCACGGTGTAAAAAATGATTGCGAGGATAAGAAATTACCACAAACATTGATATCTGCGTCGATGAACCAATAGCTACTCCTAACGTGATGTCCTTGAATAAAAAATAATAATTAGGTAATATAACCAACAATTACAAAAGAAAATAATTAAAAAAAAAGTAACCATCATATAAAATCTAAAAGACTAAAAGACAGGGCGATTACAAGTTTATCCTTCATAGCAAACATGACGGCACTGGCATGCTCAGCGGCATTGCCAACAATAGGTAGTAAGATTACACTGATAAATGCGACTGGTAGATTTAATGACTCAGATGCCCCCTAACAATATATGAGAAAGAAAAAGAACAAGATTAAAATAAAATCATGAGCGGGCATTTTCAGATGAAATTCCAGTCAAATTTTATGTCAAACTGAAAACCAATCAAGAATGCTCAAGAGGAAATACCTGTATGGCATTGACAAGGTATTCAGAAAGAACGGAAATCCAAAGAGTTAACAAAGCAAGCCACACAATTGATTCCACGAAACCTATTTCCGGTTCTTCCTCTTCTTCAGGCGCGGGCCTGGTTTGACTTTGGCTTTGGTGTTGGCGTTGGCTTTCTGTCTCACTTCCTTCCTCCTATATTTCATAAAAAAATGTAAATGCCAATTACAAAGTTTGATAAGTAATATTAAATTTATGTAATAAAATATGATATTACTCCTACAAGAGTGTTCTATTGCATTGAAATTGACAGACGGAACAAAATGTACAAGAACTTACACATGTAATGGGGCTATAGTTACTAGTTTCACGATCACTAAGCTGAAAAACCAAATAGCTCGCATAGGCTATAAGCATAATACAACTGCTGAACCTTGATAGAGCCACCTCTGATTTTCCGTACCGGACCTCAGTGTGGGTGAAGTGAAGAACAGCTGGGAACGACAGCCCCATCACTGCCATTAGGAGCAACCCCGAATTCACCACAGCTGTTCCCTGAGGGATCAAAAGATCAATAAGACTAAGACAAAGAAGTTGGCAAAATACATCTTAACATGTTGTGCATCCTCTGATGATTTGATATTTCACCTTATACTGATATTTTTAAGTTAATTAAGAATAGAGTACAACAAAACAAAGGGACTATGCTAAATCATACACATATTATTCATTGAGAAACTTTGGAAATAACAACAGACACTTGACATTTTACTTGACACTTTAGTATACTTACCTTATTACGAACTAAGAAATAGAAACTAGGGGATTGACATAACTGTACATTTTAACAGGCTGAATCGTTAATGCACCCCAGAATAGGTAAATAAAAAATGAAAAACTACAAGGTCATTGAATCGTTATTGCACTTGTTTGGTTCATGAAAGAATGAAAGATACCTTGTTAAAGATCTGCTCTTTCTTGTCATAGTGCACGATGCCACCAGCAAAGAAGGAACAGCCGAGAACTAAAAGCATGTTAGATAGAATTGAACCTAGAAGTGATTGTTGCACCACCCGAATCATGCCATTTTTCAGTGCGTATATAGCTATTATCATCTCAGTTGCATTCCCAAATGTTGCATTTAGTAAGCCTCCAACTATTAAGGACAGAAAAAATATAAGGGAGTCAAATGATTCCCAAAAAAATGAGGCACGATGCAACATTCATCTTATTGTAAGAGTAAGATGAGGCTGGTTTTGAACTCAGGATGTTACAATTTGATTGAACTTCTGGTCTTTCGATATTATTTGAGTTCTATGGTTTCGTGATTGAATAGTTAACAGTAAAGTAACCAAAATTTTGGTTAAAAAAACACAATCAGAGCTTAGATGCACAATTTTGTACAAGAGAGTGATAATCTGTAACTATAAAAAAAAAATCTTGCATCATAGTTCTGTGCTGTTATGTACTCGGTTCATCAGGAGAGCTGGTATCACATATATAGCAATGATATGGATTCTAGATAAATTTCACTCCAATCCAAATCAGGCTCAAATGTCAAAACAATTTTGGGTTGCCAGACGCTCTTCCCTACAAGTCATCAGTATCTTACTGATCGCAATTCCACATAAGATACTACACAGGAACATTTTTAAGAAGAAATGACATTTTTGGAACTATTATGAAGTACCTGTTGGTCCAGTATAGGCAGCCATTTGCCTGAAAATCAAAACAATATTCCAAAAGGTAAACGTGGAACGAGTCTTTGAGAAAAAACAAATTATGAGATATTGCAAAATTGGATTAGGAGGTAGCGACTACTGACTTACTCGGTTGCATAGCCCAAGCGCTCAGCCATGGGAATTATGCCTAACAAGCTACAAAGAAATACCAGCCCCTACAATCATTTTCAAAACCAAAACAAAGGAACATATATGATAATCAGACTACCGGGGACACTATTTCAAATTACAATGAACTAATATTTGGAATACATATATAATGGAGTACGGTTACATTGGTCAGATACCAAATCAATCAGTCAAAATTGAACAATTCAATTTCACACGCCCGCCTGCCTGCCTCATTAATCATTACTAGTAAAAAGCCCACGCGTTGCTTTGGGCTGAAATTGTTGTTTCTTATAATAATTTTTTAAGATAATATGTAATGAGCCTTATATTGACGAAATTGATATGGGCTAAGACATTAACGTTAACAGGAATTAATGCAAATGAACGGTTCTGATCTATCCAAGAAAATGATCAACGGCTCAGGTTTCTTATTTGGGGAAGATAGCCCTTTTATGTCATTTTTTCCAATATGTTTTTATATATAGCAAGGATACAGTATTTGGAAAAAGAAAATGTCATCGGACTGGTAGAAATCATGTAACCATTACTGGTATACTGGTACCGGTATGCATATAAGGTTAAGATGCAGAAATGACACTGACATGATGATTAGTTAGGTAATGCAGGGCGATAGATGCGGGTCCGAAGGGCAGCAGCACATTGATCTTGGCACCAAAGATCACAACTTTGACACTCTGCACGATCTTCTCCAGAGCAAACCGGAATTTGCAGCCCGGCGGGACAAGGGCGGCCGCGACGGTGGAAATGGGGATGATGGCATTGGCCTCCAAGTTGTGATCCTTGCTGCTACTTGTCTCTATCTCCATATCCCCAAATGCGCAATTCAAATTGTTTGTCCCTTATCACAATTCAAACTTTGATCTGCATGCAATTTTATGTCAAACAGTGTAAAAAAAACCAGGTAAATATGAATTCTTGAATACCCATAATGCAAAAACAATCACACACAAAAAGAGGGTTGAAAATCTGAAAATTGACACCAATATTGAAAAAAAAAAATAAAATAAAAAAAGAAATTGAGAAAGATTGCACCTTTGATATTGAAAAAACAAGTCTTCAAAAGATGATCAACAAGATGGGTTTGCAAACGTGAAATTCAATTCATTCACCCCATCGAGGAAGGATGACTTGTTTGATCAGAAAGAGAGAGAATTTCTTTATTTGGATAATAATAAAGGAAGGGAAAACTGAAATTTCGCATAGGACTTGAGGTCAGTCTGTGTGCACCGGGTGTAGGGACGGGTGTGAAACGGTCTGCGGGGACCCACGGAATGAGAATGGGAAGTCAAGTCTTTTTTATTCGTTGCTTCTTGCATGCACCTGTTCTACAACATATGTATGAAAAAAAAAATTCAAAAATAAAAAAAAAATTATTGAAAGTTTCTGAAAATATAAAAAAGTTTATAAAAGTATTGTTTATGATTATGTTTCCGATTATATTCAATTTAAGTGACCTTTAATATCTCTTCGAAGATCCGTTTAATTACAACCGTTAAAAACTTAATAAAATTTTGATAAGCAGTCAAACAATGTCCAAATTGATTTAAATTCAAAAAAATATCAATCTATAATGTAAACAATATATCCATAAACTTTTTTATTTTTGAGATTTTTTATAGTTTTGCTTAAATTTTTGAAAAAAATTTTTGTCTATATTGTCAAGATAAGTATTGTTAATGGATCCGACATCTGAGTAATGGAGTAGAAGGGTCCCAAAAAGGCAAATTGAACCCATACAGTGATTTTATAAAGACCCTTGAATTTTAAACACTGACCGTCTTGAGCGTCTTGATCGAGATCCGAAACCTACCGTCCAAATCTGTTCAGAGTTAAACTCAAATCTTGAGTTAACTTAGAGGATAAGGACTTTGAGTTAACTCAAAAATTGAGTTTGCCAATACAGTGATTTTATAAGTACCTCTGAATTCTAAATACTAACCGTTTTGACCGAGATCTAAAACCTACAGTCCATATGTATTCAGAGTTAAACTGAAATTTTGAGTTAACTTAAGAACAAAAACTCTCCGAAGGCAAGGCAAGGCAAGGCAAAAGGGCATGTTGTAAGGGCAAATGCGCCATAGTCCGTGTCCTTGTCCATGCATTTAATTCTAGGTTGCTCATAAATGAAGTAACCGGAGGGTTGGCACTGCACCACCTTCAACGCAGGAAGCTTCCCGGAAGAACACTTCCGTCCTCTATAAAATAAAAGTAAACACAATCAAAAAAGATATAGACTCAATTGTTATTTAGACGGCCCAGATTTTCGCTAGCTCTTTACTATGGACTTTCCAGACTACTAGATTTTTATACATCCACATAGCGGTGTCAAACGGACAAAAGGATGACGCAAATTGATCCTTCCGTCTTTCATTGTGTTTAACAGACGCAAATAAAATTATTTGCGCATTGCGTTGCGTTAAGCCGTTGACTAAACGAAAACAAAATTTCTTGCGTCTTCTGTTGCGTTATATTAAACGAAACGAAACGAAACGCAATTACGTTCAAAGACGCAAATTTTTGTACAGTTTTTTTTTTTTTTTTTTTTTTGAGAGGCAAACTTGCATATTATTATGTGAAAAATGGAAATAAATACATAAAAATCATTAACAATCGAGTTGCACTAAATTTTCAAACATGCATATATTTTTCACACCATATAACATGATATAACAAGAATCAAAACTAGTCAAGTTACAACTTACCTTACATGTTTTAAGTTTACAACACAATCTCTAACACAAAATTACATAGCCAATAACTTAACATAGCATGAAAAAATCACGAAAATCACATGTTCACAAGTCACAACTAATTTCATGCTTAATATATAGCCAACAGGCCAACAACACAAAAAAATAACAGACAACAACTTAACTAAGTGTCAACCTAGTTAATCAAAACCCCCAATGCTCCTCTGCAATATGCTATATAGTAGATATGTAGAATTTGCACGAAATACACAACATAAACGAAACGGCACTGACCAATTGCGTCTTCCGTTGAGTTTAACAAACGCAAATAAAATTTCTTGCGACTTCCGTTGCGTTGATCAAACGGCACCAAAAATCATTGCGTTTTGCGATTCGTACAAACGAAACGCAACGCAAATTTGCGTTCGTTTGACACCCCTACATCCACACATTATTAGTCATAACAGGTTAACATCTAATTTAAGCAGCATAATATTAATAGCATAATTTATATATTTTTTTTTCAATCTGTCAGTACCTTCTCTATCAACTAACGTTTTCATATCAAATCATTGTAATTGTTTTTGTTTTTACTTATAAACATCAATTTATATTCCCCTCCAAATATAAATTAGAACGAGGTTGCATGACAAGTTTCATCAGCTCTTCACTTCCACTTCATTTTATATGTCCAAATGTACAACAAAATGGCGCTTTATATCAAGCAAAACGTCTACTTAAGTTTCAATTTTCATTTAACATTTTATATATGGACTTTTCAATTATCTGTTGAACACCAAAAAATATAGTTTGACGTACGGTTAGATACTACAACTCTTTTATTTAATATCACTTTGGGTATTTATGTTGCATTGTCAAGTTAAGATCAACTTAAGATCAGTCAAAAAACTGTAAAAAGGATGAAGTTAATTAGTATCACTTGCTCCTCCAATATAGACTACAAAATGTTCACTTTAATCTTTGTATCATATATGCTTTGCACAAATTAACCAAATGCTGCTATAAAAAAAAGTAAAACTATCACAAAAATATCAGTTATGGACTACTGAGCTGGTAAAAAGGTCTCAACAAGCTGCAAATTAGTACCAATTTGGTACCAAATAATCAAATAAGATTGCACAACCAAATGATATCAGAATCTCAGTGTATTACACTGCACACTGATTTAGAATTCAGATTTAAACATGTCCCTGCCTGATTTTCTGAATGATGATCATATATGAATATGCATATCACGGTTTTACCGTGCTATGCGGTCTGTATCTCCGTTTTCGGTGTCCAAATAGTCGATCTGAACCGCTCAACTTAATCTTTATATTAAAATATACTAGCAAACCAAATTTTATAATTTTTAAATTGTTTTTGCTATTTTTATTGATGGAGAGAAAATGACTACATCCAAGAGATCTGGTTTATACAAAAATAGTGATATTGTCCCTAGGTATCTTCAATTGTTTGATAACTAATTAGTTATTTTATGAACTAACTAACTAACTAACAATCCTTTTGAGGTGGCTTGATGATGAGTGTGATGGCTGTCTTCGACTTGGCAGTCTCGAGAACCACCATTTTACGATGTTGTTCGGCGCCCCTATGATGAATTCGTGGTCCCGCCTCCACGGATTCGGGGTGAGCCAAATCGGCGTGCCTGCGCGGGTGTTTTCGACTCCGGGGACACGAAATGTGGTGTCAAATGTCCCGTCTTTCGTGTCGAAGATGCCCATGTCTGCTGCGTACTCTTCCACTGTCAGCGTGCCTTCCGTATTCGTGAAATATATGCTCATGCGGCTGTTTGCTTTGCCGGTACACGGGAACTGTCGACTCGGATGATTGACAGCCATGGAGGCATTTGTCCCCAGGAAGAGGAGTGCGTTATCTTGTGCTGCAGTGCCTAAGACGTCGGACTCAGGACGCCCGGTTAGATGAGTCACCTCAAAATGTGTGGTCCTCGAAAGCCGTTTGTCGACAAGTGTTCGGTTCCTCTCGACAAGGAGTAGATTTCCAAGGTAGTCCACTAGGTACTTGCGCGCTAACGCGCTTGATGGACCCATAATGCATTGTCCCAGTTCGGTCAGCATTGGACGAGGCTGAAAGTTCACGGCAAAGAGCTCATTATTTATCGTGACGAAGACGAACCGTCCATTGAAGAATACGACATCCTCGATTCTTGGTTTCCGGACTCTTACTACGGTCCAAGATGGATCGCCGGGCTTCCAGAAAGCCGGTGTATGCCTAATACCAACCAAGATCATTAGTGTGAAGTCGGGCCGTTGCTTCGGATCGTGAGACAACACGGCCTTGAACACGAGTGATACTTGCTTCCACTCAGTCGGGCAATCCTCAATAGGCGGATCCCCCACGGCATTGTCATCGTCGCAGAACGTGTGGACAGTGTGGTGAGGGAAGGGCGGGAGCTGGTACAGCTCGCGGGTGAATGGGTTTATGAGAATGCCCCTCAGTCTGATATCGACAGCGAGTAGCCAGCCGTGCGAAGACCCGCAGATGCACCGGCCACGCAACTCCGGGATGTTGATCGTGTACAGTCTATCTTCCGACAAGTTGTAGAACTTGCGCCTCTCGGTGTCACTGTCATCGCCCAGCACTAGCCACGGGAGCTGCGGGACGGGAGCACAGCGCTTCTGTTTGGCAGCCCGCCTCCAATGTCGGCACACGGCGCTGAACCGGTGAAGATCGGGCAATGCAAGGAGGCCGGTTATGTGCTCAAGCATATCACTGGCAAGGCCTGACCAACAAGCCATATATTCTATAACATACAAAGCATATATATATGTGAATCAATGGAGACAGATTTAACAGTATATGTGTGTGAATTGTTCTCAAGCACCATAATTCTCAGACAAAACAAACTTTATAAAAAAAAAAGTTTATGATTCATATGCAAGTAACAGATTTAAAAAAAATAATATGTTATGTTAATAATTAATGGAGACAGATTTTAAGGCATATATATATATATATATATATATATATATATGAGAAACATCTTGAGTCCATTGAAAAACTGTCCATACATCTATATTTATAGACATACAAAAAATATAACAGATTTATCCCAAAATATAACAAATACATCTCAAAATGTAACATGCGGACGCTATGGACAGTTTTCCTATGTACGCTAGTTTTTACTCTATATGTGTGTGTGTGAATTGTTCTTAAGTACCATAATTCTCAGACAAAACAAACTTTAAAAAAAAAAATTTAATGATTCACAAGTAACAGATTTAAAAACAATATGTTAATAATTAATGGAGATAGATTTTAAGGCATATATGTATATGAACTGTTCTCATGTACCATAATTCTCAGTCAAAACAATTTTTTTTTAAAAAAAAGTTAAAAAAAAAAGGATTCATATGCAAGTAACAGATTTAAAAGGCATATGTTAATAATTAATGTAGACAGATTTAAAGGTAGAGAAACATCTTGCATCCATTGAAAAACCGTTTGTACATCCATAGATATGTAAAGAATATAACAGATATATCTCGAAATGCAACAGATACATTCTGAAATGTAATCTGTGGACGCTATGGATGGTTTTCCTATGGACGCTAGGTATTACTCTTAAAGGTATGGAATTCCTGACGATTTGATGCAGGATTTAAACAAAAAACAAAGAAAATTACAGAATTTACCGGGCAAAACAATTTGAACAAAAAACAAAGAAAATTACAGGATTTACCAGTACCTGAACTGTGCATGCGTACCTGATAGAATTTGTGACGGCTTGATGCAGCTCTCTTCAAGAAGCGGCGCGTACCGGTACAGGGCCAGGAAATTATATCTCTCTTCTCTGCAACTTAGTCATTTTAAGGAAAGGAAATTCTTTTTAAAAGGAAATTTGAGAACGCTTGCTATACTTAGTCCATGGGATATATTGGTATGTATCTGCTATTACTATTGTCATCAAAATATGTTGCTGCTGCTACTATTATTATTAGGAAAATTCGATATCGATACTGAGTTTGATACCAAATTCAATACGCAGGGTTTTAGGTGCAGAATGAGTCAGTATTCAAGTTATACCTGAAAATATTTAAGTTATATCATGTCGTGCTCAAGATATATGTATTCTGTAAAAAGAAATCAGAAAATCAGGGTTTTAGGTGCAGTAGGAGTCAATATTAGTATTCAGGTTATACCATGCAGTATTCAAGATATCTGTATTTTGTATTCTGGTAAGAAAACCAGAAAATCAGGGTTTACTGATAATTAGTTGCAGTCTTTTTGTCAGTATGCAAGTTTTATTGAAAAATATTCAAGTTATTCATTGTAGTATTCAATGTCGTTACTAATTTGTAAACCTTCATTTTTGTTTTGCAGAAAGTTGGTATGGATCAAATTGAAGTTTAGTTGAAAATTATTTGTAATTTAGTTGAATTTAGTTAACATTTTTAAGTTGTTTGTTTTTTCTTATATTGAATACTTGTATGACTTTTTTTTTATTAATTAATGTTTTAGTGCAAAACATGTTATCAAGTATAGTATCAACTACCGTATCTCCATATCCAAATCCTTATTATTATTATGATTTGAGCCATTCGATCAAACAATGGATCTGATTGACCCAGTTTAGATTTTGGAAGGTAATTTTATATCAAATTTGATTTATCTATTTTGATATAACGGTCCAAATCCTTTCATAGTATATCTAATCTTGGATGGGTTGCTACAGTTCATGAACAGTGCCATGAACAGTGCCATGAACAGTTTTTTTTTTTTTTTTTTTTTGAGATCTTTCAAGGCTTCAATAGTATTTTATGTAGAGAATAATCTAGAAGATATAATTTTTGACATTGGAAATGTAAACAAAAAATATACAAAATATAAGCTACAATATCAACTAGAAACTTTAAACTATGAAAATAGATTAGTTGACAATAGTTATATTGACAATAGGTTTTTTTTCAAAAATATGAAAAATTGTACAAATATATTATTTGACTTATAAATTGATTGTATCTCAAGTTTCAATAAATTACTCTTTTATAGATTATCAAAATTTTGTATACTTTTCAACAATTGCAAATTAATGAATTATCAATATACTATTAAATAACACTTAAATTAAATATAATTAAAAATATAGCCAATCTATAAGGTTAAAATTAGATGTATAATTTTTTTTTTCATTTTTTAAGATTTTTTAACAATATTTTAAAACTTTTTCCAAGCTCTATTGTCAAATTTGTCAAGATAACTATTATCAATCAATCTTCTCTTCAACTATTGATTTAAACTTCCTTTTGTAAACTTCAATAATTGTTTTCAAAAATATTAAATGTGCTGTAAATAACTTTTATCCTTAAACAACAATATTTGCCGAAAGTAGAGATGTCTAAAGAAGCAATATTTACCTTTTAGAAAAAAATAAAATATTAATATCTTGAACAAAAGAAAATACAAGTGTAAGTTTGTGAAGTTCATCAAAAGATTGACATGAAAGAAGATTGCAATTTAAGATAGAAGTACATACCATGAATTTAATGTGCTTCGAACCATATGTCTTCTAAAATTATTATTTGCAGTCATTTTAGAAGATTGAAAGGAAAAACTATCCAATGAGATTTTTATAAAAAAAAATTTATAAATCCAATAACAAAAAGAAAGTTGGAGATATTTAACGTATTAAATCAATAAATCACAAAAATCTATAACAAAGCAACTATGTCTTAAAATACCCACTTTCAGAAAAAACAATACAGTTGTATAAAAAACTTCAAAAAATTATGTTTATTTTGATCTCCTCCACTTTTTATTATTGGTATTCTTTTTACTAGAGCTATAACTTGGGCTTCGCCCCGAAAAATGGTATCAAATAAATAACTAAGAATTTTATAAAATTTTAAATATTTGTATTAAACAAAACTTGAACAAAATTTTTAAATTTCTAATGTAATTAAATAATAATAGTAATAATACAATAATTTATAAATAATAATATATATAAATGTTGAATCATTTAAGGGTTAAAATTTGTTTTAGACATATCACATTTAACTTATTTAATGAGTAGAGAAAAAGAAATATTAGCCATTGGATCAAAGTAGATGAAAAGCTTCAAACAAAATCAATGGTTAATAAGAGTGATGATGTGGCATAGTTGAGATGCTTGAAAATTTACTACTCTTTATGGAGTATAGATTAGAGAAGTGTGTATGACTTCAGCTTCCTCTCAATTCTAAATAATATAAGCGAAGTACGCTGTAAGAAACATAATATAAGCTCTGAAAATAGTAATTTATATAAGAGGAGGGATCCATTGACAATGCATATTTTGACAATCTTGACAATTGTCATTTTTAAAAATTTATAAAAAATCATAAAAAATCTTAAAAATGAAAAAAAGTTTATGGAAGTTATGCTTAACTTATAGATTGATTATGTTTGCGATTATATTCAATTTAAGCGATATTTGATAGCTCTTTAAAGATTTTTTAATTAGAACCGTTAAAAAATGTACAAAATTTTGATAAGGCATCAAATAATGTTCAAATTGATTGAAATTTGAAATACTATCAATCTATAAGTTAAATAATGTATCCATAAAACTTTTTTCAATTTTAAGATTTTTTATGATTTTTTACAAATTTTTAAAGATGACCATTGTCAAGATTGTCAAAATATACATTGTCAATGGATCCCTCCTCTTTATATAATATGAAAATCTTCATAATTTATATTTTTTTTTTCATAGTTCATGCTTTTTAGTTTTTATTTATTCATTAAGATTTGAGATTACATTTCAGTTCATTTTTTTTTCTAAAAAATATGAATCTACTGCCGAAGCAACGCGAGGCACCTATCTAGTTGTAATAATAATAGTATTCTACTTTTTTTATTTTTATGACAATATTATCCAAACATATACACATTTATCTAATATTTTACCTACAAAGACTAAGTCAAATCATTGTATTTCATCTCATTTATTTGTAGTTTATTGTATTTTCTCTGTACCGCTACGTTTACTCATATTTAGTTTATTGTATTTTCTCTATACTGTTACGTTTATTCATACTTTCAGTTACATCATGCATGACATGGAGACATTGAAGTCTGAAATAGACTTGGAGTACATATGACTTTTAATTATTTTACAGACGAATTCTTATATTTGCAACTAATATTTGCTATGTTTGCAGTTCATAAATTCCCACTAGGAACTTAATTTGCATGCATATATATATATATACACAAGTTTCAAACTGTCACAAAGCCAGACCACACAATCAACCGAGTTAAAAGAGAAATTTATGCTTTTGTGGGGCTTTAACAATGTATAAATTGCAACTTAATTAATTAAATTTTTTAACTAAATTATTGATATCTTATATTTTAGGGTAAACTAAATTATTGATACTTTAAACCTTTATAGGTATTACTCTTAAAGTAAATAGCAATAGACGGAATAAAGTGGATAGAACATCAACAAAAATATGAGATATCAATAATTTAGTTTAAAATATCTATAAAGGTTTAACTAACTGCACCTAAATCATTTCTACTTATTTAATTGAAAGCATTGGAAACACCTTAAATCAAATTTCGCTTCAGCTTTTCACTTTACATGCAGCAGAAATAAAATAAAATAAAATAAAAATTGGAAAAAAAAAGTGAACAGAAAGAAATGGAGTGTTTGTGCCGTTGGATCGTCTCGAGATCCGCGCTGGCACGAATCTTGGACAATCCAACGGCTGACGCTGTGAACTGCATAATGCAGTGCAGCAGGGGATACGAGAGATGAGTGTTGTGCATGTAGAAAGAGAAACAAGCACCTTGTTAAAAGAGAAATTACTTCGGACAGCGTTGAAATTACTTTAAGAACAGCTTTTTCACCAAAAACTGACCAAACTGTCCCTGCTGAATTACTTACTGGCTACATAAATATAGGGGCATTTTGGTCATTTTTGGTTTAAAAAACTGTTCCTAAGTAATTCCAATGCTGCCCAAAGCAGCCCCCGCACCTTGTTTGCTCTAAGCTGCAACTAAACCTTAGTCAGTCAAACCCTCATAATAAAAAAGATGACAATTGCAAGAGCAGTCGTCGCATTGTCCTCCTCTCCGTCTCCGTCACTTCCCTTCTCCTCCTCTCCGCCTCGCTCCTCCTCCCTCTCCCTCTCCCTGCCTCGCCGCCGCTCCCTCTCCCTCTCCCTCTCCCTCCCCCGCGCCGCTGCTTCCCCTCCCGCTCCCTCTCCCGACCTTGACTTAGGCCGCCGGATCGACTTCGAACCCTCGCCCGACGACCGGGATCCAGTCCTCGATTCTACCTCCGGTACCGGCGGGGGAGGAGATCGGTTTGACGGATCTGGTAACGGGGGTAACGGGGGTGGGGGTGGTGACGGAGAGGACGAGGAGGAGGAAGGGGAGGAAGGGAAGGAGAAGAAGAAGATGCTCATGTCTCAGAAGTTCACCCTCGTCTACGCCGCTCTCGTCGGAGGTTGTAATTCCTTCCTTCCTTCCTCTTGTTGTTTGTGTAATCTTTTCTTCAAATCAAACCATCCATTGCAATGATGCAATAATGCAACAATGCAATTGCCTTTCTTTCTTATAACACACATCTTGTTCTTAAAACCATAAAACACACACACACACACACACACACAACAATAATCAGTAGCGGAGCTTGAGCTCAATATAAGAGGGGGGCAGCTCAATTAATTCTAAGTAAAATAAGAATAAGATAGGAATAAATTTGAAATAGGGGAGCCAAGCCAAGTAATGAACAAGAAGGAAATTGGGTTGAAAAAATTGTACCACTTAATGTATCTTACCAAATTTAAGGGGGGGCCATTGCCCGATTTCATTAAGCAAAGCTCCGCTCCTGACAATAATAACCAAAAGATTTGCATAAAAATACTATCAAAGGTTGCTTCGTATGTTGGCAAGCAACTTATTTGTCATCTCCCTTTTGTCTAAAGATTGTACTTTAATCATAATATTCTTGTTATACTGATCTTTAGGTGCTTCCCTTTTTCAATTTTGACCGCCTTTCTTTGCCTTCTTACCGTTTCATTTGTGCTCTAATCATTACAATGAACAGGCATCTTTAGGGGCTTAAACAAAATATAATAGTTCGTACCAGCCGGTTTGTCCTGATACCGTCTTATTATATGAATTTTACTCAACCGGTACCATATTATGTCTTCCCCTGTAATATGCTTCTTCACTTCTAATGTGGCATCGTAGTGTATATCTGCCAGTGCCTTGATTAATCAAACCATTACAATATGCTCTATAAACAAAGAAATGTGGCTTAAAAGCGTTCCTAATGTTGGGTATTTTATTTCTTCTAAATGCCCCCGAGCCACCCTCCATCTCCTTATGGCCTCTTTTCTCTCCGATGAAGCCAACAAAATGTTAAATTAATAACAATATATCTGTGTTGTCAGAATTTCTGTGAACACATGCATATTTCATTTGTGTTTGGTATTGCAGTTGGAGGGATTATGGGATTTGTGAAGTCAGGAAGCATGAAATCAGCAGCAGCAGGAGGCATATCTTCTCTTCTGTTGTGCTATGTCTACACTCAGCTTCCGACCAACCCCACTTTCGCCGCATCTCTTGGTCTAGGTACAGATCTCTGCCATTTAATTCATTTTTCTTTATGGTAGGTAGATTCAGTCTGTTTCTTATCTTATTAGTGACAAATGGTCAGTTTTGTAAAATTGCATTGCAATTGACTGAGGGACTATTGCATTGTTAAAACACATATCATCCCTTTTTTGTTCATTATGTTTTGTTATTAACGTGCTGACTGTCACTTTATTTGAGGTTTAAGTGGGTGACATTAGATTTATTAAGACACAAATGTGAGCTTATGATTGCTGTGAAATTGGAATGAATTGAGCACCATTACGTAGCTTTGATTCACTTAGTTGACGCTTAGATTTAACGATATTCTAGTAATTCGACTGTGGCATATCCATTTATACATTTCTGAAAATATTAAAAAGTAACAAACTCAAGGAACCCAGCAAGATTATGTACCAGTATTTTTTTTGGATGACAGATTATGTACCAGTATTATGTCTCTCTATTTTTATTTTAATTAGATTAATCTGTATGCTTTATAGGTATATCAGGGGCACTTTTGACAGTGATGGGTTCCCGATTTAAGAAGTCAGGGAAGATATTTCCTGCTGGTGTTGTTTCTCTGGTCTCGCTTTTCATGACAGGTGGCTACTTACATGGAATCCTTCGTGGCCATTAAGTGTGACTTTTAACATCAATCTAGAATTTCTGTTATCTTTAATAGATATTGTACTGGTTTTCTGAGATGTACTTTGTGAAAGTTTTCTGGAAGCTTTGGATTTTGAATAAATCTTGATGGAGCATTATTTCATTGCAAAGATCTTTGTTTGGTGGTAATCTTTTTATTTGGTCCTTTTTTCATCTACCTTGACTGTGATTTTGCTTTAAACTTTCTCAGTTTAGTAGAAAAATTGAACACTTCTATTTCCCGTGAGGATAGCACAGCTTAACTAAAAGAAAACTTTGCATTGATTCTGAAGTACAATTACTGAAAGAGAAATGAACATATCTCAGCTTTTATGCCTTCCTATTCAAAGAGCTAACAACATAAACATGTAATACATTTTTAAAATAAGGATCCATCAAGCAACACAACTGGAATTTGGAACAGAATACAACACTACATTAGTCAAGTTTGAATTACACTGACAACATAAAACATGCGAGTGCCAGATTAGACTAACGAGATACATAGCACAGCACAGTACTTCATCTGTAAACAATATTCAAAAGCAACATGAACCTACAGTGGGGCTTGAATTATCCACAGATGTAATAGTATCTATGCAACTTGCGGTTTCGACTCCGGAGCTGAAATCTCCTTTCCGTCTGATGATTTCTCCACTGCATAAGGTGCTTTGCTGACAATCCTGTTCAGGACATACATTTTTATCAGAATAAAAATGGAAGAGAAGTCATGAATCGTAGTGACAAAATTGCCCTGGAGAACATCGAAATCATGCATTAAGCATTATCCCTATGTTACTCGATGCCAGTGCAAAATGACACAATCTTTTAATTTGCTTACCACCTCACACCTCCTTCTGAACTAAAGAAAACATTCAATTGATATAATGGGTTTGCCTTTGATTTTTTTATTTTTTCTGATAAAGAAAACATTAAAGCCAGTGAAGTTTTTTCATTATCAAAAGGAAGTTCTGCTAATTTTTGCTTTATTCAAGCATTTTAGCAAACAATTCTGGGCTGTGCTTATCCGGTGCACTGAATCTCATCTATTTCTGGCATCAAAATAAATCTTTTCAATAGAACTCTGCAACTTCTTGCCCAAAAGTATACCAACAAACCATATGATAACATTAGATGATTATTTGCTGAATAACTGACAATTACCTGTCACGACGCTTTTCCAGGAAACGTTGGAGAGAGTGCCTCCTTGCAATAGGCAGTTCTGGCATTTTGACCAAAGTACAATTAAATATGTAGAATTGTATATAGACTATTATATGTTTAGATGGATGAAGAATAGCAACCTTTTGGGTTAATGACTATTTTCATTTTCAATTCTATGTTTTGCAGAGAGAATAACCTTTCAAAACAACGTGGATAGTGGCTATTCTACAACCAACTAAATGTTAATTAGATTTAGCTACTATTCTCAAACCTTGTGTTAGTGGCTATTTTTAATTTTTTGACTATCCATTCATCCAAACACACCGTTAAAATCAAACAGCGAGGTGAGATCAAATATGCAATTACCAGCTTGAAGTTTGCAAAGAGAGCTGTTGGGATTCACTGCAATTTGTGCCTGTGCAGCTGCGACGGCAGCAGCACTGGTGCTCTGAAGAGATGGAGACCTTGTCAGAGCCGGAGATGCTGATGTAGCAGTCCCGGTTGCAAGAGCAGTAGGATTTGGGGTCAGAGCTGGTGGTTTGATTGCATTTGCGGCTGCTGTAGCAGCTGCTATTAGCATTATTGCTTGTGCCTAATTGTTGCAAATAAGTAGAGAGGATTAAAAAAGTGGTTACTTTTATTTTTGATTTAACAGAAAAAAAAAAAGAAAAAAATAAAGACTTGATAGAATTGTTCTGCAATTTACCTTCTCAGGAGGTATGGCATCATAAACGCACACTGACCCATTATAAAAGATTGTGAGTTGCGATTTGCTAGCCTGTGGGGTCGATATCGGAACCTGGGTGTACCTTCAAAAAGAATAGAATAGAATAATCAGAGAGAGAGTCTCTGAGCACTAGTACATTAAATTTCCTCCTGAGACAGGAGATATTAATAGAGTAAAGAAATCACAAATCTGGGTTTGGTTTGTTGGTCTATTTTCTTTTACCGCTACAGAATTTGAAAGATAAAAATGAAAGAACATTGAGCATACTGAATATGATTAAATTCTAAGTAACAGGAATTAGACAGTACACCTAACAAAACAATTTAACAAAAATTGTAGCACTACTTTTGTATCTATCCAGATGTACAGAACAACAATATGTTGATGTCTTCCATTCCATTCCTTACCAGTATTTTTTCTTTATAAGGGACTTTGCCTTTTGGCAAGGAGTATTTAGGGAAGATAAAGGAGAGATTTTACACCTTGGTAAACAGAAAATTATGTGAATGGATTCATGCATTGCATCATCATAAATTGAGCCAAGCATTTTAAGGAAAATACCCCTATTAAAGGTCCAATTGGTGGATAAGGGAGGTTCTATGTCCTCTACATTCACTATGATAAAGCATGCTTTCAAGAATTATGTTTTTATTCTATATAAAATTACAGATGAGCTGTGATGTTAGATGAGAATCCAAATTTTTTAATCCTTGAATGCAGTGTGTTGTCAACTGCAATTTCAATCATTTCTTCTTCTTCTTCTTCTTTTTCAGAATCCAGTTCAGAAAGAATCTGACAGCTTGTAGATTGCTCTTTGCTCTCCTGTGAATACTTTAAGAAACACTAATGACATTCTAACTGTCTACCAGAATATGAACTAAGAGAACCATGGAATTTTAAAGAGGGGCACAAAATGATAAATTGGCTGAAAATCTGAACAAATATAAGTCCTTAAATTTGTTTTTACATAGAACAATCCAATTACTGAACATTTAACCATTTGAAGAGAAATCTCTCAATTTGACATGAATACAGATTGCCCTCAATAGAAAAGTTCTCTTCTTTCTCTAACATTCCAATCAAACAAATCAGAGTACAATACTTGACAAAAAATAAGGGAAAATAAAATGACCCGACCACCATCCAAATTACAGCATAAAAATCCAGTAAATCACCCATTGCAACTTCCTACGGTCAACAATCAGCTCGAATTGGCAAATTGGTAAGACCCAACAAAAATTAAAGAGTTCTAGTAGAAGTTTCGGTATCAGTACCCGTTGGAATTGGGAGGGGCAGCTGATTTGAGAGAGAGGTCGAGTGGGGGGTGCTGCTGCTGCTGCTGCGTGGTGGTGTTGGGTTCCTCCTGCCTCTCCTCCTCTTCCTTCTTCACTGCTGGGAGATCCATGCTACCATATGATGATATGATATGACACAGGCTGCTCCTCTCCTCTTCTTTCAATTTTAATTAATTTGCTCTTTTCTTTCTTTCTTTCTTTCTTTTGGAACTCCTGAATGAATTTCGGTTCCCTCTTTTCTTTGTTGTGGAAGTTGTGTGTCTCTCTCTCTCTCTTGGGGCTGCTCTTCTCTTCACGGATGCCGAGAAGTTAGAGGCAGGTAAAAGGTAGGTCCAAAGACTTGGATTGATATCCATTTTTCACAACACTCCCTTGTATGTGAGTATTCTTACAAGCACTATATATGTCGAGCAAATATACTGTGAGCTTAAGCTCACAGAGCCTTCTGTGAGCTTAACCTTCAAAAACCTATCAAATCACCTCCAAATTTCGATTTATATGGCTCAATAAATTCTCTATATCAAAACCTTACTAGATACAAAATTTTTCCATTTTTAAAAATTTTTAAGTATTTGTTTTAGATTTTTTAAAAATGACTATACAATATTAATAAAATAATCAAGTTTTATGTATCACTTTTAATGGTAGCAGATACGGACCCGTTGGGGGGGGGTGTTAAAATCTACAGCCAGTGGAGGGTATCTAATCGTCTCTGAGGAAGAGTTGTTCGGACGGATCAACAAAGATCAAGGCGCTAAGGAGCGTTGAGCCTCCTTAATCCCCTGCTGTAAAACAGGGTGAAAATGTGAAACCACTCAAATTTAAACATTTTATAAGTACCTCTTCATTCAAATTTTGAATTGAAAAAAAGCTGCCACTAAATTAAAAAATAGTTCGCCCTTCTACAATTTGAGACTAGAAAAAAAAAAGAACAAAAAAATTTAACCATATGATACCAAAATATAACAATACCTAATATAGAATTATTTATATATTTCATGGCGTTTCTTTTAATGTGAAAGGTTTTATTCATGATTATGAAATACTATAGTGACAGAGTGGAGTAGAACTACTGTGAAAACGTTTACATTTCGCTCCGAAATGCTAATGGTCTAAATTATACTTTGTGATATCCGAAATTTTAATTTATGGTTCCCATTAAATTCATCATATGAAAATACTAAGGGATACAAAAAATTTTCATTTTTGGAGTTTTGTAAGTATTTATTTCGAATTTTTTAAAATCCATATAAAAACAAGCACTATTTTATTAATATTTTAGAGTCATTTTGAAAAATTCAAAACAAATACTTAAAAAGCTTCAAAAATAGAAAATTTTTGTATCCCCTAGTATTTTCATATAATGAATTTAGTGAGAACCATAAATCAAAATTTCGGACGTAGGAAAGTATAATTTTGACCGTTAGCATTTCGGAGCGAAATGCAAACATTTTCATATTAGTCTAGCTCGACAGAGTGATAAAACTGAAACTCCACTTCAATTGTAATTTTTTTTTTTAAAAAAAAAAAGGAAAATAGTGCTGCAATTAATTTTCTTATAGTATGAGGGGTCATCTATAAATATAAAGTGTAATCAATATCGTATATTTATATCATCATATTATTAAAGTATGGGGGAGGGCACTAGGCGTGGAGAAAAGTGGAAGCAAAGAAACAATTGCGCACGCGGTTTGGCCCAGTTTTTATCAATAAAAATTTCATTTCTTTTGTTTTGTTTTGTTTTTGGTTTCTAGTGGTGGACGGTACAGCCCTTAATAATGCTGTACCTATTTCTTATATTTTCAAACCTACAGCTGCAAGCTATTCCTTATAAAATTCTTTTGTGGGGTTACTTTCAAAATAATCCACCTGTTGTAGGCTGTACCAGAATCCCCCAATTCTGGCACGTGAAACTTATTCTCCGACAATGGATTGGAATTATTGCTGCAAATATTTATATATATATGGTCAATATTTAAAAGACCCATCCTGCCTGCCTGCCTCCAACTGCCCCACAACAAAATAAGAGGAGGGATCATTGACAATAGTTAACTTGACAATACTACTTTTTAAAAATTTTAAAAAACATAAAAAATAGAAAAAAATAGAAAAAAATTTACGGAAGTATTGCTTAATTTATAGATTGATTATATTTCCGATTATATTCAATTTAAGCGACGTTTGATAGCTATTTAAAGATCCGCTAAATTATAACCGTTGAAAAGTGTACAAAATTTTGATAAGTCATTAAAGGATGTTCAAATTGATTGAAATTTGAAACACTATCAATCTATAAAGTTAAGTAATACATCCATAAATCATTTTTCATTTTTAAGATTTTTTATGATTTTTTATAAATTTTTAAAAAGTGATATTATCAAGATTGTCAAGTTATCTATTGTCAATAGATCCATCCTCAAAAAATAATTAATAAGATGATAAACAGGGATGGAGAAAATTATTCTCTTTTTTTTTTCTAATATAAAATTCTTTCTTGGGTTCAATTTTTTGTTTCGGGGTTTAACTCATTAACTGATATATTATATATCATATCAGGATGAGCTGCTACTAAGTGGTTCGACATACTAATTTTTGTTGAGATACAGATGAGAGTTAAGCCACTCAAATTTAAATATCTATAAAAGACTCTCATTCAGGTTTCAAACCTGTGACCTCCCATACGGAGAGCGTTGCTCTTAGCCACTAGACCAAATGCCGGTTCTTACGGTATACCAATTTTTATTTAAGGAAAAAAGTTATAGGATCATAGGTCATACGATCGATGAAGAGAATCATTTTTTTCAGTAAGTATAATTTAACAATAAATTTTAACTGTCGGTGCTCACTTTTCATTTTTGCTTTTATCGATTATGTGATTCAGAAAGTTTCAATTTTGTTGTCAAACAAAGTTGGTGTGCTAAATTATCAATCAAAGCGATTCATGAGACAATCTATACTCTATAACGTCGAAACTGTTCTATATTATGAGTTTAAATTTACATTACTAAGTCTATAATTTTTTTAACTTTATTTAGGAGAGTCAAGCGAATAAAAAAAAATGTTCATATTTTTTTTTTTTCATAATTGTAATATGGAAAGCATAAATATAAAGTGTCAAAAGGCTTAAACTTTGTAAGCCGTATGATTAATAAAATGAACTAGAAAGCACGCTCCACTAACTACAATTTAGCATTGATTTCTTTTTACTAAAAATTACATAATTATACCATTTTTTTTTTACCCATTTTACCATTTAGTAATATCAGAATTAAAATGCCCGAACATTTTTTTAAAAAAAAAAAATAAAAGCTGGTGTAATATAACAAAACTCTTGTAAAAACTATAAACTTACAAGGTAAACACATCATCCACGCAATAGGTCGGTTTATATTGTTTGAGTTTATCATTTAAATCAGATTTAGTAGAATTCTTTATTAATCGTATCAAAATACAAGAGCTTGAGCTCGTCATAGCTTTACACTTGAAAAGTATAATATCCACGTTCTACTTTAAATATTTCATGAGACTAATATAATAAAAATAAAATATAATTTGGTAACCTTCGTTTTCCATAATCTTGGTTTTTCTGAAATTGTATAAATTATTTTTTGGGCATTTATTTGAAAGTGATGAGTTAGAACAATTGCCAGCACTCCAAAAATGACTCAAACAAGAAAAAAAGCTTGTAAAGATGACACTTGACTCAAGTCAAGTAAATTTTAAGTCAAGATATTAATTCAAATCAACTATTTGGGATCAATCTCAATACTTTTCTGTGGTTGCACAACTTGCACTCCAGAACTTCAAAACAATACCATACTCGGGCCTTACAAATTGCATCAAAAGAAAAAGAATATATCATGTACATAATTTAAGCAATCCTTGAACTCGCTTTCCTCTCCTTTTTAGCCTTTTAGGTAAGGTGCATTAGGTATTTTGATAAACTTTTTAATTGTACGGAATATATCATCTCTAGTGAGTAGATTGTTCTTTTGTTAACTTTTAAAGTTCATTCAATACGTAAAATCATAAGGGAGCTTCATTTCAATTTCAATAGATTAATCATGCAAATCACATATGAGTATATGACCTTATACCTTGCCATTACTCCGTATAATCCTCCGCACTTCAAAGGACTGTCCAGGAAAATTGTTAAAAAAAAAACAAAACAACAAAACAAAAGAAATTTCTGCCGGTCTCAGCAAATAATACAGAAATATCTTCAAATTTCTCAAAAATCTAACACACCGGACCTCTGAGACGTACCTTTTCTATGCTTAATATAGGAAACTTCCTATTTCAAATGCAATAATTTTCATGAATCTGATAAAAGATAACCTTTCCAGTTATCAGCATTGTACTCCTTACAGAAGCTTCAAGCCGCCTGTGACATCATCAACCATGTCAGCTGGTCCTGTTAATCAAATTAAGAAAAGAATCAGGATTTGTATAATTAAATTTCAAGATAAAAGTTGAAATGAGAGAATATAACAGATACAACTCAAGCTACTCAGCTAATAACAGTTTTGTAATTCACTAATTGAACTTCAATTTTGTGTGATTTTAGCCGGTACAGTAAGGATGCACTATAGTTCTCAAATTAAGTAAAACTATTACCAAGCGAGGTAACTGTATTATGCATTCTCAAAATTTATAAGGAAGTAGAAAAATATAGTTTCAAGGACCAAATGCATAGTAAATGCTAGTTTCAGACCATATAGGAAGTTTGCTTGTTTGTAGGACAAAGAAAAACCTCAAAAACATACCAAGAATGGACATGACGGTTCTTGAATCTGAAACAGAAGAACAGAAATAAATTAGTTTGCTCGGATCTTGTATAAATAGAATGATTTGCACCAGCTTGTATTGCTGTCACACGTCATGGACCAAGTGCACAGCAAAAGAAATAAAATGGGTGAACAAAGCATAAAAGTTTCTTTTTGTAAAAGAAACAAAGAAGAAAGGGAACTCAGAAATAGAAACTGACTTGGAGCAATTTGAGTGCGGCCAGCATCAATTACTATGTGTGCAGGCAGACTCAGTGATTTTGCTCTTTCCTGTCCGAAAAATAAATACAAATTCAAACAATTAATGTGGCAGTACAAGGAGACTAAATCTTTGTTTATTGTTAATTTCACTTCAAAGGCATTTTTTGTAGTGAGATTTGACAATTGCACACTAAAAAAAAAACTTATAGCAACTACACCTGTACAATTTGACCTTGATTCATATCAGCTGGTATAAATCAGTAACAGAACAGATTGCCAGAGCTGGTACAGTTAAGTTGGATCAGAATTGACAACGGTTGAGCTGGATTCATATCAGTAGGTATAAACCAGCAACAGAACAGATGCCAGAGCTAGTACAGTCAAGTTGGATCAGCACTGTGTCGTTACCAATGCAAATTAAGGACCAACCATTGTAGACTGAAGCTTAAAAGGTGCTATATGTAGATTAAGACTCTACAAGCTATATACAGATTAAGACTCTACAAGCTAAGACACTACAAGCTATATGCAGATTAAGACTCTACGAATACCAGACCAATTAATATAGAATCCATCAACAGTCATGCACCTGTAAAACAAGCATTTCTTCCTCGGTCTCGATCTTGACCACCACCTTGACTTGGCCACACATTTCCCATCTATTAGATATGTTTGCATATATTCATTGCTCAGTTATGTAATGTTATGTTATAAATGCATTGTGGCATATTAGCAGGAACTGAATTAAAATAATAATTAAAGAAGAAAAAAAACAAGTACCTATTCAAAGATTTAGGAGCTCGGTTTAGAAGCTTTTTATACAAACCCAGAGTTGCATGACTGCAAATTAGGAGAGAAGTAAACTTTGTAACATTTTGCAGTAAATACTAAATGAAGAATGAATTTTACCATTGATACCAAATACAAAACCTGAAAGCTCCCATATGTACAACTCATACCAAACATATTGAGGTACCAATATGGTAGCAGCCATGAAATGAAATCAAGTCAAGCAAAGGGAATGTAAATATTTCCAAGTAATTTACCAATTATTATGCTGTAATCATGCAGAATTTCGCAAAAACGGTATAAAAAGGAGGAATAGAGTACCTGCATTGTGCAGCAATCTTACCCTTTCCCATCTTCAAATCATTCCTCACAACCAACACCTGTACAGACCAAGAGAAGAAAGAAAATTACATATAGCAAGAGTCAAATACATGACGGTGCCTGAAAAATCACAGATTTTGCAGCTTCAGCCCAGGATATTCACTACAAGTAGATCATCGAGGTAGTAAATGGACTGATAAGAAGAACAGAACAGGAAAGCTAGCTACCATTTTGAAGTCGTGGATGATATCGGCGAGGTTCTCGATCTCCAGCGGGGTTTTATTCTTCTTCTTCTTCTCGTTCTGCGCGGAATCCCGCTCCCCGTCGCCGTCGGTCTTCTTTCCCGACTGGCGGGAGCGGGAGAGCAGCCGGGTCCAGAGGCTTGTTCTGGCGCGGGAGGACGAGATGCCGAAGAGGTAGCCGAGGGCGAAGAAGCCCGCCGCGCCCAGGAGAAGCGACGCCGAGATCGCCGTCGCCGACATCATCTCCTCTCCAATCTCTTCGATGTCTTCTGCTCAGAGACCGGACTGCACAGTCACAGTGGAATTCATATCCTCTGTAGCGCTGCATTGTGTAGCGCAGGACGTGAACCGTTGGATCATCTCGAGATCTGTGCCGGCGCGAACTCGAGGTGATCCAACGGTTCACGTCCTGCGCTACACAATGTAGCGCTACAGAGGATGAGCACGCATCAGTGGATGCGGGTGTAATCAGTGATTGCGTTCGTTTCTTTTGGACCGTTCGATTCGCACGAGTAAATTGAACGCTGCCCCAGGTGATTTCAGATCTTCTAACAAACACATGAGCCATTGGATCTCCTTGAGATTCGTGCTGGCCTGCATCTCGAGGCAATCCAACGGCCCGGGTACTGTATGGCACCGCACCGTAGGTTAGGGGATGAGCACTCACCCCAAAGTAGCTCCCCACCTATCATTTGAGGTGCAAAATTCCAAGATGATGATGATGATTGTATGACCTTGATTCATATGATGCAAAACTACGATGAATAGAACGTTGAAAAACTCCACTCAAATTTGTCCGAAAAGTTGGAGATACTGTTCACTGTACAGAAACTGAAACCCTTACGGGCCGTACGGAATACCGTAAGGTCTAAAGCAGGAAATTTGAGTAGAATTGACAAATTGTGCCCTATGCATTGCAGCTCTATTTGCGGACGTCCTAGCCGCTGTTTAGAGCGGATTCCAAACCTGTTCTCTCCTAGGGTAGAAAGGGGAGAACGATTCCGAGAGTTTGAAGGTAATTTTGGCGATATTTCAGAGCGCGGGAGCGAGAACTGAGCGAGAGCGCATAAGCAACTCTGGAGTGCTAGTCTTCACTGGAGTTTTCTATGCTTCCTTGTATTGATCCGTTGTATATTGTTGTATCTATGACTCTCTTTCTTATTTGCTTATGTTGTTTTGTTGTGTTGGTCATGTCCGACTAAACACCTTAGTTCTTAGGGTTAGGATTCTGACTTGAGACTTCGTTGTTATGTGATGTGGCTTTTTGATATTTTATTTTAGTTTTCTTGTGATGTGTACTATTTTTCCCGACTATACTTGAATTGTGCACCACGCATGCGACCAGTAAGTATCGGCCGATACTCTAAGTCTTTAAGTCAAGTTAATGTGCATCGCTAGGGTTTAGTTGTAATTTAGGTAGGTTAGAGAACCGAGAGGTCAACCAGATAACAAGCGAAAGATGAGTCTTATCGTTGCTCGAGAGAGATCGGTGCACCTTAGAATACCAGCACTAGAATTTAGGTCAGGCCTACAAGCGACGGGTGCGGTTTGTACCTTTGCTTGACTTGAACTGTGTTAGGAATTGTAATTGTACCTACAAGCAAGAGCTGCGGTCCGGTCCTTTTACATTAAGTCAGAACTGAACGATTGAACTGTTAAAAGTCCATTACAGAACTTTACATGTATTTGCACTCAAGTTGGATGGGAGAGCGACGACTTACTCACATCTAGCTAGCAGATGCGAGAGTACAATCTAGATAGTTGTACAAGTTGTATATGACAGATATGACTTGTGTGATCTGAGGCCGAGTGGATTGTCTGTCCAAGTCCCTAAGAACATCTTTAGCATATGTGTCCTTAGTTTAGTTTAGTTTTCATAATTTTACAAAGAAAACCCCCAAAAGAGATTTCACACTTCTTGCTTAGAAAATAAACCAAGTCTAGTTTGACTTTGCCTGTATGTGATTCTCAGGTCAATAATAGTTACGTGTCAGATAATGAAATCAAACGTTACCATATTTATTCACAACATCAGTTATGAATTAGACTTGTATCAGAAATTGATAGTTATAATTTAACATGATCTATTAGTAAACATATATTATATCCAAATTGATTAGATCCATTTGATCCCAACTCATATCCAACTTAATGCCTAGTTAATATTTGACAATTAGTAGTAGTTGCACCTTTGCTCAAGAATTATACAAAAATTTACAAAACATAAAAGCTACTTTTGTTTAAGTTAAAATCAATTGATACTCCATTCAACACCACAAAGACCAACTGTTATAAATTTTATGTCATTTGATGAACAGTTTCACAATTCTTCGTATATATGTTTTTTCAATTAAATATATAAAATATGTTTTCAATTGTCACTTAAAAAGGAGTTACCTTGTTACGATTGTCAAGATAGACGAAGTTATCTTCATAGTCCAATTCCCAAAGGAGAAACATCTTCCGTCCATTAAAAAATTGTTTATACGTCTATAAACATATAAAGAATGTAACAGACACACTCCGGAATGTAACAAATTTATCTCGAAATGTAACTTACGGACGCCATGGATGACTTTTTTATGGACGCTAGGTATTACTCTTCCCAAAGCTACAATGGGAGTAATAACAAAGCAGCAGGGGTGTTTCCGTAACTTCATTCAAAACTCATTTTCCCTCCATCTGCCCCTCCGCGCTCCATCCGACCCAAAGATTCAAACCCTCGCTGCCCGGCCATCCCTGAAATTTTCGCAAATATGCGGGGGCAGTACCGTAAACTCACTCCCAAACTTTTCTCCCCATCCTACCCTCAACTCTCCCCAACTCTGCCCCTCTCAACCCCAACCCCAACCCTCCAACCCCCCCAAACCTCCAGGGGCAGTTCCGTCTTTTCTCACCAACTCGCGGGCTTTTCGGTAATTTGACCTCACCCAACATTTTACATCGCGGCCCCCTTATTGTTGCGAAAACTCGCATTCTCCTCCTCCTCCGACGACGACGGACGAAAGAGGGCGGGTCTGAATCGATCTAGGGCTTGTGGTTACCCTCTGACCGGCCTTGTGGCGGTAAGTGGTAGCACTTCCCATGGATTTATTTATGCCACTTTACTGGTTACTTGCCGCCATATCTAGGGTGGGGTCTTGTTCTGACCTGTTTACTCCCTTTTGATTCTCTCCTCAGGGTTGGGTTTGCTTTGGTTGCTTTAATCTGACCTAAAACTAACAGAGTTTCGTCTGCCGCCACCGGTTAGGGTTTACTTGGCCGCACAGACAGCGGGACGGAAGGCGGCGGCTGCTTCTGGTGCTGGTTCTGGTTCTTCTTAGAAGCTAATTTAAGGTTTTGTTTTTTTTATTTTTTTGTTTTACCCTTCCTACGTGTTGTGCTGGCCAGGATTGCAAAATCAATTGTAAAAAGTGTTTAATTTGTACCGTAAATGCTGCGGCACGTATCGTACGATATGATGGAAAATTTTCATAGATGCCCAGAAAAATCAACTTATCTGTACTGTACCGTTGCCTAAGCATGCAATTTAATTTTACAAATGCCCAAACCAAAGGGCGCCGAATAGAATTATACTAGCAACAGTTATATGGGCAAGTGGCAAAGGATACATATGTTAATATGGGTCTAAAGGGCGCAAGTTGAACTCATGCCCTTGCATTTTGGCATCTGTGAAATTAACTTACCCATTTAGGCAATGGTGTAGTTAAGATAAAAAAAGTAGGGCATTCATGAAATTTTTCCCGATATGATTCGCTATCGTATTCACAAAGATTTCAACTTCCATACTGCTAATTGGATTAGAATTCATACCGAATCGTACCGAATCGTACCGTATGAAATGAATCATCAATCGCAAGTACGGTTTCGATTTCACTGGGACTTGTTAAGGGCCGAATTCGTTATTCCATGCACATAGCTGATCCGCTGCAATTTTGCTACGAAACAATGTAGCACTGCATTAAATTCTTTAACAAAACATGAGATCTCTATTGTTGAAGGCTGTTGATTAGACCGATAACCTGTAATATTTATATTTATATCTTTTCTTACAGGTAGTGGATCAAGAATGAAGAACCTATAGGCCCAACCGCACTTAGTTAATTACTTAATTGTAAGAGCAATTTCAAAGATGGAATGCAACAAGGAAGAGGCCACGAGAGCACGAGACCTAGCTGAACGGAAACTAAGTGAAAAGGATTACACCGGGGCACACAAAATTGCCCTAAAAGCCCGTAAGCTCTATCCTGATCTGGAAAATCTGAACCAAATTGTAACTGTGTGTGAAGTGCACTGCGCTGCAATTGCCAAAGTGAATGGCGAGACTGACTGGTATGGGATACTCCAAGTTGGTACCACTGCTGATGACCAGGCAATCAAAAAGGCGTACCGTAAACTTGCTCTATTACTTCATCCCGATAAAAATAAATTCACAGGTGCTGAGGCAGCCTTTAAGTTAATCGGTGAGGCTAATGGCATTTTGACCGACAAAGGGAAAAGATCTCTTCATGACATGAAGAGAAATGCAAGGTCAAGACTTGGGCAGGTCAGGCGTGCACCGGCACCAGCTGCAAGAGCTACTCGAGGTTCGACTGCTAATGTGGCTTCTAATGGGTCCAACTCCAACCGAGCTAGTGTAAATCAGACATTCTGGACAATGTGCACCACTTGTGGTATGCGTTATCAGTACTACAGGAGCATGTTGAAAAAGGCACTTAGATGTCAGAACTGTCTCAATCCATTTATTGCTTATGAAGCAGACGAGAAGGGCAGGTCCTCCGCCACCAGTAATGGTGTAAACCCTAACCCCAACCTGAGATTTGATCCCTCTAATGGAACATCCAGGGAGCCGTTCCGTAGTTTTACTGCTCCAAACTGCAACCAGTTCCAAGGTGGTGTCAACAATGCCAATAACAGTGCTGGAACTACTGCCAATGGTGATCAAAAGTTTGAAAAGGTTAATCTTCGAAATGCCCACAAAGGATCTGGGTCCGTGCCTGGACCCGGATTGGGAACCCGGCCGGCAGCTGCACAAGCAAGCACCACGAAGGTGCCCCCTGTGAAGCCAAGTAAGAGGAAGAGAATGGTTCTAGATGAAGAGGAATTTGAAGATTCAACTGATTCAAGTAGTAGTGAAGATGAAACTATTTTGAAACAGAAGATGCAGCCTAGTAGTACCAATCCACCACGTCGATCGTCCCGGCAGAAACAGAATGTTAGCTACAAGGAAAAGGCTGATGCTGATGATGACTTGGATGATGATTTTGGTGTTGATGATGGTGATGATGATGAGGATGATGACTTCTTGGAGGACCATAATAAAAAACAGCGAAGCCATGAGTCCAGTGAAGCTGCAGATGTTCCAATTGAAAGGGAGAAGGAAGCAGATGCGAGTTTGAAGCCGAGAGTATTTACATACCGTGATCCACAGTTCTTTAACTTTGAAACACTCCGGGATCAGACCAAGTTTGCGGTGGGCCAGGTCTGGGCAGTGTACGATGATTGTGATGGTATGCCTCGCTTCTATGCCCGTATTAAAAGCTTGCACACCACACCTAAATTTTCTATACGCTTTTTCTGGTTTGAGGTAGACCTGGACAAATCTACTCGGGCATGGCATCGTGTTGGCCTCCCAATTGCCACTGGCACATTTAAACTGGGGGATGAGCAAACTGATGATAACATTTTGATGTTTTCCCATGTTGTATTGGAAGGCAGTAAGAAGAATACTGTTAGTATATACCCAAGGAAAGGGGAGGTATGGGCAATGTTCAAAAATTGGGACAGTAGTTGGAGCTCCAAATCTGGCAAAAATAGGAAGTTTGAGTATGAAATGGTTGAAGTGGTGTCGGATGTCACAAACAGTACAGGGTTTTTTGTGATGCCTTTGGTGAAAATTAATGGGTTTGTTAGTATCTTTATGCAATCGAGAGAGGCAGCCCCAGTTGTCATACCCAGTAGTGAAGTACTGAGGTTCTCACACAGGGTTCCACTGTACCATATCACAGGCAATGAGAGCAATAGGGTTCCAGAAGGTGCTTTTGAATTGGACCCTGCATCTCTTCCTCCTGACTTAATCGGTGCCTTCACCTCCAACGGCCTAGATCCAAAGCAAATGCAGAAACCTAGCACCAATCCTTTATCAGAACATAAAGAAGAGAAGAAAGAAGAGAGGAAAAACCATGGCTGCGGCAAAGAAGGAGATGTGGAGGAAATATCCTCGCCTGAATCACCTGACGGTGAGTTCTACAGGTTTTCAGATGCTAGATCAATTGAAAAAATTCAGCGGGGTGATACTTGGGCATTGTATAGTGAAATCGACACATTACCAAAATATTATGCTATGGTGAAAAAAATTGACAGGGAAAAAGAGAGTGTGTTCATCAAGTGGCTTGAGCATTATGGGGAAAGTGTTGTTGGAGTAGATGAGAGTCAGGATGCATTCCCATTTGGTTGCGGCATTTTTAGGCTAGCTAACAATGCAGCTGATTGGTATGAGATTAATGCATTCTCTCATCAGATGGCAGCAAAACCAGGAGCTGGTAATAATCTGTATGAGATAAAACCAGCCAAAGCTGAAACTTGGGCTGTGTACCGCAACTGGAACTGTAACTGGTCAGCAGATGACGTTAAGGAGTGTCAGTATGACCTGGTACGGATTTCTGAGGTCAATCAGGCTGGTGTCACAGTGTTATTTCTGGACAAGGTAGTAGGTTACAAGGCTGTTTTTAGGTTGGATAGTAGGAGAAAGCCTATGGAGATACCGAATGGAGAGCTCGCGAAGTTCTCGCATAGGATACCGGCGTATGAACTCACTCATCAGGTGAATGGTACGCTGAATGGTTGTTGGCAGCTGGACACTGCAGCATTACCAGAGTCTCTCTCGTGTTAAATAAACATTGATTTTTGGGGCATGGTCAGAACAGGTGGTGGTGTTGATGGCTGCTGGTGTTTTCTTAGATAAGATGGTACATGAAAGGTTCACTGTTTAGTGTGCTAATCCTCTTTTTGGTGTCTCGTTAAATTTTATTGCAGGATAAGAGAAGTGCAGTTCAGTTATTAGTTTTTGTTAAAATGATAGCAAATTGGTAGTAGGTTTTGTGCTTACCTCAGGCACATAATTACACTATAACATTGGAAACCTGTTGGCAAGTGTTAAGTTGCTTCTAATCTTAGATTAAATTTACTTTTATTTCTAGTGCTAAGATAGGATGTAAGGTCAACTCAGTTTGATGTGGTTGTGTGACATTCCCACAAGGCCACAATCATGTTTTTCAAATCATATTTATGCCTTTTGTTTTAAGATACTACTCAAAGTGGTCTATTGTGGATATCTCTACTTGTTGTATACATCATGCTTCATGCATGTGAAAAGAAGGGATGAAAATTGTTGCCTGTTTACTGTTTTTTGTCTGTTTGAAATTTGACTAACATTTATTTATGTATGATTAAAAATAGGGGAAATTGTCTATTTGCCACTCCAAAATTTCAAAGTTGTCAAAATGCCACTCTAAAATATTGGGTTGCATAAATGCCACTCCAAAACTCCAATAGTTGCTAAAATGTCATTATACAGGTTTTCTCACTTAAATTTAAGTTAAATTCAAAAATACCCTCCAAAATATTTATCTGATCGATTGAAGAGCTCTCTTCTTAGTCTGATTCTCTCTTCCTGTTAGCCAGTAGCCACCAGCCCACCACCTCAGCTAAGCTAATTCGCTCCATCATCTACTCAGCAACCACCCCTTTTACCTCTCCCATATAAATCGGCTGCCCTTCGCCAAATTCGCTCATGGTGTGAAACGAAGCCACTTTCCACCTCTAATCTCTGCCCCTGAACTCCACCTCTCAAAGTCTCAGTAAATCACTTTTGGCTGGACTCCATCCTTCATGGACTCGCTTTTCTTCCTAATTGGGAACAACTTGCTATATTATTTTGTTACCCGACTTTCTGATTTTGATTGTTCCATGGAAGGCTGTAACTTTGGTTTTTTTTTTGAAGTACCTCTTCATGAACTAAAAGTTAATTTATCGATTAATTGGCCTAATTAGGGCTCTAATTACTAACTTATGTGAATGACACTTTAATTGACTATTTCAAGTTACTGGCATGAGTTTTACCAGTACGAGGCTTTAATTGGTCGATTGAAGTAAATGGCATGAACTTTTTTTTTTTTTTTTGAGATAGGATGATTTAATGCACAAATGCATACCACTCAGAATTCTTAAATGGCACCAATCTGTTATTGTTTGGGCACATGTAGAAGAGCTTCTCCAGTTCAATATGATTTGCACGATGTTTGTGAGAGATGGAGCTATTGAAAGTGGCGCTCGTCTGGGCGGCACTGGAGGTGCTCGAGTGTGCGCATCATTAAGTTTGGAGACACTCGTCTGAGTGATGGAGTGGGGAGGAGGTGATCCGACCTTTTAATTAGAAGGATAATGAAATGGAAGAAAGAAAGAGTATAAGGGCAAGGATAAAAGAGGAATACCAAAATACAAATCAAATAATAATACAATCTGATTTATTTTTTTAATTGAATATGTGGAGAAATACAGTGATAATGGCAATTTGGCAACTAAATTTGTTTTGGAGTGGTATTTTAGCAAGTGAAAACTTTGAAGTGGCATTTTGACAACTTTGAGATTTTGGAGTGGCAAATAGACAATTATCCCTTAAAAATAATACCGTTGAATTGGTTCACAAGCAGGTGGTTAGACTGGTTGGTGGCTATCTATATTCCATTTTGCAGCAATATAAACTTGTAGAAACATCTTGTGTCCATTGAAAAACTGTTCATACATTCATAGATATGTACGACATATAATAGATACACCTTGAAATGTTACAAAAATTGTCCACACATACATAGACGTGTACGGTATATAACAGATACATCTTGGAATGTAACAGATACATTCGAAATGTAATCCATGGACGGTTTTTCTATGGACGCTAGGTATTACTTGTTGGCAGTTTGGCAGTCATATTTGCATGAAGGGAAACCAAGCGTATGTAGAAAACTAGAAATCAATCCTAGCTTAACAGAGCTCAAAGTACATCAATTTGCCAAACAATGCTTCTCTGACTTTTACTTTTGTGAATAATGAAAAGCTAAAGTTCCAGCATAGAGCATAGTGTTATCTTATTGAGCACACTAGGGTGAGCCTGAGGCAGCTGCCAGGCCATCTGTTAATTTAATTGTAACAATAAAAAGTTGCTTCCTGCACTGGCTCTGTGTTAAAATTTTAACCTTTAAGCCATTGTGGGATTTTTTTTTTTTTTCTATTTTTTTTCTGTTGACCCTATTCGACTCCCTTTCTTTATCTGTGGATTGGGTTCATATATTCAGTTCTACCCACCAAAATGTATATAAATTTTTAGAAAAAAAAAACAAATCATTTTGGATTGATTGGAATCATATTAAATAATAAAGATGGAAGAGTTCTTCTCATATAGACAACCGTTCATTATTAATCAAGTGATTCAGATTTCACAAATTAAGAATCTCTCTTTGCTTGTACCCAAAAATATATTGCAACCATCTGATTCAGACAAATGAACGGTATATGTCTTCCAATCTACAAAAGAATTCACCATTAAGAAAATAATTTAGAACAAAGCGCAAAGAACTGCCAATCTGACCTTTCTAAAAAACAATATCAAGCAGGAAATAAATAATTAGAAGCTACCAAGTACCAACCAAACCCTATAAATGTTTAAAATTCATTTTTAATATTTGTCTGTTCCAGTAAAGCCTACAAACATAAAGCCCAGCCCAGAAGGAGGGGATTTTCAAATGTAACTCTCACAAAGTACCAAAAGAGTGCCAATTTGCCATGGTATTGACAATTTGACATTGATGCCATATGAAACTTTGAATGCCCCAATTGACAACCCCAGGCCAACTTTCAGAATTTATGGCAATCAGTTTTGGCATGGGAAGAGGTCACTGTTGCTTTAATTAATTAATTAATTAAAATGGTGGTAATATATAATCTGATGCTGGGTTGGCATTCATGATGCATCACAAAGTTTATTTAGGCGTATACATATAGAGGAGGGATCCATTGACAATACTTATCTTGACAATCTTGACAATGAAGATTTTGAAAAATTTGTAAAAATAGTTAAAAATTCTAAAAAATAGAAAAAAATTTATAGATATATTGTTTAACTTATAGATTGATTATGTTTCAAATTATATTCAATTTAAGTGATGTTTGATGACTCTTTAAAGCTCGTGAAATTTTAACCGTTAAAAAATGTATAAAATTTTGATAAACCATCAAACGATGTTCAAATTAATTGAAATTTGAAACACTATTAATCTATAAGTTAAAGAATGCATCCATTAAAGTTTTTTCATTTTTAAGATTTTTTATGAATTGTTATAAATTTTTCAAAAATCCTATTATCAACATTGTCATTGTAAGCATTGTCAATGGATCCCTCCTCATACATATATAAGAGAATATTTCACATGCCCCAACTAGCCATCCTTTTCCTTTCTGTGTGTTTACCATCACTCCACATTTTTTTTCTTCCCTTTTTCTTTCTTTGTCATTACGCTTCACATTTTTTTTTTCTTTTTGCACTCAGACCCCCTTCAAGTTCTGTTGTATGGAAAGTTTTTTTAATACATATTATTCTTACTCATGAAAGGAGATTGGATTTTTTGACACGAAAGTTTTATCTTTATCAAGGAATAAATCTCAGTCGTTTGATTGTTTACTTAGATTGATCACCACCGTTGACGTGCTTTAATGTCTCAACCCATTAAAACTTAAGGCCCATATCAATTGTCTCAATTTAAGGCCCATTACATATTATCTTAAAAAAAATTATAAAAAATAACAATTTCAGTTCAAAGCAAAGCGTGAACTCTTTACCAGTTATAGGAAATGTAAAACAAATAAACAACAACATATTTGTGGTCAAAAATCCATTTACAATTTTACATTAATATTTTTACATTATTATTATTATTATTATTATTATTATTATTATTATTATTATTATATCTAATATATAAATTAAAAAAATTTTAACTAGAGCTCGCAGGCAAATGAAATGATGTTCCGAAATATGTCCGGAAATAATTACCTTTTGAAAATGCAATAGATGTGCATAGGTAAAATAACTTCCACATAACCACATTGAATAGGGTTTCCTGAAAATCCTAAAGTTGGGTATGTTTGACCATGGGAACCGGATTTTGAGGCAGTAAAAACCGGAAAGAAAACATCACAATTCTCAATTCACAACAATTCACAAATCATAAAAACTGATTGAAAAGTACCATGTGACATACTGATGCACTAGCACCATACATATGATATGTACACCTACATTCATTCATTTTTGAAAGGGTAATACCTGGTGTCCACAGAAAAGTTGTCCATAGCGTCTGCGTGTTATTTTTCGGGATGCATCTATTATATTTCGTACACATTTATGGATGTATGGATTGTTCTTAAATGGACACAAGATGTTTCTCTTTTTGAAATGGTAGTAGGGGGTGAGTGAGGCTTCATTAGTCTTTTACTCCTTTTCCTGTAAAGCATTAAAGGCTCACCATATATATGATATATTTCATATTTCATATTTAGTTTTATGAATACTTGTTTGCATTTTTATTTTTTACCTTTAAAAAAGGACAGCTTTTGCGTCTGACTAGCATTATACGCAGCGTGAAATATGCAAAGTTGCAAACGCATGCTTCTGTATCGAATATCGATAAATATATAAGATCATTTATTCATTTTATTTATTCATTTTATTTATTTATTTTATTTATTTATTTATTCATTCATTCATTTATTTATTTATTTATTTAATTTATTTATTTAATTATTTATATCGCTTGTTGTACAACGAATTAATTAAAACTAGTGAATGTTGTACAACGAATGTCTAATCAATATAACTTATATATCAATAATACCCACTTTTTTCAAAATAAAAAAATTAACAATGAGACACTCACTAGACTTGTTTTTGCATTTACAAGTTTTTACTCTTGGAACCAACTTGATTTCAAAATATTTTGTCTAATACGTAACACACTAACACTTGTCATCCCTTCATGCATGCAAGTTTTCATTGATAGTGTCAATAATTTGTGCGTAAGGGCATGGAATGGATTTTATTTTATTAATTAATAGTGCCAATAATATGCCCTCACTCAGTCAAATTCCAGGGGTTACTTATGCGGATTAATTTTTTTTTTTTGTACCCATATACACCTTTGAAATTGTCAATTGCCCCCATCAAATTAATTAACATAATAGCCAATATCTTTTTTTTTTTTTTTAAAAAAAAGTAACATAGTAGCCAATATTCTCCATTGGAACTTAACTTGCTTTATTTTATCCCTTTATTTGCTTAATTAACCTACCATTTAATTTGCGTCAAAAAGTTAAATATACATTTTACCCTCCATTTTAGAAAAGAAATACACATCTTAAGCTAGCTTATATTATATTTTTGTTGTTATAGGCTCTTGATTATATATATGTCACATCAAAAAATTAACTTTCTGCACACATGATTTTTGTGATGATATTCTCTGAGACAGTAAGACTAGCTAGAATAGTCTCTCTTTGATTATAAATATCAACATAGTAGTTGTCTATTTAGATTATTATTAAGTCAAAATGATGAACCGTAATTAGTTGAAACACTAGTCTTTTTAAAAGAAATTTTAAATGACACGGGGCTAGGTTGAGGTGTTGTATAAAATAGGGAGTCAATTTTGTTTTGGTATTATTTATTTTTTTTTTTTAAGATAAAGATGAGGTAAGCCGCTCAAATTTAAATGTCCATAAAAGACCTGCATCCGAGTTTCGAATCCGCAACCTCACACAAAGATAGCGTTACTTTTAGCCACTAAATCAAAGACTGATTTTCCTTTAGTTTCATTTTGTTTCGTATGTAATCTTTTTTCCTAAAAAAAGTAATAAAAAATTGAATAATTAAGACTCTTGCTTAAAACTTAAACTAGTGAAATTAAACATATGTTTTACTTTTTTTAAAAGTAAAATGCAAATTCAAAATTATGCCCCTGTCCAATTAAATTGTCCAGAGCCATCTAATTTTGACTACATTATTTGGATCCTTCACAGATACAACAAAACATAACTGATGGTTTATAAAATGATATAAAGTTGACCATATTACTCCAATTCAATTGGTGGTTTGGCTATGTTTCACTATCAAATCGGAGAATAAGTTCATCACTTCATGCCTTTATTTGATATATATATATATATATATATATTCTACTTAGAAAGACAATATAGTCGATTGTAAAATATTAAATATTGATACAATTTATAATTCATTCAATTATTTTAATGTTCAATGACTAATCAGAGTCTATTTTTTTTAATTATTTTCAAGCACAAATTGCAATTAATATTATGATTGTTATATATAAAAAAAAAGGTACTTTTGACATTTCACTTCTTTATTTCAAAATGATAAAGTTTTGGAGCTAATTTTAATAGTGAATTTCAAAGATTTGATACAAGACCCACAAGAGGTATTTATTTGATTCCATATCCTTTGTAGCGCTCTGCATACATTGTGTAGTGCAGAATGTGAACAGTTATATCATCTCGAGATCTGTGCTGGCTTGAATCTCTGAACAATCTAACGGTTCACATTTCGCGCTATAGAAGATGAGCACTCTATTTATTTCAGAGGGAAGAAGTAATTATTGACCGTGGGTGTGAAGGAAAGGGAAACAGAGAAAAAAGATGATAAAGAAACCAATAAACAAACAAACAAATAAAATAGCACAAGAGAAGAGGAAAAGAAAGAAGCAGAAGAAAACAAAACAAAACAAGGGAAGGATTCCCCAAGTCAGTGGTCGCCTTAAAAAGCACAGAAACCTGATAATATAATACCAACAACTAATTAACAAGGAAGTAACAACAGTAGATCAATTTAATAAATGAATAATGATTAGATTAACAACAAAGAGGAGAGAAGTTTGAGGGAAGTGGAAGAGAAGTGCCCTTAGCATTCATTCATGAATTCATATCCCCTGATGTACTGCATTGTGCTGTTTATAATGTGAACCACTGGATTGTCTTCGGATTCGTGTCCACTAGGGGTCTCGGGACGATCCAACGGCTGATGCTGTGAACTGCACTTTGGAGGATAAGTACTATTGCCATTTGCTAATAGGGATTGGTATCAGATTTTATTGGAATCTTACATAAGCAGTTGAGCACCCCCTCCCCTCCCCCTCTTTCTTGTGTTTACATTTTCTTCCTCTTTTCTAGCATTGGTACATTTTTCATCAAGTGCTCATGTTGCATCTCACAAGTAAAAATAAAAAAGAAAGGAACTTTTGGATGTTTTGTTTACCTACAAAAAGTTTGTAGTGTGTTGGTGACATCATTTATTTACATGGAAGTATATCTATGCAATTGATATGTTTGATGGCCTTAATTTTTTTTTTTTTTTTTTTGCTTTTTAGTTTTCACTTTTCAGGAAATTATATGTATACTAATTTGACTATTTATTATGCATTGATGTGAATGCTATAATATTATAACACTAATATTATCACTAATATATTCATTCACCTTCTCTGGTGCTTGGATTTTAACCTTTTATTTGTTAAGGTTGAATAATAAATTGAAAAATATATTTTTTTTAATTTTTCAAAATGGAACCAAATTATTGTATATTTATATTATAGATAACTTATCTGAACCATTCAAATATGTCTTCCACATGGGGGTAAAGAACTTCAGTGAAGCTTTTAAAATTAAGTTAACTTTAGGGATAGAAAACTTGACTTGTTGGTTGTTTTGTACAAAGAACAATTAATAAATCTTAGTGTACTATTAGCATGCGTAAAAAAATAAAATAAGTACTTTCCAAATGACCCTTTATTCAAAGTTCCAATGGAATTATTTGTTTTTTTTTATTAACGATTTATGAAATTTATATAAAGACAACCACATTAAAAATTGTAAATCGAAAGTTATTCTTACTTATAGGTACAATCAAATAAAATATTTAATTTTTAGTTATCAAAATAGTTGATTTGTTATCAAACCTCCCTATTTTCAAACTTGTGATCAGGAGGTTGACAGAAAGGTGTGAACATTTTAATTTGGTGAAACAGTTCAGTCTACAATGGTCTTATTTTTGACCAAAAAAAACTGATACCACAGTTATAGCAATAATAACAGAGGAGGGATCAAATAACCATATTTTTGGTGACCTACCAGTGACCGTGAAATTAAATCTTACATAACTACATTTTAAATTCTTAAATAACAAAACTAATTGATAGAATATGTTGTATATATCATATTTTACGTGTATACAAAAAAATTATATATATCATTTTGATTTTATTTAATGCATCAAGCATAACAAAAATCGACGGTTCAAATTTTATGATTTTTTTTCCTCTCTTGTTGACTATCGAAACAATATTAAAACTTTACCATTTTATATATATGTTATTAAGATAATATAAAATATATCTAACGGTTTAGATTTTTCAATTTATGCACAAATAAAAAAATGGTTCCAATGCCCATGGTTATTGGATCCCTCCTCATAATAATAATAATAATAATAATACTGACAATAATTAATTAATTAATTATAAATTCAACTTACACCATGAAAACAAAAGAAAAGAGCAGCACACATGTTGTTAGACTCATCTAACAATTTTGGCTTGATTGAGATGTAAAGGAACAGGGAAGAAAATCAGAAGTGATAAAGAGGAAAGAGAAGAAGAAAAGAAAAATCAAAATGTGAAGCGAGAGAAAGTGAGAAAGAAAAAGAAGACGTGCCTGATGTGGGGCAAATTTAATTAATTATTCATATCTAAAAACGAGATGTACATATCACATATATATTCATCCAAAGCTATGAATATGGTTTGGATGTGAATGAATATATTATAAGCTTACAGGACCCTATTTGTCTAATACAGACCATTAGATCAAAATGGACGGACCCGATCGGCCCGATTAAGATTAATATTATCCGTTGATTTTGATTTAACGGACCAAATTGGGATAACAGGGTCCTGTTATCCAAATTTGGATTACAGCGGGAGATGAATTCATATAAGCTTATATATTGGTGGGATATGCTTGTACGACTTGTGGCCTTTTTAAGTTATCAATTAATCGGATATGATGATATGAATGAATGAATGAAACCGGCAGACGACATTGCCCCCAGTTATACGATGCGCTGGCAGATTGCTGCTAATTTAGAACGTTTTGTAAACTGGTATCTCGGGTTGACAGTTTTGCAATTTTATAAACTGTCTTTTAGAAAGAAAACTGTCTCTTAGAACGTTTACAACGTTTTGTAAACTATCTTTTAGAGAAAAAACTCATTTGCTGCCATCTCTTCCCAAGATCCATTTAGGACGTTTTGTAATATGTTTTTTAGAAATGCCAGCACATCAATGATATGGGGGGCAATTTGTGCGGCGCCCTATCACTACCCATAACTTAATATGATACTACAAATTCTATTCCATTTTTCTAATTAAGATTAAGAAGGTCTTTATTACTATTTTCCCCAATAGTTCATGAATTATTTTTAGGGGCTTTAGTACAGATTCCAAAACCGATCCTCATCTTTTTATCAAAAAAAAAAAAGAAAAAAAAGATTCCAAAACCACACTTCATATGTATAAATATAATGTACTGACTAGTGACTGCTGTATGGGTGGTGTCAAGAAAATTAAATGTGGCATTTGAACTTGATGTCTAGATGCATCGTTATATTCTATTTTAAATTTTAATTTTATTTATGATACTGTGTTTTGGGTCTGCTGCTCTGCTACCCTGCTTAGGTACTTTCTGGTAAATATATTGGTCCAAATTAATATCATAAATTAAGAAAAAGGTAAAAAAAATGAAAATAAAAAAATGAAAATAAGTAATGGTTTCTTACATTCTTATATGTCAAAGAGTACGCATATGCATTAATGTAAGGATCTCTAATAATAAGGGGCTGAGAGTTTTATGCGCTAAAATTAGCTGCGATCCAAGTCAGATCACACGACTTTGAGATTCTCATCCGACAGTTCTGATTATTTTTAAAAAATCCCCCTAAAAACTACATCTATGAATCTCAGACAGTTCTGACTATTTAAAAAAAATCCCTCTAAAAACTACATCCGTCGGATCCAGATCTCAGGAGTCAGGACCCGGATCGCAGCAGATAGCTTGGAATCTATACTCCATAAAGAGGGATAGATTTCCAAGCACTTCAACTATGTCACATCATCACTATTATCAACCATTGATTTTGTTTAAAACTTTTTATCTACTTTGATCCAATGGTTTGTATTTTTTTTTTCTCCTCATTAAATAAGATGAATGTGACATGTATAAAAAAAAATTTAACCCTTAAAATAGTTCAACATTTATATATGTTCTTATTCATAAATGATTGTATTATTATTATTGTTGTTGTTGTTATTATTGTTATGTTTACTTATATAAAAAAAATTACAACTTTTTTAAGTTTTTTTAATATAAATATTTAAAATTTTATACAATTTTTTTTTTGGGACGAAACCCGAGTTACAGCTCTAGTATATATAGAACGGGCCGTATGAATAAATATGAATATATGATTTAATAGCACGATACACCTACACCATTAAATTCCTGTTCCTAGCCTACAAGTGCTAGCCTTGCACCACCCACTATATATATACTTAGATCCCAAATCTGTATTTTATTCAGTTTCACTGTTCCGTTGTATTGGACTGTTATTGGTTTTGGTAACTTCGGTACTTTGGTTGGTTAGCTGCATTTGGTTGAACAGTTTGGCGTGGAATATATATATATATAGAGGAGGGATCCATTGACAATGCTTATAATGACAATCTTGACAACCAAGATTTTGAGCAATTTGTAAGAATTCATAAAAAATCTTAAAAATGAAAAAACTTTTATGGATGCATTCTTTAACTTATAGATTAATAGTGTTTTAAATTTCAATCAATTTGAACATCGTTTGATAGTTTATCAAAATTTTATACATTTTTTAACGGTTAAAATTTAACGAGCTTTAAAGAGCTATCAAACATCACTTAAATTGAATATAATTTGATACATAATCAATCTATAAGTTAAACAATATCTCTATAAACTTTTTTCTATTTTTAAGAATTTTTAACTATTTTTACAAATTTTTTAAAATCTTGATTGTCGAGATTGTCATTTTAAGCATTGTCAATGGATCTCTCCTCATATATATATACACGAATTGCTTCATTACTTGCATCGTTTGATTTATTTATTTATATCAGTAAAGAACCCACGCGTTACTTTGGGATAAAATTGTTATTTCTTATAATAAATTTTTAAGATAATATGTAATGGGCCTTATATCGAGGAAATTGATATGAACCTTAAATTTTAATGGGCATTAACGTAAATCAACGGTTCTGATCTATCCAAAAAAATGATCAACGGCTCAGGTTTTTTATTTAGGGAAGATAGCCCTTTCATATCATTTTTTCCAATATATTTTTATATATAGTAAGGATTTATTCGTTGGAAGTTGGAAGTATGAAAAGTTATAAACTCACCAAAACAAAGAAAAAAAGGGGCATGAAATGATGATAAATAAATGAGCAGTAGCTAGCTAGCGTCGACCATTTTTATTTATAAACAAATATTATTTTTCAATGAACACTTATATCTTTCCGATCAATAGATATCATTTTCCAGTAAACAGATATATTACGATTTCCAGTGAACATTTATATAACTATGATAAGCATGTGGGTGTACTTGGTCTGTCAGAACTATGAGAGGAAATTGATAGGTGGTTTACTTTATAGGTGGACTCCGTATATTTATTTCTCAAGAAAATTTGACCATGTCTGCGCAATGTACACTGTACTGTACTTATAACATAGGTAATTAATTAGTGGGTGCTGCATTCCTGTATGCTTTTCTTCTTATCTCATCTTTTTTATTTATAATAATAATAATAATAATTACGATAGTTTTATTTTATTATGATGATTTTTTCAAGGCCAGACAAAGAAAACAGCTGTCGAATTGCCCGTTATTTTCACGAGGCATTGTTGTTAAGCTTTTCTTGTCTCACGCAACCCAATCTCTTATTACTTTTCTCAACAATTAACATATGATGGTTCTTTGAAATTATGTTATTTTTATGAAAACCAATCCTTTGACTAGTATTTATGTATTTTTCTTAAAGTAGATTCTCTGATTACAAACAAAAGAAATTGTTTTTTCTGCTTCTGTTGTAATGAAAAATAAATATATGATAGTTCTTTGAAATTATGTTATTTTTATGAAAGAGGAGGGTTCCAGTGCCACAAGATGGTACAAACTTATTTTTTTTATTTATATTTCAAAATTTTGCATTCAAATTTTAAATCAAAACCGTTGATATGATTTATGTTTATGAGAGATGTATGCATATAAAATTTCATGAACTTTGGAGTTCATCTTGTACTAGATTAAGCGGGTTAAAGATGAATGTATGAAAATTAATCAATCATAGTTAATTAGATCTATTCATTTTTAAGTCACTTAATCTAGTATAAAATAAGCTCCAAAATTCTTGAAATTTTATATACATGCATCAATTATGAACATAAATAATATCAACGGTTTTGATTTGAAATTTGAATGCAAAATTTTGGAATATAAATGAAAAAATGAGTTTGTGGCATCTTGTGGCACAAAAAGCTTGTGGCATTAGAACATTCCTTTGAGTCAATTCTTTTACTAGTATTTATGGATTTTTCTTAAAGTAGATTCTCTGAACCGATATTTTTAATATTAATTAAATAGAAAATCAAAATTAAATAAATAAGAATACGGAACCCGAATTTCGGTATATAGTCCGGTCTGTGAACAGAGTGCCGGCACCAAACATGGCGTACGAGGAAGTCCAGGGATTTTTTAAAAAAAAGATACTTTTTTGGGGCCGATGAATGGTACGTGGACCTAGAGTTTGGGTCACATTTTGATTCACGGACCCAGTCTTCGGGTTCGTGAAAGAAACACCGGCCCCAAAAAAAGAATCTTTTTTTTGAAAACCTATGACTTTTTCGAACAATGTGTTTGGGACCGGCGAATGGAACACGGACCAGACTAAATTCAAAAATATTTGTCACAGGTGCCTTTTTATTTAATTTTGATTTTTTATTTAATTAATATTAAAATTATCGGTTCTCTGAGTATGAACAAAAGAATTTTTTTTTTTTTTGGCTGCTTCTTTTGTAATATACGCCAAGAACCTACATTTGATCTAGTGAATAAGGGCAACGCTCTCCGTGTGGAAGGTGGGGGTTCGAAACCCGGATGAGGAGGTCTTTATAGACATTTAAATTTGAATGGCTTGACCCTCATCTTTATCACAAAAAAAAAAATATACTGTCGCGAGCTGTTCTGCGGTTCTGCCTAATAGAATCATGGTTTTGGTTTTTACAAAATTGTAAAATTTGGTAAAAAGAAAATTAGTTTTTAATAAAATTTATTACAATTGTAAAACTGTTAATTTTGGTTTGTTAAAATCTTTTGATATAAAGATTAGTTGAGCCATTCGAATTGACTATTTGAACATTGAAAATAGAGATACAAGCCATATTGCACAGTAGAAGTGTGTTATGCATATCATGGCCTCACCATATGTATATATAATGAGATTACTACGCTTTGTAAAGTACATAACTACGGATGCCAATACTTCGGCTCGATATCTCAAGAACTATTATTGGAATGACCTGTTCAAGTTGCTCAACTCTACATCTTAAAATCTTGTAGCATATTATTTTTATGGGCCCTATTTTTTTTTTTTTCATTTTTGGAAAATTTGACCAACTTTTACAGGGATCGTTGAAATCCTTTTACAGGGTTGAAATTATTCAAACATTTGTGCAATTAAATTTTATCATTGCTAAGGTTGGGAAAATAAAAAAGAAATGAGAGGACTCTATATAGCTAGTAAATTACTTTCATTTATTTACAAATTTACAACCAAAATAAACGCATTTTATCTGATTTTATTAAATAATAATAATAATAATACTAATACTAATAATAGTAATAGTAATAGTAATAGTAATAGTAATAGTAATAGTAATAGTAATAGTAACAACAACAACAACAATAACAATAATAATATAGTTGTACCATATATACAAACGACTTACAAGTCAATGGCATGTATAATATAAATAGAGAGGATCCCATTCCCACCCCACGGATGAGGAATTGGTGTCATCAATAATAAATTCAACCAAGCCAAACCAAAACAGGCCGTTCAAACTTTGAAACTCCAAAGCATGAATTTGACGATAAGGTGAATGAATGAAAAGGAGATCAAAAAAAAAAAAAAAAAAATGCACTCGATCGGTTGGAACTTGGAAGAGTTTATAAAAGGGTCGCAAATTGGGGTCCACATATATAAAGGCACTCACCATTCACCAAGCTCCAATTTATAATTTACAATCAATGAATGAATGTGTTTTGGCTTTAATTGGAGAGATGCTTTCAATGACACCACCACATTATCTATCCCAATTATACATGGCATACACCTTCTTTGTGTTGTTTTCCCTTCTGCCCTTTTTATGACCTAATTTAATTCTGTCATCACCACTTGCTTTTGGGTTTTGGGTTTTGGGTTTTGGTATCCAAAATCCGAAATCCAACGTCCGACATTCCTTTGGTAATTAGTGTTAATCACCTACATGATGCTTGAGTAGTTAATCTACTCGTTTCTCTCTCATGATCATCCCTTTTCTTTTTTTCTTCTCTCAATTATTATCAACAAATAATTTGCATACATATGGATTTAATTATATGTCTTTACTCTTCACGAGTTACATGCATATATGACTAGTCAAATAAAATACATTGGTAGTTTATATTTAGTTCTCAGTTTCTTCTTGAACGTCAGCAGAGAATTAAGGGTCTTCATAATCAAGTGCTTTATAATTAATCCATGAGCGTATATGTATATATATACTAGTAAAAAGTTCACTCCTTGCTTGAGCTGAAAATTGTTATTTTTTTATAATAAACTTTTAAGATAATATGTAATGGGTCTTAAATTGAGATAATTTATATGGCCTTAAATTTTAATGGGCTGAGAACGTCAACGGACATTAATATACGTCAACGGTGGTGATCAATCTAAGTAAACAATCAACGGTTGAGGTTTAAGATAATACGTATGAGTCTTAAATTGAGATAGACTTTTGATGTAAAAAAAATCCAATATACTTTTATTAGGAGTAAGAATGTATAGCATTTTTACCATCGTATATGTTGTGATACAATTAATAATACAACAATTTCTTAATTACTCTTTTTTTGAATGTTGTGGTGGATTTCATATATACATATATATATATATATATAAGATGATAATTTTTTTTTATCTTTTTGCAGGTAGCATTAAAATACAGCCTTCTTATTATTTTTCCATATTTCACAATTTAATTATCCTATCTTTTCAACTTCTAAAAATTCAATTTGTCCTACCATGCATATATAAGATATATTTTTTTTTATTCAAACATATATAAGATAAAATTTATTTGTTGTTTTCATAGCATCCCGCCCTTAGAGGAGGGATCCAATGACACGGTTTTCTTTTGACACAACTCTTACACTAAATCATATAAATTTATAAAAAATCTAAAAAATGGAAAATCTTTTATAAACATATTTATTTACTTATAAATCGAATATGTTTCAAATTTCATTCAATTTAAGTGTCATTTGGTACTCCATCAAGAATTATTAAATTTAGACCGTTCTAATTACTATATAAACTTGATGGCTGTTGATGGAGCATCGAATAACACTCAAACTGAATAAAATTTGAAACACAATCGATCTATAAGTAAATGAATATGTTTATAAAAGATTTTCTATTTTTAAGATTTTTTATAAATTTATATGATTTAGTGTAAGAGTTGTGTTAAAAAAAAACGTGTTATCGGATCCCTCCTCTTATTATTATTATTTTATTATTATTATTATTATTATTTTTGGAACAAGGTCAAAGTAACAGAACACAAGACCGTACATATATAGGTGTGGTCAAATTTCAACAAAATTGGGGTTCATCTGGCATATATTAGTATATTTATCTCTAGTGGCTAAGTCATCATTTAGTCACATTCTTAGACTTTTGATCATGAAGGCTATCTCTATATATTATCATTTACAATTTTTTCCTTCCTATGCAAAACCATCACATGTAGTTTTATTTTATTTTTACCTCCCATAAAAGAATGCACCTTATTATATATAAAAACTCATTTTATAATTTACCTAGTGTCGTTCACACCCAGATAATTTTAAAGGTTATATATAAATCTCATAATGGGTAATATTCATTTATAATCGTCAGATTGAAAAGAAAGTTTTTTTTGTGGGAGTATTGGAGTAAAATTCTTCATTTATATGTATGGAGTTATTTTCAAACAAACGCAACATTTCATCAAGTGAGCGTTTACCTAATAATAAGTGCCAGCTATATTATGCTTTCTGAAAAAAAAAGTGGTTAATTAATTGGTTACCTTCGTTGTTAATAAAAGTCATAAATAAAACAAAACGACGTCAACAGTAAATACTTTGAAATATAGGAAAAAAATATTGTCAGATGAGATTTTTTTTTTTTTTGAGATAATACAGTGTCAGGACTTAAAAAAAAGATATATATTAAGTAAAAATATATAAAGGTATATCCTTACTATATATAAAAGCATATTGAAAAAAATGACATGAAAAGGCTATCTTCTCCAAATAAGAAACCTGAGCCGTTGATCATTTTCTTCAACATATCAAAACCGTTGATTTACGTTAATACCCGTTGATGTTAATGTCTCAACCCATTAAAATTTAAGGCCCATATCAATTTTCTCAATATAAGGCCCATTACATATTATCTTAAAAATTTATTATAAGAAATAATAATTTTAGTCCAAAGCAACGCAACGTGTGGGCTCTTTACTAGTTAAGTAAAAACATATAAAGGTATATTCTTCACAAAATACCTTATGAATTAAAGATCCATTGGAGTAAACATGATAGCTCTGTCAAAATGGGGAAAAAGGGCATTGTGGCAATGCTATTTTTGAGCGTCAAGTTTTATTTTTGACAAAGAAAATTCTGTACCAGTATCAATGGATAATTTTAGAGACAATGACAACGGAAGTTACACTAAAAAGTAAATTTCTTTTGCAAATGAATCCTTGAGAATTGATAAATTAATAGGAATACCCAGCGTCCATAGAGATTCTGTCCATAAGCAATTAAGCATCTATAGGTTACAAATTTGAGATAAAAGTTATAAAATTTGATTATTTGTTATAAAATCTGTACATACGTATGGACAGATTCTCTGTGGACTGCTGATGTTTCTCATAAATCCTTACTCCTAATAAAAGGAGATTGAATTTTTTGATATGAAAGTTCTATCTTCCTCAAAGAAGAAACCTCAGCCGTTGATTGTTTACCTAGATTGATCACCACCGTTGACATACATTAATGTCCCGGCCCATTAAAATTTAAGGCCCATACTAGTTTCTTCACAATAGATAAACTTTCGGTCCTTTATTATAAGATATAATAATTTCAGCCCAAAGCAAGGCATGAGTTCTATACTAGTAAATTAAAAACGAGGATACATGAATGATGTAGTAAACAAATTTGAATTTTACTCCAATACTCCCACAAAAAAAAAATTTCTTTTCGATCTGACGATTATAAATGAATACTATCCATTATGAAATTTATATGTAACCGATAAAATTATTTAGGTGTGAGCACAGCAGTAACATCCAACAAATTAAAAGGTGAGGTAAGGGGGCGTTTGCCATTTCAAAAATCAAAAGTGTCATGCTTCCATTAATCCATTTGCATGGTAATGGGAATGGACTAATGGTATATTCCCATGAGCCCGGTGGTGATCTGGTGTGAATAATTTGCATAATTGCATTGCAGCATGGCGCCGAAATAATGAAAAAGGGGCCCCAACCAACAAGTAAGTAGGGATTTGTATCTGCTACCATTATTTTCAATGATAGGATGCTACCATTGTCAATGACATTGGGACCCACAAAAAAGAAAAACCATCCTATTACTAAATCTAAGCCGTTTAAATACATCCAATAGCCGTCATAAAAGAATGGCATGGTCCTGCCATTGGAATTAATGGCAGCAGATACGGACCCAGTAAGTAGAAGTAACTGCTCCAATAAACAGAGAGGATAATTGGGTGCTTGCTGCTGTTCGACAGGTGAAAGAAAGAAAGAAAGCAAGAAAGAAAGCAAGCAAGAAAGAAAGAAAGAAAGAAGGAAAAGAAAGCGGTGGGTGGTCTCATCTGTAAATGCAGAGAGCCAGAGAGACTTGAGTTCAATGAGTTGAACGAATCTTAGTGCACCTTGTGTAAGCAAGCAAGAGATTATGGTACCAATTGGAAGTTTAGTAATTGGAATTGGATTGGATGGGAGGTTTTAACTTCAAAACGTGAGCATTACACTTACGAGTTACACCCTTCATCTTTTCGTATTTGTGCTTAGTTATGGAATTGTCGTGTTGTTAATTGTTATTGTGGTTTAGAATTGTTGTGCGTTTACACTTTACATACAGCTCATTTTTTAGTGGAGCATTTTAAACCAGAAGTCTAGTGATATATATATATATACTAGGGTAGTGTTTGGTTAGATCATAAAGTTAAGGAGGAGTAACTTCCTATGTCAAGTTATGACACCGTAAAATATTCTTGTTTAGTTGAACAAGTGGAAGAATAAAAAGACAAATATATTATTTTATTTGTATTAACTATTGCATTTTTTGTTAATAATTTATTAATATAATTACTATTATTATAATTTTTATTATTTTATTACTAATAATAGTTAATATAGATAATTAATGTTAACCTACAATTAGAACCATTATTAATATTATTTATTGTTGTATTAATTATTATTAATAGTATTATTTAATTATTTAGAAAATTAAATCATTATTATATTATATATTGTATTATTTATGTTATTATTTAATTAATATTTTTTATTATTATAACTATCAATATTATTATTATTGTTGTTGTTATTATTATTATTTTATAATATATTAAATATTATATTTTTTGTTATTATAGTTCGTATTTTATTATTTAATTATTTAAAGAAATTAAATCATCGATATATTATATATTTTATTATTTCTTTTATTATTTCATTAATAATTTTTATTATTATAATTATCAATATTATTATTATAATATAAATAATATATTAAATATTATATTTGTTGTTATTATAGTCATTATTTTAATATTATTTATAAAAAATGATGTAATTATAGTATAATTATAATATTAACATTATTTTTTTATTATTATTACTATCATTATTATATTTGTAAATTAGATGATGAGAATATTTTATTTGAATTTGTGAGCCCCAAGTAGCTTAAAGAGGAGGAATAAGTTATACCACCTCTCATGGCTCTTTAATCTATGGAGCCACAATTCCTCTTTTTTCCTCCTTATTCCCTCATTAGTTATCCATGTTTGGCTCTTTAAGTGACGTATAAGGGATTTATTCCTCACTTATACTCCAACCAAACATGGTGTAGAGCTGTAACTCGGGCTTTGCCCCGAAAAGTAGTATCAAATAAATAACTAAAAATTTTATAAAATTTTAAATATTTATATTAAACAAAACTTAAGAAAAAATTTGTAAATTTTTTATGTAAGTAAATAATGATGATGATGATGATAATGATAATGATAATCATAATCATAATCATAATCATAATCATAATAATAATAATAATAATAATAATAATAATAATAATAATAATAATAATAATAATACAATTATTTATGAATAAGAACATATATAAATGTTGGACAATTTTAAGGGTCAAAATTTGTTTTAGACATATCACAATTATCTTATTTAATGAAAGAGAAAAAAAAAATACAAGCCATTGGATCAAAGTAGATAAAGAGTTTCAAACAAAATCAATGGTTAATAATAATGATGATACGGCATAGTTGAGGTGCATGGAAATCTACCCCTCTTTATGGAGTATAGATTTTTTGAGTAAAACTATGGTGTTCTTGAGCTCACGAAGGTCTTTTGCGAGCTTAACACAAAAAACATATTAAAACATATCCAAAATTTTGATTTATATGGCTCAATAAATTCTTTTTATCTAAATCATGTGGCATGCAGAAGTTTTCCATTTTTGGAGATTTTAAGTCTTTATTTCGGATTTTTTACAAGTTACGTACGAAACATTGATTATTTTATTGATATTGTATAGTTGCTATTAAAAAATCTTAAATAAATACTTAAAAATCTCCAAAAATGAAAATTTTTTACATGCCATATGATTTTGATATAAAGAATTTATTGAGCCATATAAATCAAAATTTAGACATGATTTGATATGTTTTTAGTGTTAATCTCACGGAAGACCTCCATGAGCTTAAGAACACTGTAGATTTACTCATATTGTTTTTTATAATATAATAGTTTTATATATATGTGAGGTGCATCAAAATTTTAGTTTTGATTTACTAAATCTCATCATATTAATTAATTAACATAGTAAATATAGTATTACTTCAAATGGTACAAGCACTAACATTTTTTTTTTGTCATAAAATAATAATAGCAAATCATAACATGGTTGGCATATGATTTTCTGCTTAGAAATAGTCATAAATTAATACGAGTGACCACATCAGAAAAAGCTTTAATGCATATATTTCGCCATTATATGATGTTACATCTACTACTAATTACAAATGTGTACAATCTATAACGGAGGATACGGTCAAAGGGGAATAATATTTCTTGTAGAGAAAATGAGTGTCTTATCAATACGGTGACATCTCTAGTGACAATTATCTACTATTATCTATTGATGTAGTAAAACATTGTAAATTGATTCTCTTTATCAATCAATTAATTCTTAATATAAACTATTATGCACATAATATTAGAAGAGGTATTCTTCCACGGACAACAACTTTTACATATCAAATATTATTCTTTAGTTATGCTTTAAGAATATATCATGACTATATGATTCATGAAAATGAACGGTTCATATTTCTTTTATCAATAGAAATATAGGTAAAATTTTTAGTAGTCATTAACACTTTACCCCAAATCTATAATTGGTCACTGAACTTTCATTTATCCGTTTTTAGTCACTTTAAAATTTGTCCACATTTGGTCACGCTGTTAATTTTTTTATTTAACTTAACGGAATAATTAATATGATTTCAATTTTAATACTTAAAACTTTTTTTTATTTCATATAAAGTATAAAAAGTGTGAGAACGTAAGATATAATTTGAGCAAATATACCGTGAGCTTAACCTCCAAAAACCTATCAAATCACCTCTAAATTTCGATTTATATGGCTCAATAAATTCTTTATATCAAAACTTTACGGAATACAAAAATTTTCCATTTTTGAAAATTTTTAACTATTTGTTTAAGATTTTTTAAAAGTGACATAAAACTTGATTATTTTATTAATATTGTATAGTCACTTTTAAAAAATCTCAAACAAATACTTAAAAATTTTCAAAAATGGAAAAATTTTGTATCTCATAAGGTTTTGATATAGAGAATTTATTGAGCCATATAAATCAAAATTTGGAGGTGATTTGATAGGTTTTTGGAGGTTAAGCTCACAGTATATTTGCTCATATAATTTTCCTTTATGTCTTCCTTTTATAAAAATTATTTATTTATTCATATAAATATTCAATTCGTTTGTACAAATGTAAAAATATTTTTTGTCATATAAGAAGAATATAAAAAAATAATTTGTATCTTTATATTATTCTCACGTTTTTAAGTTTTACATGAAAAAAAATGTATGTCTAAAAAATAAAATTGATGTCATGTTAATTATTCTGTCAAGTTGGATAGAAAAAATTAGAGGTGGCAAAATCTAATCCAACCTGAAAAACCCGTCCGACCCGAAACCCGACCTGACCTGAGTTTTACGGAAAGTCAAATTGACCCGAACCCGACCCATGTTCCAGGGGAAGCGAGACTGACCCGACCCATCCCGAACCCGACCCGTGTTCCAAAGAAAGTGAGATTGACCCGACCCTGACCCGACCCGAACCCGACCTGAGAATAAAGGTGCAAAATCTGACCAGACCCGAAAAACTCGCTCGACCAAAACCGAAAAAATGCCGGCAGACGCCAACCCGATACCCGATCCGACCCGAAAAAATGCTGGCAACTGTTAACCTGATATCCGACATTTCCATTTGGTCAAACTGACCTAACCCAAACCCTACTCGACCTGACAATCTGCCACCTCTAAAAAAAATGACGGAGTAACCAAATTTAGACAAACACATTAAAGTTTAATAACAAAAAATGAATAAATAAAAAATTAGTGACAAATTATGGATTTAGAGTAAAATTTAGTGACCTGATCTCCAAAGAAATTTACTCCAGAAAAAATTTATCATATCATATCATCATATATTAGAAAGGAGGTGTTACTGAGAAAAGACCGACGACTGGTTTTGAGTGGGAAAAGTAAATGTAAAATGGAAGAGAGAAAGAGAAAGAGAGAGAGAGAGAGAGAGGACGAATGCCTAATTGTGCCAAATTGAATTTACTAATAGTCTAACACTATACCAATAATAATAATAATAATAATAATATTTACTTACACTTTGTGTTGCCCTTTCCTCTCCTCTCCTCTCCTCTCTTTTGTCTTTGCTTCTCTCCTTCCCTTGACATTCCATCCATCCATCCATCCATCCCTCTCTCTCTCTTTGTTGGTATTACATTACTTGCCTCCCTCCCTCCCAAATCCATCCACCCCAATTCCCCTCTTGTTCTCATTCCACCCATTTATTATTCTCCATCTCTTTCTCCCGGTCGAGGAGCCAGCCACCTGCCCACGCCCACCTCCCCTCCTCCTCCTCAATCGGTTCATGTAATCTCACCTCCTCCGATCCCCTTTCCCCTCTCCCCTCTCCCCCCTTCTCTCCTTTTCAAAGTCAATTTTTCTTTTTCTTTTTCTTTTTTCTTTTTTTTTTAAGATATATTTAGTGTTTTTTTTTTTTTTAAATTTTTTGTGGGTTTTGTGTGCTCATCGGAGAGGAAACGACTGTTCATACGTTGGGTTGGTTTCTTTGTTTGATTGATTGATTGATTGATTGGTTGGTTGCCTTTTCCCTTTTTTTGGGGATTTTTTTTTGTGGGTTAGGTTGGAAAATCCGAAATCGTGAGAGATTGAAGAGAATTCGAGCCGATTTTGGGTCGGATTCCACCGATTTCGCGCTGGGGAAGAAAGTTCCCAACTTGGTATCTTTCAGTTTCTTTAATCCGACCAGAATTTTCAATTTTGGGGGTCTTTTGATTAGGAAACGGTATGGAGCTGTCTGCTTTGAATGCAAGCCTGATCTGAACCCATCTCTCTCCCCCTTTCAGTTTTCCAAATCTGCCTCCATCTAATCTGAATTGGAGTTTTTAATCTCTTGTTGGGTCTTTGGTGAGTTGTTTGTCAACACCATGACTTGATCAAACCAGCCTCTTTTGTTGGGTTTTTTTTTTTGTTTTTCCTTTTGAAGAATTCTGTGTTGTTGATGACATAATAATAATACTGTGGAGATTTTCTTCAAAGTTATTGTTCGTTTTACTGATTAGGAGATATGCAACAGGCCAGTTTAGATTTCTATATATCTAGTTTGTGCCCAGTTGATTTGGGAAAAACCAGAAAAAAAAAAAAAAAAAGAGGAAGAAACTTTATCTGATTCTTGATTTCCTTTTGCAGCTCGGTGTGACGCGTTGCGTGCTCAGCGGCTTCACTGCAGGGCAACCACAATCGGGGTCTGTTTTTAATTATGTGTAGAGAGAACAATTCTACAATCTGAGTTTTTAATTCATATTCAGCATATAGAATGTATTAGAAACTATTCGCTGCAGAACCAACAAACTTGTTTCAAGTGTTACCAGAAGAAGTTGCCAGAATTTCTGGAAAGATTATAGGTTTATAAGAAATTTATTCACGATATGCATGTAACTGGTTCCCCACTACATTTTTAACTTACTCTCTTAATTTTTTTTTTTTTATTTAGGATTGTCCACTCCGACCAAATTGATCCTTGCAAAAATGCAAGGACAGAGAAGCTCAGTCGAACCATTTACAGAGGCATTCGGATTTGAGCCAGGATCCAGTTCAGCCTCGCCTGGACCTGTTTCCCTTGATTCTCAGTTGTATTGGAACAACATGCTGCTCAACCAAGTTGACTCTCCTGACTTCCCACAAATGCCGTACCTTTCCGTGTCCGAGCATGACCAGCAGCACCACCATCCTGGGTCTTCTCACCATCACTCAGAACCGGCCACGTCTCTCTCCTTGGAAAGTGTTGACATGAACATAAACCTCAATGCAAGCTTCCCTGATATGTCATCTCAGGTGCAGAGTTCTGAAGCGTCAGAGCTGAGACTCTACCCACATAGTCATGGCCATGGCCCATTTTTTGGGTCTGGTTCAGGTTCGATGGGTCTGAACTCGGCAAGTGGACTTGGGATGGGATTGGATGAGGACATGGATGCCCGACCTGGTAGTAGTGCAATAGATGGAAGGAGATTGGCATGTAAAAGGAAGAATATAGAGACCGGAGCCCATGCACAGTCTTCAGCAAGTGGAAGCACAAGTAATTCACATTTGCATGGTTCTGGGGCTTACTCATCCTCTTCCTCTATCTATCATCCCTACCAAAATCCTACTCCTGGTTCAGTCTCCACCGGCACGAATATACCATCTGTGCCATTGAATTACCTGAATACAGCAGAGGAACCATTTCCTGGCTTCAGAACTCCGGTTAATGCAAGCGGAGTTGCTGGTAACTCGCAGAGGAGCTTCAGAATAAGAACTGGACCGACTGTGGGACCTAATTTGCACCAGGATTTAGGTGCTCCCGGTCTTCCACCTCCCAATTTATGGCCTAATTCAAGTAATACTACTAATAATGTTGGTCATGACCAAGGGAGCTATATTAACAATGGAAATAATAATAACATGAGAAGATTTAATCTTTGGGGCCCTCCACCGTCGTTCCACTCTCCTGTAGATACAGCGCCGCATCTCGATCCACCAGTTTTGAGTTTTGGTCCCGGCCATGTACCACCTGCTGTGTCTGTTCCAATGCATCAATTTCCTCGCAACGGAGCATCAAGTTCTAGAGTCGGGAGTGCTTCCAGTCCCATTGATTTGGAAAGTGGTTTTGCCGAGTTTACACCTCCTTCAGTAGCGGAGTTTCTTCCAGCCGGGGGGCACCGGCTATTACGTGGTGGGGCCAGCTCATCAGCGAATTGGGATGAGGAGAGAGAAAGGGTGGTGGGTAGTTCGTCTGTAAGAGAGAGGGGTGGCACCAGCTCGTCAGTTAGTCCATCTGTTGGAGGACCTTCATGGGCTCCATCTCAAGGCTTACATTCTCGGTACCATAGGAACTTGTCCGAGGTTGGAATCTCTCTCCCCCGCTTTTATATATATCTCTCTTGATTAATTTGATTTCTATGGCAGAAACTTGAATTTGTTAGCCTGAACCATATTTTTACTTGTACGTACTGGCGGGGACATACAGCTGTAGTACAAACCATGGATTATTATTAGATTCATCATGGTGATACATCATATACACATACAAGTTTACACATCCAATGATCTGACCAAAAGGATATAATTAAGAAAAAGAAAGTTAAAAAATGTTAGATTTTGATAAATGTAGAGTGTATAATAGTATTATACCAGAAGTAATTATTTGGTTGGTAAGTGATAAATCTTTTGCGCCGGCTCTAAGCAGAACTTTTGTATTTTCATTTAAATTTACTAAGAGTAGCGATGTGGATAAAATTAGATTTAATTTGAGGACCTCATTTGAACCAAAAGTATGCTAAGTTGTCAAACAGTTTTGTTTCCTAATTATTGCATCAATCTCATTATAAATCTCTAAAGATCCTATCTATTTTTTCAATGCTCTTTTTGTACTAAATATATTCACAACCGAGTTGATTACATGTTCTGCTAATTAATTTTATTTAAGCTGAAAATTTAATTTTTTTGAAGTGTACAATCTAATTATAGTCACAACCACCATCATCATTTGATGCGCAATAAGTTGAAGAAGACAAATTTAACTCACTTGCTTTATATTGTTCAAATGAAGTTCACTAGACTCGGCTTTTATTGCATATATTTGGTAGCCTGTTGCATTGTACATTTTTAGAATGGAGTTGGATTACAGGATATTGGTGGAAGGATAGGGGGGCCACCAGGACTGAGGGGGCAGCCGGGAGCACCACCTAGGCTCAGGTCAGCATTCACAATGGAGAGGCATGGCAGTGGAGATGGTGTTTGGGGTGTCCCTCTTTCCCTTAGAAGTCGGGAAGGCCGAAGAATTATTGAGGTAATTCTTTTGCCTTCTTTAGTTTCATTTGAGTCCTTGAAACTTGTCCAGAATTTTAAATTTGTGGGGTGTTTGATAGGGTTAGTTCTCCATTCTGTACAAACAATTTCTCTTGAGAGATTTTTCTTAATTTGGCAAGGGAAAGGAAGAGCATTTGAATTGGGCATATTGTTTATGCATGTGGTAATTTTGGCAACTTAATAACTGCATGTCTCCATCTTTTAATTGATTATTCTGCATATGGAACTTTATTTGTGTTTTCACCTGTATTATTTTTTTTTGTTTATGATATTAAAGTAGATTTTCAATCTTAGCTTCTGTGGGAACTGACGTTCTTAACACAACCATGTGGGGGTTAGGCTGTGTAAAAATGGACAGCCCTTAATCCCACAAATAGTTCTTGTTTGGTGTAGATTGTTGATTTCTTAGTGTCTTGTGGATTTAAGTTTCATTTTGAACTTGAAGGTTATATCCTTAAGAGCTCACATGCTTATAATTTTCTATATTTTCCAGATTAGAAATGCTTTGGAGTTCATGCGTAGAGGCGGTGACAACTTGCGCTTTGAGGTATATTGTTAACTTTTGCTATGCTTACATTTTCTCTCAGGCAATGATGAAATAACATTAAAGAAAAATGTGTACAAATACTTGGTGCATGTTATTTTTTAATAAAATGAACAAAATTCCTCTTTTACATCATAGATTTTGATTTGAACAAAATTATGAGAAACCAAGTTCTTCTAGTTAGGTCCTGGAACCACGTTCAAACCCTCATGTGGTATCAAAATAATAAATAGTCTTATCTTCTACTCAGCAAAATTTAAGCTCTACAAATTGTAAAGATATTAGAACAAGACTTAATTTAAAGCTGTTTTTGTTTTTCATATTTTGACATGTACTGAGGAATCTTTTTTTTTTTTTTTTTTTATTTGGGATTGAACAATTGATGTAGAGCATATACTATGGTGGTGTTGAGATGCATGATCGACACAGAGATATGCGGTTAGACATCGACAACATGTCATATGAGGTTAGTCTCAATGATTGAAAGTCTTACAAAATATATGTAATGCAGATACCTTGTCCAGCTATTCACTCATGTCCAACCTTCATTTTTTACTTTGTTCAAGTGGTTTGTGGGGCAGGCAGCTTTTAAATATTAAGTTAAAATATGCTTTTGGTGTTGAATTGGGGTTTTTGGGTTTGTGGATATTTGAAATAAAAAAGCATCCTTGCGATCTACCAATCATAACTAAAACATTTTGTATAAGTTCATGGTTGTTCATACCTTATTCATTCCATCATCTTTGTTATAGTTCATGTTACTTGGAATGACAAGCTTTTGTTTCATTATGAGAGCATAGTTGACTTTTATCATGCCTTAGCTGCAAAATCAGGCAACCTATACCTTAGTAGTCCCGAACCAATAGCACAGTACGTTCTATTCCAATTTTCTTTTATCTGTTTTGGCAAAGGACAGAAGCAGAATTCAAAGTGGCATAAGGCATAATGTTTGTCTATTTCATTTCCTTTTGTGACAATGGTGAAAGATTTCATTGCTTTTGTAGACTTGCATTAAACTTCTTCTTTCTCATGTTCTTTTATATTCTGTTTTCTCTGCTAAAGGAGTTGCTAGCATTGGAAGAAAGGATAGGTAATGTAAGTACTGGACTTACTGAAGAAACGGTTGCAAAGCTCCTGAAGCAGCACAAATACACTTCTCATGACCATCAAACTTGCATGGATGAGGAACCATGTTGCATTTGCCAGGTATTATTCTTGCTTTCCAGGCCTTTTCTGAAAATTTTCCTTTAGGTTCTCAACATTTTGTATCGTAGAAAGAGGAAAACTTGGATTTGTTGGTTTTTATGCTATAGTTGCAACTTTTTTGGTATCAGGATACAGTAATATAACAGTAATCGTTCTGGTACTGTTATGCTACGAGAACTTGTGTTAGAGCCTTTATATTCACAAGACCTTAATTTCAACTACTAAAGCTAAAATGATATATAAAAAAAAGAGCAGCTTGAATAATAAGCAAATTGATAGGAAAAACTACCTACTTTTGTTTTCTATAATCATAAAGTACCTTTCGGGTGTATCTTTTGTACACTGGAGCCTTTGAAATTAGCTAATGGTTGATAGTTGACATGTTAAGCTTACCATGATAAACTTTTAACATCTGAGAAAGTAGGCTTTGCTCTCTTTGCAAGACACCAAACTAAAATTTGGGTCCTGAAAAAATAAACGGTTGGATGAAAAATTCAAGAAATTCATTTTGACCATCGGGACTGATAGAGGTGGCAAATTCTTATCCAAACCTGAGAAATGTGCCTGACCCGTTTCAGAAAGGCAGCTTGATCTGGAATCGGATAACTGGCAGTCCAAATCAGATTAACATGAGATTCAAAAAGTCGATATTCAAATGTCCAAATCGATTCTGACCCAACCCAAATCAACATGAGATTAGAAAAAGGTCAATCTGACCTGACCCGTCCAGTTGGCAATTTGAGTGTGTTTGGTTGAGGGATAATTCGGTGATAAAATGGGTATATTTTATCGCTTGATTTGTCCCTCAACCAAACAGCGCCATAATCTCTAGTATGGCTGTTTTATGCATGAAACAGATTACTATTCAGAGGAGTTTTGTAAATGTGGAGGTTTTCAATTGGAATGAATAAAATATTAATGTTTCTATATTTCTTGTTTTTCAAATCTTTTCAGGAGGAATATGTCGAAGGGGACGATTTGGGAAGGCTAGATTGTGGTCATGATTTTCATAGTGGCTGTATAAAACAATGGCTGACTCACAAGAACTTGTGCCCCATTTGCAAAAATACAGCTTTGATTACATAGGTTTTTTAAGTTTTAAAAAAAAAACAGCACAAGTATTTCTTTCCAAATTGGATAAAGAATTTTACTCCATTATTGTTGTATGTTGGTTCAGATCGGATGGTGGGTCTATTGCCATATTTGTGGCTGGTACTGGTAGATGGTGTCCAAATTCAAATTTATTTAATATTTTTAATTCTTAATTTTTAATTAAATTTTGATTGAAGATGGCTGGTGGGTGGGTATGTAGTAACTTTGGTGGGCATTGAATATAAATTAATTAATCATTATACCTGAAGACAAAGGTTATTGTATTCACTTTGCTAACCTTATGATATGTTATGTTCTCTTGTAGAACTTTGTGAGATATGATTGCTAGAAATCAGTAACATTCCTGTTTATAATCTTTGCATGTTCATTTTTTGTATGAGTTTTGCCATAGAAGTGGTCAGCTATAATAGCATACCTAGCCATACCCCATACAAATAGATATTTAACTAATAAAATGTTAAGAGTTATGTCAGAATATCACAAGGAAGAACCAATATTTGGTCTAGTGGTTAAAGGCAACCTTGAATCCGCATCTCCAAATAAATATAAACATAAGCCAGATCTTCAAATCTATCCCCGTGATAGATTAAAGTTATTATGAAAACACTTACAAATAATTCAAATTATATTTTACATATTAGAAATTTTGATTTACGGTTCCAATGAATTCATTATATGAAAAGGTTAGAGGATAGACAATTTTTTTTTCTTGGACCTTTTAAATATTTGTTTAGGATAGAAATTTGGGTTTCTCTTGTGTGTAAAACAAATACTCCATAAAATATTTTTTCGGTATTACATTTTTCGATTTTTTTTAGTAAAAATAGATATATGTGTGTGTGTATATTCTTAATATATATGTTTTTTGTTTTTTTTGATTTATAATCATTTTTTCGTTTTCTGTTTATTTTTTTTGGTTTTCTTTAAGTAGTCCGGCTATAGTGATATGCATATCACGATTTTACAGTGCCATGCGACCCATATCTCCATCTCCGGTGTCTGGTGTTCAAATAGTCAATCCAAACCACTCAATGTGATCTCTATATCAAAATCTACTAGGAAACCAAATTTTACAACTTTTTAGATTTTTTTTTCTATTTTTAATAATTAGGAGAAAATGGCTAGATCCAAGGATTCTGATTCATACAAAACAACGATTTTCATCCCATTACTAAAAATAGAAAAAAAATTTTAAAAATTGTAAAATTTGGTTTCGTAGTAGATTTTGATAGAGATCACATTGAGCAGTTCAGATCGACTATTTGCACACCGAAAATGGAGATACAGACCCCATAGTACAGTAAAATCGTGATATGCATATTACTGTAGCGGCGTAGCCTAATTCTTTCTTTAAGTACATTTTTTTAAAATTTTTGTACCATGAAATAGCTATAATATATATATATATTATTTTTTTCGTTCTTCTTTTTGTTTTTGGATTTTATTTAACCATATTACTCAGACAATCCGACCTGAGAAGCTCGAGCAACCCACGATGGATGGTCCTAAGTTAGATCCAATCTCCATTTCCCTACAATTTTTTTGAAGTTTCCCGCCCGAGCAACTCGGGACCTGACAACTAGTGGACCGAAGCGGGTTTGGACCGACGTTAAAACACTATCATAAACATTAAATTGCTGGTTCATTCAAAATCTTTTATTTGAATCTAAACAATAACTATATTCTTCGTAAAACATTATCATTAGATTATAATTATGGTCATATTGAATATCATCTTTTCTTAAGCAAAACAATATATATATATATATATATATATATATATATATATATATATATATATATATGTAAATATTAAATCCGCCCTCTAAATTTTGGATACACTTACATTTACCGTTACCATCATGACTCATCTGAATTAATACATAATTTGCATACATATGTGTGTCAGAGTGCATGCATCATGATCGTCAACCTAATGATATAAAGGAATGAAAATCAAATGAAATAGGAAATAGATAAATTCCATATCAATTTAAATTCATTTTTCATAGTAATACCATCAATAACTTCCCTTAATAAAACATGGTGAAGATCTTGTACAAATATTCATCTTCAAGTATAAATACGCAAGGAATTAGGTGTAAAATTACAAGCAAAATATCCACTAATCAAGTATCTATTCAGAAAGAAGAAAAATCCCCCAACAAAGAGGAGAATATGGGTCAATCTAGGGTTTTGGTTGTTCTGTGCCTCTGCTTCATCATCGGAATCAGTCTTCAGGGTAATTAAAATCATATTTTTTATACAATTTCACCTTTTTAATCACACAATTCTGTATTATGGCTATATTATTTACATTTCATTCTTCCTTTTATATATCTCTTCTTTTCCTTGACATTTTTTCTGTTAAAATTTAATTTGGAATAATGTCATGCATGTTCTTGTATTTTGTCAAAACTTAAAATATTGTATATATTTTAACACCCCATCATCTAACTAAAACTAAATTTGTTATAGTTTATCGTTTTCCATCAAGCTAAATATTATTAGTTTAACTAAATTTCTTGCTTCTACTTACTCTGCCAACCTTTTTTCCTTGACAGTTGAAAACATAGCTACTTTTAAAAAGTGTTATCTTTTTCAATATATGATATTGTAGTCAAAACATAACATAAACTTGGTATATTCTTTTTGGCTAATTCAATTATGGTTCGAATGAAATATGCGTAATTCATTTTTTATAATCGGATGGGGTCACGATATGTCTTTTAGATACAATCAAAGAGAAATATTTAATAGGAATCGCTCGATTCTAAATGACACGTTGCTTAGCCGATCCATAGAATAACAACTATATATATATATATTTTTAAAAAATTTTATAGGCGTTTCGGCTGGAGTTTGCTGCAACGACACCCGTAACTGGGGTGGCAACAGCCAGTGCAATCCCAAATCAAACAGCCAGGTGCAGGATTGTTTCGACTGGTGCAACCAGCAGCAATGTGGCAAGGGAGGAGAGTGCAAGCTGCGTGGAGACCTTCACTATTGCCACTGCTATTGCTGAAGAATTAACTCTCAATCATATGTAGAGTAATATGTTCCTTGTGTTGTGTTTTGGCAAGTAATGGGAGTTTTAATGGACGAATATATATACATGGTTGAGTTTTTATATGTTATAAGAGCTTATTTTCGAATTTAGAAAGAAATTACTTGGAAGAATAGTAATATGAGTTTGAGATTTTAGTAGTACAAAGAGATTTTTGCTTGTTTTAATATTGTCAAGTAACAAACCTACAAACAGATTGAGATTGAAACTAAGCACACCATAAAAAAACAAAAGAAAAAAGAAAAAAAAAAGGGAAAATTGTGATAGTAAGTTCGTAAACATATGTGATGGCAAAGGAATGAATAGATTTGCTAACAAGAAAAACAAAAGGATTCAATAATTCAATTGAATGATTTGCAAAAATAGATTTGCCAACTAATTGTGAATTGGTGTGTAAATAAGCATAATTATATACGGGATATCTCTTGGAAGCTAAATTTTCCCAATAAATTAGATAGATTCTCATTTCTGAGGATTTACATCTGTAAATAGATTGAGAATCAATTAGTGCCTCCTTCAGTCCTTCCATTTTGCTCTCCTGCTTTTCAATCATAGACTCTAGCCAGATGAAATTATTGGGTTTTAATTGCTTAATTAAGTGAAAATAATTGAAACTTTTAAGGAGAAATTGGATAGAAAAAGAAAAGAGAAGACTAACTATATATATAATTGGGATTTGAATAAGAGTTTGTATTAATACTTGCAAGTAGCTATTGACTTGTTGGAAATGAAATTAAAGGAACTTTCTAATATTATGTAATTAAAAGAAAATCGAGGGAGATCAATAGAGAATTTATAGAAGTTCATACAGAGATAAAAATGCATGCCGCCTTCAACCTAAGCCTTTATTTGTTCTTTTCTTTTATGCTTCTTTATTTAATTTTTTTTCTTTTTTGGTTTCTTATGTCCTATAATTCGCAATGATCACTTTTTAAATATTTAGCTAAGTTACTATTTAGATCTATATAAGTATGCAACCCATAATACTCACTGGCAATTATAAGTAATTAATATTTGGAATAAATCGGGCACATGCACAACTATATTTAGATAGGGGTTATGGTGTATATCTTCAATGTTTTTTTTTTTTTTTTTTGAAAAAAGTAGACTAAATCCACCTGTTTCCCATTTTATTTTAAGAAACCAAAGAGTTTATTACAACCTAAAATGAGATACTAAAACTACAATACAAAATCCATCCAGAACCAAAACATAGAACTGGGACAAACATAGTTTTACTAAACCTAAAACATCAGACTCCATATAAAACTATGCAAGAGTAAAAGCATTACTCAAGCATACAAAATAAAACCAGCCACAAATAACAGATTAAGCCACACAGAGATTATGATTTTTGAAACAAAAGAGCTACTCAGATACAATTCAGCTGGATATTAAAAAATATTTGAAATCTGTCCCAAAACTCTCTCATCATCTGACATCGTAAAAAGAGATTATTGACATCCCCTAAATCATCACAGAAAAAGACAATGAATGGGCCCATTCCATCCTTTAAGAAAAATATTAACCTTAGTATTTATTTTATCTTTCCATGAAAACCACATAAAAATCTTCAGTTTCGAAGGTACTGGGACTTTCCAAATAGAACCTTGCAAATGAACTATAACCCCTCTACTGTTGAAAAAAAGGTAGCATGATTTAACCGTAAACAAACCCTTTGTCTCTAACGCCCAATAAACAGAATCCCTACCCTCAAAAGATAATATCTTTAAAATATCTATAACATGTCTTTTCTCTTCTCTGAGCAAAAGACTAGCTCCTCTCAGTAATGGTATTTTAATATTTCCATTATTTCATACTTGTGCTAGGTAAGGCGTATCTACCTTTTTTGTCTTTGCAAATAAATTTGGGAATTGCAAACTCATTCGACAGTTACCATAGCAAATATCAGTCAAAAACAAGACTATGTGCCCCTCACCAACTGTTCTTTGAAATAGAAAACTAAATTTTGTACCTAACTTCATTACAGAAATCCAGAATTTGGAAAACTGATCTCTACTTCTATACTTATATTTATGAATAATCAAAGTTTTCCAACAACTTTGAAATTCAGAGTTCATGAACTTCCAGTACCATTTCAAAAGCAAAGCCATATTCATCTGTGTCAAATCCAAAACCCCAATGCCCCATGTTCCTTATATAAACAAATAACAGACCATTTGATTAAAGCCTTTTCTTGATGACCATCAATAAAAGATCATGACCAAAGAAATCTTCTTCTTATTTGATCTATTTTTAGAATAATCCAAATTGGCATTGAGTTTATACAATTATAGTGTACGTTGTGTTTTTTATGGCGCAACCACAGCCTACTCCTATATTTGACATTTTATTCACAAAAAAAGTAAATGTCACCATAGCGTAGATGCGGCTTCACTTTTTTTTATTGTTGTGTTACAAAATAGGATCAATTTTCTTTTTGTTTAGAAAAAATTGGACGAACTTGAAATTTGATCATATGTTCGTTCATCATAACTTCCACAAACGAAATTAACATATTGTGTCTATAGAAAAAAAATGGCTTCAATTTGTGTCATGATGAAACTAATAGGGAAACATTTTTGGTTCTATAGAAAAATTGTTCATATGTAATTTATAACTCATCGTATGTCAAATTTGTAAACTATAGACGCTTTAGATATATATCCACGCTAGATATTACTTAAACCAATAGTTCATATCAATAATTTATTTATACTAGTAAAGAGGCTACGCCTTACTTTGAGCTGAAATTGTTATTTCTTATAATAAATTTTTAAGATAAAATGTAATGGGCTTTAAATTGAAAAAAATGATATGGGTCAAGTTTTAATGGGTTGAGACATTAAAGTACGTCAATGGTGGTGATCAATCTAAGTAAATAATCAACGGCTGAGATTTATTTTTTTTGGAAGATAGACCTTTGATGTTAAAAAATCCAATATGCTTTTTATTAGGATTTATTCTTTTTTATATAGTAGGCGATAGGCTTACTAACTTCGATTAAATTAAAAATAGAAATAAAGCTTATAGACTAGAATAGAAAATAAAAGAAAACGATAATTTATACTCAAAAAAGAGTGATAGGTTTCCAAACTTCCATGCCACATCATAACTTGTATTGCCATCTGTTTGATCATTTTTTTTTCAATTGACAAATTAATCCAACGGATGCTATAACTCAACCATTCATATCATATTTGTCACTAAATAATGGAGGTTTTATCAAATACAATATCAACCTACTTTCTAATCTCTTATCCTATATTATCTTTTATTTTTTTTTTGAAGTGGTATATCCTATATTATCATTTATTAATGTGAATGTTTAATATTATTCTATAACAATTTCACTACATAAATTTAAGCATATTATTTTTGTTACATACTTTTATTTTATAAATAAATGCACATTATTATTGTATGTACATTATTATTTTTATGACATGTTTTCTTAAAGAAGTAAATTATGGTTGCCGTCAATTAAGTAGCCTACATGTAAAAATAGGGTTTGCCGGATGAGGCAAGACACCGCCTTTTATTGGAAACCTTCCTCCTCCTCTTCTCTAATTACCCCTTTTAGTTCTATCTCCATAATTAACCTCCTATTTTATCCTAATTATCTCCCCTTATATATACTAACCATCATCATCATCATCACCTCCTCTATATACCCAACAGCTACAAGCAACCTGCAGAATCAATTACTTGGTCGATAAAACGATCGATACAGGCGGCGCGAGCGAGAACATGGGGCGGGGGAAGACGCAGAGGCAGTTCATAGAGAACTCGACGAACCGTCAGGTGACCTTCTCCAAGCGGCGCAACGGGCTGCTGAAGAAGGCCAGGGAGCTGTCGATCCTGTGCGCATCGGAGGTGGCCGTGATCGTCATATCCGAGAAGGGTAAGCTCTCTGAATTCGCCAACACAACCGTGCGCCACACCATTGAGCGGTACAGGGCGGCCGTGGCGGCGCAGCGCAAGAACCGACCCGGGAGACAACCTCTGCCCGACAGCGGCAATCCAGAGAGGCAAGACGGGAAGAAGTACGACGTGCAGGCCCTGCAGAACCTGGCGAAGCAGTATGACGACATAAGGGCCTACAAGAGGAGGCTTTTTGGCGTGGAACTTGACGGCTGCTCGGAGGATGAGAGGAATGGATTGACAAGCAAAATCGAGGCGGCTTTGCAGGACGTTAGCCTGGCCAAGATGTGGCAATTCGAAGAGGAGACGAAGAAGCATGTCGAGGAGAAAGCTAGGCTGAGTATGGAGAACGAAGAGCTGCGACAAGTGCTGCTTGCGGCGCAGAACAAGAGCGGCGCTCAGCAGAAGAACAAGCACATTGTTTTCGGCGCGGACTTGACCCTCGCAACGCCACCGGCTCAAGCTCAACTATTCCGGCAAGCTCAACTTTCTGGGCAACCGGCATGATGACTATACAGTAGTATATAGGTTATATTTCGGGATGTATCTGGTACGTATACATCTATGGATGTATGGACTTGCCCAGCATGATGACTATACAGCATATAGGTTATATTTCGGCATGTATCTGCTATATTCCGTATACGTTTATACATGTATGGACGCTTTTTAGATGGACGCAAGATGTTTCTCAGAATTAATCTGTATGTCTGATCAATAGTTATAGCCTATCATGTGAAGCTTTTTTATTTTGAAATTTTTATACATACTTTTTCATACTTGTATGATGTATCTTTTACTTAATAAGACAAATTACTAATTATAGGATTGCACGGGCTAATTTTTTTTTTGATTAAAGTGGACAAAAGTCCACATCTCCCATTTCATTTAAGGAGATAAAAGAGTACATATTAAACCTAACATAATCAGAATCCTTTAAGAGGAACTGATATCTAAACCTAATTAATAGTTCGACAGAAATATAACATCTACTTAGTCACAAAATACCAAAAAATGGCCAAGCAAAGCATACAAGCTACTACATATCAGAAAATGAAAGAATATCAATATTTCTTCAAGTAGCAAGCTTGATCTTCAATTAACCATCAAGGAAATCTGATTTGGAGCTAATCTGCTGTAATTGCAAGTAGCCCAGCCTCCTCCTCAGTATTCCCTTCAATGGTCAGAAGACCATCATCCTGTAACATATTTTCCAAACCAGAATTCTTCCCTGTCCACAGATTAAACAAGGAAATCACTTTAAATACTAAATTGTTAAAGCTTGGTAATTTTCTGTCCTCAAAAATAGACTTATTCTTACAATTCCAAATGACCCAAAAGGAAATGCAGATGACAATTTGGGCATAATTTTTCCTATCTGCATCCAAACACAAAGAATTTTTTGTTGTATATATATGTAGTGAAAGGTTTTTTGTTGTATAAAGAAATTCCCAAAAAAAAAAAAATGAAGAACGACATGATGTGCACATCTGCTTTTTATCCAAAATACAAGAAAAGAAGATCTAACTACACTTTCTCAAATAGTAATTATTGTTAAAGCCACGGAATTATATACTTGTAATAATATATGTCAACACTGATGTCTCATGTTTCTATATATATATATATGTCATTCATTTTTCAATTATATCCATAATGATCTGGCGTTTTTAGTTAATTAATGAGCAAATTAAATATTAGATGAAAAACTAAATGCGTGTCCCACTATGCGTAACTATTATTTAGCATCTAAAAGTGGTAGTTTCAAATTAAGAAAATGTTTTCTGTATTTATACTTTTAAATACGAGTCTAAAACGCTGAAGCTTTAATTTTTAGTAAGTACTCTCATATTGTACATTAAACGAAACAAAAATATGGATCTGCATTTCCCATTTTTATGAACTTGTCAATATGATTATTGTGAATATATATTTTTGTTAAACATGTTCTATTTTTATCTAATTGATTCTTTCTATTGAAAGATCTACTATAAATTTAGCAAGGCTAGCAAATAAATACTTCATTTCCCAATTTTAAAATGGTGAAAGCATATCTTATAAAGTTAGCGATACCGACGAGTAATGGTCAGTCAAAACAGTTTTGGTCCTTTTACAACTTTTTTTTTTTTCTTTGAGATAAAATGAGGGTCAAGGCGCCATCGAAAGCCACTCAAATTTGAAATGTCTATAAAATACTCTCTATTTGTATTTCGAAATCGCGACTTCCACACAGAAAGTGTTGCATTTAGCCAATAGAATAGACAAAAGATTGGTTCTTACCAAACTTGAAAGTTACCCTACCAAGATGTGGTACTTGTTCCAATATCATAATTATTGGAGGGGAAATAATAGGAGAAAAGAGTAAGCATAATATTCATATTTAGTTTTCCATCTCCCCTCTACCCCTCAATCTATAATTTCATATCCTTTGTAGCGTTCATTGTGTACTGCAGGATGTGAACCATTAGATCATCTCGAGATTCAAGCCAGCACAAATCTCTAGATGATCTAACGCTTCACATTATGCACTACACAATGCAGCGCTACAGAGGATATGAAATCATTTGGGAACCCTCCCCTACCTTTCTCTCCGGGGAGAGGGGGAGGTCCGATGGGTACCGGACCAAACTCGGTCCGATGAGCTGTTTTGACCGTCCGACAGGGGAAGTGACATGTGATTGAGTACAATTGAAAAAAGTGTTCTCGTAAGTCGTGCCATGGATTTTGATCAGATTTATATCGCACGGTCAAAACAACTCATCGGACCGCGTTTGGTCCGATGCCCATCTGACCTCCCCTCTCCCCCTATTCCTTCTCTCCGTTCCGTTCCCCTTCCGTCATGAGTTGTGGAGCACAGCCTTAAGAGACTGGAAACAAGAATTTAAAGTAATGCTACGGTTAACCAAAAATATACAGAGCCCATTCCGGTTCGAGCCTAGAAATAGAATTACTCCAAAATAGGAATATGTTAAAATTGGACTGATTTGGAAGTATAAAATCAAATTTCAAAAATAAACAGCATGGCCCAAGCCTTTTGGATTTTAAACTTTCGGTTCTGGGTTAAGCATTTAAGCCCATTTCACCGATGAGGACACAAAGCTTCACACTAGGCCATCTTAATCGAGTACACATACTACAAACAAATAATAACAAAAAAAAGAACAGTAAATTAAGTAGATGACAACAACAGTACAACATATTGAAAAAGACACTATCTATTTTCAATTGACGATACAAGTTATGTATAATTGTATATATAACTATATATATATATGTTTAGTTACATTTTCTCTTTTGGTCGGATCTTCGTTTGTTACTCACATCACCCAACTATTAGTAGAGAAATATGTGGATCCTGAATTTGGTAGAAGCCGGGGGGATGAGATCAAAAATAGGGTCTGCTTTTTTCGATCCTGACCATCCGATTTATGGAAGTGCATCAAGACTGCAGCATAGAACCAATTCTGATCGTCTGTAGCACCGAGATCGAGACGATCCCGATCGTCTGATTCAGAAAAGCAGGGCCTAAAGAAATACAGCAGACTCCGATTCAGAAACTGGAGATGATAACAGGGACGGATTTGTGCATAAGCAAGCCCTATCAAGTACTCGTGCTTGATTTTTTGAAGCTATGACATGTATAGTATGCTTCTATGGTGTGTCTATTAACAATACTAAGAAAATATTATGTTATGCCTTAGCTTAATTAACAGTTATGTATGTATCTTGCTCTTAACATCTAAACGTGTTCTAGCTTGCTCAAGAACCTAGCTCCGTCCCTGGATGGTAAGACCTTGGTATATTCCGTGCTCTTAATATGTGGTGGCATCATGTACTCATAAGATAGCACTAAAACTCCTCGTTAAACTACCACACTTGATTAATTAAAATATGCCTCCCAGATAAAAAGCTGGATTAGCTAGGGATTTAAGATAAGACAGCAGAGCAGAGCTACATCTAGATTCTAGCTCGCCACAGTTTTTTAATGACTCAAGGGGCCACCTCATCCTCCTCTTCTTCTTGTTTATTTTTTTACAAATTACCAAACAATTGTTCATATTTCTGAATTACATGTTTATACTATCATATTTTGGGACGTAAAATTTGAGTTGTACATGTGTTCTATTTTCTCAATTGAGTTTTTTTTCATATTTGAAGTTATATACTTGTAGTATCATTCTTCGGAGATAAAATTTGAATGATTTATATCTTCATATTTTCTCAACGTAGTGTTTATATGTTGAAGTTATATGCTTATATCATCATGCTTCGTAGAACAAAAATTGAATTATTTATGTATTCATATTTTCTCAACTGGGTGTTCATATTTTAAAGTTATTATGCTTAATGAAGCAAAATTTAAATGATTTGTGTTCATATTTTCTAGAGGTGGCAAAATCTAACCTGACCCGAAAAACCAACTCGACCTGCCTTGATGCAAACGCGACCCAACCTTATTTTGGGGAAAGTCAAACTTTTCCGAACCCGACCCGACGAGAACCCGAACGAACCAGAACAAGAGATTATCCGGAAATCTGGTGACCCGAACGACCTGAAACCCGACGCGACCCAAATCAAATGACATAAGAATACACCAACAACAGTCAACCTGATACTGACCCGACTCGAAATGACCGAGATCCAAAAATACACTGGTGGCCGTCAACCCGATACCCGACCCGAGCCGAAAAGACCCGAGACCCAAAAATTGCCGTCAACCCGATACTGGACCTGACCCGATCCGAAATGACTCGACACTCGGAAAAATACTGGCACTGGTCAACCCAAAACCTGACTCGACCCATGACTTGACATTTCTATTTGATCAAACTGACCCGACCCGACCCAACCCGAAGCCGAACCTGAACCCAACCCAATAAGAAAGATTGCCACCTCTAATATTTTCTCAAATAGGTGTTCATATTTTGAAGTTATATTTAGACTATCATGCTTCGGAGGCAAAATTTGAACGATTTATTTGTTCATATTTTTCTCAAGTAGGTGTTCATATTTTTGAGTTATATGTTTATACTATTATTTTTTGGGAGGTAAAATTTAAATGATATATGTGTACATAATTTTTCAATTAGGTTTTCATATTTGAAAATATATGCTTATACTATCATGCTTTAAAGATAAAATTTGAATGATTTATGCGTGCATATTTTCTCAAAAGAGTTTCATATTTTAAAGTTATGTGTTTTATACTACCATGCTTCAGGATGCAAAATTTGAATGATTTATTTGTATATATTTTCTCAAGTGGGTGTTCAATTTCTTACTTACATGTTTATACTACGATGTTTCGGTGGACAAAATTTAAATGATTCATGTGTTCGCACTAATCCTTCCAGTGCCTCGTTGGACGAATATATACACTTCTTCTGATGCTTTCCACACCAACACTGCAATTAATTAATGCCTCCTTCCGACAAATTAATTACCCACCGACCATCTCCCAAGTCTCCACCTCTCCTCCTACCAAATCACAGCCGTCCAATTTAACAACCTTTATATTGGCCATCGTTTTCTTAATGTTCTGTGTTTCTTTTCATAATATATATATTGAGCTTTCGAATTTCCTAATTCTTATTTCATCACGGACTGTGAATATATAATTTTCTTTGTTAATGATGTTGATCAGAAATGTCAACGTTAATTATCTTTTCAGTACTATTTATTATGTTTGTTATGTTTTTGTTTTGCATCCGAATTCCATATATGGTGGTTCCTTTTTGTTGCTATTTGCTAATGATGTGTATTACAATTAGGAAAATGCTATGGGGATATCGCAAAAGATACCGTCGGGGATACCATTAAACATTGACTGTCAATAAAAAATATGATAAGTTGAATATTTAGGAGGTTAAGGTGAATATTTAGGAGGATAAGCTGAATAGTTAGGAAGTGTAATGCTGCAAGTTAAATTAAGAGTAGTTTTTATTAGCTGTAAAGCAAAATGTGTTAAGTGTAATGCTGCAATTAGGTTTTTATTATGTGGACTTGTGGAGTTTTTATTAGTTGTCAAACAAAATGTGTTAAGTTGAATATTTAGAAGGTTAAGGTGAATATTTAGGTTTAGTTGAATTGGTCAAAGATCATGGTATCCCCGACAATATCCTTTGTGGTATCCGAATATCTGGACTGTTACAATTAACTGTGGATGTCTTTCTTTTTGTAGTAACTCGAAATTATTTGCATATAAACATAAAGCTAGGGAACTGATAGCCTGATACACCGATACTATTAGTATGCATTAATTGTTAATATTCATGTAATACGAGTTATTATTCACATCAACTTATTTAGTGGGCAACTTATTTTTTATAGCATATAGTGAGTAGTAGCGTGATTATCTATACTACTTTAAAAAGAAATTAAATATTGGACCCCCCATTAATGGTTATAGTCTAACTCTCATCTTAATCTACATAATGAAAGGCTCACATTACATCCATTTCATATTGTATTCCTCTCAATTTATACCTCAGCACAAAATCGAAGTGGCGAATTTTCTGATTGACATTTTAAAGCATTGACTGTTAAAGTCACAAACCCATTTCTTCTCCTCTTCGACTGTTCTACTCTATTTAGCTTGAATGAAAATTAAAATTGCCCGCAGCAACGTGTGGGTATACTTCTAGTTAATATAAATATACTTAGTAACATGAATTGTATTAAGTTTAATATATTTTTTTTAAATCTCTACAATGTTATAGAGATACCTCAAAAAAAAAAAAAAATCAATCTCTATAACATTTTTTTTTCTAAAGATTGTATCCATAGTTTGAAGATCGATCATACGTTGTGCGTAGGGGTGTCAGCGCAATGAAACGATCACGAAAATGAATTGTTTCGTTTAACGAAACCGTAAATCGTTTCGTTTGGACGAAACGGAACGGAAGAACGAAAATAATCTCTTTTGTAGTAGTATTATTATATAAAAATAAAAAAACGAAATAGAATAGATTATTTCGTTTATCGTTTCGTTTCGTTTCGTTTTCATTTAACGAAACTGTAAATCGTTTCGTTTAGACGAAAAGAAATGAAATAACGCAAAATTTGGTTGCGTTGACAGCCCTACTACTAGTTGTGCGCAATATCTGTTTTGTTGCTTGCAGACATGCACTTCCTTTTATCATGAGCTTATCATCAGAAAGATGAAAGAGAACGAACGGAGTATTGCCTATTGGGTTGGGTATACGTACGTGCGTGCCTCGTTGTGCAGCTTGTTTATCACTAATGGTAAATCCGATATAAGAAGTCTCCAGCTAGCAGGGATTGTACGGCCGTAGAATGCGTGGCATTGCATATATGACAGATCATCGAGGGTGACATATTGCGTAGGCGAAGAGGAGACGTCGTATAGCGTGGCACTGATCGATTGCCATCTGGCCTCCCTTCCTTCCTTTGCTCATCAATTGATATATATATATATATATATATTGAATTCTTTGTGGCTTAATTTTTCTTTTCTTTCTTTGTTTCTTTCTATCTTTCTTTGTATCCGAATTCGTTCAAGTACATGTATCATATATATGTGTATGTGATATGATATGGTATGTGATATGTCCCTGTCGGTTGCCATTGCACCTAGTTTCTACGACCCAACAAGTGGCAATAAAATGAAGCAACATCATAAAATGACAAGCAAATTTTCCTTTTCCTTTTCCTTTTTTGTTTGGTTCCGTTCATGAGCCGATATCTGTATCACAACTTAATTAACTCGAGTCGGTGCAACACTAATAATTTTATAAACATACTTCTACACATTTTCAAAATTGTCAAACTATATATATATATATATATATATGTCAGTAGGTTTTACTAATCGGACAGTTGACCTTTCAACAAAAAAAAAAAAAAACAGAAAAAACGATAAAAAGACCCATTGATGATTGAATGATTCCACACGCTGCAATTCATTCAATTAAATAAATAAATACAGAAACGCCACCGACCTAAATTCCAGCAAAAATTTTAGAGGGGACGACCTACCATCCACTCTATAAACGTTCATAGAGTGTAACAAAATCACTGACAAATGGGGCCAGAATGAGACCCATTTGTAACAAAAGCACTTACAAAGAGTGACTATGGACGTCCATAGTGTGGACACAAGATGTTTCCCAAAATTTTATTGGAAACGTATACTTTGCCTCTATCATTGTCCCCCAACCCTTAGAAGCGTTGGCATATTGCATAGGCATTTAATGAATGCACCATTTAATGGAAATTGCATACCCATGATTGCACCTTTTGATCGGGCACACACACCTTGCAAACCGTCCGATTGATGAATAGGCATACCCAGTGAGTCATACCAAGTAAGTCATACCCAGTGGGTGATACTCGTACATTCAATGCGAGACCTCCTTTTCAGTTTTAAAAATAATAGAAAAGTAGATGTCAGCGCATCAAAAATTCTTGGGGCAATGTTCGTAACCTTATATCACTACCCAATTTTATTTTCTCCGGCTAAGTAAATTTGCAAATCTGCAAATGGGAAATCTGCAAATGGGATGGTGTGGAATTGTGGCAGAGTGGAGCCCGGCCGGCCTGCGATCGAGTCGATTTACTTATTGCCAAAATTAATTAAAGCAGAGAGGAGAGGGAGAGCGACACAGACAGTAGTAGTACTGGTTCATTGTTCAGGCGTCAGATTCCGCTGTTATTCTAACCAAGGATAACAGGATCCTGCTTTTCCGCTAGGCACCTTCGGATCACACCGAACGGTTTAGATTCAGTGCAAAAGTTCAGTTTTTAAAGTTAAAAAGAGTTTTTCCGAACAGATCTCATCCGTTCATTTTAATCCGACGGTGCCGAGCAGAAAAACAGGGTCCTGTTATCCTCGGTTAGGATAACAGCGGAATCGGAACAGTAGTAGTACTGGTTCATTATTCAGTCGCAGTGTTGGTCGTTACGATGCAGTGGATAGATAGAAGATATATTCAAGGGGAGCACTGACTGGGGGGCTCAATAGCAAAGCTGTCGCCTTCAGGCTTCAGCTCCGCCTCCTTCTAATTTTGGGGGTCATCATATATTGTGATAACTAAAAGTTAATTTATGATGAGAAACATCGAGCGTGCATCGAAAAACCGTCCATATATTTCATAGATGTATACATAACGAAACAAATACACTTCGAAATGTAACGGATACATCCCGAAATGTAACTTATGACCACTATGGACAGTTTTTCTGTAGATGCTAGTTATTACTCTTAATTTATTGTTTGTATGCTACATTTACAATTTATGTAACGTGATGAGACTTTGTTGTCCTATGGTCATGCAATTTCAACGTTTGACAACTGTTTGGACAAATTTGCAATTAATATTGTAGAGTCACTTTTTAAAAAAAAAAATATATTAAATACATACTTAAAAAAGTTTCGAAAATTTTTGTAACCATTAGATTGTGATATATAGAATTTAATAAATTTTAAAAAAATTTAGAAGTGATTTGATATAATTTTTAGAGGTAGTTCAACAGACTTGACTAATCATTAAATTATTCTAAAATTTAAATAGTTTGAATATAATTATCCATACTCAACTATCAAAAATATATTCGAATAGCTTCTCTATAGATAATAGTGACAAAAATAATTAAACAATATTTTTTTCCCAAAAAGTTACATCATAAAAAACGCCTTTTTTAATATATTTTCTTCATGGTGAGGTAGGTGAGGATTGGGACAATTTTTTTTTCTGGCTTGATTTATAAAAATACAGCGAACATTGTCAAGTAATTAAATTCATAATCAAGGAATCAATTCGTTAAATATATAGCTACAATTTCTGAAAATGACAAACAATTATTTTAATGTAATAATCAGATATTGTTATCGTCCTTTATATCATGATGATTATAATCACAAGATATATTATTTCGCTACGACGTGATATCATTATATTAAAAAATGACACTTCTGTCTTATATAGTTTAATGAGTTCACTGTTATACACTATAGTCTATAGGAAATTGTTATGTAATTATATATGATTCTGTACATCGATTAAGTTTAAGAAGTGATGACATAATTTTGTTAGGAAATAATTAAGAGAAGGAATCCATTGACAATGCTTAATTTGACAATCTTGATAATGAAACATTTCAAAATTTTGTAAAAATACATAAAAAATCTTTAACATAAAAAAAATTATGGATGCATTATTTGATTTGTGGATTGATAGTGTTTCAAATTTTAATCAATTTGAACATCATTTGATGACTTATCAAAATTTTGTATACTTGTTAACGGTTGTAATTTAACGGATCTTTAAAAAGCGATCAAACGTCTCTTAAATTGAATATAATCGGAAACATAATAAATCTCTAAGTTAAGAAATACTTCCGTAATTTTTTTATTTTTGTGAATTTTTAATGATTTTTATCAAAATTTTGAAAAGTTCAATCGTCAAAATTGTCAAGATAAGTATTGTCAATTAATCCCTCCTCAATAATTAATTACATTACATATAATCACGGATGCACATGCAATTTCTCAATAAGAATCATTTTTTATCTATGTTAAAGAAATTGGGGTATATACCGTGCTTACGAGTACATGGAAAGAATAAGTTATATGCACAAAAGTTGTCACAATTGTAAGACATACATATGAATTTTGACTACAATGGAATTGTGGTTGTTATTATCAAATAAATATCAATCATAGATTCATAAACAATAAACAGGCATGCATATAGGCATATATGAATATAAGGGCAACCAATTCTGTTGTGTAAAAATTAAAAAATGAAGCAGAATACAAACTCACTAATTAAGGGCAACAATATGTAACGAAAGCGCCGAATGAAGAATGAATTAATTAATATAAGAGTGGAAACATGAAATCATTTTGAGGTGTTGCTTAATTTTAGCTTGTAGAGTATAATGGGTGTTATCTAGTGTTTATAGAATGGAGATAAGAGTTCTAAGTTATAAAATTTGATTGATATTCCCCATTATATATTCAGAGTAATACCTACGTATATAGAAAAGTAGTTTATAACTTCTATATATTACATTTCGGAATGTATCTGTTACATTTTGGGTTATATCTGTTATATTTTTTATACGTGGCAAAAAAAAAAATTCTTTAAGCATCTATGGACGTACAGTTTTTGGATGGACATGGGTTGAGATCCGGTGCTCTTAAAACCCGATAGTGGGGCCCTACTCTTATGATCGGACGGTGGTGATCAACCGAAGAATAAAGTTTGGTTGATACCGACCACCCGATCACAAAAGCAAGGTCCTACTCTCGAGTTTTAAGAGCAGCAGATATTCACCCGAGGACACAATATAGTTTCATATGAGTGATACCTAGCGTCCATAAAAAAACTATTCATAGCATCTATACGTTACATTTGTTGTATGTCTATGGAGGTATATATGGACGGGTTTTCAATAGACGCAAGATGTTTCTCTTTTTTCATATATTTACTGTTTACTGTTTAGCATTTAGTATTTAGTATTTATCTGCAACTGAGATGAGATGAGCTGAGCTAATGACCTGGCTTCCTCCTCCTAATGAAGACCCCACTGAATTCCACACATAAATAAAACCCCAACACAAACAAACAGCAAATCCATTCAATACAATTCAGTCCAATTCAGTTCACAGCAAACAATCAAACACCAAGAGAGAGCTCAGGGCGAGCGAGCGAGGAGGAGGAGCATAGCCATGGAGACCCATAGAGAGAGACAGAGAGCAAGAGAAGCAGCAGCAGCAGCAGCTTGCTGCTCCTCCCCTAAACAGGAGCTCTCCAGTCCTCCAATTAATGGTAACACCAACAGTATCCCTCCTCCTTCTTCCTCTTCCTCTCCTACCACCACTTCCTCCTCTTCCTCCTCTGCTGCTGCTGCTGCTGCCCGTCACTACCGGGGCGTCCGGATGCGCAAGTGGGGCAAGTGGGTCGCCGAGATCCGCGAACCCAACAAGCGCTCCCGCATCTGGCTCGGCTCCTACGCCTCCCCCGTCGCCGCCGCCAGAGCCTACGACACCGCGGTGTTCTACTTGCGCGGCCGCTCCGCGCGCCTCAATTTCCCGGAGGAGATCGAGCCCGAGCTCGTCGACATGGAGCGGCCCGGCTCCGAATTGTCCGCCGCGGTTATCAGGAAGAAGGCGACGGAGGTGGGTGCACGCGTGGACGCGATGCACGCGGCTGGGATGATGGCGAGGCGCGAAGAGAGGCAGCAGAGGGAGGACGGAGAGAGGAACCGGATACGGGTGCGCCACCGCAACCCCGATCTGAACCAGACGCCGAGCCCCGATAGCTCGGACATGGAGTAGATGGAGTAGCTAGTCATCACTCTTCACTGAGTGCACGATCGAAGGTCGATAACTCGATACTCGATAAGTCGATGTTAATTAATTCGGAATGAAAGCTAAAATTGGTTGACTGTAATTTGTAAAGTTGTTTAATTTGGTTAATTTGATGAGCAAGAGAGATTCTTGGTTAGGCTTGGGCCACTCTACTATTTCCTTCAATTTTCAAACTAGAACTAGAGTGAAAAGAAAAAAAAAAAAAAAAAAAGAGTTGCTGAAATTAATGGGAAAATTACCAAATTTCAGAACAAATTCGTCTACCCCATGAATTTCTTGATCATAATTAATTGTTGGTATTACTATTTTGGAAAAAGAAAAATGGTGGGAAAAGAGAGAAGCTTTGATGCTTGAAAGAAAGCTTGAATCTTTTATGGAAGGAATGAAACAGTGGTACGTTGTGAGATTGGCGTACCGCATTCGCAGCAAGCCAAACCAAAGAAAGCTAGAATTTTAATTGTAACAAGGATAGAATAGAGCTGGGAAAAAGAATGCCACTTTCTTAATTTCTTTCTTTCTTTCTTTCTTGTTGGTTGGTTGGTTGGTTTGTTATTTGCGACATGGTGTCAAGTGTACTTTAGAGTTTAGATTGGCGGAAGGGGAATTCAATTCCGCTGTTATCATTTCTCTCGGATAACAGGGTCCTGCTCTTCCGATCGGCACCGTCGGATTAAAATGGACTGATGAGATCTGTTCGGCAAAACTCTTTTTTACTTCAAAAATTGAACTTTGCACTGAATCTGAACCGTTCGGTGTTGATCCGACGGTCACCATCGGGATAACAGGGTTCTGTTATCGCCGAAGAATAACAGCAGAATCGGACTAGGGGGAAGGGAATGGGGATGGGAAAAGGGAGAAAAAAGCGAGTGTCTTTTTCTCGTTGTTATCTTCTGGGCTTCGTTCCGTTTCGTTGGATCAGTACTTCAGTTTGATGCTGCTGTGTGTGTCTGTGCTGGTTGGCTGTTGGGATAAGAAGCAACTTCTTCACTCAGCACTCAGCACTCAAACCAGGTACACTGAAGTGGCGTCCGATTCTGCTGTTATCCTAACTGAAGGATAACAGGGCCCTGCTTTTCCGCTCGGCACCGTCGGATCACACCGAACGATTCATATTAAGTGCAGAAGTTCGGTTTTTAAAGTTAAAAAGAGTTGCCGAATAGATCTCATCCATCCATTTTCATTCGACGGTGCCGAGCGGAAAAGCAGGACCCTGTTATCCTCGGTTAGGATAACAGCGGAATCGGACGCCGCTGAAGTGAGTGGTACAGCCAGGTAGGTGCTCCGATGTTATTGCTGCAAAGACATGAACCAGAACATGGTCATGGGGCACATAAATAAATGGAATTTATGAGGCACATGAATTCAAATTTGGGTCCCTTCAAATTTCAATTTGCATGTCAGTATACATGTCACAAACTTACAATTCAGTAACAAGTGTGACTGACTGTGTCTGTGTGAGTGTTGTTTAGAATCGTGATTGCCTTGCTGTAATTGCACTTATAAGTTAAACCTCAACTTTTCACTTGGAGTAATACTAGTACCCACGTAGGTTTCATTTTAGAATGTATCTGTTTCATTTCAAAATATATCTGTTACATTATTTGTACATCTGTGGATGTATGAATTCACATCCGCTGCCATAGTTTTCTATGGCACAACCATGCCATAGTTTTTTTAGTACCTATGCAGCTAGGGCCTATAATAAAAATACAGCCTCTATTGCTAAAATTTGGGCCGTTTAAATGCATCCAACAGACCATTTTGACTATGGCACAATTTTGTCATAGTTTTTTATGGCAACAGATGGAAACCCGTGGATGTATAGTTAGTTTTTCAATGAACACAAGATGTTTCATTGTTTCTCTTTCACTTATTCGCTTGTTTCTTTCTCCTTAGATGCTTCCATTTGATTGCTCTCTTTTGTACTTGGCAAGTTTTCTTTTCCATCCAAGCTTCTGTACTTGAATCATTACAATATCTCAGTTTCACCACTTTGTTATCTTCTCTAAATTCCCTGCATATATTCATACTCTATTATTCATTGCCTCTACCTATATAGCTATACTAATCAATCTCCACTAATAAAAGATTTTTTCCGGAAAATAGAAACAACTACACAAGTAACACTTCAAAAAATAAGATTATATAATTATAGCTCATATTTTTATTATTTCATTTTTCTTATTGTTTAGAGGATATATATATATATATATATATTTCATGCGGAGATTAATCTCCAAATCGGATCTACCGTTAATTAATGTGTCAAATTTTGCTACAAGATCAGTAATAGATACTACAAATATCCTTACTATATATATATAAAAGCATATTGGAAAAAATGACATGAAAGGGCTATCTTCCCCAAATAAGAAACCTGAGCCGTTAATCATTTTTTTGGATAGATCAGAACCGTTGATTTACGTTAATGCCCATTAACGTTAATGTCTCAGCCCATTAAAATTTAAGGCCCATATCAATTTCCTCAATAAGAGGCCCATTACATATTATCTTAAAAAATAATAATATAAGAATAACAATTTTAGTCCAAAGCAAAAATGTGTGGGCTCTTTACTTAGTAGAAATAAAACATTAAAAAAATAATAATAATAATATGGAGAATTAATTGGGTTTGTAGGTCCAACATGCTCACCCAATCAACGAGGTACTTAATTTTTAAAAGAAAAAAAAAATCATAGTGGAAGTTGCTATCTTCTTTTGATTAGTCGGTCTAGCCAGTAACGGAAAGGTTGTCATAAATTTATTTCGTCTATTATCAATTAACGTTTTCTTAATTAGTTGTCATACATACCTCATTCCATGTGGCAATTTGTGAGGTGAATAAATCATGAATTTATGATATAATCTATAAACTAGAAAGAGGGGTAACTCTCCAAGCACCTCAACTATGTTACATCATTAATATTATTAACCATTGATTTTGTTTAAATCTCTTCATCTATTTTGATCCAATGGTTTATATTTATTCTCTCTCTCCCAATTTAATAAGATGATATGATATGTTTAAGACAAAATTTAATCATTAAAGTGGTCCAACATTTTAATTATGTGCTATTATTTATAAATTATACATCATCATAATCATTCACATCAAAAATTTTAAAATTATGTTTAATTTTTTAAAATAAATATTTTTATTTTATTATTTTTATTATTTTTATTATTTTTTGTTATCATATTTCGGGGCGAAGCCCGGGTTACAGCTCTAGTGTAGAGAAATGTGCAAACCAAGATCAAAATTAACAACCAAAAATGCAAACAATATATATGATATCGGTTTAATTCAACATATTATTGATTTTTTTTTATGATGCAAAAGATGAGAGAACATATGATTTTTTTTTAAACTCTTTAATTTAAAGTTCTTTTTTATGTAGAAATTTAAGTAGAACACTTGCATGATTACATACATGGTTACCCGGCCATACAAAATCTTGGTGCATGTCGGTGACATTATATTTGTGGTCGGTTTGTTAATCATAGATGAATAAAAGGGGACAGAGTTGGGGGAAAGGAATGGAATAATAGAAAAATAAATAGACAAATAATTATAAATAAATAACAATGAAAAGAAAAGATATGCAAATGTCAATGAGACGTGCTTGCTTGGTTCTTGTGTCATCCCATCCGTCCCACCAAAATCTAAATCCCAAATAATTCACAAGGGATGGGAATCTCACTGGCACTGCTTGTCGTCCTCTTTATTTCCTTTTTCCTTTTCCATTCTTGTAGCGGGTCAATTAATGCTTTGTTTGATTAATGAGGAGGGATGGAATGATCACAAGTTTCAGTATTATATCGGTAAGTATAAAATTAAATTTTAAATATCTGTATTTTAAAGTCTTAAATAACAATACAAATTAATGGAATATTTTGTATATGTCATGTTTTATGCGTACACAAAAAACTTGTATCGTTTTGATTTTGTGAACATGGACATCAAGTATTAACGAAAATAAACGGCTAAAATTTTACGATTTTTTCTCTTCTCTTGATAGCTATCTAAATGAAGCTAAATTTGCATTATTTTTTTGGTTTCATGTTTTTTAGATGATTTACAATGAATCTAATGGCTTATATTTATCAATTTATGTATAAATAATTTTGTGGTCACTAAAGATAACAAAATTTATACTTATTAATTGGATCTATCCTCTTGATTAATTTATTTATAAGCGCAATATCCAGTGCAGCCACCTTAGTTATTGGGTTCAATTGAACCTATTATAATTTGTGAATTTACCTTATAAATATTATCAATTGATATTTTTTTTACTAAGTTCTTCAAATAATTATTAATGACACCACTGAAGATAATTGTTACCTCCACCACTGACAATAGCATGGAAAGAATTGATAAAATCAATAACTTTGTCAACGTTGTAATTACTAAAATCTGCACATTCTAGAATGCATAAATAAAATGTATGATGTGGCCACCAACTGCCGGCGCAATTGGTTTATGGCATCTGTCCAGACCCTTGTGGTCTTGGGCTCGAATTTGGCTTATAGCTGGAAATAGCTTATGGGTTAATTTAGGTTGTGTGTGTGGTGTCGAGTACCTACGGGCTGTGATAAAAAATAAAAAAAAATGTATGATGTGCAAATTAGTTTAGTGAAAAAAAAAATGTATCAAAATTTTTATATAGTTAAGTGATATCATATTGTTCAAATTAACATCGCTTCAAATATTCTTCTCAGAGTCGAGACCTAGATCTATTTTAATTTACAAAAAATAAAAAGAAGAAAATAAATTAACAAGATTAAATTCGACACATTGATTGTGATACAACAACAGCTACATTGTATCCGTGTAGCATTAGAAGGCAGATTAGATCAGCTGGCAAGTACTAAGAGAGAGTAAACTATTTATTGCACAAAACTTAGATAACATTTGGATTAAATTATTTATTTAATGTACCTGCCCAGCTGGTACGATGATATATATATATATGATGCGTTCACATTTTTTTTTTCTATTGGTAGTTGCCTTTTAAAAAAAAAGTTTAAAATATCTTGAGCTTAAAATTTCACAAACAGGCTGTTAGTTGGCTCAAATTAATCATTTGCGTTTGAAAATGTTGCTTGTGATGTTTGCATTTGTTGGTTGACTAGCTAGCTAATCCATTCAAGATAATATTTATGGTCTTAATCTCTTAGATATCTTATGTCGTTAATAGAAATGCAATTTCGGTGATAAGTTGATATTTCTTACAGTTAACTAATGATTTGATGGTTTTTTTTTAAAAAATCTGAAATAAATAAAAGCTTCAAAAAAAAAAAAAAAATTGTGTCCCTTAGTATTTTTATATGACGAACTTAATGTGAATCAAAAATCGAAATTTCGGACGTCACAAAGTATAATTTAGACCATTAGCATTTCGGAGTGAAATGCAAATGTTTTCATTATATATAGTTCTACACTAGATATCTATACTATATTAAAAAGCACGTAACTATTACACTCTTCATTTTTTTTCTTCTTCAATTTTTTTATGTACCCATAATACCCTTCATCAAACGGTGCAGATCGGTTTTATCAGATCAGACGGCTACGATCGCCTCAATTTTGAATCATTCCTCTCCATTTCGAATACATGGCAGCATAAGGAAAGAAATGAGAGACAATTGATACGTTATTACCATATTGAGTCATATTAATTGGCAACAATACGTGGCAATAAAATGCATGTGGCTATTTCTATTTTCTTAACTTTTTTGAGTAAATTTTGGCTGTCAATTATAAAAAGAAAGTGAAAGTAACTTGCTGCAAATAATTTTGATTCATGCTTTGTATTTTTTGATTGCAAATATATCTGAATTTCAATTATGTAATATTATGATTCACATACTTATATCAAATTTTGTTGAGATAGTTTAATATTTAATTAAGCTTTAACATTAGTACAAATTGTAAGTAGTAGATTAGTTTTATACTTTTATTTCTTTTGTTTGCGGCAATCAAAATTAAAATGACCCACACAAACGGACGGGTTTCTTAATAATGACCGCCGCGATGCGCGGGTACTTCGCTAGTTAAAAAAAAAAATAAGTTATTAATATATGAGTATATATTAATGTCTTCGGAAATAGGATGTTTTTATCTTTTTCACTGGATCTCCAACAAAAAATAAAAAGGTACAGGTGCTAATTTGACAGTTGTCAATGGGTCACAAGTACATCTTATTTAATTGCATCTTCACTGCGCGCCTCTCTTTCCATCTCGATCAAAGTTAACTATATATATACTCGCACTTGCAACATTGTTATTTTAAAGCATAAAGAACTTTTAAAACATGAGTTGTCAGTCTGTACTTATCCAAAACGAAAGATTAATTACCCAAAAACGGCACTGGCATATTGTAGCAAAGCATAAATAAATTTATACATATAAAATCCATTTAATTTATAGCTAGATATGTATATTTCTTGGCCAGCTTATCGAGCTAATTAATTATTAATCATTATTGATGTAAGTACAAAAACAACCAACTATATTCATTCATAGCTAGATATGTATATGTATATTTCTTGGCCAGTTTATCAAGCTAATTAAGCAGCTAATCATTCTTTATGTAAGTACATAAACAGCTAGCCAACATATAACGTATAGAGTAATAATACCTAGTGTCCCTAGAAAAACCGTCCATATTCCATAGTGTCCATAGATTACATTCCGTACATGTCTATGAATATATATATAGACGGTTTTTCAATGGACACAGGATGTTTCTCTAACGTACTTGTAAAGAGCTCACGCCTTGCTTTGGGATGGCATTATTATATCTTATAATAATGTGCCGAAAGCTCATCCTTGTGAGGAAACTGATATGGGCTTTAAATTTTAATGGGTCAGAAAATTAATGTATGTCAACAATGGTGATCAATCTAAGTAAACAATCAACGATTGAGGTTTCTTCTTTGGGGAAGATAAAACTTTCATGTCAAAAAATCTATCTCCTTTTATCGTTACTCCTAATATATAAAAGCATATTAGATTTTTTAACATGAAAGGTTTATCTTCCCCAAGGAATAAATCTCAGCCGTTGATTGTTTACTTATATTGATCAGCACCGTTGACGTACTTTAATATCTCAACCCATTAAAACTTAAGGTCCATATCACTTTTCTCAGTTTAAGGCCCATATCAATTTTCTCAATTTAAAGCTCATTACATAATATCTTAAAAATTTATTATAAGAAATAACAATTTCAGCCCAAAGGAAGGCGTGGGCTTTTACTAGTACTAGTGCTGATCCCGCGCTTCGCGGCGGGGCTGTTACTCTTAGCCTGCCATATGTTGCATTGTAAGATATTAATTATATTTGCACTTGGTAAAAAAAATGATATGAGCTTGTAAGGACTGTTGAAAGGAAAAAAATTGCATGCTATCTTGAGAAGCCTCAAATTTCAATATAAAGTCTTGAGCATCTTGAAACAATGAAATTAAATAAGTGAAAAATGTGATTTTCAATTCAAGGTAAAAAAAAAAAAAAAAAAAAAAACTAATACAATAAGTGAAGCATCTCTTTTTTTGAAGTCTTGGATTACAAGCCATTCTCCTGAAACCCAAAAAAAAAAATTGCAAACATTTTATATAACCAACCCTAAACCCCCCTAATAGGGGTTATATTAGGAGTAAGGATATATATGCAAAGCTCCGCCATGAAGAACTATATGTGACTATACCAACTGCCCTAGGCAAGCAGTGGTAACAACTGACAGGTGTTGCAAATGTGCCGTGACAACCTCGGAAGCTACTTGTATATATTTATATATATGACAACAAAACATGTTCCTGAAATAATTGAGACAATCATTAAATGATAATTATGTCGGCTTTATATGTGATAATTCTTAATTAAAAATTTAAAATACATGTATATTCTCCGTATAATGCTGTGTTTTATATATGATAATTATAAGCTACACACAGACACGCCCCTGTTGTATTTTATTATTTGTCAATTTATATATCTATGTATTGGTGTCTTACCTATAATAGAACCAATGTTGTACTTTTTGGAATCTTAACAAACAACCCAAAGAGAGGCAATAAACATAATATACTAATTGATAATACATAATTAGTAGGAGAGTATACAACATGAAAAAATTTTAAAATTATAAATTAAAGAATCAGAGAGAGAGAGAGAGAGGGCAATTAATTAATAATAGTAGTACAACGCGTATTCTGTACATGCTTAATATATATAGACAAGCTAGGGAACATGCTGGGTTAAACTAAATGTTAATGATTGAAACCGGATTAATTAAGACATAATGAATGAAAAAGCACTTTCTCTGGAAGATTGAGAATTATACGGAATTAAGTAATATATATGAATGCTCAATTAATTAATTAAATATTAATTAACAAACCAATTAAGCAATTAACTAATTCCACTAAGAAACAAATTAAGGACGTGGGAAAGTGACGAGTTAGGCCGCCGGCCACCAACAAACCCCAACTTATAATTCACATCAATTTTACAAATATGAGCTCACAACTGAAAATGGTTGAGTTTAGTTGGTATATATATTAGGAGGATGTAGAGGCGGAGCCAGACTCCGATGCAGGGGTGGTCCAACTTTTCCAATAGAATTAGTTTTGTAACTAATAAGGAAGCTAGGTATATTTTTGTAAAACTTTAAAGGAACATTTGTGTAAATATTTTTCAGGGCAGGGCCAATTTTGTAAATTTTCTTAGAAATAGAGTATTTTTTTTGTATTTTTTTTCTAAAAAAGGGATATTTTTGTAAATTTTTAAGGGTATATTTTTGAAATTTTTTGCCCACCCTGGAATACGCTGCCTCCGCCCCTAGAAGGATGGATCAAATAACCATATTTTTGGTAACCGGTCAGTGACCATGAAATTAAATCTTAAATAACTATATTTTAAATTCATAAATAACAAAACTAATTGATAGAATATATTGTATATATCATAAAAATATATATATTCCTCCCAGGCTTTGGCACGACAAGAAGCAAATCAAGTGTTGCACTAAAAGGTGGAATTGAATTAATTAATAGGAAACAAAATTCTATAAAAATTTAATTACTGTATGGTATGTATTCAATGATGGTTCATTAAATCAAGTGGTTGTTGTGGTTAATGATGATTTGTTGTTCCTTTTTTTATTGTTGTATATAGATGAGGTGCTGCAGCTTATATATAATTGATGTGTGGATCTATTATTTGACTTCTGCAGGGTTTTTTAGCTAAGAAATCAGCAAGCTCTAGGTAAAAAATATAGAGGATGGATCAAATAATGATATTTTCTGGTGACTTGATTAACCATAAAATTAAATCTCAAATAACTATAATTTAAACTCTTAAATAATAATACTATTTGTTGTATTGTGTTGCATATATGATGTTTTGTGTGTATACAAAAAAATTATACCATTTTGATTTTATTTACAAAATTCAAAACAAATACTTAGAACTTTCAAAAATGAAAATTGTTTGCGTCCCACACAATTTTGATGTGAAGAATATAAACGAGCCAAATAAATTCAAATTCAGAAGTGGTTTGATATGATTTTGAGTTTAAACTCACCTTATATTTACTCCAATTTATACTTATATGTAATTGAGATTATTTAAAATATATGTAACGATTTATATTTTTCAATTTGTGTAAATATTAAAATGGTAACAAAGACACCAATATGTCTGTGATCATTCGATACCTCCTCAATAAGAGTGCTTATCCTGTGTAGCGCTACATTTTGTAGCGCAGGATGAAAACCGTTGGATCATCTCAAAATTTGAGCCGGCACAGATCTCGAGATGATCCAACGGCTCACATCTTGCGCTACACGATGCAGCGCTACAGAGGATGTGAAATCCCTCAATAATGTGATAGCCGTTTGACAAATCCCAGTCAAAATCCCAGATACTGTTTACTTTTCGACAGTATTCGGCCAGTCAAAATATATAGGTAATTGACGTGATCTAACAAAGTATTTTTTGGGGAAAAAAATGAACGCCCTTCCAAACATTTTTTGGATTTTCAGCATCACTCATCAATGTTCATGATATAGATTGGAAATTTGCAACAAGAAGAGAGCCTCAAATTTTCATATAGGCTACTTAATTATTTTTCATTTGTATTCCTCATGGTTATGGGCCTTATTTATGATCTTGGACTAGTTGGCAACTTAGCATGCCCAAATTAAACACCAAAGAAGCCTAACTTTTGGGCCCATACAATGATGCAGTCCACATAAACTATATACTTCCGTTGATTTGGGGCTGAATAACACCAAATTTACTGCGTCTTTGTAGTTGTAGGTCTATTTTTGGGCCGGACCGAGATTTGGTCTCACAGATCTTAAATGCAAGTCTAATAATATGATTAATCTTTCCGTAAATCTGTCCTAAAATTAAGCAAAAATAAAAAATAAATAAACCATATCCAATTTTCAAAGGACTAGCTAAACGGTCTTTGATAAATATGAAAAAGACTCAATTCATGGAGACCTTGCAGAATTATCAGATTTGTGATTTGTCCATCAAAAAAAGAGATATAATCCTTTGTGCATATCTTTTATTTTTAATGAAAATTTAGCAATGCTTTCGCTTGCCACCTCAAAAAAAAAAAAAAAAATCCTTTGGAGATGGTCCCCTAAACAAATTTATTTCTGTCCATTCCTTATACATTTGGTTAGAATTTGGAGGGGTTAAATGTATAGAATTTGACACTATATAGTAACTTCATTTTTTGAGAGCAAAACTGTATTATATCATTTGTGGTTCTTAAAAAATCTCAAACAAATACTTAAAATTATTCAGAATTTGAAAATTTTTGCAGCATATAAGATTTTGATATAAAGAGCTCATTGAGCTGTATAAATTATAATTTAGATATTATTTGATACGTTTTCAGAGATACGTTCGCGGAATGGCTCTGTGAGCTTAGTTTAGTTTTTTGTTAGAATAAACCAAAAGGAGACCTATGAAATTATTGTTCGCTGCTCCATAAGTCGGAGAAATGGAGGTCCCTCAAAGAATATTATGTATAGCATAAACCAATATTTGATGAGCATCCAGGCCAGAAAACCACCCCTTTTCTATTTCAGGAAAAGTAGCAAACTGGTCCAGCATCCAGACAATTATTGAGTAACGCTATAAATAGTAATAAGATACATTATAATGGTTGGAATAACTCTGCCATTTCAAGTTTTGTGCCTAGTTGTTATTAAAAAGTTTTGTGCCTAGTTAAGGAATCTGTGCCTCTTTCATTAGCACTATGAAAAACCATCACGCCACGTAATCTTTAATGCGTATATGTATTATTATATTTGAATAACATGTAGAGTCCACCCCTATCAAGTAGGCCACGCATTTATCTCTCTCACAGTTTTGACACACAACGTGCACCCATATAGAAATCGTAGTATATCTGTTCACTGAAAAATGATATCTATTAATCGGAAAGATATAAATATTTACTGAAAAATAATATTTAATATTTGTTCATTAAAAATACGGTAAACCAGTGGATAAGTAAAAAAAGTAGACGCTACATACTATATATATTTCCACCTTTCACTCCCCAGAATAAATTAAAGTAGGACCATATTGGAATGCAACACAAAAGAGTTATAAAATAGAGGCATTAATTTGTAATTTTGTATAGTAACCCATTTTATTAGTTGTATAAAATAGAGTCATTAATTTGTAAAATATAGTTGATGACTTGACTTCATCCTTTTCGTACAATAATTATCTTATTATAATATTTTAAGCCCAAATTTATCAAGGCCCAATCGACTTTACAAACTGGGCCATTAATGGTTTACAAAATGAATGTTTTGCTACTTTGTTAGAGTCTGTTCGGTAGTTACTAATCATACAAAAAAAATTTCTATCAGGACAGGATTCTATATTGCATTTGGTGAAATCTTACGAAGAGCTCATCATTGATAGGAAAAAATAATCCGATCCAACCTAATTAATATTTTCCTCTAAAAACAAGCATTTTAGAGAAATAAATTCCTATTAGGAATTGATAGTATAGTCTGCCGAACAGTGAATAGAAATTATTGTCTATAGACTCTCAATTCCTATAGAAACCTACAGGATTTGTGTCTGCCGAACAGGCCCTAATACTCACTTTGAAAGAAAATGTACAAATTTTTGTGAGTTTCATATATAACATCAGAAAGTCTAATAAAATAGTTACATGGTTTTGACGGAGTTCAAAATTATGCATTTTTGTTCGCTTAGATAAAACAGAAAAAATTACAAAGGGATATATTACGTTAAACATGAGCTTTTGCATCAGCTTCTCTCATCTCCATCTACTTTTGAGAAAAATCAATAATGTGATTAGCTTTCTGCATGAGCAAAGCTGAAAAGTATATATTTAACTGATGTGACTTGTGAGTGTGTCAACTCGTTAGCGCTTTACTTGTACATGAAACATTTAGCGTCACTGAATAACTGTCTATACATTCATAATTTTTATAATAGTCACAGCTAGTGTCATAACGTATAATTTTTATAATAGTCACACTTAGTTTGTAACATTTAAACTCTACAGATAGTCTATTAATATACGCCCTACCTACATCGCCTAAGCTGATGTGAAATCTCTCGGAGGCGGAGCTTCCTTTTGTCAAATTGGGCCATGACCCCCCTCACCCTGAATTCACATCTCCTGACATGCAACATCGGTGCCGCACGGAGAGAGAAAGAGAATGATTCCTCTCAGCCCCACCAAAGTGCGTGGACCCTATCGAAACCTCGGTTTCTGATTGGATAACATACTTTACCGTGTTAGAGAATTCAGGTCCCCCACCCGCCCTAAAATACAAAATTACATGATATAGTATCAATTTTACATATAAAAAAAATGTTTGAATATGAATTGGCTCCCTCTATCTTGTTAATACCATTAATTTGATCCTAATAGCCCCCTAATTTCTCCTCAAGCTTCGCCACTGAAATCTCTTATTGCGATTAATTTTTCATCTACATGGCCTTCACACGCAGTAATTTACAAATTGGGTCGGCTTAATTAGTTGATGTTATTATATTAAAATACATTATTAGCATAAAGTCAATGATCATAAAATGCTAATTGATTATATATATGTTAGAACTTAGAAATAGGGATGTTCTTGTTATTTGACCTTGCCCCATATTAATTAAAGTGATTCATGTTAGATTAGATACAGCGAATTGGACGCCCTTATTTTTAAGTTTCTCTCAAGTCAAATTAAATATACTAGAGCTGGAACTCGAGCTTCGCTCCGAAATATGATATCAAATAAATAATAAAGCTTATAAATTCAAAATATTTATTTTAAAAAAATGAACAACATATTAAATTTTTGATGTGATTAATAATAATAATAATAATAATAATAATAATAATAATAATAATAATAATTTATAAATAATAACACATAAATGTTGGACCATTTTAAGGGCTAAAGTTTGTCTTAAACATATTACATTCATCTTATTAACTGGGGAGAGAGAGAATACATATAAATCATTGGATCAAAGTAGATGAAGAGATTTAAACAAAACCAATGATTAATAATGTTGATGATGTGACATGGTTGAGAGGCTTGGAGTGCTACCCCTCTTTCTAGAGTATAGATTTTCTGGTGTACATATATAATTACTAGTAAAGAGCCTACGCCTTGCTTTGGACTAAAATTATAATATCTTATAATAAAGGGCCGAAAGCTCATCTCTTATGAAAAAACTAATATGGGCCTTAAATTTTAATGGGTCGGGACATTAATGTACGCCAACGGTGGTAATCATTCTAAGTAAACAATCACGGATGAGGTTTTTTTTTTTTTTTTTTTTTTGGAAGATATAACTTTCATATCAAAAAATCCTATCTCCTTTTATTAGGAGTAAGGATATATAACCCTCTAACCAGATATTAGATTAGTGCAACCATATATACCCTTGATCGATACTAACCCAACAATTTAAAGAGGAGGATCAAATAACCATGTGTTTTGTGATCGATCGGTGACCATGAAATAAATCTTAAATAACTACATTTTAAAATCTTAAATAATAAAACTAATTGATAGAATATGTTGTATATATCGTATTTTATGTGTATACAAAAAATTTATATCATTTTGATTTTATTTACATGTGCATCAAGCATTAACAAAATTAACGGTTCAAGTTTTATGATTTTTTCTCCTCTCTTGATAACTATCGAAACAATGTCAAAACTTTATCATTTTTTATGTATATATGTTATTGAGATAATATAGAATACATCTAACGGTTTAGATTTTTCAATTTATGCTTAAATTAAAAAATGGTCACTGACGTCTCCAAAACATGCATACAATTTACCTAGTTTTGAACCTCCAAAATGACCAAAAATCATGTGCATGCATTGCATTTTGTTAGGATTTGTTTGTTTTTCTTTTACTTTGTGTTTTGTGGATGTCTCAAGTGCTCGGGAGCAGAAGGAGCAAAAAGGAGCATTATTTGGAGCTCAAGAGCACCTGCACTCGGATCAGCAGAGAATTAGCTCGGTCCGAGTGCAAGACTTGAAGACACCACTCGGGTCGGCAGAGGATTGGCTCGGCCCGAGTACCCAGTTGAAGGCAAGAAGACACATACTCGGACCGATTACACTACACTCGGTCCGAGTATAGCTATTATATCTCAAGATTGAACTACACTCGGTCCGAGTGCATCTTTACTCGGACCGAGTGCATCTTTACTTGAACCGAGTACTGCTCATTTCGGCAAGTTTCTGGGATTTGCTTTCCATGGCGCTGATTTGGAAATTCGTCACAGATGCCGACCTATTTAAGGAGAGGAGCGTGCTACGTTTGAAGGGGGTTGGAAATTGCTAGGTTTTTATGGCGGCTGGGATTAGAGCGTGCTTCGAGAGGAGACGTTTGGAGTGAAGAATGGAACGGAGACAAAGACTACGGATCAATCAACAACTTTATCTTTTATCTTTTATCCTACTAAGTTGTTGAATTGTTTAAATGCTGATACTATGTCTTTGCTACTCGATCTTGTATCTGTTGTTTGTGCTTTGGTCATGTCTGGCTAAGTTTTTTAGTTCTTAGGGAATGATGACGTTCCAAACTTAGTAAGAGATAAGCTTAAAACAACGTTTGGTCCGAATCCGTCCGTCACAAAAAGTGTGGCACGGCAATAGACTAATGAATTTCATTGGCTTTTTATTCTCCGGATCGCAAACTTTTGCGGACTACACCTTCGCTCTTAACGAACATAGAACTCGCCCTTGCTAAGGGATTAATATCTCTATTGGGGCACTCTCCATTGGCCAACTCTATATATCCATGCCTGGCTTGGTTTCCTTCCCAGTGAGTAACTACTAATATTACAAACCCAAGAACGCTACGCGCCTTCCGCAAACAAAGGACGCTAACCTTTTGAAAAAACACAGTACCCTGCGGCAAGAACTTTATTTAATAGATCAGTACCTGAATTGTGGTATTATGTGATTTCTTACTCGTTGATTTGGTTTCTATGAGTTGAATAGTATTTTTATCATCTGACTTGACTTGCTTTGTACTGTCCCTTGTGACATGCTTTGATTTAACTCGAGTCCGGTGTACCTAAGGTAGGGAGTCGATTTGTCCGAAAGGACTCGTTAAACCCCCAAGTGGCTCGTAAGAGAACTTTGACTTGTCCGAATGGAAATGTCATGCCTTTAGAAAACCAACACTAGAACTTTGTGAGTTAGGATAGCGTGAAAACGTCTTCTAATAAACCTTGAATTGTGCGACGTCTTGTTGGGTAGTTAGTGACAGTAACTGTCTAGTTAGCAAGAGTTTACCAATACTAGATGGCTTAAACCAGGAAACCCATAGTACCACACTTTCGTACTTTGCACGGGTTGTGCACGAGAGTGTAAGCCTCTTTAGTTGTGAAAACACGTAAGGCACATTGTATGAAATAAGTGAAGAATAGATTCTAACCCCTGAGAGCGTTTCCCAAAATTGTTGTCCAACCTCCTTACTTTTTGTTATTTACTTTTAGAAAATATAAACTACAAAACAAACAAAACAATCCCTAGTCTAGTTAGTAAAGTAAGTAGAGTCATGTTTACCAATCCGTCCTTGAGTTCGATCCTAGATATACTACAATTAAGTCGTGCGCTTGTGGCTTGACAGTGGTTTCCCTAGGTTTATAAATTTAAAAGCGACCATCTTTTGAGACAACAGTCACCATGGACACCAAATCCCCCCTCCAATTTAAATTGGGTCAAACACATTAAACCTTCTAGAAGCAATAATGAGAGGCAAATTACTTAGGGTGTGTTTGGATTATCACGATTAGTTCTACTTTTAGAGTAGTAATACTAATCTAGCACTTGGTGGCATCCAAACATGAAATAGTTTTTTTGGTTAGCAACCGAGTAGAACTACTCAACTAAACCAACGAAACGATGGTTTAGTGGAGTAGCTACTCCTGAGGACTATACAAATAATAAAATATTCTACTTTTGTTTTTATAATTCATTTGCTTATCTTCTCTCTCCCCACGAAGATGCATACAAAAGAAGACAACACAAGGACCCAACATATCAGTGAATGAATGGAAGTGCAATATTACAATGATTAAATATTTAAATTGCTTAACATATTTAAAAAAATTTCCCATAGTGCAATTATATTGACATACTAGATTAATATATACTACAATACATGTAAACGGGCTATAATAAAAATTATGATGAGTTACTTGAAAAGATAAAAAAATGATATAATTCATTAGTTTATTCATTCTTCCATCACTACTTAAAAGTTAACATCCAAACAACAATTTCACTAATCTGGATAGTAAAAAGTTAGCTCTACTCACACGTTTTTCGAGTTAGCACTAATTTCACACTACTTCTAGTCACTAACCCGAATATCACTACTCTTACACTAATTCTTGCACCATCCAAACACACCTTTATATTTTTGACCTAAGGGTGTGTTTGTTTGTGGGATAAATGGGAGATAAATTGAGAGATAGCCTATCACCACTCTCACAAAAAATAAGCTATCTCTCATTTATCCCACAAACAAATATGTCCTAAAAGAATAATAAAGTGCTTGATATGTTAGCAACCACGCATGAAAGGTGAGGCAGGGAATCTTAGGATAAGGGCACAAGGCTTTGTAGTTGTACAATATTAAAGTGGCCCCCAACCAACAAAAAGGCCCATTTAAAACCTTGTTTTGCTTCCCAATACGGACAATAAAAATGATGCATGTAATGTGAATATATATATTGAATATTGCGTTTTATTAATAACGACAACTGATCCTAATCAGTTTATTATTTTATGGTCGCTACATCCGAGGATCCCATGTGCTCCTTGTTTAAAAAAACTCTCAATACGGATTAGACCATTTTATTTTTATTTTTAGATGCCTTCTCTTTTGATCTATAAACACCGAAAATATCATAATTTTAATGTTCATATTTAAGCTACATCAAAATGTTCATATTTAAGGATACTGAAATATGGAATTGCTTTAATCATGAATATTGAAATTGTGCATGTAGTAGATAATAAGAAATAAAATGCACTTATAATTAATGTCAAACAAATTGGCCTTAGAAATTAACTAAACCAGATCATTATTCCATCCAATGAACAAGATTTCTAGAAGCAATGGTGGGAGTCAAAACATTAGAACAAATAATTAAATAGCTCTAAAAATGAAAAGAAAAATAAATTGTATAACCAAATACTTTTGTGTGAATAATTTATTGAGAACTATAAATCAAAATTTTGATCATGGAAAAAAAATATAATTTAAAGTGTCAGCATTTTGGTTAGAATGCAAACGTTCGCACAATATCCTAACTCAAAATTATTGTGTGATTAAATTATAAGAGAAACATCTTGCATCTATTGAAAAACTGTCCATACGTCCATAAACGTATACGGAATGTACCAGATATGTCCCGGAATGTAATAAATACATTCCAAAATATAACATATGAACAATATGAATGATTTTTCTATAAACGCTAAATATTACTCAAATTATAAGTAAGGTACAATATCGATGAAATCCCTAGGTAATTAAAAGAACATATAATTATTTTATGTGAGAATATAATCAAGGTACGGCCCTCGATCCCCGTCAACGTCTAAACTCTGACAGTTTATTTTTTTAAAAGATACTTCTTCATTTTTTAAGCCCTCTTGTGCTCATAAGTATATTATATATAGGAGCTTTAATTTATAAAAAAGAACAAAGTAAGCAATTTATTTTTTTTTTTAGAGATACTTCTGCATTTTTTAAGCCCTCTTGTGCTCATAGTATATTATTATTATACATTTGTGCTTTAATTTATTAAAAAGGGAACAAAGTAAGGAATAAAAATAATGGGACTAGGTTTTGCGGCCAAGCATGCATTTTGCCTCCACCAAAATAAAATAAAATATAACGAGGGATCTAACGTTAGACCTTTTTGCATGTGCGTCATGCATGACATCACCTCTCGAAAATAACATATATTTTCTCGTAGTTGTTAAGATCGAACAAATTAAATAAGAGCTAAAAGTACTAATGTGTATCCAATTTTCTAGCACATGTATAATTTAGCAGATGATTAATATATGTATAATTTCTGATTATTTAGTACTGTATGATGGATTCGCATCTGCTGTCATAGTTGTGATGGCAGCAAACTCCCATAGCTCAAATTTGGGGCGTACAAATCAATTGATGGCCCGGATCAATTCCCTCCAAAATGTGGTCTATTGAATTACCCAACCCACCAGACCCACTGCCCAAATAATATCTCTAGTAGAGGTGGCAGATTATCGGGTCGATCGGGTCAGTTTGATCAAATGGAAATGTTGGGTTATGGTCGGGTATCAGGTTGATGGTTGCTGGCATTTTTTCGGATTGGGTATCGATTTGACGTCTGCCGACATTTTTTCAGGTCGGGTCGGGCGGGTTTTCGGGTCTGGTTAGATTTTGCACCTCTATTCCCGGGCCATCTCGGGTTTCAGGTCGGGTCGGGTTGACGTATGCCGGCATTTCAATCGGTGGGACTGTTTGAGCCCACTCTTTTAAAAAATATATATATATTATTTTTTATTTTGTTACAGTATATAAATGCATTATGATATAAATTAAGTTTTTAATATCTCTTATTACTTAATGCTAGTATGGAAAAATTGTGATATGTCAAGTTATGCAACATATAAAAAAAGAGGAGGGATCAAATGGCATAACAAAATTTTGACACAAATGTTACACTAAATCATATAAATTTATAAAAAATCTTTTATTAACATATTTATTTACTTATAGATCGATTTTGTGTCAAATTTTATTCAATTTAACTGTTATCCGATAATCCATAAAAAATATTAAATTTAGACTATTCTAATTACTATATAAACTTGATGGTCGTTGATGGAGTATCAAAATGACACTCAAATTGAATAAAATTTGATACACAATCAATCTATAAGTAAATGAACATGTTTGTAAAAGATTTTCTATTTTTAAGATTTTTTATAAATTTATCTGATTTAGTGTAACATTTCTATCAAAATTTTATTTGTCATTGGATCCCTCCTCATAAAAAATTCAACAAAATTCAACCTCAGAAAATCACATTTGATAAGTACAACCAAATTTACGGGTAAGCGTGCTTGGCCCCTTGGGCAGTGGGGCAAACAAGTCCCATAACCAAATTTATGAAAAGAAATCTGGGCCATTAATTGATATGGACGATTGAGATTTGAGCTATGGCAGTTTACTGCCATCAAAACTATGGCAGCAGATGTAAATCCCTGTATGATTGCAAATGACGAGTCCCAACACTAATTAGAAAGAGGAGGGATCGAATGACACATAAAATTTTAAGACAGCCATTACACTAAATCATATAGATTTATAAAAAATCTTAAAAATATAAAATATTTTATAAACATATTCATTTATAAAACGATCTAAATTTAATGATTTTTAATGAATTATCAAATGAAACTCAAATTGAATGAAATTTGAAACACAATCAATCTATAACTAAATGAATATGTTTATAAAAGATTTTCCATTTTTAAGATTTTTTATAAATTTATAGAATTAGTGTAATAGTTGTGTCAAAATTTTATTGTGTCATTGGATCCCTCCTCAATTAGAAAATATTTGGTTGTTCAAGAACAGTTTCACACCAATAAAGAAATGTTTTTATACAAGAAAATAATGTTATATTATCATCTATGTCACATTTTAATTTTTTAACAGCACAACTAGCAGTCAATTCTCATAAGATTTTTTTTGAAGTGACTATACAGTATTAATAAAATAATCAATATTTTATGTATCATTTTAAAAAATCTAGAACAAATACTTAAAAATCTCTAAAAATGAAAATTTTTTGTGTGCTATAAGATTTTGATATGAAGAATTTATCGAGCCATATAAATCAAAATTTGGAGGTGATTTGATATGTTTTTGGATCATGACTCATGAAGCCGCCCGTGAGTCATGACTAACCGTAGCGAAATTCTATATATATATATATATATATCGACTCTCTTTAATTAATGTCATCTAACAAACATTCGTTCCATAAACTTACAATGTTACATTTGTAATGATTATTTTTTTTACGACTGATGATATATATTATTAATTTAAAGAAGAGGGTTAACAGTCCCCGCTTTTTAATTTTTCAATAACTTAAAATTTAAAACTTACGAAAATAGAACTGTTAGTATTGATCTATATAAATTTTATTTATGCATAAGAAATCATGAAATTTAAACCTAAATTTATAGGACATCAACAGTGGCAAAAAAAAAAAAGGTACACAAATATGAATAATTTACGGACATTATATATTTTTCTTCAACCACATTGTCACATTGATATGTGTTAGAAGTGTGAAAGAATATTCTTATGTGCATATATATAGAGAATGTTATATTAATCTAATCTAATGATTTTGTTTCCATTAAAAAAAAAAAAAAAAAAACTTTAGATTTTTAGCTCATAGAAGATAAACGTGGAGGCACAAATTAAGGTACAAATCATAGAGGCATTTCAAACCTCTTCCAATTTAAATCGAACTCTTTTTTTTTTTTTTTAACAATTTGCATTCCAAAGTCAATAATCATAGATAAGTACTTTTTATTAAAAAAATACATTGGATGAAAGAAAAAATAATTTTCTACAAGCATATAATTTGTTACAGTTTCATAGGGAATGCGTCAAGAATTTCATTAAAAATATTTCTACGTATTTTATGGAATTTGTGGATTAATTTTACTGGGTTTTGATCAACCCATTAGTACTCACCAATTTGTTATTTACTTTTTACCAAATTTAATTATGCACTTCTCTATATTAATTATGTTTTGCATGAAATTTATTTAATCAGACAGGGTTCAAACAAAATTTATATATTCAAACTATATAAGTTCTTACGTTTGCTTTGAAGAAAGAGTAATATCTAGCGTCGATAGAAAAACTATCTATAGCGTCCATATGTTACATTTCATATATATCTGTTACATTTCGTACATATCTATGGACGTATGGACGGTTTTTCAATCGACGCAAGATGTTTCTCTCGAAGAAATATCAGCTCCAACAATATTTCCCTTTTCTATTTTTTTTTATTTGGTTTGAAGAAATATTACGTAGGATTACTGTACAATGTTTCGTACGTAGGAAAGATACAAAAATTATACGACAGACGCTGATTGGCCTATGTGACCAGACCCATTAAATCCAAAAAGAAAAACAAAAAGAAAACAGACCCTACTATATCAGTTCTTCTCCAATATTGTGAGTACTGGACACCTCCAGCTCCAGGTAATCTTTCTTTTTTTTAGTATACTTATCTCAATATCTAGACAATAACGTGAGACATGAAAATTCCTTGTACTACCATTTGGTGATATTAAACGGGAGTAGTATAGAGTTCTGAAGTTGTAAAAGTTAAGGGTGTGTTTGGCAACCAAAAATTGGAATATAATAGCAAAATAATAGCTATTCCATATGCCAAACAAAAAATAGTTATTCGAATAGCTCTAAAAAATTGCTAATCCGCTATTCCTCCTATTTGGTCGAATAGCGGAATAGCTATTCGAATAGCTCTAAAATAGCTCTAAAAATATTTATCACAATACTATTCTAATTGTCACTTGCCAAACAATATTTCCAATATCCGAATAGCTCTAAACATCACTATTCTTTTTACTCTTCCAATAACCACTAATCAATTTTTACTAATCGGATAGCACTATTCTATTGCTATTCCTTAATTTGCCCAACGGACCCTAAAAGAATTCTGTTGTTAAATGTTAACTTGTTATGGAAAATAAGTAAGGGTGGTGATGGGATGACAACCAAATTTGGTGACAACCGCAACAACGGATTCTCAAACAAATATAAATAAAATCTCTAAAATATAAAATTTTGTACAAACAAGTTGTGAAACCTCATAAATAGATTGTGTTTCAAATTTGGAGCCCCTCTTTCTAGTTTATAGATTTGTTCGTGTGGGCTCCTTCCGGCTTCCCAACTCGCACCCCAAACTCATGAACATTCTTTGGATATGTGGTTTCTTCTTTGATTGTTAATTGGACGTTGATTACATGCTCACACCCAAATAATTTTATCAGTTACAAATGAATTTCTTAATGGGTAACATTCATTTATAATCGTCCGATCGAAAAGATAGTTTTTTTGGTGGGAGTATTAGAGTAAAATTCTTGTTAATTTTATGGGGGTGTTTGTGTGCTTGAAGTTTAACAATTACATTAATTTGTATAGCTTTTAAGCCTTGAGATGACTCCTCAGAGGAGTTTTTATTTTATGGTTGAGACCTTTTGGAACGGAAATAAAAGGAAACGATGCCACATTATGTTTTACCTTTTTTTATTATCACACATTCACAATTCATCAACTGAATGTCAATAAAAGGATACTTAATTATACAATCAAAAATTGAAGAATTGATTACTGTAACTGTATTCATTTGCAGTCAGTCAAACATGAGAAGAGCTGGACACTTCAGTTAATTAGAAAGAAAATGCTGCTAGCAAAAGTCAGTTCAAAAAATGCTTCTAGTATTTAAGTCATATTTTACTATTTTTTTAGATAATTAGAAAATTACTTAATCTAAATATTATAGACCATTCATTTTGATTGCTAACTATTTTTAACGATTTAAAAAAAACGACCCTGAATTTGAATTCCAAATAGACTATTTTATTATTATTTCATCTTTCAAAAATTGTTAAATAAAGTTAGCAATCTCCAAAAATAGAAAATTTTGTATCCTATGAGAATTCGGTATGTAGAATGCACCAATCGAATCGGATTGGCCATCGGAGTTACAGTTGTTGAGATACGAGTGCATAACACCGACACCATTTTGTTATGCATAACACCGTAAACCAACTCCTATTATATGTTCTAATAATTTTATAATATGACTAATTTCATATGGTATTTCAATTATTTAATTTAGATAACTGCTGATATCCGTACTAAGAATTTATGTTGCATAGTGACATATTAGGTGATCAAATCCTAGATGGAGGTAAAATAGATTAATTTTGATATACATCACACAATTCACAATTTAATCACACTCACTTACAACATGTGACAACTTAAAGAAGGCCCAACACAATCAAGCAATTCAAAATTATCTTTTAAGACAAGCAATTGGAAAAGAAGGATATGATCAATTATGCAGAACACAAAGAGCCTGTTTGGCAAGATAGGATCAAGGCTCTTCAGACCTCCTCAAAGCTTTTAATCTTAGCGAACACTCCTTCCTCCGTGAGGATCAAGGTGGCCCTCCTATAGCCTTGATCCTATCGGGGATTTAATCATGCCCTGTTTCTTAAGGAACCACCACCTCCTGAATTAAGATCTTTGAGCTCCAACGTACAGCTTTCATGAGTCATTTTCTTAGTCCGCAACACTGAACACCGCCACCTCAGTAGAAATTAAAACTTAATCTCTCATTTGCTTGCCAAACAGCCTCAAAGTAGTAAATTTTTGAGAGAGACCTGTGAGAGAGAGATGAGATATCCTTACTAGAGAGAGATGAGATATCCTTACTTCTAATAAAAGGATATTGGATTTTTTTACATGAAAATTCTATCTTCCCCAAGGAATAAATCTCAGTCGTTGATTGTTTACTTAGATTGATCACCATCGTTGACGTACTTTAATGTCTCAACCCATTAAAACTTAAGGTCCATATCAATTTTCTCATTTAAGATCTATTACATATTATCTTACAAATTTATTATAAGAAATAACAATTTCAGTCCAAAGTAAGGCGTGTACTATTTACTTAACTGGTTGATATACAATGATTAAATGATATAACAAAATTTTTGCTAAGAGTCTACTCCTTGGAACTTGTGATAACTAAGATCACTTGTTCATTGCAAGTCCCGAAGACGGCTTCTATAATAGGGGGAATCGGATTCCCAGCCCCCCGGTGGGCAGGATTTTCCTGCCCACAATGGCCTCTGGCCAATGGGTATGTGACACGTTGCATTCAAGTTATATTCAATTAGTTGCCGAACTCTCTGTTAACTTACTCCGTTATACTGCTTTCGCATTAGCAATAATTTATTTACTATATATCAATAAAATTACATGTAGAAAACGAAAGAAAACATATAAAAACATAGATAATATTCAATAATATTTAAAAAGCATAAAATGCAACCAGCTGTCATCATATTAACATTATTATATTATATTTTTATTTATTTTTATTAATCTTTTTTTTTATTTTAGGAAAAGCTTTAAGTCAATAGGCACCGGACGTACAAAAAGAATACTCTCTTTGTAGCATGATTTATCCCAGGTTACACTCCGGTCAAGGTCATATAAATGTAAAAATAGCTTCATGCTATTTCTCTTTAGAGTATATAGTTTGTTTAATTATTAGATAAATTTGTCCAAAATGAAAGGATGGGATATAATTGAAAAGGTCCAAGTGAATCTGATCCTTAGATCGTGGATTTAATGCTTACAATAAAAAGGGTGATGTGGCTTAGTTGGGATGTCAAGTTTATCCGCCCTTTTTAAGGGGCATTAAAATAGACTAAATAGTGCATATCGACCCAAGCAGTGGCGGAGCTTCCTTATGCTTAGCCTAGGCTATGGCCCCCCCTATATTTTTGAAAATTGTTAAGAGGTGCTAATTTTTTTCATGCACAGCTCCCAAATATACAAATATGGCCCCCCTTCTTAAGAGCAGTAGGTAATTGTATAGTTGTTGTGTTTTGGAGAAAAAATATCAGTGTTGGTTTGTCATTTGGCTCGTCAAAATTAATGTTTTTAACAGTTAGATTAAAAGAATCTATTGATGTTTTACTTGGGATTTTTGGGAACAAATCAAACCATGTTACCAAAGCAAAAATATTTTATTATTTTTTTACTTCTTTGACCAAAGAATATTTTAGTTGGGTACGATACCAGTACCACCACGTACCATATAAGTGGATATGTAGCTTGAGTAGAACTATTGTGCAAATGTTAGCATTTCAGAGTGAAATGCTAACGGCTCAAATTATATTTTGTCATGTACAAAATTTTGATTTATGGTTCTAATTAAATTCATTATAAAAAAATACTTAGACATATACAAATTTTTTTTCGTTTTTGAAGCTTTTTAAGTAATTGTTTCGGATTTTTCAGAATGATTCTAAAATATTAATAAAATAATCCTTGTTGGACTGTTTGTACATGAATTTTAAAAAATTCGAAATAAAAATTTGAAAAAATTTAAAAATGGAAAATCTTTGTATCCCCAAGTATTTTCATATGATAAATTTAATGGGAACCATAAATCAAAATTTTGGGTATAACAAAGTATAATTTGAACCGTAAGCATTTCACTCCGAAATGCTAACGTTTGCACAATAGTTTTACTCATTTAGCTTCACTATATATATATTTTTTTTAATGGAGTACTATATTCCTGGGTTTTAGAAACAGAGCAAGCTTTTTATTTACATTTAGCAATCCGTAAGAACAAAATTATAATCTGATATTTATCTTTTCTGGATAAACTCTCTCAATACGCGCATTGTTTGAAAAAAAAAAAAGGTTTGAAATTTCATAGTGAACATACAATATGATATGAATCTAATATGATATAGTTTTGTTTTATAAACGAGCTAAAACGAGCTATACATAAAGTTCAAATGTCAATTAGAGTAGTTGGCAAAAAAATTTTTTTGGCCCCCCAAATTTCAGCTGAAGCTCCGCTACTGGACCCAAGGGACATATTGAACTATGCAATGCAATATTGTCTCATAACATATTCTTCAACTTAAATATTGTCTCATAAATTAATCGAAAAAAAATTCAGATAAAAAATGAGCACTTGAATTCAAAAAAAAACTGAAAACAGTCTTTTCGGGTATGATTGAAAAGTAATGTCACTTAATTATAATTAAGTGACGTTAATAGAGAATCTTCTAATTTATTGTTCTCAATTATCTCCAATAACATCACTTAATTATTATATAGAGATAATTGAGAACAACAAATTAGAAGATTGTCATCTTATCGTACATATCATTCGTAAAATAATTGCACTTGACCATTATTGTATAAGACACAAGTAGAAGATGGCAACAACCAAATGATAAAAGCATTTTTGGGCCTTTTGGGTGGTGGCCACATATTTAGTAATAAAATAACCAGCGATTAGAGAATAAACTAGGCAAAGGCAAGGCAAGTGATACGGTTACTTCAACCATACTCTTTTATAATAATAATAAGGACAGTGATATTATGCCACAAATTTTGCCCCGACAACCCTGTGATGAGGTGACATGTGGATCGGAGGGTCATTTTTGTAAAATTTTGAGAGTCAGAGGTATATTTTGTAAACTTTTTGAGAGTCATTTTTGTAAATATTTAGTCAAAGGTAGGCTAATTTTATAAATTTTCTTAGAAATTAAGTATATTTCTGTAAAATTTTTTTGAAAAAGCGATATTTCTATAAATTTTTGGTAGCTCATCATATAGTGCGTGGAGCAACGTGAGGAGAAATATATATTTTTCCTAATAAATAATCACTATTTTATTCAAAAGTGCAACTTGGTTAAGGAGACATGAAACATGATCTCGCTTGCTTTATCTACATTATACCTAGTACTGGAAAATATATAATCATGCCATCAAACATGTGAGGGCACCAGCAACCTTTGTGTATTTCGCCTTGACTATCTTTACATAATTTTTTTCCTCTTTTTTTCCCGCCTGGAGATATACCTACTCCTAAATGGGGATTTGTATCTGCTGCATAGTTTTTCAATGGCAGGATCCTGCCATTGGACATTGACAGGTGGGTCCTTTATTTGTGGGTCCCACCTATCAGTGTCTTATGGCAGGACCCTACCATTGTTTTTAATGGCAGCAGATACGGACCCCCTAAATGGGTGAGGAGAAATAGTGCTCCCTCATTGATTTGGAGTTAGGAGCCGTCCAATCAATATTTCAGCGGTCCAGATTTGATAGGAAACTTATTTTTTTAAAATTTTCTAAGCCATTAGATATGCACCACGGTGTGCTATATCTGTGATGTGAGAATGAGATAGTATTAATGATTGATAATTTCCAACAAATTCCTCCAAGCTGCGGCGATTAGTCAACATTCAAATGCTGTTGATTAAATAAATAAAAGTTTGTTTTTGTTTTTTGTTGAATGTTAATGACTCAAACTCTATATTTTTTTAATGGATAGATAATATGCGCTCACGTGCTCCATAAATTAATGCAGGTCGTATGAAGCTAGAATATACAGAAGGCTAGTACATACAGCTTAAGTACTAATTAGTACTAATTAATTACATGAATACTAGTTTATATTAAAATTGCTTAATTAAAGTAGAGCTACAATGAGCTCGCTTGTTCTCCATAAGCTTAACTTAAAAGAATCAAATTATCTTTATTTTTTTTCCTTTTTTTTTTGAAAAAAAAAATTAAAAAACCCACAAGTTTTATTGAGAAACTAACTGGATTAGACCTAAATTTAAGACTTAATTTCTTTGGTCTCTTTTTGGCTATATATAGTTTCTTCGTTTTGAATTTCATTGCCTTAGATTTGTTCATCAATATAACCTTTCCCTGTGCTCTCTCCTCAGCCTAACCCCAACTATGCCCATAATTAACAACTCATTCCTCCTAATTGGGCTAGCTCTTGATGTCATGTGATAAATTTGGAAAACATATAAAATTACCTTAAAATTCCAAATTCTTGATGTCATGTGATGAATTCGCGAAAACATATCAGATTACCTTCTGTTGTGCAGTATGTATGTATGGTGCTAATTAAGCAGTAAATCGACGATGCGGACTACATAATAGTTTCTTGAGATTGAAGTGCATGAATCTCAAGAAAGATCGACGTTGATCAAATGCGCTACATGCTGCAGGCAATAGAGTATATATGAATAAGAGTAATCCCTAGCGTCCATAAGTTACATTTCGAGATAATATATGTTACATAATTTGTACGGGACGTATGGACAGTTTTTCAATGGACGCAAAATGCATGTTCTCTATGAATAATTAGCTGTTTGGAATAACATTAAAATTGCTACAAGAACAAGAGAGTTCTTTAATTGGAAGTGCTTGATAGGGACCGTTTAAAATTAACAACAGATGAGATGGTGTTGCACTGTTACTTTTCTACTTCCAAAGTTGGAAGTGTTTCAAGTTTGAAGATAACTCTTACCTTTTCTTCCCTCAATAGTAGTTTTGACAAGTAATGCGATGTGACAAATTAAGGTTTTAAAGCATGTATATATGGTTTGTTTATATTTTTTTTTTTTGTTTTCACCCTTATAGATCAACTGAGTTTACATCCGCTGTTCTCAAATTAGAATAACAGGATCCTGTCATTCTAATTTGGAATAATGTTGGATCAAAACTGACGGATCAGATCTTCTTTGAAAAGCCCCCCTAAAATCTAAATCGGACTGATCTGGTCCATCCGTTTTAATCCAACGGATCAAGATGGAATAACTGGGTCCTATTTTTCTATTAGAATAACAACAGATTCGGACTCTAGATCAACTAATCTATCTACTTAATTAGTTACCATAATTATTTCATGAGAGGATTTTGAAATTCATTCATGATATATTTTTTTCTTTCCATATATCACCTAACTCTAATTTATTTCAATTTTTCAAAATTTTGTAAATATCATCACTGGATTTGTTGAAATCATCAAACAACTTTACCAAAAAGGAAGAAAAAAAAATATCTGAGGTCGTCAATATTGCAAGATGAACTGCAGGTATGTGCAAACTTTGAATCATTGGAACTTCAACTTACACAAGGGGCGTGCTAACTGCCTCCCAAGAAAAATCCCCCTTAAATGTCCTCCATCAATACACCCTCTTGTACATAAGATACGAACACTCCAATGTAATAGATATAAGTACCCGACAATACATTATATGAACACTCGAGTTCAGACGGACGGTCATTCACTAGAGTGTAAGATCTTGGACGGCCTACACAGAATCTTTGATGCGTAGATATGAACCCCAATTACATCAATTATGAATACCTCATCGTGAGAGATATGAACACACTAACAGATATGTATGAATACTATATTTGCACAGATAGTTGTTTACCATAACGCTTTAATATTGCAAATTTGACTATTAAGTGGTGGGACCCGAGTTTTAGAGTCAAAATAAATGTATAATTAGTGAGAATCTGAATCATAAACTACAATTTTAATAGAATCTTTGTGGGGGACATTTAAGGGAGACAAAAGAAGATGCGCAAGAAGAATTTCTCAGCTTACAAATAAATAGCCAGCAAGGAAGTAATTAAAAACAATGACAGAAATATACATTGTTAGTTAAAATGCCTAGAAATAATGCTAAGATGGGCAGATAGCCAGATACAAGGAATGAGAGGGCTTTACTATAAAAGGGCCGGTGCAATTATTATTACTCCAAAACTTTGCACAAATTCATGCATTGGACATCGCTTTCTGATATTTTGTGTATGCAACATAAAAGGCACCATTAAAGCTGCTTCCATTGGTTGTGGATTTTGGTGCATTCTAACAATAACAAGGCAAGGTTTCTCTGCTTCCTTTCTTTGCCATGTAGTGGGGAAAAGTAGTAACTTTGTTATTAACTTGATAACAAGTTAACAACTGGTTTGGAAATATTTCCTGCAGGGATGGCGAAATAGAATATGGACCAAGTTGAGAAAAGAGACATCATCAAACTTGGCAATTAATATCAGGGGCATAATTGCAAATATACCCCCCAAAAAATCAGAAAAATTGTTTGGTTTTGTGTGGAACAGAACATGGTGAATATAATAGTTTTATGGACACAAAAGGGACTCAGAAAGATGAAATATTTTTTATGAACATGATGAATATAATAGTTTTGTGGATATAGGAGTTGGAAAGATAAATTATTTTATGAGCAACTGATGTAGATACGAGATTTTTATTGCATCCATTTTGTTAGTGGCTCCTAATTACCTAATTAGTGAAGTCGTTACTGCATATTATTATATTGAAGAGCTAAAATTGTTTAGGGAATTAAGTAATTTATTTATGTTGAAAGCGAGGATGTTTGTGTTTGTCAATCCAAATGAAAGCAACAAATACCATTCCATATTTCAAGAGAATATTTATTGTAGAAAAAATAAGTTACTAATTAATTGTGATATGTAAGAACCAGGCTTTGGTCTAGTGGTTAAGGGCAATGCTCTTCGTGTGGGAGGTCGCAGGTTCGAAACCCAGATGGGAGGTCTTTTATAGATACTTAAATTTGAGTGGCTTAACCCTCGTCTTTATCTCAAAAAAAAAAAATTGTGATTTGTGAATAAGGCCTTCAAGTTGTAAGTTGTGATAACAAGGTAGTGAATTGAATTGAATTGAATTGAAGAGGAAGAAGAAGAGATAGATGTTGGCTGTTACCTGAAAAGCAAAAGGGGAATCAAGCAAGCAGGCAATCAATCAATCAAGCAGAAAGTGGCACCCCGTTCCGTTCGTGTATGTTGTTGTTACATTGTCATGTATCATTGTATGTATGTACAAGGGAAATATCATGCGTCCACTGGAATAACCGTCCATACCTGTCTATATATATGTAGAGTACAAATTTTATAACAGTTACATTTAATTTTCTAACCCATATACCCAATTTGTAAGAGAAACATCTTGCGTCCATTGAGAATGCATCCATACGTCCACAGATATACTCAGAATGTCACAATTACGTCCGATTTTGTAACAAATAGATTTGATTTTGTAACCTATAGACGTTATAGACAGATAGTCTATAGACACTAGGTATTACTCAATTTGTAATACTTAAATTCCATAGACAGTCCATCTGTGAACGCTAGCTAGCACTCTAGGTACAAATTAACTACAGAGAGACTGTGCAGCTGGTCTGCTGGACAAACGGAGAAGGGATGCAGAGCAGCAGAAGAGAGACAATTAATTAATAATTTTAAGGTTGCTCTGATAGTTTGATAAAAAATAAAAAAAATTAAGGTTGCTTTTTGAGTTTTTTTTTTCTTTTTTTTTGGATTGAAATTTTAAGGTTGCTTCCCCCAATTTATACAGACTAGTAGAGAGAGAGAGAGTTCAATCAATCCTTCAATGGAGCATCCCCTATTCCCTTTTCCTTCTTCTGCTGCTCCCTTCTCATAATACATACCTCCATACACTCTCTCGTAACATTAACATAACAATCCCACTCAAAAGCTGCAATCTTTCTTGCCCCTCTTTGTTCTTTCTGCACAGCAAACAACAAATAGAGTAACTGACATCTTATCATCATGTGGGACCTGAACGACTCGCCGGGCCGCTCGCGGGACAACTCCCCCGAGGACACCTCGTCGGTGTCCGGAGGGGAGGGCTCCGGCTCGGGGGAGAACCTCGTCACCAGACAGTTCTTCCCGGCCGACGACGAGCCCGCGCCGCCCCAGGCCCAGTGGCTCGGCGTCGAGCTCCGGTCCCCTTCTGCAGTCCCGCCACCTCCTGGCGCCGTGGCCGGAGGTGGGGGAGGAGGAGGAGGTGGAGGTAGGAAGAGTAGGCGTGGCCCCAGGTCCCGGAGCTCCCAGTACCGCGGCGTCACCTTCTACCGGCGTACTGGGCGCTGGGAATCCCATATTTGGTACCACCATTTTCTCTTTCTTTCTTTCGTTCTTTTGCTTCTACCTCTTCTCAGTTTCTTCTGTTTTATTTGGTTGGTCCTCATCAAATTCTGCGATTTTATATCTCGATTTGATTAAATTGTACCAATTCATATCCCACCAAGTTAACCTATGTTGGGTATTTTTATTGTTTTTCTTCAAAAGTGATTTTCAATCTCAACCTACAAAAAATTTGAGCAAAGAACCAAGCTTTCGGTTCTCTTTTGTCCGAATTTTGTCGGATTTAATAAATTTAGTTTCACCATTAATTCCACACGGATGTATGTATTGTACGTGGTGAAGAACTTAAAAACCAAGGCACAATGAATTGTAGAGAGGGCAAGGCAAATTAAGGGAAGGAACTAGATTCCTGCTAGCTTTTTTGGATTTGGGTCGGTTTGTTTTCATTCACTAAATGATAATAATAATCCTTTCTTTCTTTCTTTCTTTCAAATTTCTTTTTTGATCTTATTGCCATCTTGGTATGTTGCTTATAACATCATGTCAATTTATTCCCTCTCTTTCTTCCATTTTTGTGCAGGGATTGTGGAAAGCAAGTCTATCTAGGTAATCCTCTTCCTTCCTTTCTTCTCTTTTCTTCAATTTGGTAGCTCTTTCACTTTAACAGAATAAAAAAATCATTTCTGGGTTTTTCTGCAAATAAGATTTTTCACTTACACAAATTAATGGTTTTTTTTTTTTTTTGGTGATTTTGTTATCTCAGGTGGATTTGACACTGCTCATGCTGCTGCTAGGTAACAACATATTTCTCTTTTAAGCTAACACTGCATTCCTTGGTTCCCCCCTGAAAATACCATGCCAAAATTGTATTTTTAGTTAATTACAGATACACCCTTTACTTTATTTGAAATGCAATATTCAGTTTCTCCTTTTGAGTTATTTGAAATACTATACTTGGTCAAGTTTTTTTTTTTTGAGAAAATACTATACTTGGTCAAGCTAACACATGTATGGAGTTCAACCACCTTTTGCCATGACTTGAACTGGGAGATCTTTAATAGTATTTGCTTCTTTTCTTGGTACTAATTGGAGTTATTTCAAAAAAAAAAAAAAATTTCACTTCAGGGCATATGATCGAGCAGCGATCAAATTTAGGGGTGTAAATGCGGACATAAACTTTAGTCTAGAAGATTATCAGGATGATATGAAACAGGTATTAGTTCACATACTCGCTCTTTTCTTCATTTATTATCTATGCCAGTTCTGTAAGAAGCTCTAGCTTGATTATCATTTGGATTTGTTGTGTGTGCAGATGAGCAATTTGACCAAGGAGGAGTTTGTACACGTGCTGAGAAGGCAAAGTACAGGGTTTCCAAGGGGAAGCTCAAAATACAGGGGTGTTACTTTGCATAAATGTGGAAGATGGGAGGCTAGAATGGGCCAGTTCTTAGGCAAAAAGTATGATGCCTTCATTTCATGAGATATTTTTAGATTGTAGAACTTCAATTCTCACCATAATTCATGACAAAATTATCAATTGTTTCTGGGACCTCAATCAATGAGGCATCAATTTCATGGTTTTTACCAATCCATTGAAAGTATGGTTGTGTTTAAAAATATGCCTTTTTGCAAGAGTTACCATCCAGGATCAGTACTATCTCAGTTCATTAAAGGCCTTATTTATTGTCTGCTTACTACCTTTACCTTTTCAGATAATAACACTTGGTCTACTTGGTCCTTTTTAGTATATATGTTGCACTGGTAACTAATCAGAATGTTAACTTAATATGAAATCATTTTTTTGACAACTAAGCAGATATGTCTACCTGGGTTTGTTTGACACTGAAGTTGAAGCTGCAAGGTACATTTTATTTTATTTTTTTTATACATTTTTCAAAACACAAATTCTATATTATATTATTATTGGATTCTCAGCGCTTATTAGAGGTTTGTTCGGGACAGGGCCTATGACAAAGCCGCAATCAAGTGCAATGGCAAAGATGCAGTGACAAATTTTGATCCAAGCATATATGCTGAAGAGCTCGGCGAGACCGGTATGAACGGTACTATGTGATTTGAAATAAAAAATGCATTGTAGTTCTTTGTTATTTGGGTAAGTTGAGAATATTCTGTAAGTATCTAATGATAATGTTTTCTTGGTGTGAAGTTATTCCAAGTGAGAACAATGAGCAAAACCTGGACTTGAGCTTGGGCGCATCTGGCTCGAAACGGATGAATGGAGATCAAATAGGAGAAGAAAGTAGTCCTTCCGGTTCTGACCAACGGGTTCCCCTAGGATTTGAACTCGAAGTACAACCAACCAGTCGCACAACCAAACAAAAGGCATATTTCATACGCTGTTCTTTTTTATTGGCAAAATGAGTATATCTCTAACCATATTTGACCCCCTTTTTTATCTTGATTTCTGACTGCAGTGTGACGGTAATTTTAGATCTCCTGGAGATCAAAATAGAATGAGTTTTTCGTTTGGCAGTGGCTATGCGGGGAGTGGATCCTCCCCGGGTGAAATGCAAAAGTACCCGCAATCGGCGCAAAATCAACCTGCACATCAGCAAGTGAGTTTCTTAACTCCTTGTACCATGCCAAAAATTAGTAAACTCTATTAGCATGTTCCGTAGAAAAATATATTATGATCCTTGAATATACCAAGCTAAATATTCCTCAACAAATATTTGTTGTCATAATTTGCTCATGTTGTGAGAATACAAATGCCAATGTGCCTCTGTCATGTCATGTAGCAACCCAAAGCCGAGCATCTTGTTGTCTTGACAGTGCATTGATATTTTTTTTTTTTACCAAAGGATTATTTTTGTGAGGCATATATGTTCATATTCATCATGTGACAAGCATGTCTTGTCATATCATATGGGACATGCCTTTTATCTTATTTTGAAGGTTGAAGTTGATGTTACTTATGTCATGTAACCATGAATAATAATCTTGTGCTCATTTTGGTAATTAGGAATTTGTTATATATAAATCATATATATTAACCTAAGAGAGATCTGTCATATTTTGTGAACAGTTCCCAAATCTTTCTTTGGCAATTGGTAACGAGCGGCAGCAAATGCAACAACAGCATCAACAAATGAGACCGCAGATGTGGGCGCACAGTAGTGGGGGGCCCGTCAACTGGTTGCCGACGAGAGCACTTGTGACGAACCCACATTACATGTTCGCGAATACGACGGCCGCCACTGCATCGGCGACAGCAGCATCATCAGGATTCCCGCCACAGACGATCCGAGCAACCCCAGCTTGGCTGCACCAAAATGGGTTCCACGCCTAATAAGAATGAGAGATTAGATGCCACCATCTCCACACTAACCAATTTAGGTCGAATTCTTGAATTGAAGGCAATCTCTTGTACAAGTTTGCATTGCAATATTGGGGCTTTATTATTTTTTTTCTTTCTTTTGGGTGTGTGAGAGAAAGGAAGAAGGGTGTTTTTTTAATGTAAAACTTCCTTTTTGGATAGTGGGATGGATGCATCACCTCACCTCACCTCAAATATCTCTTTCTGTGTTATTTATTTATGTTATATCTTTGATATATGATAATATGGCATAATAATAATAATAATAATAATATATTAGTTTTGTTGATTCATATATATGCCACTAGCTTCTTGTTGGTGCTTTCGGTTTGCTACTTTGGGGGGTTACTTTGCAAGTTGCAAACTTGCCATGATAGTTGGTGTGACACCCCCAAAGCTCAATTTGTTTGGTCTCATGTTTGCATCAACTCAACTCAATTCAATGTTTGAAATGAAGGAAGGCGCGTCGGTGTGTGCAATTGATTATTGGAAAACATATAGAGTCTATCTATAAAGTTACTCATTCATTCCTTTACAATCTGATACACTTATGTGCACTCATCTGCTTGTCACAGTTGCATAAATGTTTATTGAAAAATGATATTGTTCATTAAAAATTCGGTAGACCTATGGATAGATAAAAAGGTGGTCGCTACGACTCTTGATTATTATTATTATTTTTTTTTTTTGAGTGAAACTCTTGATTATTCGTGTGTATAGAGACTAGAGAGGGACATTAAGAGAGAGAGAGAGTTGAAATGGCCAAGTTGGGGTTGGATTCCTTGTTTCTTTTTTGGGCATTGCAATAATTGAAGGGGGTGACCTAGCTAGGTAGGGCTTCTTTTCATAGCCCCAATAAAAGGAAAAGGATGTTAAATCACCTATAAAAAAGCCTCCTAATTTCCATTTCCAATATTTCCTATATTTCCGCAGAAGATGACTGATAGTTGTTGATCCCATTGGAGGAGAGGCAAAGCTTCAATCTTTCTCACTCTCTCTCTCTCTCTCCCCCTTTCCTTCCCTTTCCTTGTACAGTGTTCACTAATCACTAGTGCTCCAAACACTGTTAATTTATTAATCCCTTTCCTTGTACAGTGTTCACCCATCACCTATCTATCCAATCCATCCATCCATCCATCCATCTCATCTTTATAATAATAACGTTATGTTTGTGTTGTGTTAGCCTTAGCCTAACATGTAGATATGTATATAGCTCCTACTACTATAAATATATGCTGTGTGTGGTACAAGATATGTCTGCCACAAATTATATGCTGGTACATCCAAAATGGCATATTATTGATGGCTCTTTTCTCGGATAAAATTGACACTTCCCAAGTTGAAGTTCCCATCCTATGATGGTTAATTTTTGTACCAAACAAACAAAAAAAAAAAAAACAATTGATTCCTCATTGCTGGTTGGTTTATTATTATCATGTCTCAATCAATGTATGACACCTGCCCAACGCACCCAGCCAGCCCTATTAGTCAGTCAGTCTTTGTAACTTCCCCCGCCTGGCAAGTGTTTAAATTAGTGGTGTTTGGTTGTAGTGAAGTAAAATAGATGAAGTAAAGTTGATGTTATGTGTAAACTTTGTGTTTGGCAAGTGACTTAAAATTGATTTAAACCCTTAAATCAATTTTAAGTCACCAAATGGAAGTGATTTAAGGTGTAGTAAGTTAACGCAGCTACATAGGTGTAGTAAACTAAATCACCAACATTTCACATTTTTCACACATTACATCAACTTTACTTCATCTATTTACTTCACTCCCACCAAACACTACTGATTTAAGGTGATTTAACGTTTTACTCCGCTTTAACTTACTACACTTGCCAAACGGGGGAAAAGATATAAAATATTGGTGATTTAGTTTACTACACTTATATAGCTGCGTTAAATTACTACAACTTAAATCACTGAACGCAGGGTTTGTATGTATTTATTTGAGAAACATCTTGCGTTCATTGAAAAACCGTCCATACATTCATAGATATGTACGAAATGCAACAGATGTATTCCGAAATGTAACAGATATATCCCGAAATGTAATATATTGATGATTTTTCTATGGACGCTAGGTATTACTCTATTTATTTCTTGGAAGTAGTTGAAACTTGAGGGTGTGTTTGGCAACCCATTTTGAATAGTCTATTCCGGAATAGTGTGTTATTCTATTTTTTTGTGAGTGTCAAACACAAATAGCTAAACGAATAGTAATGTAAATAGACTAATCCGCTATTCGGCCATGTAGATGGAATAGTGGAACAGCTACACTTATTGTTCAACTCTTTTACTAAAATGTTACCAAACAATAATTTTACTATCCGAATAGTTCAAGATATCACTCTTTTTTTCACTCTTCCAACAATCACTAATCCATTTTTACTAATCGGATAGCACTATTCTAATGCTATTCCTTGATTTCCAAACGGACCCTGAATGAATTGAATCCTCCTCATGTTTCCTATTCCTATGTACGTGTGTTCTTTTGTTGCTTCTTGTGGGTAGTGGGCACATCATTTTTTTGGGCACATCATTTTTTTTTTGATTGAAGGGCACATTACACATTACACGTACATGTAGGCGCTCCCAAAAAAAACAAAGAAGGGTTGAGCAGTTCAGCAGGTGCATGAACAGCAACAGCAACAGCAAGCTGCAGCAGAGCAGTTTATTATTGGCCAGAGAAAACAACAAACCAACGCACGATACGAGTGCATGAATGAATGAATGAATGAATGAATGAATGAACCATGAAAGGATACTTGTTATTTATGTTATATAATTGGATAAATATAACTTGCCACACACAATATCCTTAGAACACACCAATGTATTTGAGAAAAATTTATAAAAATATCCCTCTTTTCAGAAATTTTTATGTTATATAATTGGATAAATATAACTTGCCACACACAATACCTATAGAACACTCCAATGCACTTGGAAAAAATTTATAAAAACATCTCTCTTTTCAGAAATTTTTACAGAAATATCCTTATTTCCAATAAAATTTACAAAATTACCCTACCATGAAAATTTTTTACAAAAATGATCCTCACAATCTTACAAAAATATACCTTCGCCCCACAAAATTTTACAAAAATAACCCTCCCCACCCATATGCCACCTCATCACAGGGTTGTGAGGGCAAAATTGTGGCATGGTATCATTGTCCTATATAATTTACCAGGGACCAAGGTCGGAACCAACTGTAGTGCCACGGGGTGCCCCAGTCCTTATCCCCTAACTTACCGCATTTTGCAGTTCATGATGTGAACCGTTGGATCGTCTTGAGATTCGTGGAGATCCGAGATGGCTCGAATCTCAAGACAATCTAACGGCTCACTTCATGAACTGCAAAATGCAGTACAACAGGAGATATGAAATCGGGGGTGCCTGCGCACTACCTTGGTCGAAAAAAAAAATCGACAACCCCCTAATTTTTAAAACTATTTTATGCTAATCGGCGAAAGTGATTTGGTAGTTTGATATTTATACATTTAAAAAATATTATAAATTGACACTAATTGTACAAGTATTCGTATAAAATAAATTGTTATCAATACTAATAGTTTTATTATGCTAATTATTTTGTGCAGCGTATTTTATATACTATACAAAATACATTGCATATTAAACGAGTTAATTCAAATATCAATTTATTTAATATTTGTACTACTCATGCAATATCGATTTTGGCATCCTTTTGGTATTTACGTAGCAACTTACTATAAATTTTATTTAAAATGTTATTGCATGACACAAATAATGGAAAAATCAAATTACTTTAACAGTTATAATTAAATTTATAATTGGGGCCTAGCTCATAAAATAGAGTTGTACAGTTGTTAAAATTTTCGTACTTATCTTCTTTTGCTGAAAAATTTTTACAAGATGAAACGAAACAAAACAAGTAAGAGACAAGATAATCATTAGGCTAATTAAATAAAGTACCAAATAAATTGTTTATGTTGCAAATGAGATAGATGACTCCAATACTGATCTTTCAATAAATATTCTTTATTTTTGATAGTTTAAATGAATGACTATGTACTGTCTACATATGTGTATTACAACTTGCAAGACCTTCTAAATCTCGGCACCCTCTTCGAAACCATCCTGGTTCCCCCACTGCCAGGGACCTATAGGTTCGGCAACCCCTCCTTAGCCCTCCTTAGACTTCCTTTAGCTTCCTTAGTTTCTTAATCCTTCCGAACGCATGCTCCTTAGCACGGATTAAAAGTTCCTCCTTAAGCCTTCTTTTGACCGGGGCTTAAGCCTTACCCGGATTCCTAAGAAAGCAATACTCATGGCTTAAGGCTTAAGCTTTCTTAAGCCTTTTTTTCTTTTTCCGAACGAGTGTGACTTAGTGGAGCTTAAATATTTAAGCCAACTACCTTGCCGAATGCCGAACGACCCCATAGGGTAGTAAATTGAGAGATAAAAAAGATGTAGGGGAGAATCAGTAAAAGAAAGAAAAGAAAAACAAAGGGAGTGCATTATATATTGGAAAACATCTCGGGAACCAACGTGAAGGGTACGTTCTTGTTCTCCCCCAATTGGCGTGTCACTCACTGTCTCTTCCTCAAAACCCTGTGTTTACTTACAAAGTTGCAATGCAAAACCAATTGCTGTCACAACTCACAAGTGTCAACTCCACCTGCATTTCATATACATTTCCACCTCCATTTATTACATTTCATTTTACTTTATTTCTGACAAGGACAGCGTACACATTATATACCATGATTACTAATTTATTACTAGTACTATGTATCACCAAATTATTATATTTTGTTATAAGAAAAGGTACATTAGCAATAATTAAACAAGCCCTAATTGATATTAATCCCCCACACGATTCTCCTATAAATAGTATCATTCAATGTCCAATTAGGGCTACTTCAACTTCTGTGCTTGCCTAGGTTACCGCACAGATATCAAAGTACTTTACCAAATTCGATATTTTCTGTACGTATCTTAACATATTTCGGTGTTCCTTAATCGTCGGATAAAAAAAAGTAAAGTCTACTTTTCTTTTTAGAAAAAGAAAAGCAGGTGATCCCGATCCGCACAGGGTGTAAAACCTCATCATGTCACTTTTTTTTTTTGGGTTTCTCTGTCACTGAAAAGGGTCATGAGTATTAATTTACCTGTCCGGTCAAGGTAACCAGCCGCTATTCTTAGAAAATAATTCTGGGAAAATTAAAGAGGATCGATTTTTTCCTGTACGTAGTTCTGTTGCAAGCCAGCACGTGTCGATGGGTTATTTGTTGGGTACTTATTAAAAAACTACGTACAGTAACAGTACGTCACTACCAGCCTATTTTCACTCAAAAAAAAATAAAAAAAAAACAGTACCAACCTATGCATATGTCAATGTGCATTTGTTCAAGTTCCCATAATGGGTTTATTTCAGCATTGTTAGCACAATTAATTGATTCTAGCATGTTGCACGCAAGCAGCCTAGTGTTTGAATTCAAATTAGGTCACTGTTCCCCGTTTTTTAAAATGTCATGCCTAAAACTTGATTGATTATTTTTTATATTAGTATTGTATACTTCCTCCGTCCATAATTAAATGAATTTATACTCTTTACAACTTGTCCACAATTAAATGAATTTATACCCTTTATTTGAATCGACTTTCTTCCTCAAAAAAAAATGTTCACTTTTGCCCCTTGTCTCCTTCCAATAATGTTCACTTTTCTACTAATTGAGGTCATAAAATTAATTTCACTCTTTCACTATTTCTTTTGACTTTTGCTACAAATTCATTATTTTGTGAACAGAAAAGTAGTTATTATTAAAAAATATCATAAAGTAATTACAATTTTTCAAATATTTAAAACTTTTGTATCTCATGGATTTTGATGGAAAATTTCTATTGAGAAATATAAATAAAAATTTAGAGTTGATTTAATATGTTTTTGGTACATAGCACGCTCTTAGAAGAGCTCCGTGAGCTTACCCACTTCTGCGCAGCGAACATAGATGTTTCTTTATACTATATATTTTCTATGCTAATTATTATAAGTATATATTTTGTCTCAGAAAAACTTATAAATTATGTTAATCTTCATTGTGTTCAGTTATTACCTAATATAGTCTCATTTAGTTGCATATCTCGATCAAACAGTCGATGTGAGAAGTTGGCACCGTTTTGTGAAAAAATTGGGGTCTAGAACAACATAACATGACAATTGAATAGGAAAACTGAGGTAGGCAGGTGAAGCCCCATTTCATGGCTCCTCCCATAGTGATATTACACTACACTATGATTTATGAAATATGAATGCAACAAAAGTGAGTATTACTTTATTTGGTAAAAAGGTTGGAGACAGCTCATAGAGCTTGGTACTATTTGGCTAAAATTTATAAGTGTACTTTGCAATGCAGGAGTCACCCTAATATTATTTCTGAGTATACGTACGCGGTAATTTTGGTGCCCCTGGTTACTTTTTCACAAGTTTTCTTCTGGGGTTATAGATGTCTTGAGGTACGAGGTGATATTACAATCATAGATAGTATCATAGTAATACTATGTCTCAAACTTTGCCCCGTAACTCTGTGATGAAGTGACACGTGGGTCAGAGGTTTATTTTTGTAAAATTTTTTGAGTCGGATATACATCTTTAGTGATGGATGAGGTTACGAAGAACATATAAGAAGATGTCCCTTGGTGTATGCTTTTTGCTGATGATGTAGTACTAATTAATGAGAGTAGGGCAGTTGTCGACACGAAATTGGAGTTGTGGAGAAAGACGTTGGAAACGAAAGGTTCTAGGCTTAGTAGGACTATGACCGAGTACATGAGATGCGACTTTAGTGATGGAAGACCTGAGGATGTAGATGTTAGTCTAGATAGACTAACAGTGCCTAAGAAGGACACCTTTCGATATTTGGGCTCGATGCTACAGAGTGGTGAGAATATTTATGTAGATGTTAGCCATAGAATTAAAGGCGGGGTGGATGAAATGACGACAAGCATCTGGTATCCTTTGTGACAGCAAAGTCCCACAAAGGTTAAAGGTAAATTTTATAGAACAACTATTAGGCCTGCAATGTTGTATGGGTCAGAATGTTGGCCTACTAAAAGACAACATATCCAGAGGATGAGTGTAGCAGAGATGCGTATGCTACGATGAATGTGTAGCCACACAAGAAAAGACCACATCAGAAATGATGATATACGTGACAAAGTAGGGGTGGCTCCGATTGAAGAGAGGGTGGTCCAACATCTCTTGAGGTGGTTCAGACATATTCAACGGAGACCTCCTGAAGCAACAGTGCGTAGCGGTCTCCTAATCCGTGTCGAGAATACAAAAAGGGGTAGAGGTCGGCCAAAATTGACATGGGAGGAAGCTGTAAAACGAGACTTGAAGGCATGTAGTATATCCAAAGAGCTGCTCTTGGATAGGGAAGCGTGGCGATTAACAATCCACGTACCGGAACCATGACCAACAAATCAAGTTCCTCGCAGTTATTATTATATTACTATTATTAGTATGACTAATATTTTCATTATTATTATTATTATTATTATTATTTCTATTTATTTTATTTCTCTTACCATGATCATTATCATTGATAGTAGTATTATGTAGTATCATTCTCATCACTATTATTACATTATTACTAACATTATTTTTATTATTATCACTATGACTAGTATTTCAATATTACTATTGTTATTATTATTCTTCCTTTATTTATTTTATCTTTCTTATCATCATCATCATTGGCATTATTATTATGTACTATCATTCTCATTACTATTACTATTATGATTACTATTACTATCATCATCATCATCATTGTCACCGTCATTACCTATACTATTATTTTCAATATCGTAATACTGTTATTTTCAAAATCATTTTTTTGCCACTGCCATTACCATTGGGTCCTACTTGGTTTCGTTTCTAGCCTACCTCAATTTGTTTGAGACTAAAAGCTTGGTTGTTGTTGTTGTTGCATCACATGGTGCAGGAGACAATGGCAGGGGAGATATATTTTTCCTACAAACAAACGTATACCTTCCTTCCGTCCTTTACAATACACAATTTTGCATATATACATCTAACTTAAAAGGCCTACTCTAGTCCATTTGGCAAATCAAGGAATAGCACTAGAATAGTGTTATCCGATTAGTAAAAATGGATTAGTGATTATTGGAAGAGTAAAAAGAATAGTAATATTTTGAACTATTCGGAAGAGTAAAAATGTTGTTTGGCAAAATACTAATAGGAATAGCACATTATTTTGCTAATCCGAGTGTCATGTTGAAGCACCAGTCCGCTATTCGACCAAGGGGTCCGAATAGCGGATTAGCTATTCTTGTACACTATTCTAAGTTTCTAATTTGTATTTGGCATGGACTTTTGATTGGAAGAGTGTGCTATTCTACTATTCCACTTGATTTTGACGGTGCCAAACAACCCCATTATATATGCATTAAAAACCCCATGTCTGTGACGGGGAGCCCGCTTCGTGGGACATACATGTCTGTGAAAGCAGGAGAGATCGAGGAGCAAACCATATATGACGCACTGTACCATCATCCACTATGTATTGACTATTGTTCTTATTTAGCAATAGATCTTTTTAAATTAAAAAATATTAATTAAATTAATTATTTGTATATTTTAATACTAGTACATAGATTTTAGCAGTGGCAGAGCTTAGAAGGTCCAAGACTGGGCTTTGGCCCCCCTTGATTTCCAAAAACAATGAAGTGATTATATAATTTGAAGGTTAAATTATGCATTTGACAGCATTTGGCCCCCCCTTTCATTTTATACTAGTGATTTAAAAATGGTCCGAGTAGGTCCGGGCCAGTCCAAACCCGTCCCGGTCCACTGATTCTCTGGTCCACAGATTTCCCCGGTCCACGGGTTTTCCTGGTTCGGGAAACCTCGAAAAAATTTTGGGGGAAGGAGATTGGACCTGGCTTAGGACTGTCCCTCCCGGGTTGCCCGAGTTTCCCGGTCCGGGTTGCTCGGGTTGCCTGGTCCCGGAGTTATATGTAAAAAAAAAAAAAGAAAACAAAACAAAAAAATATAATACACCTATTTTATATTACAAAATCGAAAAATATACTTAAAAAACGAAAAATAATTAAAAATTAAATTATTTGTTTACATCAGATATACATATATTATATTATACTATTAAAAGTTTGGAAAATAGTATTTTTATATTAAAAATAAAAAAAATAAAATAATATTATTTAAATCGAAAAAATAACATAGAAAACTTAGAATTTTTTTTTAATAATTATATTTGTTGTAAAACAAAAATTCTTCTTGAAAAATAAAATTTAAATAATATTATATTAGTTGTTCACATAGGCGGGAAAAGTTGAAACCAAGTCGGGCTACCTCGGGTTATTACCCCGGTACCTCGGGTCGGGTAGGGTCGGGTCCCGGGTTTGCTCGGGTCGAGTTTCCACGGGAATTTTTCTGGGAACATGGATACCTACCCTTGCGAGGACCGTCCCTCCCGGTCCTCTCGGGTTGCCCCGGTCAGACGCCCGGATCTGGTCGGTCGGTCCATTTTCCCCAGGTTTCTCGGGTCGGGTTCGGACCTCTCGGGTTTTTTTAAAACACTATTTTATACCATGCAAGTAGATCTTGAAGGCCCAAGAAAAAAAGAATCGTTGCATTTATTTTGAATTTGTAAAGGCCACCGTATATAAAATAAATTCTAAAAGACTAAAAAATAAATATAGAAAGTATTCTCTTCACTTGAGTATAGGCGTACAATACATCCTCTTTCCCTATCTGGTTTATTTCTCCTCTGTATACAAGTGTCTAGTCAGTAAAAAAAATTAAGGTATAACCCATCTATAAATTAATCAATTAATTAGACAAGCAAGCTGGATTAAAAGAGGCACAGGCGCTCAATTAGGTAACATTAAGGTATTTTAGCTCGGCAACAGTATCAACAGTAGGGCTGGCAAAAAAAAAAAAATCGAAGCTCGTGGATCGCTCGGGATCAGATCGAATTAAGCTCGTTTGTTAAGCTCATTTAGCTAATGAGCCGAGTTTGAGCTTAGCATGGCTCTACTCGTTAAACTCGTTTGGCTCGATAAAATTATTACTAATTGCAATTTATACTGCTATATATTGTAGATTATTAATATATTATCCAACAAATGGTCTAATATATATGAGACTGTTATGTAAAATGTGCAAGAACACATTTTTGTTAGTCCTTTTGTTGATTTTTATATAAATTTGGTTATACTTTTATTATTAAAAATTAAATGAGTTTAACGAGTCTGCTCGGTCAGCTCGTTAATTAAACGAGCCAATCTTGAGCTTGTGTTTTTGGCTCTTTAGCTTAATGAGCCGAGTTTGAGCTTATCCTAGCTCGGCTCGGCTTATTTACACCCCTAATCCACGGTATAGAAAAAAGAGGAGGGATCCCTTGACAATCCCTATTTTGACAATCTTGACAATCTAATATTTCAAAAACTTGTAAAAATTCATATAAATTCTCAAAAATAGAAAAAAGTTTACGGAAGTATTTCTTAACTTAGAGATTGATTATGTTTTCGATTATATTCAATTTAAGTGATATTTGATAGCTTTTCAAAGATCCGTTAAATTACAACCGTTAAAAAGTACACAAAATTTTGATAAGTCATCAAACGATATTCAAATTGATTAAAATTTGAAACACTATCAATCTACATGTTAAGTAATGCATCCACAAATCTTTTTCCATTTTTAAGATTTTTTATGAATTTTTATAAATTTTTAAAATATTAGATTGTCAAAATAGGGATTGTCAAGGGATCCCTCCTCTAGAAAAAAAATGGAAACTATAGTGATCCAAAGGTTCCTAGATGACAGTATTGAAGACACTTCTTGGCCCCCCTTTATTTTGGTTGAAGCTCCGCTACTGGATTTTAGGACTTTTCATATTGTTTATACTGTATTTTATTATTGTGTCTCCCCAAGAAAAATCTTGATATATGTTTTTAGTGCCCCAAACATTGGGGTCAATGTCCGCCACTGATATTAAGATAATAATTAGTTCTTACTCCAGATATTATTTTTACCAAATAAGTTCCATGATAGTTCAGTGTGCAATGAAAACAGGATGTAACGCTAGCTATAGTCACTTTTTTCTTCGTTATACAGTGTTCGTCTCTAATTGAGATTGATGTTAATAGGAAACAGAAGACTTTCACCTCTCTGAAGTTCATCGATGACGATGACGTATTAGTAGAGATTTTAAGTCAAATCCAGTGATGAATCAACTCACTAATTAAGAGTTCTGTGAAAATTTTACATTAAAGGCATATTTAATTGATTAAGAATATCCTAGTGCACCGGGTGTCATGAATCTATTAATTGCATGCATATTTTTAAAAAAGAAAAAAAATATATTTGATTATGAATTTCTGATGAAAATCTTTTCCAAACGAAATTAAATGTAATTGTTTTTCTTATTCATATAAAACCTCTTTTTTGTTGATCTATTAAGTATCTTAATTTTACGGGTTCTTGTAACAATAAAAAATATATAAATGGTTTTTCAAAAGGACTAACTCCTAATTTTGTATACAAGGCGATTCCATCATGATATTAACTTCAGTTATTTGATTATTCATTGAAATGACATGTAGAGAGAAATGAGAAAGCATCATTTCCAAACCAAAGATGTCAACAATTTAGGCAAACAAATATGTGTCCAACAAATATACACAGGGGATCATATAATCAGAATCAATCAGAGGCAGCTGCAGCTGCTGTCTTGAAATAGCAATGACTTTTGTTGGGCCTCCACACCCATTATTCTGTGACTCTTTTCCTTTTCACTGGTGGAGGGGTGGAACCCACAGAAGTGGCCAAATTGGGCTTTGGTTAACCCCTTTTCATGCTTTGGGTATATATATAGTTGCAGCTCTGGGCAAGTGAAGTATTGGTGCTGTTCAATTCCTTGATCCTCCTTAGTTTCCTCTTGCTCTCTTGTATTCTCTGGTAAAGATGCTGTCTGGTACATATTTATAATGTCAGAGCCGTATATATCAGTCCCATGTAATCATTCTTCCAGAGAAACATCTTGCGTCCATTGAAAAACCGTCCATGCATCCATAGATGTATTCAGAATGTATAACGGAAACATTCCGAAATGTAACAGATATATCCTGAAGTGTAACCTATATCATCTTTTTGAGAAACATCTTGCGTTCATTGAAAAATTGTCCACACATCCATAGGTGTATACAAAATGTAACAGATATATCTCGAAATGTAATAAGTATATTATGAAATGCAACCTATGGATGATATGGACGGTATTTCTATGGATGCTAGGTATATATTACTCATCACTTTTCCATGCCTAAATGTTACAGCCGGCCTTCTTTCGCACTAGATTGTTAGACATTAAATTTCTTTTAAGAGAGAAATTCTAATGACTAACAATTTATCCTACAAAGATGTGAATAGTGAATCAGAGCCCAATGCCATAACACAGTCATTGACAAGAGCCCAACATTCTAAGCCCATTTGGCCTTTAATTCATATTCTGGATGTTGGCAGCTTTGACATTGTTCAAAGGGATCCGGATCACCTGCTTTTCTTGATCCGATAGTTGAGAAACACTAAAGTACTTTGAGATCCGTGTGACAAATATCGAAGTACTTTAAAATCTGTGTGGCAACCAATCTCGACCATCCGATCGGAAAAGCAGGGTCTGCCAGATTTATGTCCTGTTCGAAGGGCCTCAAAGTCGTGAATGAAGAAAGCATGAAGTCTTTCACATTCAGATTGTGTACAGCTTCCAGGAATCGGAAGATATTCATTCATATTAAACATGGGTTATTGGGTTTGATGGTTCTAATGGCGAGAATATTTTCATAATCTAATCAGTTAAAAAAAAATTAAAACAATGACTATGCACAGTTGATCTTTCTGATCAAGATGCATAAATATATGAGGAGGGTTCCAATGCCTCTATTTTTTGTGCTTCCATCATGCCTCCACTTTTTAAATTTCAAATAACTCAAAATTTAAAACTCATTTTTCAAAACAAAACTGTTAGATTTGATCAATATGATATTCTGTACGTGCACATAACAAATTTTTTCAATTTTTTGTTTTATTTTATATAAATCAATGAGTTATAAAAATCAACGTCTAGAAATTGCTCAAATTAGTACATTTTTTTGAAGCCCTTGATGTCAAACAAAATAATATTCAAATTTAATGATCTTTTACATATACATAAATGAAAGGATATAGATTAAATCTAACGGTTTTGTTTTGAAAAATGAGTTTTAAATTTTGAGTTATTTGAAATTTAAAAAGTGGAGGCATGATGGAGGCACAAAAAATGGAGGCATTGAAACCCTCCTCTAAATATATATATTTCTTTTCCAAAAGCAATACCAGTACCCAAATAAAGCCAACTATTGGGCTTATATAATTCAGTAATTGGATCACCAAGCAACTATCTGTTACTGCTAAAGTAAAATAATCTGGCATACCTGAAGAATGAAAAGACTGATGAATTAAACTCCATTCTCTACGCAGCACGAGTCGGTTTCATGCCAATTGTGGAAGAGATCATGACTCATGAGCGCTTGCCGTGATACCGTTTATTCTCCTGATCGAGACAAAAGGCCATAATGCAAGTTCATCGGTCCATTCCGAATGAACACCAGAGTGTTAATTAGGAGCATGTGCTCAGGACGCCGCACCTTCATAGGCTTCGATCTTAACTGAGTGTTAACTGAGCCCCCCGCAAGTACTTCATGCTGCTGACATGAACAACTCGAAATTTCTCGATCTAAAGCTTTACTATCCCATGTAAAGACAGGATTATACAGCTGTTAATGTTAATAAAAGTAAAGCGCTTAAGATTTTGACCGCCTCACAGAATTCCTCTTTACTTCATGAAGCGCCATAAGATGCATGCATAGCTAGCTATGTCGGATAAGTCCATGATCATGTACTTTTAATTGATCGACGTCATGGAAAAAGTCCTTAATTCACACTGTTGTCGAATGTTTCGAACACCTCTCTGCTGGTCGCTGCTGCTTTTACCTTGCTGGAGATTTCAGTACCGACTTATCTGATGCTGGCCTACCCATTTTTCAAAGGAATACAAAATCATTAATTTCATTGTTAGGATTATATGATTAGGAAGAATTAATCATGATTACTCATCGGAATAGATTCTTATATTGATCAATCTAGAGGCATCAGATCGATCAGAAGTAACATATATATGAACCAGGAACCAGTTAAGTATCAGAAAGCAAGAGAACTGATTAGAAATCGTGAAGACTAAAGAGGATATATCATATATATATGTAGATGTGATATTTTATCTATATATTAAATGATTGATGCTTACAATTTTAAAATCTTTTTGTGTTCCAGTGAAACCCTATTGGGAATTTTGGGGTTGAACGCTATGATGGAATCTGACCTCCATCGATCTTTTAATAATAGCAATAATCAATGATAATAAAAAAAAAATCGTTTATTTGATTGAGGATAAGAAGAAGGCTTCAAGATCTTAAATAGGGACTCTTAGAAAGTGCGTCGATGTGACACGATTGAACGTACGTGGACATTTGACTCCGTCCAAGTCAACTTCCATCGATCCCCAATTACTTGCAATCGAAGTCCCTGATGAATGCTGTTTCAAACGTGCAATTCGCCAATATAAACTGTGATCCATTCTACCATGAAACACGAGAGAAATTAGTTAACATGACAGCCATGGTAATATTGTTGCTCGATATTCTTCTGGTCTTCCTGTCAAATGTTGTTGAATCTACAACCAACATCTCCTTGCCGGGATGCCCAGATAGGTGCGGCGACATTCTCATCCCATACCCTTTCGGCATTGGCGATAATTGCTCCCTTACTACCGACTTCAATGTCACTTGCAAAGGGAGTGATGATGATGGTACACCTACTCCTTACCTTTACAATTATTTTTTCGAGATTTTGTATGTCGATGTAGCCTTGAGCCAGGCGCGTGTAAACTACTTCATATCGTCCCAGTGCTACAACGCCACCACAAAGAGAGAAGAGCAAAACACTTCCATTGCGGACTGTTCTCGGACACCATTTTGGCTTAACAACGAGAAGAACAAATTAACTGTCACCGGTTGTAATACGTTTGCAAAGCTCACCCTTGACAATTATACCGGTTATTCAGTAGGGTGTCTTTCGACATGTAATAGCGAAGATAGCCTGTACACGTACGGTTCATCCTGCTCCGGAATCGGCTGTTGCCAGACTGCTATTCCCAAAGGCACAAACTATTTCTCTTTCGAATTTGATGACGGGTATAACCATTCAACGATATATAACTTCAGCCATTGCAGCTATGCTATGGTGGTAGAGGATCAGGGATTCATGTTCAACACCACCTCGATCACCACCAACAACTTCTTAACCGGCAAGCGTATGCCCGTGGTGTTCGACTGGTCCATAGGAAAAACGACGTGCCAAGATGCGCAAACTAATAACAGATCCGCCTCCTTAGCATGCCGAAGCGCACACAGCGGCTGTTCAGACTACAAAAATGGGGTGGGCTATATATGCAACTGTTCGGAGGGTTATGAAGGCAGTCCTTACCTCGACGAAGGCTGCCAAGGTCTCTCTAGCTCTTGTTCTCCCAAATAAAATTAAATTAATTAAATTTGTTATTATGTAGCATATATATAATATACTAGCAAGAAATCCGCTTATTGTACGGACCTTTTAAATTTTGATATTATACCGTATAATACATATAATGTAAATTATTTATCATAATCAACTTATTAAATATTAGAATGTAAAGAGTTAATTCCTCATTAATGTAAATTCTAATCAACATTGATGTCTTTTATATCATGATTGATATCTTCCCTTTTTTTGTAAAAACTAAAATGGAGAGGAAGTTGTTTGATTAGAGAACATCAACACCTTTGAAATCAATGTATTTTGATCTGTACCGTTGATTAAGGATTAGAACGGGGATTAAAGAAGTTTGAAGAAGAAAAAAAAAAATGGAGAAATCCAATTCTTAGGTGCTTAATTTATAATATAGTATAGATATATTAATTTGTGTAGATATTGATGAATGTGCCATCCCAAATCAATGCCCAAAACCGGGGAAGTGCCACAATCTTCCAGGAACATATCGCTGCATTTGTCCTTTCGGCTGGCGCTCGGATAATGATCATACGCGAGAATGCAAACTCAACCTGCCTCTAATCATAGGTATACGTTTTGAAGTTCTTCCGGTAGAGTAAAGATAGACGTGAGGCCGTTCCTCTAAAAACATATCAAATCACTTCCAAATTTTGATTTATATGACTCAATAATTTTTTTTAATCAAAACCATATGGGATACACAAATTTTCCATTTTTAAAAATTATTAAATATTTATTTGAGATTTTTTTTAAAATGATGCATAAAACATTGATTATTTTATTAATATTGTATAGTCACTTTTAAAAAATCTCAAACAAATTAATTAATACTTACAAATTTTCAAAAATGTTTGTATCCTATATGATTTTGATATAAAGGATTTATTGAGCCATATAAATCAAAATTTGGAGGTGATCATTTGATATGTTTTTTGAGGTGTACTCACGGAATGACACCCGTGAGCTTAAAGCTTAAGCTCACGCTATCTTTACTCCTTTCAGTATCTATTAGTAAAACTTTTGTTCAGACTTTTTTAGTATATTTACAATGTTTATGTAAATAATATCAAGTTTGATGCTTTGAGGTTAAAATTAAACAATTGCAACAGTTATTGGAGTTGTGCATGTCCATACTAATTGTATTTTAACTAACACGATTTAATCAAATTAATCTGATACTTGGAGCTTTACGACTGTAAAAATCATGAATTAATGACCCATCAAAATTCTCAGAATTTCTAGGATAATCTGATTTTTTTGTCATGAATATTTGTGCTTGAGTTTGTCTGAATCATGGATTTGGCTTTGGTATATATGTACGCCAGAAACATTACTCCTATTTGTGGAATATGTTTCTGTCAAAGCAAGCAGCACACAAACAGAATTATGAATTAACTTTATTTTCTTTTTAAAGTATATATAATTTTCTTAGCATATTGTCCAACATGCTTTATTTATGTACGCAGGTTTGACAATGGCACTTGGATTTACTACTAGCATTATCATTCTATTATTATACATTGCTATAGCCAAGCATATCAAATTGTTCGAAAAGAGAAAACAGGAAAGGTTAAAATACAAATGCTTCATCCAGAATCGAGGATTGCTTTTGCAACAACTCATAACTTCCCATGAAGATACAACACAAAAAATGAGAAATTTTCGACTAGATGAGCTGGAAAAGGCCACAAACAAATTCGATAGCGCACTCATTATCGGTAAGGGAGGTCATGGAGAAGTTTACAAAGGTATTTTGTCAGATCAACGTGTTGTGGCTATCAAAAGATCCAAAATTGTTGACCAATTTGAAATCGATCAGTTCATTAATGAGGTGGTCATTCTGTCACAGATCAATCACCGGAACGTGGTAAAACTGTTCGGTTGTTGCCTAGAGACTGAAGTTCCATTGCTTGTGTATGAGTTCGTATCGAATGGAACACTTTACAATCATCTTCATGGAGTGGAACATTGTTTGTTGTTGTGGAAGCAACGGTTAAGAGTCGCTCTTGAGGCAGCAGGAGCAATTTCTTACCTTCACTCATCTGCCTCTATATCAGTCTTTCACAGGGATATAAAATCATCAAACATTCTATTGGATGATTATTTCACAGCCAAAGTATCAGATTTTGGGACCTCGAGATCTGTGCAAATTGATCAAACTGGCATAACCACAGCTATCCAGGGGACATACGGGTATTTGGACCCGGAGTACTATTACACTGGCAGATTAACCCAGAAAAGTGATGTCTATAGCTTTGGTGTCATTCTAGTTGAACTGCTAACAAGAAAGAAACCATTATTTTCCACTAAGATGTTTGAAGGAGGCAGCCTCATTGCATACTTTAGTTCCGCAATGAAAGAGAACCGTCTCTTTGAGATTCTTGATCCAAAAGTCGCGAATCATGAGGACAACAAAAAAGAACTCGAAGCAGTTGCGAAGCTTGCGGAAATGTGCTTGAGAATGAGAGGGGAAGATAGGCCAACAATGAAGGAAGTGGAGGTGCGGCTCGAGGTCTTGTGGCGGTCCAACCAACAACACAATCATCCATGGACATCTGATCAGAATATGGAGGGGAGAGAGCTTGTGTTACTTGATTACAACAACGCAGGAGTTGATATAACCCAGAAATACAGCTTGGAACAAGAGCAGCAATCATCATCTTATTTCCCTCGGTGATAATGTGATATAACTCTGTTAATTTCTGTGGTCACTCGTTTTGCTTAATGTATAGTAGTAGCATTTAAAATTTATATTTTCTTATATTCCTTAAGAAATTATACATGTATCGTTCTTAAATCCTGATGCTTTGTCTTTCTATAATAACTAGATGATGATCGTGCTCTGCACGATACTGTTTTTTTTTTCCTCTTTTTCCTGCTATAAACTCATATTAAAATTTTCTTTTATCTTTCTTTCAAAAAATTAAGCCACTGGTGATGTGTTTATTAATTATTATCCAAATTTATACTTTTCTTCAAGTAATCATAATAAGCAGATAATTGTAGTGTAGTTGTCTTACATAATTCATAATTTTTTTTCAGAAAAAACCTCAATTACAAACACAGTTTAGTAAATTAGATGGACTTTATCAACTATAAGAATGAAAATAAAAAAAGAAAGGTCTGCTCACGCCATTATGATTTGGAAGCAGTTTCAGACTTTAGTCACTGATAAAGTTATAGTCATCACGGCATAAGACCTACAAAAGAAAGTCACCGATAATGAGTTTCTTACATTGTATGATGTGTACAGTAAATTTCACATACCCATGAAATTTATCTTGGTATTTATTATTTCCTTCACCAGATTATTGATATATAATGATATATTCAATACATTTAATACGAAAATATTCAACTTAATTTGATCAAGTGTGCTAATTAAGCATGAAATATTATTTGATTGCTTAATTGCTAAAATCATAATTCTAAAATATGTCTAATTAAATTTAGACTAATGAATATAATTTTAGGCACAATTTTTTATGATGTTATCAAATTAATTACATGAACAATCAAATTAAATTGAAACCAAATGAAGCATGGAGACATTTCTGGGTACAATCTCAGTATCAAATTAAATACAAAGTGGGGAACTTTAACAAAGTGGGGGAGCTTTAAGACATGCCGTGGCAGGTTGCAAAACCAAAAAAAAAAAAAAAAAGTTGTCCTACCGAATGTATAATTCGGTTCCTTACATTCGGTTTCTATCTAGAGCTGACGTGGCAGGATGCAATCTTACTAGTTTCCGAAATTTTTTTTTTTCATTTATTTTTGTAAAAAAAATTGGTGAATGAGGGGCGAATGTTCTGGTCCTTAACTGGATTCTGGAAAGAAGCTAGCAAACCGAACTAAAAATGAATCCATCTATCATCTACTATCATCTGAGGATCCGACGGTGATGAGCGTGTTACTGTTCTGCACTGTTGAGACTTGAGACAACAGTGCATTCCAGCCTCCGACGCCTCAGATTTGAAATCCAATCTAAATGAACGCTCCAGATTTATATCGGAAACTGTTTATTTCACTGTTACAAAAACTGAATCGGTTTTATTAATGTAAAAAAATGTATGCAATCTTCTCCTGAAGTTCTACAATTTTTTTTGGTAGTTTGTATTACTTCTGTAAAATTAATCCTTATTTTTTACCCAAGAAAATTAATAGAAAAGATAGCATGCATGAGGAGTCTGAATTTTATCCTCCAGGAAATTAATCTAACGGCAGCCAGTCAAGTTCGCAACTCCACTAGACTACTGGTTGCGCCGTTGGCGCAAGTATGTTAATTTTTTTTAGCGTTTATTGTTGGGGTTATACAGTATGATTTATATTGAGATATATATGATATGTTTTTAATGAAGAGAAGTTGCGACAGTTGAATAGAATATGACGTAGGCTCGATATTTTTGAAAGATTCAGCTAACATTGGGAGGGCATTTTTATTCATACATAGCAAGGTGCCTTATAAAGTGCTAGCAGGCAACCGTTTGCCTTAACAACTAAATGAGTGCTCCTGTGCGTAACAATGATACTGCCTTCTTCTCCCCCATACTGACTATGGAGATACTATGCTGGCCAAACAGCCTGCCTTCTTCTCCACCTACAATAGCAATGATTTGATGGAAGAGGCTCACCCCTTTTTTTTCGTCCTCAAAACCATGACCTCAACAGTAACATAATCCCAAAACGGAAATGCCTTGTGTCCACAGGGTCAACGATCCATTGATCCATCGTTGACCCTGATCCGTGCTGAAATTGACACGGTATTAAATGGCGACACTCTGAAATTGACACGGTATTAATCCCCGTCACCATTTTCGTTCATCATTAGGCCTACTCACGAGACTCTCCTTTATTCGCCCGGCCATTAATGAACGTCGCATCGTATTAAAAACGCACTTCCGACGATTTTACCCGCCCGGCAGTTCCGACGATTTCAATTTCGAAAAACACCGCCTAAATGAGAATTTGTAAACCAATTAGAGTTGTATAAATCGGACCCCCTACTAATTTCACACTCTATTTTTTTTCTTGTCCCTCCGCTTTAGGCAGAGGAAAGAACTAAGTGCTTTTTTCTTTTGTTGAGACCCTCCTACTGAGGAGGTAATGAATGTGGTGTTTATCATCTTGAACAACTTGGTTTTGTAGATCTGAACCACAACATGCAGATGTTGTTACAATTGTTGAAGTAACTATTACATTTTATTTTGATTTGGGTACACTTGTGTTTTTATGTTCCATGCAATACTTTTTTTTCTTTCAAATTTCAGATTTTATTTTTTTGGCTTCAAAAAAGATGTTATTTCAAAACCAAAATATATTTTTTGTAAAAATCTTTGACCTATATAATGTTTTATTAGTTAATGCGAATCTGTTACCAATTTTTGTAAAAATCTTTGACCTATACAATTATCCACATAACTGTTACCAATTTTCATCCAATTGTTACCAGTTTCAAACAATTATTACAATTATCCATATAATTGTTACCAATTTTCCTATACTTGTTACAATTATCCACAATTGTTACCCATACAATTGTTACCAATTTTCATAAAATTGTTACAATTATCCATATAATTGTTACCAATTTCCATACAGTTGTTACAATTATCCATATAATTGTTACAACATTAAAAGTTTCTAGTGTACACAACAATTAGTATGCTCAGTTCTTACTAAAGATTGCTCAGTTGTTATTAACCTTACCTCCGTTGTTACCAAATTTTCATCACTTGTTACTCAAGTTGGAACTGTTGTTACTAAAGTTTACAATATACTAATACTGAGATTGGCAGAATGGTTAGGAAATTTTGCTCACTCGTTCGTCTTACAAAGAACAATACTTCTCGCATTTTCAATCGTTGAATTGGAGATGTTGTTACTTACTACTTGTGGGTGGAGGGATATTGAAGGAGCTAACAAAAACCCAGTCACTGGGCAGCATTGGTGGTTCAAAAAAAAAAACAGAGATGAGGCGTTTAATCACTTTTTAAGGCAGAGTATAGTTCTTATGGTAGTTGCGCTTGATTTGACGAGCGATCTGTGGTTCAGTTCGTACAACCAAAAAATAAAATAAAATAAAGCTGCGACTAGGTTGAACATAGGACCGATGTGGATCGATGTTAATTGACGGGGCGGGCGCTACAATCCAGCGTAGCACGCCACGCATCGCTTATGGATTTATGGACGCAAAACGTATGGACACTAGGTCACACTCATCCCAAAATGCCCCAAATATGGCATGACAACAACACACTACGACTTCCTGGTTAAGGAAGCTGACAGACCGATATTAATTTAATACACTGTTCAGAATCTAAAAGTAATATATTTTATGACTCTACTAGTAAAAAGCCCACTCCTTACTTTGGGCTGAAATTATTATTTATTGTAATAAAATTTTAAGATAATATGTAATGGAACTTAATTTGAGATAATATATATGAGCCTTAATTTTAATGGGTTGAGAACGTCAACGGGCATTAACGTACATCAACGGTTCTGATTTATCTAAGAAAATAATCAACGGCTCAGAAGGGAGGATAGTCCTTTCATGTCATTTTTTCTAATATGCTTTTATTATTAGTAAGGATATAGAATAAAATAACTCTCTTGGTTAAAGCTCTCCAAACTATTACTATGTTGTTAGAAATGACATATTGTCGAGTCGGTTCGAATTTGGGTCTGGGTCGGATGGGGTCAGATCATTTGCACGGAAGAAAAATCATAAAAGACCGGATTTAGGTCAGATGGGTTCGAATGTCTACTCGACGGTTGCTGAATTTGTTCGGTTCAGATGAATTATCAGGTTGACGGCAACAACATTTATTCCGATCGAAACGAATACAGACCGAATCAGGTCGGGCAGATTTTATGGATTTATTTAGGATTTGTACCTCTAATGCCGACTCATGTCGGCTGCTGCCGAGTCGTAGGCAGTCCGATGAGATTTTCCATAAAACACAGGTCAGATCAGTTCCCGATGAAATCGGTTGTAATGGGGTCGTAATTGAGTTAGTCTAACTATCCCCCAAACCCGAATCGGATCCGACCGAAGCGAAATCGCGCCCGATTAGTCAGACTCTACATAAAACTCGAATCGAGTCAAATTCGTGTCCAGCAATTTTTTTGGTCAGATAAGATTTTGTGACCTGTATACATTTTGATGTGTGTCTATATAATAAAATACAATGTCCTGTCAACGAAGAGATTGTGGACCCAAAAAAAAAAGTGCCACCAAAAAAAAAAAAAAAAAACAAACAGAAAAGACGTCGTGACGTGTGTGTACATAGCCCCCCCAACCCCCAAAAAAAAGGCAAGAGATAAAAAAAAAAAAAACACGCTTTCATGTGCGTCTACATACGCAGAGAAATAGGGATGTCACCCTGCCGATCTCATCAGCAGCAAAACAATCTCTGACCACACGATGCACATCCAACGATCAACACTCTACAGAAATTACTGTTGATAAGGAACTATTCATTTCAGATGGACCCGTTGACGGGGCCCGAGATCCCCAATTGACATGTGTAAAACAATTTCAGTTTTAGTTCTTTGAATATGTTATGGGCCTCCACATCCATATACACTTACAGAGATATGTTCATATGTTCCTACAGCCCAAAAAGAGGAGGAAGAGTATGAACCCATATGTAAAAAACTACATAGATGGACCAAAGGTCCAAAACTCACCTAGAAGGGAAAAAATTGAACCTATTACATGAAGAGGGATCATTGACAATACTTATTTTGACAACGGTACTTTCCAAAATTTTGTTAGAATTTATAAAAAATCTTAAAAAATTAAAAACATTTTATGGATGCATTACTTAACTTATAGAATTGATACTTGATAGTGTTCAAAATTTTCAATCAATTTGAATATCGTTTGATGCTTTATTAAAATTTTGTACATTTTTAACGGTTGTAATTTAATGAGTCTTTAAAAAGCTATCAAACATCTCGTAAATTGAATGTAATTGGAAAGATAATCAATTACAAATTAAGAAATACTTCCGTAAACTTTTTTCTATTTTTAAGATTTTTTATGAACTTTTATAATTTTTTTTAAAGTACCATTGTCAAAATTATCAATATAACTATTTTCAGTGGATCCCTCCTCTTATATGACAAAATTGATTTAAATCACAAATAGAACTATTTGAAATGTGTTTTGAATGCCTCTTACCATTGTCTTTTTATGTAATTGGCATTTTATCACCTTTATATTGCTTCATTTAAGTATATAACATGTCGGGATATAATTTACATCATTTTAGAATGGTGTTAGCATTATAATGTGCAGAAGTAAGAACAAAAGAATGATAAAATAACATACTTCTTATTTTAGTTCTAATTATCTATGACAATATGAAAAATAAATATAAAGTTATAACAATTAAGCTCATACAAAAATAAATATAAAGTTATAATAATTGAGCTCGAATAAGTTCAGAACTCGATTCGAGTTCGAGCTAGTTGTTCTGTTTACTTTGAGTTCGGTTTAGATCAAATCCGATTCGATTCGTTTACGGCCCTATATAATAAGCATTTTGAAAATTGATTACGTCAAAAACTCAAAATATTTTCGTTTATAAAGCATTGTGAAAGATTGATGATGTCTTTTTTTTTCGTAATGTTGATAGATGCTTCATGCTACCAACGGAGAAAGATTGATAATGTCAAGATGTCGCTTCTCGAAGCGCACGGAGGAGGCTGGAGCTCGAGGCACGTGTCGGCGATGTCGACACGTGCTTGACCTTCCAGTTCATCGTATCACGAATCAACGATCGATCGTAACCGCTTACCTCATCTCCAGATCCAACGGCCTCTACGAACCCATCTCCAGATCCAACGGCCCCGCGACCTCCGAGTAGTTGTCCTCCAATCTACTGCATTGTGCAGTTCATAATGCCATCCGTTGGATCGTCTCAAGATCCGCGCTGACACGAACTTTGAGTCCATCCAACGGCTGGCATCGTGAACCGCATTACGTTAGGGGATCTGAATTGGTGACGTCCGACCGAGGCAGAGCAATCGACCGGGCGAGTAAACTCCGTGGACGATTTTCATAAATAGCGTAAAGTCCGAACTTAACTTCATCAATGATCTTGGGTCAAACATTTCTTTACCAATGGCTTTCTCAAGGGCGCCACTTGAAATCGCGCTCTTTAATTTTTTTTCAATTTTTATTTTTTTTTCAAAAATATCACCATCGTATAGATCTTTTCACGACATTTCCGGAATGTGGTTGTACGTTTCGTGGGGAGCTTCCTATCAAAAGTTATGCATATTTGAAGTTTTCTGTTCAATTATAAACTTTTTATTATATATTTTCGATATAAATTTTTGCATGGCACGTTTATTTTGATAAAGGATTTATTAAGTATATAAATCAAAATTTTGATATAATTTAATATGTTTTTAGGGTTAAGCTCATAGAAACTTACATTACATTAAATTTAAATTTCAAATATGTACAACTTTTGATAGGAAGCTCCCCACGAAACGTACAACCACATTCCCAAAAGATCGTAAAAAGATCTATACAACAGTGATATTTTTGAAAAAAATTAAAATTGAAAAAAAATTAAAGGACGCAAGTTCAAGTTGCGCCCTTCAATAATTTCACTTTTCGGACAATCGCGGGCAGAAAAAATACAGTTTAAAGGGCGCGACTTCAAGTGGCGCCCTTGTGAAGGTCATTGATAAAGATATGTTTGGTCCAAGGCCATTAATAAAGTTAAGTTTGAGCCTTCAGCCATTTACGAAAATCGTCCAACTCCCGTCTCATCTCTTCGCACGCGAACAGGACAATCCCTCCCCGCACGCGGTCTTCACTAAATGCCAACACCAAGCGCCGATTCAGCATTTCAGCAACTGTCAGTCAGAGAAAGAAAGTAACCAACGAACAGACAATTACTGTAACACCGGGGGTACGTAGCGCCGTAGAGATTTCATATCCTCTGTAGCGCTGCATTGTGTAGCGCAGTACGCGAAACCTTTAGATCGTCTCGAGATCTGCGCTGGCCCGAATCGCGATACGATCTAACGGTTCGCATGCTGCGCTGCACAATGCAGCGCTACAGAGTATGAGCGCTTCTTCGGAGAGCGGAGGGGATAAAGAGGGGGCTAGGGTTAGAGTGGCGGGCGCGGTGCAGTTGGCTGCCTCCCTTGCGAGCCTCCCTTTCTTCGTTTCTCTCTTTTACCCTATTCAAAAAAAAAAACCAAAAAAATCTGAAAAATCCCCAAAACCAAAAATTCAATTCCACTATCTATCGATCGATCTATCGATTCCACCACTCCAGTATCAATCTTGCTAGGGATTTATCAATTATTCGTTCATTGATTGTTGTTATCGATTAAGAAAAAATAACCTAAAAAAAAAGGAAGAAATTTGAAGTTTTTGGAGGTTCGGAAGCGATGGCGCAGGTGCAGGTGGTGCCGAACGGCGGAGCGGCGGCGGTGGGGCCGGCGAACGGAGTTGCGGGCGGTGCGGCGGGTGCGGGCGCTCCGCCGCCTCCTCAGGCGGCGGCGGCGGGCGGACAGTTCGCGGCGACCTCGCTGTATGTGGGAGATCTGGACCCCACTGTCATGGACTCGCAGCTGTACGATCTGTTCAGCCAGGTGGGGCCCGTGGTGTCAGTTAGGGTTTGCCGTGACGTCAGCACCCGGCGCTCCCTCGGCTACGCCTATGTTAACTACAGCAGCCCCGTTGATGGTATCCATCCCTAATATTATGCCATTTGTACTGATTTAGTAGCTTTATAGATGTAGATTATAATCTGTTATATGCCCCAAATTTAGAGTATTTATGAGTAATTTCATCATATCTTGCTTATGTGAATGTAACAACACTGCTGTTAATTGCAGCGTCGAGAGCTATGGAGATGCTCAACTTCACGCTGGTTAACAACAAGCCCATCCGTGTCATGTACTCTAACCGCGACCCCAGCATGCGCAAGAGCGGCACTGCTAACATTTTTATTAAGGTTTATTAACTCTCTCACTCAGCTTCTTTCACACTGCTTTTCCTTCAGTGGAATAGAATTTGGGGAATATAGAAGATGACTTTGTTGGGAAGCAAAATGAAAGTGAGGGGTGTTTTAAAGGTTCGCAAGGGCTACAGTTCTGTGAGGAATGTTACAACTCATTTTAGTACTGGGAGAATATCTATTGTTGTTACCTTGGAGATTTGTCTAGGATTGTCAGATGATTTTGTTGGGATGTGAAGCGATGGATGGTTGGTTCACCTTTTGTTTTCTCATATATTCTCACCAAGAGAGAGTATCAAGGGTTTACAAGGGGCAACATTCACAAATATGATTAGGATCTCCTGAAGTCATTGAACATGTCTGGTTATATTATATTCAAAGACGTGTATAATTTTTATCTGAAGTCCGATGCATCTTATTTTGCCACTATGAAATCCTTGAATGCTACATAAACAAGACAAATTATATATGAGATGCTATTATCCTGTAATTGTTTTTGTAATTCTTAAATATTAAAATATAACTGACCCATATTTGTTTCTTTTCAGAATCTTGACAAGACTATTGACAACAAGGCCTTGCATGACACGTTCTCTGTTTTTGGCAACATTCTGTCATGCAAGGTGGCAACTGACCCATCAGGTCAATCCAAGGGTTATGGCTTCGTCCAGTATGACAATGAGGAGTCTGCCCAGACTGCCATTAACAAGCTCAATGGCATGCTGATCAATGACAAGCCTGTCTTTGTGGGGCCATTTGTACGCAAGCAGGACCGTGATAATTCGTCCATGCAAACCAAGTTCAACAATGTCTTTGTGAAGAACCTTGCTGATACGACAACCAAGGAGGACCTGCTTGAAACTTTTGGCCAGTATGGGACCATCACCAGTGCTGTGGTGATGACTGATGAGGAAGGAAAGAGCCGATGCTTTGGGTTTGTTAACTTCGAGAACTCTGAGGATGCTGCCAAGGCTGTGGATGCTCTCAATGGGAAGAAGTTTGGGGATAAAGAGTGGTTTGTGGGCAAGGCACAGAAGAAAACTGAAAGGGAGATGGAGCTCAAGGAGAGATTTGAGCAGACTGTCAAGGAGACAGTTGATAAGAACCAGGGATTGAATCTCTACCTGAAGAATCTTGATGATTCCGTAACCGATGAGAAACTCAGGGAGCTATTTTCTGAATATGGTACCATCACCTCTTGCAAGGTATGTGTATTGCATATAATGCAGCAGCTCTGGCTATATGCCATGTTGTATTGAGTCATTGCAGGTGTTCTGGTTATTGTATGTAAATGATTTTTTGCTTGAGAAACTTGGTAGAGCCCATGGTTTTACCGTTTGTTAATATATATACAGACTGCTTATTCACAGGATGAGACTTGTGGCCTTGTGGGCTATTGTATAAGTGAATGAGATGCATATGCCTCTCATTAAGGACGTATTAACATGTGTAGTTGGAATTCCTTTTTGTTAGGCATTTTCATGTATGGTTTTTGCACTGTTAGTGGTGAATGAAGCAGTAATATGCTCTGCGTATTGTTGGTGTACTTTATGAGTGATGCTATCTTTCAAGTTTTTCATTGCTTTTTATTTGATTTCAGGTGATGAGGGATCAGAATGGAATTAGCAAGGGATCTGGATTTGTTGCCTTTTCCACTGCTGAAGAAGCCTCCAAAGCGGTAAAGTTTGTCCTCATTTGACTTTTTTTTTCCTGAATTTTCCACCATTATCGAACTTGTTAGTATGCTGAAAAATACAACTAAACATGTGATTTGGTTGCTGAAATTGATTGAGATTCTGATATTTGGTTTATGCAGCTTAATGAAATGAATGGGAAATTAATTTCTGGGAAGCCACTCTATGTTGCTGTTGCACAACGTAAGGAAGAGAGGAGGGCTCGCCTGCAGGTTCTCTCTCTCTCCCTCTCTCATATGTGTCCACATGCCCACACACACATTTTTAAACAGTAGTTTTACATGTTAATTTTGCTATTCTTTTGAACATACTTAAGTTCTGTAAGGTACTAGGTTCATCAGGGGTCTTTGAAAGTAATAGCATTTTCTTTTTCTGGTTGAATGTCTTTAGTAAACTTTTCTGCTGAAGCAATTTCCAAGCATGTAGAAACCAAAACTAGTTCTGATAATGTAGGGTCTGGTCCAGGCAGTGATAGATGAAGGGGCATCATGTCTTTCTCCAAATTAATGAATCTTGTCCTTGTCCCTTTTTGATAATTACATCTACACTTTCATATTTGTAAGGCTATATTGTGATCTACATTGTGTGAATGCAGAAATATTTAACTGAATGTTTAAAATGTTTAATTTTATCAGCAACAATTTTCACAAATGAGGCCATCAATGGGCCCTGCATTGGCTCCACGTGTCCCGATGTATCCTCCTGGGGCCCCTCTGGGACAGCAGCTCTTTTATGGCCAGCCGCCGCCTCTCATGCCACCTCAGGTGATTTATTTATATTGTGTCTGCAAATATCATTTACCTTCACCTCTGATGAATGGAAATGGTTTGTCCTAGATAATAATATTACTTGGGCCTTTTGGCAATATTTTCTTATCCTTTTGCTTATAGGCCTCTTTTACAAAATTATCTGACAATCCTTTTGTTGTAATAGCCTGGATTCGGATTCCAGCAGCAGATGGTACCTGGGATGAGGCCGGCTGTGGGGCCAATGCCCAACTTTGTAGTACCAATGGTGCAGCAAGGACAGCAAGCACCTCGTCCTGGTGGCGGACGTCGTGGCCCTGGTGCTGGTGGGCCCGTTCAGCAGCCACAGCAAAATATGCCTCTTGTTCGCCAACAGGTATTCCATAGATAACTTCCTCTGTGCTTATTTGTTGGTTTTATTATTGCAGTGAACATGATAAGGTGTCCAGATCTTTTTCTTTCTTTTCTTGTTTTTTTCCTCCACAAGGTCTTGGTAACAAGGTCTAAGATTTGAGTATAAATATTGAATTCTCTTAAAAAGCACTGCATAGTGCATACTATTGTCAGTAACTATGAAGACCGTAAATCAATACATGCATCAAATGGAATATTATGTGGTAATGTATGATTTGATCATTTGCTATCTGGTGTTATATGTATTTTTAATAATTTCGATTCCATTTGGGTTTACAGATGTTCCCTAGAGGCCGCATGTACCGCTATCCACCAGGTCGCAACATGGGACCTGAGGGTCCAATGCCCGGTGTTGCTGGAGCTATGATACCTCCCTATGAGATGGGGGCCCCACCCATGCGTGAGATGCCTGGGATGATGCAACCCATCCCCATTGGTGCCCTTGCCACTGCTTTAGCCAATGCCAATCCTGAGCAACAGAGGACGGTATGATCAATCTAATTCAAAAAAATATTTATATATCTAAGCAGTATTGTGAAGCTTGAACTTCAGTTAATGTGTTTTTGTGTGATAATTTAGAACCTGTGACCCTGAACACATAAAAGTTCATGTGTAGTTCTGTAAATGACAGTGCACATGTATAGTTTAGGAGAGATGTTTTTTTTATGCTATGCAAATAAAATTCTAATAGATTTTTTTGTAGTTTAATTGGCTTCATCTGTTTTTTCCGGATCATAAGAAAGCAGTTTGGGATACCTCTTATTTACCTTTTCTTTCTTTTTAATATTGGAACTTTGATGTATAGATGCTTGGGGAGAGCCTGTACCCATTGGTGGAGCAGCTGGAGCATGACCATGCAGCAAAGGTGACAGGGATGTTGCTGGAGATGGACCAGACAGAGGTTCTCCACCTGCTGGAGTCCCCCGATGCGCTCAAGTCCAAGGTTGCTGAGGCCATGGAGGTGCTCCGCAGTGTTGCCTCCCAGCAACAGCAAGGCTCCAACGCCCCTGCTGCCGCGGAGCAGCTCGCAGGCTTGTCTCTTGAGTGATCCACACTGCCACCGCCTTGTACTGCCATTGCCGGCAGTTAGTCTTTTGTTGTTTGGATTCTGGGTATGAGAGAGACGAACAGATTATGGTTTGTTTAGTATGTTTTGCTATCTATGTCGTGCTTGTGTGTTTCGATGTTATTGTCCTGACTCGAATGTGTTACGGTTGTTTGCTTGCTACTTGAATCTCTGTTGCTTAAATCCTATGTAGTGTCTGTTTTGTTTGTGTTCTTTCTTCTGCTTTCATTATAGCTGCCCGGAATCTCTGTGCTGCGGTTTCAAAGAGAATGAAAAAAATGTTGACGCCTACTGCTCAATCACATTAACTGCATTTAGGGCTGTCAATGCAATGAAATTTTGTGTTATTTCGTTTCGTCCAAACGAAATGATTTGCGGTTTTGTTAAACGAAATGAAATGAAAAACAAAATAAAATATTTCATTTCGTTTTCTATTTTCATATAATATCACTATAAAACGATTATTTTCGTTATTCTTTTGCGTTTTGTTTTAAACGAAATGATTTATGGTTTTGTTAAATGAAACCTTCTATTTTCATGATTGTTTTGTTGCGTTGACACTCTAAACTGCATGGGTCAAAATGGGTATAAGGTTAAAAATTATTAAGAGAGGTGACAACTATGACTAAGGTGGGCTTTTATCTGGGAATTCTCAGAATAACTATCTATCAATGCCACTACTTGGGCTCCAATTCCGTCTAAAAAATCATAGTGGGCCTTTGGTGTTTATGGTTTTGCCTGGAAACTATTAATTCTGCTCACTTTTTAATTGTCTGTTTATTTACACAATTAACTGAAGTAACAGATTTTATAACTCATACTGTAATAATGTGGACTGATGGACTGATGGATGGATGTATTTTTTGAAGACACTAGATGTTTAGATGGATGTATTTTTTAACTCATACTGTAATAATGTGGAGTTGTGGACTGATGGACTGATGGATGGATGTATTTTTTGAAGACACTAGATGTCTTCTTCTAACATTGCCCAGTGAGTGTTGTGATGGGGTCGTAGTGGACACCATCTAATCCAGCCAGCTCTTCATTATTAACTGGCACTTGTCACAGCAATTAATGATTTCACCAGGACTGATCATAAACCAAGTGTTCCTTGCCAAATCGTTCCCACCCTTTGGATGGAAAACGTTGGTACCTGCTACTAACTTTTCGAAAAAAAAAAAAAAAAAAACTCTTTGGATGGAAAAGCTATCAAAATGATACTTGTTTGTAGAAAACAAATGAAGAGCCCACACCTTGCTTTGTGCTGAAATTGTTATTTTTTATAATAAATTTTTAAGATATTATGTAATGGACCTTAAATTAAGAAAATTGATATGTGCTTTAAGTTTTAATGGGTTGAGACATTAAAGTACATCAATGGTGGTGATCAATTTAAGTAAACAATCAACAACTGAGATTTATTCTTGAGGAAGATAGAATTTTCATGTCAAAAAATTCAATCTCCATTTATTAGGAGCAAGGATAAAATAGACAAAAACTAAAAAAAAATAAGTGAGTACTTTTTTTTTTTGAGTTAATAAGTGAAGTACTATTTTACCTTTCCATGTTTGTAAAAACTAAAAAGCAAATATTGACAATCATTTTACATTAGTGTATATCTTCTGGAATGGTCAGTTACTCTAAACTGTAGAGTGGTCAGATATTACACCTAAAAAAAAAACACGTACAGCCTCAATTTCCGTGCCGATTAGATTTATAGGGGGGATTTTGTCTCGGGTAGTACTTCAATTGGTGAAGTATTCCAGGCGATGTGAATTCATTTTACATTGGATCCAAACTAAAAAGCAAATATTGACGGTCATTTTACATTGGATCATTGGATGCTTTCCTGATGTCAATTGTCAAGGAGGCAAGCCAAAGATGAAAGAACAGTTCCCTCACGAGTGTGAAACTATCCCTGTTTACTCTTATGGACCAGTTATGGTGCCACAGTGCCACTCAAAAGGTTTTTTTTTTTTTTACTTTTTTAAGCCTTTTATTTACACTTATCCACCTTTTTATTGTTAAATAACACTCGTAATCTATATAATGAAAGTACATAATTGCTAACACAAAAGAATTGTCTATTCTAATATAGATAATATATATAATGAGCCCAATTTAATTCCTGAAGAACTATCATTTATTGTCGAGACTTGAAGCTCTGTCGGCACGGAACGGCATGATTAATAATGAGCGTAATCTAATAACACTCATATTTGTTTAACCGTTTTTTCGTGTCCTTCTGTGTTGTTTCTAGAACACTAGCATGTCGTTCCGTGCCGTTCTAAAATTGTCAAAACTCAGACACGGCATGGTTATCTGTTCCCGTGCCTTACCAGTGTTGTTTCCATCTATACTACTCGTACTGTGTCGTGCCAGAATTGGCCACGCTGTGTCTATTTTTAGAACTCTACCTCTCTCTCTATGAGCAGCTAAATATTATATCCAACGTTTCTTAGACATGGTAAGTTAATCAAATTTTTTTATAAATCGAAATTGAAAAGGTTTTTTCGTGGAAACTAGTAAGATGACAGTCAATTTTATGTGGACTTCCCGAAAAATTAATTCAGGTGCTTTGTAAGAACCCGATTTAATAAACCGGGTAGGACTTTTGGGCTTACTGCACGTTACAGGTGCGAAAGATGTCACAGAAAATTCCACCCGAATTATTAAATCGGGTGCTTCCAAAGCACTCAAATCAATTTTTTGGGTAGGGAGGAATCGGGTCCCACAAAAAGATTCACCCGAAAAATTAATCTCGGGTGGAATCTTTTTGTGGCCGATTCCAATTTCGGGTGGGAAAAAAAAAACTACCCGAAAAAATAAATCGGGTGCTTTGGAAGCATCTGATTTATTTTTTCGGGTCTATCTAGTCCACCGAAAAAGTTCTGTTATCTTACTGGTTTCCGTAAAAAATCTTTTTCAATTTCATTTTTTAAAAAAATTTGGTAAGTTAGTAGTAACTATATTATTTCCTTAACTATTTTTTTCCATGACAGAGAGAAGTGAAAAGACATGGAAGGACATTGATTTACTGCAAGTAGCAAAACGAGGAGGACCCGGAAGACCTGGCGCTGGACTCTGGAGGCATTCATTATTTGAGCTGGTTGTTTGTGTCTCTTTCACTAGCTATTGTCTCCTCTACCTATTATTATATGCTTCTCACAAGTGACAAGTCACAACTTCGTTTTATCAAGTAATAAATTTGGGTACTCTAATTTTTCTATTGGTAAAGTAAACTAGCCAAGTGAAAAAAAAACTGAAATAAGAATTGGTAGGACAAAGAATCAGCCTGGTCTAGTGGTTAATGATAACGCTCTTTATGTGGGATATCGCGTGTTCAAAATCTAGATGAAAAGTCTTTTATAGACATATAATTATTTAAATTTGAGTGACTTAATCTTCATCTCTATCTAAGAGGAGAAAAAAAAAAGAATTGATTGGACTAATGTATGCAGCATTTTTAATTTGGTTGGCCAGGAATAATATATTATTAAACACAATTGCAGCCAGAAAAATAAAACATTACCTAGAGCATACCTACCCTTGAGTCCATGATTTTGACCAACAGTTTTTATATTATTCATGGTGAAGTGGGAGAGAGAAAGAAGAGATTAGCCTAATCTCTTTATATAAGCTCCTATACACACATATAAATATAAACTTATTCTTTAGTTGTAATCATATCAGCATGCAATTGCAATTGTGACACATCTACTCTACTGATGGACCACTAGTCCACTACAATCCTGTCTGGCTGGTATATAAGAAAAGAGGAGGCTAGGAGGGATCCATTGACAATAGATATATTGATAATTTTAACAATGAGGTTTTTCCAAAAATTATAAAAATTTATGAAAAATCTTACAAATGAAAAAAGTTTTATGGATGCATTAGATTGATGATGTTTCAAGTTTCAATCAATCTGAATATCGTTTGATGCTTTATTAAAATTTTATACACTTTTTAACGGTTGTAATTTAACGGGTTTTTAAAGAGCTATCAAATGTCGCTTAAATTGAATATAATCGGAAGCATAATCAATATATAAGTTAAATAATACTTCCGTAAACTTTTTTCTATTTCTAAGATTTTTTGTAATTTTTTATAAATTCCTGAAAAATACCATTGTTAAAATTGTCAAAATAACTATTGTCAATGAATCCCTCATAAGAAAAATAGAAATAAATCTGCATTTGTAATTGTTGGTGATAATTATATTTATTTATATATACTCGAAAATAAAATAAAATGAATTAGAATGACAAATTAATTAAAGGACCGTTATCTTTTGTCAGTCACATATTGACAAATCTATACATGTATCCAACTTTTCAACTAGATCTGGTCGGATCCACATCCGGCTCTGGTACTAAAAACCTCTGTACTCGTACCATATCTAGCCTGTTTTCTTCTTCCTTCTTCCTTCTTCTCTCTGTTTTTTCTGTTTTGGTGAATTTTTTTATAGACTGAAGAGATATAGACCGTTCATTTATCTGAATCAGGTGGTTCTGATATATTATTGGAGTACAGGTAATTAAAGAGGAGATTCTTGATCTGTAAAATCTGAATCGCTTGATAAGAAATGAACGGTTGTCCATAGAAAAACAACTCTTTTTTATTTATCTCATATTATCTTGGTATGTTACTATGTTATGATCTATCAAACATATGAGCAGTCAAAAGAGGGTTGAAATTAGTTTTTTTTTTATGGAAATTATGGAGAGGTGACAATGTGACATGCAAGCTTAGGAAATACTGTAATATATTAAGCCAATGAAATGTCAATTTTCGGTGGGTTTATTACTTTATTCTACTAAATTAATTAGGAAAAGTTACAATATTAGGGTAATATTATATTATATTATATTATATTATATCCCCTAATCTTCTTATGTTTCATATTTACTCACATCAACTTCTCATTGCGAAACGTTTTTACTAGTCGTCAATATAAGTTTTTTTTTTTTTCAATTTTAATTATTTAATTAAGATTTTTTAATTTTTTAATTTTTAAAAAAGGCCCATTCTTTTTGGTGGCCATGACGAGTGAGACCCATAAGAAAAGAAGCCCCCCCTATCTCAATCTCAGCCGTCAAAATTAGAATCAACTGTCCAAAAGCTATGACAGCAAAGTGTCATAGATTTCTACGGCAACAACTTGAGACCCGGTACGTAAATATGAAAAAATTTAAGAAGACTTAAGAGGAATCCACTCATACATGCACAAATTAGGCAATAAAATGTTTATTTTATAATAATATAAAGAGAAACATCTTGCATCCATTGAAAAACTATTTATACATCCATAGATATGTACTGAATATAACAGGTACATCCCGAAATGTAACAGACACATCCCAAAATGTAACAGATACATCCTAAATATAACAGACACATCCCAATATAACAAATATACCTCGAAACATAATCTATAGACACTATGGACAATTTTTCTGTGGACGCCAGGTATTACTCTAATATAAACACCTAGCTAGCAAGTATCCATAATGTTAAATGTGAATTAATATTGGATTGATACATAGAATGTTATTTGAGTGATGTTTACGCTATGTGACATTCATTAGGGCACCACTAAAAATTGTGCACAGTACTCAAGTGCCTATGTTGCTAAACGACATGTCAATTTATGATACATCAAGGATTTTATCATATTATTATAGAGGGAAGTAATAAGTAATAACTAATAAAGCAAGCACATTCAACTTTTTGAGTGTCAATTAATTAGGCATATTATCCACAATCCCTATTAGGCCCCACCAAGTTTGGTTAGGGGTGCATCATTGGTCGTTTATATTATTCTAAACTTTACTATAAAAAAAGTTGATTAATATATCTTAAAGCACTTTGTTCTGTTAATCATGTGGATTCTCTAATTAAATATATATAACTCTGTTCTATTCATACCCATTTTCAGTTAACATTTTATGTATGGCATGGATGCATCATGCACTGTCCAATTTCCAAATCAAGCAAGCTTATATATTAATGTATTGTACCATACTTACTCCCTTAGATCAAACTGGCATGTGCTCAGTAAATGTAAAATTCAGTAAAAGTTCTGAGAGAAATTAAAAGAAAACGACAGATGAAGTGATGAATCGATGGCACGTAGACAGGGCTTCAATTAATTAGCATATGGTATAGACTTTTTTTTTTTTTTTTTTTTTTTGAAGAAAGTGTAATACTCAACCAGTTTTATTGAAACATTTTATTTTGTACTTATGGAGGATTGAACACATGACCTCGTGAAAGTCATTTTAGTTAGCATATGGTATAGATTCAATATACTAATATAGTACAACAGAGAAAAAAAAAAAAATTCAACACATCACATAACAGGTACAAACAATTTAATTCACTCAAAAAAAAAAAAAGAAGGTACCAAAAAAATTTAGCACTTGTTGCAGACAAAACTAATTAACATTTTATTGCAAATCTGGGAAAAATATAAAGTTTACCAAGAATCTATAAACTAGAAAGAGAGGTAGCTCTCTAAGCATCCCAACTATGTCACATCATCAATATAATTACTAACCATTGATTTTGTTTAAATCTCTTCATCTACTTTGATCCAATGGTTTATATGTATTATCCCTCCCCATTTAATAAGACTAGTATAGTGCCCACGCGTTGCAATGGAACATCAACTCTTGTAAATATACTAACTTATTTAATATGACTTGATAATATTGTTATTATTATTAAATTATATATAACAAAAATTAAAATTTTTCATATATTATAATAAGGCTAATTCTGCTATGGATTAGATGAAATATAGACCGTTCATTTTTCATAATCAGATGGTCATGATATGATTTTTAGATACAATTGAAGAGACATATTTGATGAAAACCATTCGATTCAAAATGAAAAGTTGCTTAGCCGATCCATAGCATAACCACTTATAATAAATTATGTCATATCTTTTATTCATAAAATAATATGTTATAGTGCATTTAAAAAAAATTTATTAGTATATTTTTGCAATTGTTATATAAATATTATTTTAATATGGTCCTAAATGTACGGAACATGATTAAAAATATTATTTAAACTGCACTTGAACAGAAGATCTGACAAGCACAATATTTATAAGAGAACACTCAAATAAAGCATATTGAAATGTAATCCTTGAATTAAAAAAAGTTCCAAACATTTATTAATTAGAGAAATGCAAATTTAATTAAAGCAGTGAATTATTTATATATATCTTCGTATAATTTCTAAAATATTGGTTATTAATAAGATTAGATTCCATATAAGGAAATTAGAAAATAATTATAAATTATTAAATTTTTAACAACATTTTTTTACATATCATTATTTATTATTCAGATAGAAATAAAATGGTATTGCTCGGTTTTGTACAAACAATATGTAAGTTTATGCATACAACTATATTGTCTTGTAAAGTTGTAATTGATTAAAAATATATTATCTCTAATTTACTTTTTTTTTTTATTTAGTGACACTATTGTTTTTGTCTATTTGTGATGTTCCTCATAACTTATATTACTTGCGTATAAAAAGCATTGTCATTTGTTTTATGTGTTAGTTAAGCTAGTATGTAAAGATTCTTTTGTCAATTTCTGAAAGTACGGCCATTTCTACAAATAAATCTGCAGAATCTCTTTGCAAAATATTGGTGTATTTAGTATTATTTGAGTAATATAAATAAAAAAAAAATAAAAAGAAGAAAAAATAGCTAGCAGATGGCAATTATTTTAAGTAACAACAAATTGAAGAAAAAAAATATAATAAATATTTTAAAAAAGAGGAGGGATCTATTGACAATGCTTATTTTGACAATCTTAACAATGGAACATTTCAAAAACTTATAAAAATTCATTAAAAATCTTAAAAATGAAAAAAGATTTATGGATGCGTTACTTACCACGTAGGTTGATATTATTTCAAATTTCGATTAATTTGAATATCGTTTGATGGCTTATCGAAATTTGTTATTTTTTAAGGTTGTAATTTAACGGATCTTTGAAGAGCTATCAAATATAACTTAAATTAAATATAATCGGAGACATAATCAATCTATAAGTCAAGAAATACTTCCGTAAACTTTTTTCTATTTTTTAGAATTTATATGATTTTTTTAAAAAAAATTTAAATATCAAATTGTCAAGATTGTCAATATATGAATTGTCAATAGATCCCTCCTCTTAAAACATAACTTTGAAAAATAAAATAAGATACAGATAATTAAGTGTACATGTGCTTTTATGTCAACAGTTCAACACATATGTTCACTCTTCAAATTATTGTAGAAGGCAAGATTTTATATGTAAAAATAATAAATGTAGTAAATTAATTAAAAACTTGTTGGCTGGTTGCACTGTTTTCCGTGCCAACTCACCCTCTTTTAATCCTTCCTTAATCACTGTTCAACACATATGTGCACTCTCTCCAAATCTTTCGTTCTCTGCCCATAGCCACGCCCAAAGAGAAGGCTAGGAGGGCAACCAATAGCATTAAAAGCAATTAAATAGCACTTACAAAAAGAAGAGGAAGTGCAGAATGAGAGAGAGAGAGAGCGACCAGCTCTGGAGAATGTCAGATAATGGTTCAAATTGAGCAAAATACATTAATCGGAGGGCTCATATTGATTATGGACAAAGACTCCTTTTGGACTTCAAAAAAGTCCTCCTTTTATTATTAGTAGGGATGATATAATATGTTTAAGACAAAATTTAATCTTTAAAGTGGTCTAACATTTATGTGTTATTATTTATAATTATTACATCATCATCATCATTATTATTCACATCAAAAATTTAAAATTATGTTCAATTTTTTTCAAATAAATATTTTTATTTATAATTTTTATTATTTATTTGTTATCATATTTTGGGGCGAACCCCGACTTACAGGTCTAGTTTGCTTATAATAAATGAGCACAGGAACAATAAATCAGGAGCACAGGAACAACTTAGACCTTTTACTGTCTGAGAAGTAAATACATATATTACCATATATTTAAAAAATAATATGTGATTTTGAATGTATGTTGATGTGTTGCTAGAGATATTTTACCGGATTGGGAGAGATTAGTTAGCGTTTTGTGAAGTTCTGATCGATCTTGTAACACCAGGACAGTCAATTGTTTTGTGTAAGTTAATTGCATTTCATGAATATCCGATTTGGTTTTCTTCAATATCTTAACTGAACTTAGAGCTGCAATCTCTTCCATATGCATGTTAGTTAACTAAAAAAATATATAATTGTTCTAGAGACATAGAAGACAGACAATTTATTTATGTATATGAAGTTGTGCATGCTCACAGTAAAAATGCTCTAGACAACACACAATTTGAAGTTTCAACTACTATTTTACCAGACTAATACTGTGGTAAATTAAGTGGTCCCATTTCATGTTTTTGTATGACAATTACAAACTTACAATCATGACATTTTCCTTTTTGCAATTCATGCAAAACTGCTTTTACATATTTTTTTATACAAAACCAAGAAAATATAGGTAAAGCAAATAACTTACACATGTCATTATTGTTTGCATATCCTTACTCCTAATAAAGGGATATTAGATTTTTTGACATGAAAATTCTATTTTCCCAAGTAATAAATCTCAGTCGTTGATTGTTTACTTAGATTGATCACTACCATTGACGTACTTTAATGTCTCAACCTATTAAAACTTAAAGCCCATATCAATTTTCTCAATTTAAGGTCCATTACATATTATCTTAAAAATTTATTATAAGAAATAACAATTTCAGTCCAAAGCAATGCGCGAGCTTTTTACTGGTTAATTAAAAAAGAGGAGATGGAGTTTATGGGTTTCTTCTTCTTCTTCTTGTTTATTTTTTATTTTTTTTATTTTTTTAATTTGGCATAATTAATGAATCTCATACCAGTACCAACTTACCAAAATTACCGTGTTTATTATTATAATATTCCAACGAAACCGAGTTTTTGGATGAGAAAACGGTTGTTGATGTGGGTTTTGAGATCTAAAATTCTCAACTTAGCTAATTAATTAATCAACGTAGTTTGATCAAAATTAGGTGAATCCATTATATATATGCAGTCAGTGCAAACGTACAGTCAACAGTTGTAAGCTGAGAAGAGCCGGATGGAGAGGTGGTCACTGTGTTCATGGATTGAGGCAAAAATTAGGCAATGAGGCAGGCTTTTTGGCTTGAGTTGTCGCCGGTTTCATGGATGCATGCCAGCATATATCAGCATCGATTCAGCAATTTCAAGTGCCTTTGCAGAGATCGCAATTGCAAGTGTTCACTGCATTTGCAGCCACAACATACACCAAGTTTCTAAAAAAAAAAAAAAAGAAAAAGGAAAATGCACCAAAAAAAAAGGAACAATTGAATTTTAACTACTAAATAAAATAGGGATCTGACCCTACTTTTCTTGATCCGACGGTTGAAAAACACCGAAGTACTTCGAGATCAATGTGGCAAACACCGAAGTACTTTGAAATCGGTGCAAGTACCGATCCCGACAATCTGATAAAAAAAATAGACCTTGCTTTTTTTTTTTTAGAAAAGCAGCAGATTCGGATCCAGAAAATAGTATGATATATGCAAATGCAATTCCACCAATGCTGCATCATGCATGCAGATTCATGAGCCATTGGATCGTCTCGAGATTCATGCCATCTTGAATCTCGAGATGATTCGATGGCTCACGTGGTGTACTACAAGAACGAATTGAAAACATTTCTACAGTAGCTCTACTCAGTATCATTTTGCAATGGACAAAATTGTGGTGCACTTGGCACTCACAGGCATCAGCATGCATATTTGGTTCTCAAATACAAACAGTTTTAAACTAAAACCTTGCTCTCGTTGTTGTATACCTTAAACTTATTTGATATGTCAAATTAGGGTTATATTCAGTGTCCTTAATATTTGTGTTCACATGTCTATATGGTTATAAAATTTGAGGTAAAAATTACAAAATTTGAAGTAAGAGTTATAAAATTTAGAATAACACCTAACGTCCATTGAAAAACCGTCTATAGCGTTCATATGTTACATTTCGGAGTGTATTTGTTACATTTCGGGATGTATTTGTTACATTCTGTACACGTTTATGGATGTATGGATGGTTTTTAAATGAATGTAAGATGTTTCTTTGAAATTTATATATTTATATACGTGTAGACATGTAGATAGTTAAATTGGTGACACTTAAAAATTTCCGGCAAATTACTTGCTGAAATTCTTTTTTTTTTTTTTTGGGGCTTACCCAAAATTGTTTTGTCCTTGTACAAAGAAAAGAAGTCACGCACCACAGAGAATCAATAGATCCGTTTCCGAGATATCGCCGACAGTTTGGGGCTCTTTAACTGAGCCTCGTTTTCAGTTCATCTATTACTCATTGTATTTGAGTATTCTATGCTAGTAATCTCTCTTTTACTTTATAATTTTTGGAACAATATTCCAGGAAAAAGATCAAACTTTTCTTTTCTGCTGCTTCAAAGTTATTCTTCTCGACTTCTTTTGTTTCTTTTTCTTTTTAGGTTCAGTTGTTTTATACTTGCTCTGTCCACAAAAGAATGAATTTGTAGCAAAAGTCAAAGAAAATAGTGGAAGAGTAAAATTACTTTTGTGCCCTCAATTAGTAGAAAAGTGAACATTCTTGGTAGGAGACGAGGGGTCTTTGAGAATTTCGTAATATATATATATTTTTTTAGGAAGAAAGTGGATTCAAACAAAGGGTATAAATTTATTTATTAAGGGACAAAGTTTAAGGGGTATAAATCTATTTATTAAGGGACGGAGGAAGTTATTTTTTTCACCAGCCGAATCAGTGCCAAATTCCTCATGTTTTCCATATTTTCTCCTTTAGTTCATCTCCTCTCCATTTCAGTGCCAAAGTTTAAGACTTTTTTTTTTGCAATAAGCAGGAAATGCTGATCGCTGACAAATTACACAGTTTCATGTTTTCAATTACACATTAAAAAAATGGGTTGTAATTATCAGTCCAACAAATATTGCACATTATATAATGCTATATACATAATGATACCATATCATTTTGAAAAAGATATACAAATCAGCAAAATAACAAATTAAAAAGGGACAGCACATTAAAATGCCACAGCTATAGAGTTCTAAAATCGTGCCGTTCCGTGCCGTACCGTGTCCAGACACGCCGTGCTTTCGTGCCGTGTCGTGCCGTGCCTTTTTTTATTAATATTTTTTCCGTGCCGTGCCGTGCCGTGCCAAAAATTACAAGGAGGAGGCACGGCACGGATAAGATACACCGTGTCTATCGTGCCGTGACTTATTCGTGCCGTGCTCTATTCGTGCCGTGTCCAATCGGATACGTGACCTACCGTGTCGTATCCACGTGTTTTAACCGTGCTAAACGTGTCCACTCGTTCTTAACATAAAAAATTGAAAAAAAAATCCAAAAAAATAAAAAGTTTTAATAAATTAAAATTTAACCAAAAAAATTATTAAATTATTATTTTGTCCGAATTCATAATAAAAAATTTAGAAAACATATAAAAGTATTAAAAAGTACTATAGTAAATGAATATTGTCTTAATTAATAATTACATAATGTTTTATAAATTATCTCTCCTCCTTTTTTTGAGCTTTGGGACCTGCTATGTTTGAAACATAGACGTAGTTATACATGTTTTTTACCCGCAACCTATCCGTGCCTACCCGTGTCCTATCCGTGCCACCTATATTATTTTTGCCGTATCTATCGTTTTCCGTGCCGTTACCGTGTCGTGTCTGACAACCGTTCCGTGCCGTGCCGTTTTTTCGTGCCGTTCCGTGCCGTTCCAAAATTGTCAAAACTCAGACACGGCACGGTTAAGACACGGCACGGTTAATGACCCGTGCCGTATCCGTTCCCGTGCCTTACCCGTGCCGTTTCCATCCGTACCCGTGTCGTGCCGTGCCGGAATTGGCCACGCCGTGCCTATTTTTAGAACTCTACACAGCTATACTGGTACTACTGGAGAGTACCAGTACATTCTGAACCGGATATATTCTGTCAAAAAGACAATATACCCCACAAAAAAAGCAGAAAAAAAGGCCCAAAAAAAAAAAAGAAAGGAGAAGAGAGGAGGAAAAACAAAAAGACACCACCCCTTTACTTTTTTCTCTGTTGTGATTAAACCCACAATACCCATTACTCTCACTCTCACTCTCTCTCTTTCTGTCTCTCCTTTCAGAAAAAATATGCCTCTCCTCCTGCCATCTTTCTGCTCATGAGCTTCTTCTTCTTGGCTTCCTTTCCATGCTCTAAAATCCTCTTTGTTGCAGAGTCAGAGAGGAAGAAAGAAGGAAGGAGAGAAAGAGAGCTGGTCAGCTGAAAGCCTGAAACAGAGCCAGAGATACAAATGCAAGTGTCTTGTTGTTTAACTTCCTTTTGTCATTTTCTTTTCTTCTTTTCTCGTGATATATATAGACATGGGTATTAATCAGCTCTTTCGTCAGTAACCAAATGTTCCTCCAACAACAACACTGTTTTTATGCATTTAGTTTGTAAGTTCTTAACACACTCCTCTTGGTTTGATTGTGTGTGAGACAGAGAGATGAAGAGAGGCCTTTAGAAACCACCACAGCTGTGATATCATTAGGAACAAAAAAAAAAAAAAAACCAATAGAGCTGATGCAAAACAAAGTCAGGTGGATGCATTAAAATCTCTTGATTGTTATTTGGTGGGTATTTTTTGATTGAATGTTGGAAAATAAATGTAGCTTCTTTTAGGTAGAATAGAGAATTAGAGATGTATATTGTGGTTCTTGGTTTTGGTAGAAATCACATTAATTCCCTCTATTCTGTTATCTTTACTGCTTTGCTGTCTGCTTTAGTTACTTTTAACCTTTAACCTTTAACAATCCTTTATTTCACTTTCTTTGCTTTTTTTTGCATGCTTGGACTCACACACACGCACACAATCACACTTATTATTTTGTTTTAAAATAAATAGATATTCTTACTAAAATTTAGTCATTTCTGAGTCAGATTTGAACTTTGTTCATGTACTTTAAAAAGTAGTTGACTAAGTACTTTGAATAGTGTAGTTAACAGTAGTATATGATTCCAATAATAGAGAGATTTATTAATTGCATTAAATTGATTTATATCACCATGCTATTAATTTATTGCACCTACTTTTGCTAGATCAGAAGTCTTCTTCCCTTCCCCTTGATTTCTTTTCTTTTATCTTGTCTGAGGTTCTATGTTGGTTCCTGAGTACAATGCCATTTCTTTTAAAATTTACCATGGTAAAATTTTGGGACTATTATTTACTGCATGATTGCTCTGGTGAATCAATGGCATAGGATTCTTTTTCTAGTAACATATGTCTTCAATTGCATGCAAGTAGGACTGCATGTAATTATACATGAAAATATGAAATTAATTCATGTTGCATGGATTTGAACTTCAATGCAAGTAACATAAATGTATTGCTTGCATGAGTGATGAGTCCAGTAATTTAAAGTAATTAAATTTGCATTTCCATGAGAAATTGAGAATCTTTCAGCCACATATGGGCCTACATGCTTTAAAAAATGTTATGCTACCTGGGTACCACAAATTTTTTTTTTTTTTTTTTTTTTTGTCAATTTAAGGTACATTTTCTCTGAATGATAATATGCAGCTTGGGTAAAACTGGTACCTGGCTGGTATGGCCAGTTATTGCTTCTCAGACCTGTCAATCTATGCTAGTCAATTTTGTTCCTAAAAGAGTGATAGAGATATAAAAATCAAACATATATTGTTTTAATTTTAAAGATAACCTTTTCTAGTATAGACATGCACTAAGTTTTTCTTTCATGATGCAATGGACAGAGACTACTGACCAACTTATTTAGTGCAGTTTGGTTTTAATTTTATATATGTTCTTCTTATTTTGTTAACTGTTTCTTGAGCAATTGTTAACTAAACATTAGATAAAGTATGGTTCTTTATTAGAAGTGCTTCGAATAATTGGTGCTGAATGATTAGTCTTCATTAGGCAATTTGGCTTACTTGTTAGCAGCTAGTACAGCTTTGCAACGTACCTGCTGATGTTTCTGTTATTTCGTTCTTTCTTGTTCAGCATCTTGTAGTTGAAAGAGAAAGATGGATCAGAAGACATGGGTTTGGAAGCGAAAACCTTCAGAAAAACTTCTTCTTGTAAGTCCATTTCAAATTGGAACAAAAAGAATAATTGCAAAGGAAGATATTATCGGCTCGCAATTGTTATCTGCCGTCAGCCTCTCTTATCTGACGGAAACTCAAAGTAGCGATATTACATTTAATAAGTTTTATCATAAATATTCCAAGAGTAATAAATTTGCCCAACGACAGTGGCCATTTTGTAACTTTATTAAAACACAGGATACCTTTTTTTTTTTTTTCCCTTTTTTTTCCTTTTTTTTTTATAAACAAAACGGTGGTCTGGTGTACAATTTGGCCGCATGTCATGCTCTCCCTGATGTCTCTAAAAATGAGGGTAAACTGGTAAAGGTTAGAAAGAGACATTTAGGAACCAATTTGCATTTTGATTAAAATTAATTGATCAAACTGTTAATTTTTGTTGTAAATGATTTGGTCATCAAATTTGCAGCGACAAAGGGCAGAAGAGCTGGAGAAGTCGGTGCAAGACTTGAACGAACAGTTATCAGCCTGTCATGCTGAGTTAAAAGCAAAGGATCTTCGGATCGCAAAACAAGTCAAGGTTGCAGAAGATGCCATTTCAGGTATGCTGATAGTCCGGTACCAAATTTTGTGCCACTTTCAGTTAGCTCGATAACAAGGATTACCTGCGGATAATATGTTAATTTTACGATTTAGTTGCACAATTATGCTTTATGTTGTTGCTTTAATGAGCTGTTAAGTGTGCCTTGGTTAAACTTGGTTAAAATTGGGTAATAGTGAATATTTGGTGCAAATTATATGTATTTACTGGTTAGCCAATGTTATTTAATGTTATATTCGATTAATAAAGTGTTTAAAATGTATTTAGGATGGGAGAAAACCGAAGCAGAAATGGAAGATTTGAAAAATCAACTCGACAGTACTCTAACCGAAAAAGAAATCCTAGAAGAAAATATCAGAAAAAAGGACGAAACCATAGACGATTACATGACAAAGCTAGCAATGCTGAAGAAAGAGTATGAAGAGGCCATGCTAGATGCTGCCCATAGGATAACCCTCGAGCAAGGCAAAATCGAGGCGATGCAAGAGACCATATCTGAGAAGAACAACAGGATTGCCGCTCTCTCTGCTGAGATCAACCGCCTTCTTCAAACCTTAGAGGAGGTGAATGAGTCGAGGCTGCACCTCGAGTCTAGCTTGAGGGAAGCCAAGGCAAAAATCGATTCGGTCGAGAGAACCAACTCGTCTCTCCGGTACGAACTTTGCATGGTTCAAAAGGAGGTTGAAATTAGGACCCAAGAGAGAGAGTTCGATCATAAATCAGCAACTGCAGCGCATAAGCAGCATCTGGAGAGTGTAAAGAAGATTGCTAAACTGGAAGCTGAATGCCAGAGATTACGTGTATTGGTAAAAAAACGGCTTCCAGGACCTGCAGCTCTGGCGAAAATGAAAACCGAGGTTGAGACATTAGGGTATCAGAGCAACAGTGCTTTTAATAGAATCAATCATACCAATAGGTCTCTTGTTGAGAGGCTTAGTGCACTGGAAGAAGAGAACAAGGTCTTGAAAGATACCCTGGCGAAGAAGAATGGTGAACTTCAAGCTGCACGTGCAATGAATCCTCGCACATGTGCAGACTCCAGGGCTTCAAGCATGGATGTTAAGATTGAAGATGACAGAATTAGTTGTGCCGAGTCGGGTTCTTGGGCGTCTGCCTTGGTAGCGGAGCTTGATAATTTCAAGGCGCAAAAGCACACCAGCGTGTCCTCTTGTAAGAGCCCGACAGTCATGTCTGAACTAAGCTTGCTGGATGATTTTGTTGAAATGGAGAAGTTGGCACATGAGGATACCAAATCATGTGTAACGATCAAAGAAGAGGAACCCAAACCGGACAAAGAGATCGTCGACAAGTCGGTAATGCAAGTTGTAGAATTTCTTGAAGGAATAATTGAAAAATCAGTTGAACATAAGTACACTGCACGTGCATTCTTATGGGAAAGCAAGGGGCTAAAGGGAGTGTTACAAAATTTTATCATCGTGTGTAATGATTTTATTAATGAACGGGCCAAGGTGGACAAATTTGTTACCGAGTTCGGTGTAACTTTAGATTGGGTCGTAAATCATTGTTTCTCGCTCCAAGATGTGTCGGAGATGCGGGAGGCCATTGTGAAGGATTTTGGTGGGGTTGAAGCTAATTACTGGAACGGGCTCGAGAGTTTACTAAATAGTCCTTGTCAAAAGCCGAAACACACGAGGGCCCTCTCTTTGATGGATATGCACAAATCGGTGTATGATACTGAGACTGGTGAGTCGACAAAGGATGATTCTGAGAAGAAAAGGTTGGAAGAAAAGGAGAAAATTGGCACTGATAGTTATTCAATCGAACATGCTTCTAGTTCGAAAGAAAACATGAGAATGTCGCGAGAATTGAAGGTCTTACTAGAGGAAGAGAAGGCGTTGATTGGAGACTGCAAGAAGCGCACTTTATCTAATGAAGTTGAAATTCAGGGGGCGGATTCTGCAGAAGCAACTTCAACTTCAGAATGGTAAGATTTATTTGATCTTCTGTTTTATTCCAAATTTACATAATCGTCTTCTGTAAGATCTGAAATCGTCGTTATAATTGAACATTTACAGTCACAGAATTCTGGAGGAAGAATTGAAAGAAGTTATGGGCCAAGAAGATGACAAGCATGTAAATATGGTAAGTTCTCATTTCATAAGTTGTTATTATGTTCTCAGTTCTAAAAAATGAGAATATTATGCAATTAATATCTTGAAATAGTGGCATTGAGTGATTCAATCCATCTATTTGTTTGATTAAAAGTAGAGTTTAGGACAATTTTTGAAAGAATTGGAATCTAGTCTATACTATATTATAAAGCACGTAAGAATTGGACATCTCTATTTTTTTCTTTCTTCTTCAAATTTCTTTAATTCCCATTCTACCCCTTAATCAACGGTACAAATCAAAATATATTGATTTCAAAGGCGTTATTGTTCTTCAAATAAACAATTTCCTCTCCATTTTGGTTTTTACAAAAATAGAAAGATACCAATCTTAGTATGGAAGACATCACATTATATTTATTACACGGTATGAGATCAGAATTTAAAACACCCGCACAACGGACGGATTTCTTGCTAGTAAAATAAAATTTATGTTTTTTCAGACCTAGCCTATTCTTTTCTGATGATAGTGTTCAAATTTTCATTATTTTCTTGGCACTGTTATGATGTTGTGCTGACAATAGAATATTTAAAACTGCGAACAAAGATTAATATTCCGAAGATTGTTAAGTATATGAATGTCACATTTATACAAAATTGTTTGCTGTACTTGATATTCAGGATTCACAGATTTCTTCCGCATCAGAGAAGCTCGCTGAGTGCCAGGAAACCATTACCAGCATCGGCGAACAACTGAAACTCCTCGCATCACCTATCGACTCGCCACTCTTCGACAATCTTGATACCCCCATAAGCAAAGAAGCAACAACCCCAGAACCTGTAAACCCGAAACAAACCGCAGTTCGTCGAAACCTGGAGCTGGATTTCAACGCAACTGACAGTGCCAGCCATAAATCAGACAATGCGCTGCCTAAAGCGCAATTGGGCACACTTGCGCTCGTGCCGAGGGGGCAGCCTGCAGAGGGATCAAATTTGCTCAGGAAGCTGCTGATGAGGAGGAAAAGAGAGAGCTTTAAGAAATTGGCTATGCCTGTTGTTGCTTGATTAGTTAATGCAATGCCTTAATTTCCTTTTGGTGTGTTTGTGTATTTCATAAGTACAGAGTCAGTTGTGGATGTATTAGTTAGAATTTGCTGCTTTGTGAATAGGTTGAATAATAATAATGTTGTGCTGTGCCTGTGCCTTTCTGAGCAAAGCTTGCCTAATTATCATATTGGTTTTTTTTTTTTTTGTGTTAGTCAATTTATATCTGGTGTGAATTTCTTTTTCCCAAAAGTACAACAAAAAAAAATTTAGTAACAACAAAATCTACTCTTTCACGCTTGGATATGGATCGGATGAAACATGAACCATTCATTTTTGGGATAGTTACGATGTATTCTTTGGGTACAAGTAAAGAGAGCTTGTTGATCTATAAAAGTTGAACTGCTCGATTAAAAATGAATGGTTGTCTACAGAAGAACATCTCATGATTTCTAATTATTTGATTAAAGTATAGAAACTATTCTTCAAATCTTAAACTTTCGAAACGCCCTCCGAGTTGCCTAAAATCAAAAGAAACTATATCGAAAATGAAAATAGATGATCTTACTTATATTCATGAAAATGTATGCATATAAAGTTTCATAATTTTTTGAGTTTATTTGGTACTAAATCAAATGAATTAAATATAAAACCGAACTTGATTTTTCTTACAGTTTAACTTACTTTCTAGGCTTCTTTCAACTTGATGCTGTGATTGTGGCCCATCTTGTTGAATTTGAAATGTAGAAAGCACTAAGCACTAATATCAGTTTCAATGGGCTGGGTTGACAGGAAAAACAATTTTGAATTAAGTACTTCAAAAATGGTCCGAATTAGATAGGTGCTTGCAAGAACATGGGATCATGGGCCTTTTTGAAAATGGATCAAACTAAAATATTTTACAAATTATTTTCTATTTGGATGGAAAGCAGAGGTGAGGTGTTAATTTGGGCTCTTTAAGAAAACAGGCCGTTTATTTTGAAACATTTAAATATCAACAATCAATCACAAGTTCATTTTAGGAATTTTCTAAGCGTCCACGTTTTAACTGTCTACACGTTCACACATACACAAAATCTGTAACTCTTATATCAAATTGTGTAACACTTAACTCAAATTTGTAATAATGTAGATATGTAGACAGTAGATATGACCCTTCATTTTACCCTCATTTAGAGTTCAATTGGTTAACACGAGTTAATTAGCTAGCAAACCTCACTATCTGGAAGAGGAGGTGGGGGCAGATAGAGTATACCTAGCGTCCATAGAATATCTGTTTATAGTGTCTATAAGTTGCAAAATCAGATCTATTTGTTACAATATCAGATATATTTGTTACATTCTGAGTGTGTCTATAAACGTATAGATGCATTCTCAATGGACGCAAGATGTCTCTCGGGGCAGATATATATTAATGTTGCAGACTTGCAGGGTACTTAAAATGAAAATGGGAGGTATGTTTTGTCAGCCGGTAATTAATTAATTCAACTTTGAGCAGAAAGAAATGACTCACCAAGTAAGAAATTAAAGAGCTAGACATTGACATATATGAATCAGCGTGAAAAATGAAAAAGAGACAGAAATCCACTAGTTTATTAATGATGTTATTAATCATGATCAAGCAATAATTAATCAGCTCCTTAATTAATTAGTTGTTCTGCAGCTTGAAGGTAACAATGTTTCTAGAAAAAATGAGTGTTCAACACATCTGATCTGATCAAATCGTGCTTTAATTAAATGAATTAAGTTATATTAAGGAATTAGCAAGATGTGTTCCTGTCACCATTGGACAACGAAATAAATGGGTATATATATATATACTTAAGACTTAAGAGTCGTACTGGCCTAGCGTCCACAGAAAAACTGTCTATAGCATTGATAGATTACATTTCGCATTATATCTATTACATTTTGTACACATCTGTATATGTTTGGACATAGACAGTTTTTCGATGCACGCGAGATGTTTCTCTATATACTAACTACGTTCACACCATCAAGTTGGGTATATTTGTAGGAAACTAATGTATTTTATAATCTTACATGTGAAGAAACCTGACCCTCATGAATGGTTCAATAAATTAAATATGACTTCATGTTCATCTACCATTCCCTAAACCTAAAATAAATAAACAAACAGACAAATAAAATAAAATAAATAAATCATCAAAATTATTTTCATACATTTGCTTCCAATATTATTTCATCGCTTTATAACAAAAGAGAGCATATCTATATATATATATACACAGTGTGCCAGATCTGATCAAAGCTCACAGTCAAGCAGGAAGACTAGCTAGCTATCAGAAACCTTCAAGTCAATAACAATGGGGGAGAAGAGAGGGAGCATTGCCTTCTTCGCGACGTACCGGCCGCCGCTGCCGCTCGACCTGTTCTCGTGCTCGGTCCAGAGGCCATCGAAGGAAGACGAGGTGCACTTAACAGACGCCGAGTCGTACAACTACAACGGGCACGTTATCCCGCCCGCAGCTCTCAAGACGCTCATCCGACGCCCGAAACTGGCCTCCGTGGCTAAACAAGCCGACGTCGACTCGGGACGTCTCACGGGGTTAATCTTCGTCTCGGAAAGAGACCGCAACCTCGAGACCCTCCACGTTGCGCTCCGTTTTAACACTACTCCGCCTCAAGTCAAAGTCTTCAGCTTGGCGGACATCTTCGGCGTCGCCTCGTTCGATGGCATACGAATGGAGGACAGCGGCTGCATCGCCGGTGGTTTTCCGTTCGGCGATGAAGGCACCGCCGATCATTATCTTGTGTATGTTTCCACCAAGGAGCCCGTGCAAGTTCGCCGTAGCCCCTGGACCGTTGTTTACAAAACCAATCTCCGAACCGGCAAAACCGAGCGCCTCACACCAGAAGGTTTTTTCTAAATTCTGATCATATATCCTCCATAATTAATCTACTATATATCTTTATATATTTACTTAATTATATTGTTGTTCAAATTAATTAACAGGAAATTTTGATCTGAGTCCGTCGGTGTCGCGGTCGGGAAAGAAAGTAGCAGTGGCTTCATTTCAAGGAAGGGCTTGGACCGGTGAGATCGAGGATCTAGAGACCGACATCTACGTGATGAACATAGAGAAATCGCGGTTGGGGCTGGAGCGGAAGAGGCTGGTAGTTCATGGCGGGTGGCCGACATGGGGCAGCGAGAACGTCATATTTTTTCACAGGAAGGAGAACGGGTTCTGGGGGGTTTTCCGGTACGACATAAAGTCCGGTCAACCGCCCGTCCGTGTGACGCCTGGTAACATCAATGCCGTCACTCCGGCGGCAATCGATGACACCCGAGTGGCAGTGTCGATCGTCCCGGGCGAAGTGAAGACGTTGGTCGGTACAGGACTCACCAAAGAACGTACCATCGAGCAGTACCGGCATATCGAGATATTCGACACGAATTCTCCAGGAACGTCAGTGAAGATCACCCAGAATGTCAAACCGAGAGCGGACTATTTCAACCCGTTCGTGATCGATGACGGCAAGCGCATCGGCTATCATCGCTGCAACGTCAGCCTCCTCGAGGTAACACGATAATTAAAGCATTCTCGACTTTCTTATTTTTCTTAAACAAATCAACTAATCACTTTGTCTAAATGTTAAACATGATCTTGCTTGCTTAACTAATTTGCAGAATACCGACGAGATCCCGAGAAACTTTCATAATCTGCCATCACCCATGGAAAACGTCGGGTTGTTCAGGCTGTCCGGTGCATTTCCGACGATCTCGAAAGACGGCTCGAAGCTCGCGTTCGTCGACAACGAGTTCAAGGCCGTGTGGCTAGCCGATAGCCAAGGATTGCGCATTGTACTAGAGGTATAACTAATTAACCAAATAACATCTATTTAAGGGCAAAACATTCATCTCAATGATCACATTACCAATTTATCATGGTTAATTTGGTGAGGATGAACTAACTAATGTCTTAATTACTTGATCAGTTCAAATTTTATATTTCTTTGCCAGCCTTTGGTCTAGTGGTTAAAGGCAACGCTCTCTGTATGGGAGGTCGTGGGTTCAAAACCTGAATGGGGAGTTTTTTATAGACATTTTAAATTTGAGCAGCTTTACCCTCATCTTAATCTCAAAAAAAAAAAAAAAATTATATTTGTTTGGCAGAGTGAGGATGGGAACAGCTTCTTCTCGCCGATGTGGAACCAGAATCCGGCGAGGGACACACTGTACGTCTGCGTCGGGCCGTCGTTCAGTGCGAAGAAGCCACTGGAGATAATCGCCATCCCCGATGTGTCGAGCGGTCGTACGAATCGCCGGCAACTCACAAAGGGAGGCTTCAACAACGCCTTCCCCTCTTCCAATCCAGAGGGTATGTAATGAATTAACTGATCACTTAATTGCATTAGTATGCCCCACGTGTGATTAATTACAAGTTTACAACTTCTCAAACATGTGCTTTCATTAAATTGCTCCTTGTGCAGGATGAATTAATTTGGTCAGGGATTTGATTTTTTTTTTTTTGTTATTTAATAGAACTAGAGCTGTAATTCGGACTTCGCCTATGATATCAAATAAATAATAAAACTTATAAATTTAAAATATTTTTTTTTAAAAAAAAATAAACAAAATTTTAAATTTTGTATGTGGATAATAATAATGCAATAATTTATAAATAATAGCACATAAATATTAAACCATTTTAAGGTTAAATTTTATCTTAGACATATCACATCATCTTATCAAATGGTGAGAAAATACATATAAATCATTGGATCAAAGTAGATGAAGAGATTTAAACAAAATCAGTAGTTAATAATATTGATGATGTGATATAGTTAAAATGCTTAAAGAGTTACCCTCTTTTTAGAGTATAGATTGAAATTCATAGCTAGCAATACTCTCTTCTATATTAGGCTGAATTATATATGCTTTGAATTTAATTTCAGGGAACAAACTTGTTTTCCGATCAACAAGAAATGGAGGGGAAAAGAGCTACAAGCATCTGTACATCATGGAGGATGCCGAAGTCGGCGAGTACGGCGGCAAAGTACAGAGGCTGACATACGGCGATAGCGTCGATACGCATTGCCAGTGGTCGCCAAGGGGCGACTGGATAGTGTTCTCATCGACCCGTGACAAGCCGAAGCAAGGCGTGCCGGAACTCGACAACGGGCTCGATCCGGGGTACTACGCGATCTTTCTAATGAAGGCGAGTGACCCGAAAGTGATGGTAAGAGTGCTAGCGAGCGGGTACGATGTCGCGGGGCACGTCAACCATCCAGTCTTCAGTCCAGACGGAAGGAGCATTGTCGTTACCGCGGATCTCGCAGCTGTGTCTGTAGACCCCGTTTCGATGCCGCTGTTCCTGCACTCCGTACGGCCTTACGGCGATATCTTCACCGTCGACATAGACACTGAGGACATATACAAGAACGAGGACGTCAAACAGTTCCGACGCATCACGCACAGCAGGTACGAGAACTCCACCCCGACCTGGACCATGTTCTCGACGGCTGACCCGAACACGCAGTGGAACATGCGCATGGACGAGGACTTCACGCCGGCGTGCCCGTACACGTATGGCGGAGATGGAGGCGAAGGCTGGCACATGACAGGTCACCTCTGCCTTGAGAAAAGATGCTGCTGATATGTCCAAATCCACATCGATCTCTCCTTGGTCGTTGATTTGCTTGTTTTTGTTGGTTTGATTGCAAACTTTCAATAATTGTAGTGTTGGCTACAAATCTTGTGAGTTGTGAGATATTCTATACTATTATAAATTATAATTAGAGCGGTTCTGCTATGGATCAACATTTTATTTTGAATCGAGCGTTTCTTATTAAGCATGTCTTTCTAATTGTATTTAAAAGAATATCGTGATCATCCGATTTCTAATTATGAAAAATGAACGGACCATATTTTATCAGATCCACAGTAGAATTAGCGAATTATAAATTCTGTTGTTTGCGCGTTTGCAGTAAAATTATGTCATACACTGTACTTCATTCCACATTAGTTTTTAGTTGAGCGAGTCCTACCTAGTGTCCTCAATATTAGTGTCTACATGTCTATATTGTCACAAAATTTGAGTTAAGTGTTATAAAATTTGAGATAAGAATTAAAAATTTTGTATATGTGTGGACATGTAGATAGTTAAAATGAGGATATTTGGAAAATTCTTTAATTTTTGTTTGCGCTGAAACATATCATCTATGGTCCAATTTGGATCGAAGGACCCTCCAATCTGTATCTGACGGTTGAGATTCTTTCGAAAAACCTCCCCTAAAAGTCGCACTCGTCATATTGCGATTGGAGGGTCCTGACCCGCCAATCCGACCCTCCAATCCCATTTGGATCATAACCGATACAGACTCGTTTTTCTATGTATCACAAATTAAAAAAAAAAATAGCAAGAAATGGAGTGAAATTAATGCATCTTACATTCTTCCTACATTTATTTTCTACCTTTTTTTTTTAATCTTTGCAACACCTCAATGCAAGAAATTTTTTCCAGCTGTTACTGAATTTCCATTTAACTAGGATTATTATGTAGCAAGGCTAGTTGATGTAGAATGCATGAATTTTTCGAGTATGCCTGTCATTATTATTTGTTCCCACCAAATTAAGTTTAACACTGTTAATTTCTTTGTAACTTTCCTTGTTTCAGCTACTCATAATTATACAATTTATTTTTGAGGAGGGATCAAATAACCACAAAAATTGGTGCCCCATCATAACCACAAAATGAAATCTCAAATAAATATATTTTAAACACTTAAAAAAGTAAAACTAATTGATGAAATATTTTGTATATATCATGTTTTATGAGGATACAAAAGATCATAACATTTTGATTTTATTTACATGTGCATCAAGTATTAACAAAAATCAACGGTTTAAATTTTATGATTTTTTCTCTTTGCTCGATGGCTATCGAAATGACTGTAAATTTTCATAATTTTTTGTGTATATGTTATTGAGATGATTTAGAATACATCTAACGGTTTTGATTTGTCAAATTATATATAAATAATCTTGTGGTTATCTAGGGCACCAATTTTTGTGGTAATTGGATCCCTTCTCTTTATTTTTTTTGAAAGAAAGGCTTATATGCCCCATTTTTCATTTCTGAAAAATATGAGTTCTCAAAATTATACAATTTATATAACATACAATTTGTGTGGGGAACGGCAAGACTTGCAATGTTATTATAACAAGTAATATGTTTTTTATTGGGTACTAATTAAAAAATTCCAACTAATTGGGACCAAAATTAATTATTTAGGTCTCGCATATACTTAGATATAAGCCGGCGACGTCAAAACTTTGATGAAGTTAATTAGACTATATATATATCAGAGCTAATTATTGTAGTTGCTAACATGATCTTTCCGGAAATTTTTTCTTTTCATATTTTATTACTTCGTTGCATACCAAAGCATAGTTAAAATGAACGATCATAATAAGAGTTTTCATAATTATAAATTAATTAAATTCCGGTTTTCACAAACTTTTAAGTATCCTTTGATTCATTAAATTAAAACAATCACAATAATTATTACTTTTTTCTTTTAAATATCAAACGAAATTTGAAATGCAGTGCAGATATTGTAAACAATCAACTTATAAGTTGAACAATACGTCTATAACCTCATTTTTTTTTAAAAGAAGTTTCTCTCAAAAATTAGCTTCAACCACAAATCAATCATTGCTATGATATTCCATCCCTTATAATAAAAATGGATAATGTACCAACACACCCTCAACTACATAGATTTATACCCCCTCACTGGATCGGGCCTTGCTTTTCTTGATCTAACGGTTGAGAAACACCGAAGTACATTGAGATCGGTACAACAAATGCTGAAGTACTTTAAGATCGGTACGATAACCGATCCTGACCATCCGATAAAAAAAACATACCCTGCTTTTCTTCTCATAAAAGGAGAAGATTTTTATCCCCCTCACTAATTAATTCTCTCATACTCCATGTAAAAGAAGGGATCATCTGACAATCCTTATCTTGTCAATATATCTTGTCGACTATGATATTATTTTATAAAAATGGGAAAAAGAACTTTAAAATTATAAAAAGTGAAGAAAATTTATAAAATTGTTGTTGGAAGCCAGCTTATGGATTCGTTATGTTTTCAAATCTCAAATAATCTAAGTATATTTGATAGTTCGTCAAACACCATTCAAAATAGAACTATTAACTATTAAAGGTTGTATAAATCATGGAAGAGTTAGCGAGTAATTTATTAAATTGTCGAACTTTTAAAACTCTTAATCTATGAGTTTAAATTAAAATACATCTATAGACTTTTTTTTTTATTTTGAAGAACTTTTATCAATTTATTTGAAGTAACACCTAGCGTCCACACGATAGACGTCCATCACAGACAGAAAGTGTTACGTGGTGGGCCCCACGTGTTATACTATGTGTCTGTGATGGACGTCCATCGTGTGGACGCATGAAGTTTCTCATTTATTTGAATTATAAATTTCAAGATTGTCAAACTAACAACAGTTAGTTGATCCCTTCACAAAAATTTAATTTACACAAATTTTTTAAATTTTTGTATAGATAAGTAATTAATAATACACATTTCATTTTTTATAGCGTTCAAACATCAAAATTTTCCAAGAAAAATATATACATATTCCACCAAAAAAGTTTGTCGTGCGTGTATGTACTATTTGGAAAAAAAATATATATATATAAGAAGGACATTACCTCCCATATTTTATATAGCATTATTTCATGCATTATCATGCCCGTGAATATTCCCCAAATGAAAATGGGCTTTAGATTTATCTTATTATTTTAGAGCTGACTAACATGAAAACGTTTACATTATCATGTCCGTGAATATTCCCCAAATGAAAATGGGCTTTAGATTTATCTTATTATTTTAGAACTGACTAACATGAAAACGTTTGCATTTCGTTCAAATTATACTTTGTCACGTCCAAGGTTTCCATTAAATTCATCATATGAAAATATTAGGGGATACAAAAATTTTCTATTTTTAGAGTTTTTCAAGTATTTGTTTTGGATTTTTCAAAATGACTCCAAAATATATTAATGAAATAGTGCTTGTTTGTACATGGATTTTAAAAAAAAATCCGAAATAAATACTTAAAAAACTCTAAAAATAGAAAATTTTTGTATCCCTAATATTTTCGTATGATAAATTTAACGGGAACCATAAATCACAATCTTGGATGTGACAAAATATAACTTAGGCTGTTAGTATTTCGGAGTGAAATGCAAATGTTTTTATAATAGTTATACTCATAAAACTAATAGGTGAATGACCAAATTTTATATACACATAGGTATGACAAATAGATACCTGAGCCTACCAGCTTATCATGAATAATAAAATAATTAGATATTTGTAAGAACATGTACTCGATCTTATCGTCATTCTCAAAATCAGACAAAACCACAATCATTCAAGTCTTCATAATAATCCATAATAGTAGAAGTCAATACCTTAGAACGTGCATGGGTTGTCTTCAAGTCTTCACACAAAAATATATCTATCAGACTGTGGCCTACTTCCTCAGAAAAAAATATATGAATGGAGAAACATCTTGCAACCATCGAAAAACCGTCCATACATCCTATAAATGTATACGGAACGTTACAAATGTATTCTGAAATGTAACAGCTACATTCCGAAATGTGAACGCTATGGACAGTTTTCTTATATACGCTAAAAAAATGTAACAAATAGACTCTAAATATAACAAAGAGAAATATCTTGCGTCCATTGAAAAACTGTCCATACGTTCATAAACATATAAAAATTGTAACAAATAGACTCTAAAATGTAACAGATACATCATGAGATGTAACCTATAGATGCTGTGGACGACTTTTCTATAGACGCTCAGTCGCTCACGCTAGGTCTTACTCTCTATCAAAAAAGAAAATCTTGTAAAACATACAGTACTTATGATGCCTCAGATGCAAACCAACAACCCTCACCAAAGTCATAAGTTCGCTGTCTGTCTGGCATTTAAAAGAATCACCTAACAGCAACAACATGGGTTTTCTTTTTCGTCATGTTCAGGGTGTAAGTATATATCATAAATAGTCAACTGGTTCCGATTATCTGGGCCCCTAGAATTTTGAACATGCATATGAACACCTCAACTTCAAACAAGTCGAAATCATTCATGTAAATAAATACAAACTGATTTTATGATGTATCAATCAGTTTTCATGTATTATGAGTGTGATGGGAGACCTACAAAAATAATACAGCGGATTAGCGGGTCTTGCTGGTTCACACTTCACACTCATATCAGAATTAATTAGCCTGATTGAGTGAGTGGTTCTGCTGTGGATCAGCTAAGGAACCTTTCATTTTGAATCGAGCAGTTCTTATCAAATAACATGTCTATTTAATTGTATCTAAAATGTACTTTGGAATTTTTATTTTAATATAAGAAAATAGAGGCAAAGACCTCTATTTCTTTTTCCTCAAAAAAAAGAAATTGTAAATAAAAAATATATATCGTAACCATGCATCATATTATAAAAAATGAACGGCCTATATTTCATCCGATCCATATCAGACTGATTGATCATTGCTGATCTCTTAATCATTAAGTGTTGCGTGGAAATGTCAAATTGACCGATATATATGGGTCTTCTGTCTTCAGCTTGCTTCACTACAGAAGTTTCTATACATAAACTGACGTTTTTGTTTGATTCTGATTTTCATGCAAGTTGGGTTTCAAAAAAAAATTTTTTTTTGAAAAGAAAAATTAAAGTTGGGTTTCAAAATTTTCACGAAAATTATTTATTTATTGAACTTCTTGAAAGCAAATTTATATATGTTTCAACCTGTGACGTGTTGATCTTATCCAACTGCATGTCCATCATTACTTGATATTTAAAAACTGGTCCCTCACTAGTCACTAGTCCTGTTGAAACTTAAAAGACCACACCAGAAATAATGAGTTTAACGTCGAGTTATGTTGGGAAGGTGAACCCATTATATAGCTAGACTGGACTAATTAAACCGGCATTTCTTGGTGCAAATTAATGAAATTTCAGGGCCCAATATATAATTGCTAATTATTCGGTAATTAAGTACATTACAGAGTGAAACTTTATTTCCTTCAAGGGCTTATTCGTGTAATTTAAAGTTTAAGGGAAAAAATTGAATGTTTTGAGAGAGTTTTAAGTTTTAAGGACCAAATATATGGTTTCTTTTTTGTTAAAAAAAATTAATAAGTTGGTAAAAAAACGAAAGTTTAATTAATTAATGAGTGGTTCTGCTATGGATCGGCTGAGCAACATTCATTTTGAATCGAGTAGTTTTTATAAAAGAGTTCTCTTTCATCGTATCTAAAAGACATATCACCGCTATTCGATTATAAAAAATAAACGGCCCATATTATATCTAATCCATAGCAGAGTTAGCCTTAATTAATTATTGACCGATAACGACTTCATCGATCATTGAAAAGTTAAGGGACTGAAAAATATGTTATTTCATGTGGATATTACTCGTACAAATTGATAAGATATTGTGAAATACTTATGGAACCAATCAATGATAGGGGAAATAGATCTTAATATCTGTTTAAATATTATTTCAAAATATAAAACAGAAAATACAATTTCTTCATGATACATAACCTGTCAAATTTATTTATTAATTTAATTACAAGTCATTACTCATTACTTTAATAGGAGAGAGGAAAATCTAATAACACACATATTGCTATTATATATAAGATTTGCATTATTATTATTATTATTATTATTATTATTATTATTATTATTATTATTATTTTTTAGATAAAGATGAGGGTCAAGCCACTCAAACTTAAACGTCTTCGTATATAAGATTTGCATTTGCATTATGCTTGTAACGAAATTGATTGATTTTTTTTTTTTTTAATGTACAGTTGTGTGCGTGTGTATCGATATATCTTTCAGTTGTTCTTGTTTGTATGAGGCTTTGAACATGGATATACACCAGATATATACTTGGACGGATAACATTCAATGACTCCCATATAATTTGATCATTGACTCGTTACTTAAGCCGAAGTCAACCCGGCCGGCCGACTCTTTTAATTAATTAAGTTTTAATATAATATATATATATTAGATTATTAGTTACCAACTAATATCTCTCTAATTATATATACAATAAATACAGGTATACGCCGACTGATTTATTTGATTCTATCATCAATTATATTAATGCACATCTTATTCTCCTCTTCTTCAAGAAAGATACATACCTGCCGAGCTTTCAAAAAAGGAGAGTACAATTACAACAGACAGATATTGAATTTTTTTTTTTTTTTTTTTTTTTTTGAGATAAAGATGAAAGTCGAAGTTACTCAAATTTAAATATCTAGAAAAAACTCTCATCTGGGTTTTGAACCCGCGACCTCTCACACGGAGAGCTAGAGTTATCCTTAGCCACTAGACCAAAGGTCGGTTGTTCAGATATTAAATTTATAGACAATACTGACAATAGTTAATATATATATATATATATATTCATGGACATGATTTATGCATATGATGGAAATTATTATTATTAGGATCCCTACTTCTTAATATAATTATTGAACCAAAGCGAAGTTAAAAAGTTGGAAAAAAATAATGAAAATGAAAACGATACTAAAAACGTTTCATGGGTGTACGTTGAGACTTCCAAAATTTGTAAATAAAAATGAAAATGAAAAAAAAATAACAAAAATTAAATTTATTGATTAACAGTGCCGCTGCTGCAGCACCATCCAATATTGGATAATTAATTAACAACTTCTTCAATCAAAATTAGTTAATTAATTAACTTTGTATGATGCAAAAAAAATTTTCATTAAAAAATAAAGAACTTCTATATATATATATATATACTAGGTTCCACACCCGCGCTTCGCGGCGGGGAGTTTTGCAATTTGTTAGAAATTTCTTTTTTTTTTTCCGCTCATTTTTGTGTGTATTGTGTCATTTATCAAATTGCTGATCTAAAAATGAAAAAATAGCAGCAAATGGTTTATCTATTCCAATTATCTTTTAATTTTTATAAAGAGTTCAGATCTTTAAAACTTTTATGTCTCATTTACATATATAAAAGCAGTTTTGAAATAATTTGAAGATGCTAAGATAAGTGGCTAATGCATATATTTGTTGTAATAAAAAAATTTTGAACATTTGATGTTTGTTAATGCTTGATGCATATATAAATAAAATCAAAATGATATAATTTTTTATGTACACGTGAAAAAGTAAATCTACTGTGAGCTCAAGCTCAATTGAGCTCACATGGCCCTTTCGTGAGTATACCTCCAAAAACATATAAAATCACCTTCGAATTTTAATTTATATGGCTCTTAAGTTCTTTATATCAAAATCTTATGGGAAAATAATAGTTTTCATTTTTGAAAATTTTTAAATATTTATTTGAGATTTTTTAAAAGTGAACACACAATATTGATAAAAATGACAATGTTTATTTATCACTTATAAATTTCAAAAATAATTTTTTTTTTGTATCCCATAAGATTTTGGTATAATTTGGGCTATATAAATTAAAAATGTGAAGGTGTTTGGTATGTTTTCAGAGGTATGCTCATGAAAATAATCTGTGAGCTTAGCTCGCATGTTTTACTGTAAATAAATATGATACATAAAACTCATTTCATCAATTAGTTTTTGTTATTTAAAATTTTATAATTTAGTTATTTGAGATTTAATTTTGTGGCCACCGATAAATCATCGAAAAGATCATTTGATCTCTCAACAAAATAACATAAGTAGGTAAATTGTACCATGGCGAAATTCTCACAAAAATAGATAAAATGCCGAATCAAATCTGACCGTTCATCTACTTGAACCCACAAATCTGACGCCTCTCAGCTCCAAATCGCTGAGAGGCCTCCATCCTCCCCCCTCTTTAAGGGGTATGTATATGCTTCACTGTACATCAATCATTCGGCTAATTCAAATGTAAGAGATATCAAACTGCAGTAGTTTGTTGACTAATCATGAAATTACATCGAACAATATTTAGCACGAATTATATATTAGTTGAAATTTAATAAAAGTTAATCACATGGTATTGAAGATAAAATAACTAAGCAGTAGAGAACCCATTTTTCTGCTGTAGCATGCCAAGCTTACAGCATTATCAGAATGCAAACTTTTCTTTCCTCCGTGTAGGGTATATAGGGTTCCGCGCTGAAATCAGCTGAGATCCAAATCGGATCTCAGGATCCTGAGATTCCGATCCGACGGTTCTCAGGGACCTCGAGATTCGGACTCAGCAGATACGGGCTCTGAGAACCGTTGGATCGGGATCTCAGGGTCCTCAGATCCGATTTGGATCTCAGCAAATATGGACGCATAGGGTTCCAATGAATTCATATCATCTGACTAGCAGCAACCGAGCCCGGCAGAGAGAGAAAGAAAGAGTAATCGAGTCACTCTCTTTACCAGGCTCGATTGCAGCTGGTCAGAGGATAATCATCCAGTTCCAATGCCTCTATTTTTTGTGCCTCCATCATGTCTTTACTTTTCAAATAACTTAAATTTTAAAACTAATTTTTCAAAACAAAACAGTTAGATTTAATTTATATATATAAAAAAAAATCATCAAATTTAAATATTATTTTGTTTGTCATCAAGATATGAACAACTTTTACATGTTGATTTTTATAACTCAATGATTTATATAAAATAAAATAAAAAAGGAAGAAAATTTGTCATGTGAACATAGATAATATCATATTTATCAAATCTAATAATTTTATTTTGAAAAAAATATTTTTAAATTTTGAGTTATGATTAATTAGATTAATGTGAACAGCTTTATGATTTATGTTATTTCCATCGGAATTTAATTTAGTCAGTCAAACAATGATAGCATCATTCTGCTGTCCGCGTATATACTATAATAAAAATGTGGCAACAACTCATCAAAATTTCAGAAGATTAATTAGAAACTATCCTCTATTATCGATCCTCTCTCTTTTTGTTCGTCTGGTTTACATTAGCACAACTCTTGGAAACAACAGTGACTTTCAGTTAGTTAGTTCAATCCTGCATTCTTCTAATCATGCCGACCTTCGACGATGATCAGGAGATCAAGTTTCCTCCCAATTCAGGTTCAGATGATCAGTTCATACATACTTCCACATATAATGTTTCGATTTAATCTGTTTCGAAATCTTTGTTTCTTTCATATCATTTCAAACTTGATCAATTTTAGTCATGTTATTGCGAAACAATCGCAGCGCCAAGGCCGAAGCCGATCGTGCCGGGGAGAGTGCAGCTGACAGTGACGAACAACAACACCGCCCTGCTCGAGGAGAACACGCAGAAGATGGTGCTGGAGCTGACCGGCGGGGACCGGATCAGCGACAGGCCCGGGCTGGACCTCGTGGCGGTGCTGGATATCAGCGGGAGCATGAGGGGCGACAAGATCGACAAGATGAAGATCGCAATGCTGTTTGTGCTCAAGAAACTCAGCGCGATAGACCGTCTGTCGATCATCACGTTCTCCACCGAGGCCGAGCGGGCGAGCGAACTGCGCCAGATGACTCAGGAGTCGCAAAAAAAGCTCGAAGATCTGATCAACAGTTTGGTGGCCGGTGGCTGGACGAACACGTTTGGCGGCCTTCAGATGGGCCTGAAAGTTCTCAAGGACCGTAAGTTCAGCAAGGGACGCGCATGCGGTATTATACTCATGTCGGATGGCGCGCAGACGATTGAGTACGGCGATGCCGCCAAGGTTCCTGTTGAAGATGTCGCCGTACACACTTTCGGTTTCGGCGAAGGCATGGATCCAAAGGTACTTAAAAATCTCTACATACTAACATGTTTGTTTGTGAGTAATACCTAGCATCCATAGAATATACGTCCATAGCGTCCATAGGTTACAAAATCGGATGTATTTGTTACATTCTGAGTGTGTCTATGGACATATGGATGCATTTTCAATGGACACAGGATGTTTCTCTTCGTTTGTTTATCTGGGCAGCGATATTCTCTAACTTCTCGACGCTTTCGATATCTAGGTACTGAAGGATATCGCGGAGAATAGCTCGGGAGGGACGTTCTCGGACGTCCGGAACATGGACAACCTGAGCCAGGCTTTCTCTCTGTGTTTGGGAGGACTACTCACCGTGGTCGCGCAGGAACTGACGCTAACCGTGAAGCAGATCGACAAGAAATCGACACTAAAAGATGTTTCGATAAGGGGCTATCCTCGTACTGATGCTCCTGGCTCCGTTACCATTTCGTTTGGCGATCTGTACAGCAAAGAGCTCCGTAACGTGCTCGTGGATGTCCTCCTTCCGGCTGTTCCGAAGCCGCGCGGCGTAGATGTTCTCAACGTCACATATACATACAAGTACTGATCACATTCTGGCAATTTGCACAAATTATATGTGTAAATTTTTTTTATAAATTAACAAAGACTACTACGCAAACGTTTGTATTTCGAACTGAAGTGTTAACATTCGCAAAATAGTATATATATATGTATCTGTTTTTTAACCTGTCATGAAATTATTTTAACATAATTTATATATGTGAACACAGATTTGCCGGAGAATCGTTCGAGGCGACCCCGGTGTTCGTCAATCTCCGGCGGATGGCGTTGCCAGCCGGCCAACAACAAGCGCCGGCAAAGGTCATTACTGAGGAGGCACGTCAGAAGAATGCCGAGATGATAAAGGAGGCAGTTCAGTTTGCCGACGACCAAAAGATAGAGAACGCTCAGGTGAAGATCGACGACGCGCACAGTATGCTGGACGACGTACTGAAGCAGAAGCTCAACTCAAGCAATCCGTTAGTCGAGTCGCTGATCGCCGAGCTGCAAGAGCTGAGGAAACTGATGGGGTCGCAGGAAATCTATGAAGAGGTAGGTCGTGCTTTCGCGTACGCCCTCCTGAGCTCCCACGACAAGCAACGCCCGTCCGCGAAAGGCGACGACATTGCGAAGTTTCTTCTGTACGCCACTCCGGTTGCTGTCAAATTGCTCGAGCAAGCCAAGAAGTTCGATGAGAACCCGAGCGAGCCACCGCCCTCCGGCGATGCTGATGCGGAGGAGGCAAGTGCTGCTGATCGCCACCCCCTCTCTGAGCTCGTCGTTCAGGCCATCCAGTCCATCGCAAGCATCATGACACGAGTTTGTTCGCTCGGTCGTCGCGAGTAGCCCGTATATTTTACGAGTGCTCATCCTCTGTAGCGCCGCAAAGTGTAGTGCAGAACGTGAGCCGTTAGATCATCTGGAGATTCGTGCTGGCACAGATCTGTAAATAATCTAACGGTCCACATTAATTCTCCTCTACACTTTGCATTGCAGCGCTACAGAGGATATGGAATCATATATATTTTACTGCATTTCTGTTCAGTAACTGAGATCACTGATCCTCTCTTTTGGGGTGGTTTCTGTTGATTGTTCTTCTTTCTGTTAATTTGCTTAAGTCTATTGCTTTTATAGTTTTATTTGCCATAATGTATCTTGTTTGTGTGATTTTCTTTTTGTTTTGAAAAGTTTTGTTTGAGTGAGTTTCACAAATAATTAGGGGTATTTTCATTGTTGGTCCCTTTTGGTTTCTCTGTAAAAATGGTCAAGGACATCATGCTTTGTAATTATTTTATGATCACCGAGTCTTCGTGCTGTAATATATTTCAGAATTTTGAATATAATTAAGAATATTAATCCATTGTTGATCATGTTACTTAATGGGGATTATGAAGGTAGGGTACATATCTAGCTAGTAATATTAATTGTCGAGTAATACCTAGTGTCCATAAAAAAAATGTCCATAACGTCTGTAAATTACATTTCGGGATGTATCTGTTACATTTCGGAATGTATCTGTTACATTCTTTGTACATTTATAGACGTATGGATGGTTTTTTCAATGGACGCAAGATGTTTCTCTTAATTGTTTTACTGGATAGATCACTAGAATGCAATCCTACCATGCCAGGTACTCTCCTGCATGTGGCATGTTCCATGTAGAGCTACAATTTTAAGTTCTTTTACTTGAAAAGCCTACTTACAATGCAATTATTATTACTTACTGAATTTGAAAATTACAAAAATTTAAGATGGCTTTTTCAAAATATAGAATTAGTTAATTACCAAATTTAATCAATTGAGATAGAAATTGACTGAATTAGTATTATATTATTATAACTTAACCTGATAACCAGTAAAATTTAAATCCAAAAAATAAGGAGCACAAAAGTAAATCAACCAAAATGTAAGTTTTATTCCTTTGGGGTATGTTTGGATGATACAAAAATAGCAGATTAGCGGAATAGTATCGCTATTTTGAGATGAGGTGCAATCCAAACAAACATCCACTAATCGGATTAGCTTAAAAATAGTACTATTTCGTTGTTCCTTCCAAAAGTTGGAATGGCTAGATCTGCGGATTGAGAGTAAAAGAGAGAATAGAAATTGTGGGCAAGCACTTTTTTTTATTCATTTCTATCCTTCTCCCCATCTCAGTTACATCTCCCAAGAACAAAAAACCAACACCGCCTCCCTTCTGCCCTTCTACAAACATCTGACCATAGACAAGATTATTGCTGCCGTCGAGGTCTTCGTTGTGCTCTCCTCATCATGGTGAATCTATAGAGATCCCATTTGCTTGTCACTTATAGATCCTATTCTTTGCTCTCCGAGCTCCAGCTATCGATATCCATTCCCATTTCCATCGAGCAGTGAAGTAAGTTTAAGGAAAGAAAATCGAGTTTGATGCTGGTCTCGAGCAATATTGCTCTGTACCAAGGTCGTCAACAAATTTTGAGCAGAGTTGCCTTCTATCGCCATGTTTGGTTAGAGAATAAAGTTAAAGAGGTATAACTCACTATGTCAAGTTATGACACCATAAAATATTCTTGTTTGATTGAGCAAGTGGAGGAATAAGAAGAATATACATTATTCTATTATTATATTAACTATAGTATTGTTTTTGTTATTATTTTATTAATAATAATATTGGTATTATAATTAATAATATTATTAGTATTTAATATTAATAACATTATTTATATAATATTATTAATTTTATTGCTACTACTATTTTAACAATACTATTATCATTATATTTATATTTATTATTATTATTATTATTATTATCATTATTACTATAACTTTGATCATAAAAAATATTTATTGATATCATGATTTTTTTTATTATTATAATTAAAACATGATATTTTTATTGTTAATATTGTTATTAGTGTCATTAACATTATTATTTTATTGTTATGTTAATTATATTATTATTTTATTTTTAAATTATATTATTATTTTTATTTTATTTTATATTTTTAGTATTACAATTAATATTATTACTTTTAAAATATTATTATTATATTAAATGTTATATTTTTTGTCATTATATATAATATTATTTTTATTAAAAAATACTAAATTAATAAAATTAAATTATTATTATTAACATTATTATTTTATTTTATTATCATTAATATTATTAAAGTAGGTGATAATATTAATTACAAATATCTTTTTGCTAAATGTGTGGGCCTCTTGTTACTTGAAGAGGAGAAATAAGTATACCACCTATTTTGGCTCTATAAATAAAGGAGCAAATATTTCATGCTATTCTCTTTTATGCATGAGCAATTTATCTATGTTTGACTCTTTAAATGAGGAATAAGTGTGTTATTTCCTATTTATTCTCTAACCAAACATGGTGATGAAGATTAAATCATCTCATGGAAGAGTGGCAGGCGCAGCCACCATTAATTTAAGCTGTGTTCTTACCAAAGAAAGAAAAGAACCATCGTGCTTCTATTTATTTACAATTTTGATGTGTTTCACCACTGGCTTGCACCAATCATATTTGGTTAACTCTCTTTCGATTCAACAAATTGACAATAATTATTGAGCTATTGTTTTTAATAGTTATTTTATTTCGTTTTATTTTTAATTTAGGATCAAATATTAATTTTCATTATGCTTGAAATTATTATATTAAAAATTAATTTTTTTAAGATTAAATAAGAGTGGTTAGAAAAAGAATACCATAAATTATTCATTTTCTCTATTATTAGTTTATTACTATCGCAATACAATCCAAATAACATTCTTCTCTTTTTAGAATAGTACTAACTTCTACTCTTCTTTATTACTAATCCATATCACTATTTTTTACTATTTTCACTTACTATTCTTTATTTTTCTATTTTTACACGTAAGGATAATCCTTACGTGTCCAAAGGCACCCTTGGTTTCTGACAATATTTATCAGTCGAATATAAAGTAATGTCTTTCAGTTTATTAATCATTGAGAGAGAAGATTCTCTTGAGATCCGAGCTGACACGAATCTTGAGACTATCCAACGGCTTGCATGTTCTACTGCAGATTATTATATATCGGACTAGCTACATCTTTTGTTGTGTTAATTATTTTGATGCTTATCATATATTTCTGTGACATCACATTTATTTACGCTTGGTTACATATATATATGGTTGACTGCTATATATCACTATAATCATGTATAAATTAATAATTTAGGATGCTTTTCAATTTTGCATGCAATATTTGAAAATATGATGGGATTTCGGTTGGGCATCGTCTATATGTCATAAATTCATAACAAATATGAATTATATAATTAACTAATATCGTCAATTCTCATTAAAAACAAATTAACTTAATTATAAATAAAACAATTGAATATGGTATGTGTCAATCGTGAAATACTATCATCAATGTCCAAATTAACTTACACATGTAATGTTGTTGTTTAAATTAGAATATGGTATTCATCGATCATGATATGCAATAATTATCATTTGTCAAAGTCAAACCTTAGAATGTGGTTATGTCTTCAATTACAGTTGTGCGATTAACAAAAAAAATCTGATTATTTAATTAACACGATATGGATATAGAAAAATAAATTATCAGTAAGAAAAAAAAAATTCTAAAGCGCGTATGTTATGATACCCAAATTCAAGCCAATAATTACCCTCATCGAAGTCGTATATAATTTCGCTGTCAGGCATGTAAATATGGGTGTCAGTGGAACAAGTTTTTCTGTTGTTCCGTTCCGTTCCGTTCCGTTATAACGGAATGTTCAACGGAACGGATTTTGGTTCCGTCTGTTAACGGAACGGAAACGGAACACCACATTTCCGCCCTAAACACGTATTTTCCACTTATTTTCCACGTATTTCCGTTGTTCCGTTCCGTTCCGTTATAACGGAACATTCAACGGAACGGATTTTGGTTCCGTCCGTTATAACAGAACGGAAACGGAAACACCACATGTCCGCTACCGTTTAGTTCCATTGCCACCCCTACATGTAAACTTCACAGGATCTTAATTAGTATAAATTATCTACTCAATTATAGTGACCAATTATATATGTTGGGCTTGCTGTTTTTTTAGATGAAGATGAGTCAAACCACTCAAATTTAAATGTATATAAAAGACTCCATGTCCGGGTTTTGAACATGCGATCTCCTACATGGAGAGCGTTGTCCTTAGCTAGTTCTTGTAATTTTTAAGATATGTTATATATACAAATGAGTTGCATATCATTAATATTACTCATTAGTTTATAAAAGTTCGTCTAGTTTGCGTAGCATCTTAATTTGTTTTGAGAATAGACTGAACGAGCTTTTGTCAAATGTCCCAATTCTATAGTATCGATCATGATATGTATGTCTGTCATCTTTAATGAGTTATGGCGTTAATTAATTTTTCATAATGGCTATAGGTTTGTACATGTCAGTATATATGTCACGTTGCAAATTAAGATCACATAGCAAGGGGAGCTAGCTATCCAGCCTCTATAAATAATACAGAAACTTCATGCTTCCAATGGTCCATAGAAGTTACACTGTGAGTGTAATTAACTGTTACATCTAGACTCATATGAGGTCCATTTGTCATACTATTTGTTACTTTTATGATTCGTTCATCAATGAACGGTAGGTCTGTTATACTTTCCATCCAATTAAGACACCGTCAGTATATATTTATTGCAACTAATTAACACCTAGTTAGCTAGTTGATCATCACTGTCACTGCACATCGATCTGATCTCACCACAAGAAAGCAAGATCAAAGACATCATCATTATGGCTGCAGCCAACTAATTTGGGGAAAATAAAGGAACTCAGCCTGCAGGCCTACATGCATGGTGCATGGACCAGTACGTACGGGGCGCCCGCAACGCATGTGCACACGCGCAGCAACGCCGAATGGGCTGATGAAGGACGCACTTGTGCATGCGCTGCGTTGCGGGCACCCCGTGATGAAGGACTCGACCTCGATGTGCAGGTCAACTCCGGACGATTTCACATCCTCTGCCTTAGGGTAATATGCCATGAAGCACATGGACCGTTATATCGTCTCGAGCATGAGTCTTGAGGCGGTCTAACGGCCCATATGCTTTATGGCACCGTGCCTTAAGGCAGAGGATAAGCCTATTCCTGACAGATCTCTATCACAAATTCACAACATATCATTTTCAACGTTAACGACGATTATTAGTTCATTTAATTAATTATACGTCCCATCCGTTTCTTAATTAATATTAATGGTCAGTTCAATTTATATTTAATTAACTAATTAATTATTTATATACATGTATGGAATACGGATCCCTCGTTATCTTTATTATTATCAATTTACCGTATATTAATTCTCTCATATAATTATATAATTATCATTTGACTCTTATGCTCGATCTGGTCTTAATTCCTAAGATATATTTGTATGTACTAGTAAGTAATCCACGCTTTACTTTGGGCTGAGGTAATTAATGGGTATTAAATTGAGAAAATTGATATGAACCTTAAGTATTAATGGGTTGAGACATTAAAATACGTCAACAGTGGTGATCCATCAAGTAAACAATCAACAGTTGAGATTTATTTCTTGAGGAAAATGGGACTTTCATGTTAAAAAATCTAATCTTCTTTTATTAGGACTAAGGAGCTATGTATGTATAGCTACAAGGGCTTCAAGCTGGTCCTAGGTGGCCATCGGTGGCGGCACCGGCAGGCAACTTCACCCCGGCGCAAGGTGTCGTCTATGGCAAACTACTTCCAAATGCACCCTGACTCAAGAGTCCAGACTTTCAAGATACAAGAAAATATATTACATAATTAACTGTGATAATTAATAGTGGTAGAAGTACTATATATATATATAGTAGGCTGAATAAATCGTTTCAAGTAAGAACAAAAAGGTTGTACAAATATTCATCTATTTAAATTATTAAATGTTAAAACTGAAAACTGAAAGATGTAAAACAAAGGCAGGATTTCTTTCTATTTATTCGATCCTAGGAGTAACATAATGGGCCCAAATAATTGAGAGGTTGATAACTGGAATAACATTACATCTCATCTCATTGGCCATATATATGTCCGTTCATCAGCCCATATATGTTGCAGTCACTCTCACTCATGAGTTTGAAAAAAAAAAAATAGGATAATATTACAGTTTGGGGACTCGTACTTAAAAGATACAGTTAAAAAGTCCGCGTCTTGCTTTGAACTGAAATTATTATTTTTTATAATAAACTTTTAAGATAATATGTAATTTATATGGGCCTTAAATTGAGATAATTTATATGGGCCTTTAATTTAATGGGCTGAGAACGTTGATGGGCATTAACGTACGTCAACGGTGGTGATCAATCTAAGTAAACAATCAACGACTGAGGTTTATTCCTTGGGGGAAGATAGACTTTTGATGTCAAAAAATCTAATATGCTTTTATTAGTAGTAAACATATATGGAAAATTAATATTTCTATTTGCTTTCTATATGATGCCAAGTTAATATATATTATTAGATATTTTTCAAATTTAATTGTAAAATTGGTTGTTAGTATTAATCATGTATTCAAAATATATGAAGGCTTTGAATTTTTCATTAATGATATGCTAACTAACATCGTTGGAATTATATATTATTAATAACTAGAGTTTCAACATATGTTCCCAAAAAAAGAAAAAAAATGAAGTTTCATCATCACATAATTAAAGAGGACTAAAGAAGCTTGTTTTGCTTTGATGAAAAGAACTATATATTTATTACTTATTAGCATAACAGGACTATGAGAAATGATCATTCCAAAAACGATGGTGCATCCAATATAAATATATAATGCAACGATCATAATTACAAAATGGTTTAACTTTCAATATCATAATTAAAGAAAATTTGAGATTAACTTGGGAAATATCTATGTTCTATTGGGTTGAAATTGATATTGGTTTTTATATTGGGCCTGCATATCAGTTGCAATTGTGGGCATGAGATGTATACATTCATACCTATACACTGTATTAAAATGGAATTGAAGAGGTAAATGGAAGAACCAATGCATTACGAAAAGAAAAACGATAATAAGAAATCTGTGTGAAAAACTTATGTTGATAATAACGAGGTTCCAGTATGGTTACATGAAAACCCAAGTAATTTGGATATAACTTCTATTATAATTGAGCCAATTCGTTACTGCAACTGGAAAAAATTAAAGCAAGTTTTGAATCCAAAATGTTGTTAAGAACCCGCCATTGGTCTAGTGGCTAAGGGCAACGAACGCTCTTCGTTTAAGAGGTCACGGGTTCGAAACCCGAATGAAGGGTTTTTTATAGACTTTTAATTTGAGTGGCTTGACCCTCATTTTTATCTAAAAAAAATCCAAAAAGTTATTGCCCAAGATAAAAGAAATAAAGGACAGTGTACCTAGCTACCTGAAATATTGGCGCCAACTAAAGTATATGCATGACAAAAAAAAAAGAGCTCACTTTAGACTTTTAGTTAAGTTTGGAGATAAGAAGAGCAAAATGATCAATATGTTTTAACATAATACTAATACTAGAATTAACGATGGAAAGGGGATAAAGGAAATAAGTTTTAATTTTGATGGGTAAATAGGCTATCATGGTGATTTAATGGATAAATTGGTTTTTTGAGAAATTTTGTTGGGTATGTGGGAAATTGTAACCCTTATTTACTATGTGAAGTAGGGAAGAAAATGGAATGTAATTATTTTCAATCGCATTTTTCCCTTCAAATAGTTATTATTATCAATCCCAATGGTTTCCTCATCGAAAATTTGAGATACTAGGACAAAGCACCCGTATTGCAAGCATAATTATTATTTTTTTATTCGAAAAAATTTGAGTTGGTATATTATTTTCATATTCTGAAATCCGGAATTAATCCATAGCTGCAAATACAATTAATAGATAATTCATCTTTTCAACTTTGAAAAGTACTATGAATATGAATAGAACTATATTATATTAACAAAATTAAAATCTTGAGAATATGTCAAGAATTCTGAATAGCATGACCCTTCTTTTCGTGTAAACTTTTATTTATATGAACTTTTCTTTTTATGATGATGAAGTTTTAGAAATTTTCTATTTTGACGCGATGTAAGGAATTACTTGCAAAAGGGAAAATAAGGCCTCGTTTGGTAACGCTTTTGTTTTTGGTTTTCCGTTTATTTTGGGAAGAAAAAAACAAAAAAACAAAACGTGTTTGGCTGGTGGTCATTGTTTCCATTTATTTTGCAACAGAGCGAGAAAAATAAACAGTTTTTTGGAAGTGAAGCGGAGCTGCTTTCATTTTTTCGTTTTCATTGCCTCCCCGTTAGACTATTTCGCCCCTTTCCAAATATGTCCTCCTTCCTCAAACACTACTCCCGTATAAAATTTTCTTTGAGACTAGAGAGGCCTACAACCGATATTTGATAAGAACATCTTTAAGATTCTTTCAAAGCATATATTGAATAGAAAAGTAGAACTATGGGATATCTTGATTGGGATTAATGACACTGCTTGGAAAGTTGAACAGAGGGGTGTTGGCCATGGAAAGAGAGCAAACCTCCATCTCAATCTTCGTTTTACTATCTCAATTTGAGTTTAATTTTTGCTTGTCCAGACTCTTTAAGGCTTGATGTTGCTTGAACAATTTATATCAGATTTCTGATACAATAGCAGTTCCAATCTACCACATCAGTTCGAGGACAACCAACATCAAATCTAATTCTAAACAAGATGTGGCTCGGTGTCATAGTATCCTCTGTAAGCTTATTTTGAGCCTAGAGTCGCATTTCTTTGTAACTTTGTAGTAAAATGCAGAAATACATAACGGAATTCAGAAGTCAGAGTCATCTACTCGTTATATAAAATTTGGTGACTAGAAATGACACAAGTTCCTGAGAAATGTGCGTCTGTACTTAGATTTGCATAGCCATAGATCCATGTAGAAAAAATGATGCAAATTACACAAAACATTCGATATATTGTTTCTGGCTGAATAAAATGACATGAACAAAATGGTATGAACAAATATCGTGCAAATCATTGCTGTGGTTAAAAAATTGGTGAAATATAGAAACTATCTAGTTTCCTTTTTATAGAAATGAAACCGAAATTTTAGAAACAAATCTATAATAAACAGAAACACGTTTTTGGTTTTAGAAAAACGGAAAACGGAAAAACAGAATTGATACCAAACGCAGCCTAAATTAATTGATTTCATATTTTCATTATTTACGTCTCTCCCGTTCCTCTCTGTTTCCGACGAGTCCGTATCCGCTATGATCCACGCGATTTGAGGACTCTACTATTCCAATCGAACGACTGTAGATTTCAGGAGGGTTTTCTCAAATTAATCTCAACCGTTCAAACTGGATTGGAGGTCGTACAATCAATTGGTATCATAGCCAGCCCCAAGTTCCCGGGTTCGAATCGCGGCAGCCGAGATTTTAACCCAGAAGTCGCAATTCATATCCTCTAAAGCGTAGTACTCTACTGCGCAGTACTTTAACCGTTAGATCTACTTTACAATTCGTGAAACTCAATCTCAGAAAACTCCTCTGTAATCTACATCGTTGATTCGCTACGCAGTGTTGCACTGCGCAGCAGAGGATAAGCACGCGTCTATTACTAACCCATAAATAAAAGAAGAAGGAGAGGAGAACGAACGAAGCAGAACTACTTCCTTATCGGATCCGAATCCGATTGATCCCGCGGCTGGCATCCGAAACCCACCGAGAAGATGAGGCGCTCCTCCAACCGCAAGTCCGGCGCCGCCGCCGCCGCTGCCACCGCCGGTACATACCCTCCTCTCTCTTCCCCCCTTTCTCTTGCCTCTGTTAGGTTTTGTTGTAGGAGTATGGATTGGGGTTTGGGGTTGCGGATGAGTTGCTGCTGGATTAGTGGATAGATTCCTCCTCTGGTTCGGGAGAAGTTTGAATCTTTGTAGTTAGTTCCGGTTCGATGGTTCAAATTGGATACCAATTTTATTTTAGAGTAATTTGATGATGGTAGATGTTTGTCAAGAGAATGAATCCGATAGTTTGATTTGGAGGCATAAAATTGGAAGGAAGATTCAAGAATAAATCTTTGGTATGCACTTATTCTGTTACCATTGAGGCATTAATCTTAGTTTGATTGTACATCTTTTGTTTGCCACAGGTTCAACCAAAGCTGCGACAAAGGAATTCGAAAAGATTGATCAGCTGTTTTACATCTATGCCGACAAGACCTCTGGCATAATTGAGTGAGTTTGTCTATTGTAATCCGTACATTTTGTGTTCTGTGTAAGTAACGAATAGTTAGTGGTCTGTTACTCTTTTCGATGTTAAGTATTGGCTCAAAATGATCCCCATCAGTTAATCATAATTAGCTTGTAGAAGTCCTTTTCGAACATTGTCTGTTACTGTGCATATCACTTCACCATTACACGACCCAAATATCACCATGTAACACATTAGGAATTTGTAATACTAAGATTTTGTCCTTTTGATGTATCCTTACAAAACCACTACATGTGAGGCTGCCTTTCAGGCATATAATGATAAGTAGCATTCGAAATGAATAATTTTATTAGCATTTTCTAACATGTATTTCTCTTTATATAACAGCCCAGAGGGCATTGAACAGCTTTGTTCTAGTTTGGGGGTTGATTATACAGATGTCAGAATTCTTATGCTTGCATGGTAAGTTCACTCTCTTACTTCGGTGCATGCTAGTCAGATCAGGTACTGTTACCGTAGAACCCGAAACCGAATTTGATGTGAATATGTTAACATTTCTTTTTTTCCATTGTTTGCGTTGTAAGGTGAAAAACTTATCACTTGGTCCTATTTCAAACATTACCACTTTACCAGTATGGATAATCAACTATTTTATAATAATATTTATATGTTGCTTATCTCTCTTGTATCTTTTCCATGTCTTCTTATAGGAAAATGAAAGCTCAAAATCAAGGTTTCTTTACATTGGTATATATCTATTTAAGAAAAAACTACAAAAAATTTCTTATAACTTCTCATATATCTTGATATGTTCATTTTTATATTCATAATATATCTCTTCGTTTCACAGGAGGAATGGAGAACTGGCTTGAAAGCACTAAGAGTGGATAGCATTAGCAAATTAAAGAAGGCTTTACCTGAACTAGCTAGAGAAGTTCGTAACTTTTAACATAGATTAACCAAGAAATATTTGCATGATGCTTAATTGCAAAATAAAACATCTCCCCCCTTTTTTTCCTTTCGATCAAAATTAAACACATAATAAATTTAAGCTAGTACTAAAAGTTTACATCAAGTTTGTATTTTATTGTCAGGTCTCATATATATTCCCTATTGATTAAACAGGTAAGTAGGCCAACTGATTTCCTTGATTTCTACGCATATGCCTTTCGCTATTGTCTTACTGGTATAGTGCTTTCGTTCCTATTATATAATTCATCTTTGTATAGTCTCATATGTGCTCAATTGTTCAACATTTGCTATTCTTTTGGGAAATTTTAGAGGACAAGCAGAAGTGCATTGATATTGAGAGTGCATGCCAATTGCTAGACCTAGTTTTAGGGTCTGATTTTGGGCCGCAAGTAGATAAATTTTCTGAATATCTGAAGGTAAATTTTGTGTGTTTTCTTATGCATAGCGTTGGAAGGTGTCATGCTGCATATCATATATTCCAGACAAGTAATATAAAGCAGCTTAATGTTCCAAGAATGTAGTGTTGAAATTCTGTTAGTATTCGGGTAGCAGTTATGTGTTGGTCACCACATACTTTGTGATTTATTGCATTATATTGAAGCTGCCATATGCACGTGGCAATACTTTGTGATTTATTGCATTGTATTATTTGCACCTTCTTTTTGCTTTTTATCTAAGTAGATGTATTGGTGGGCACTTTTTCGAATGTTTTATTCCAACTTCATTAGGCTAGTCATATGTGAAGCATAAAGTTTGTATTCATTAATCATTATACTTTTTTAACCAGTAATATGTTACCATTGGTTTTTGATCTTTCTTTTCTATTTCAAAATTTGTTATTGTAGAGCCAAAGTGAGTATAAGGTGATAAACATGGACCAATGGATGGGCTTCTATAGGTTCTGCAAAGAGGTAGCATATCATGTTCCTGCAACTGATCTTTTATGTTTTGATTAATGTTGACTATATTGATAGTGTTATATATGTTACATTCTGTACATGATACCGGTTTGGAATCCTTGGGTTTCTTTCTTTGTATCTGACTTTATGTTCTCAAACAATTTTTTTTCTTCAGATACCATTTCCATCTCTTGAAAATTACGATGCTGACCTAGCATGGCCACTGGTATTGGATAATTTTGTTGAATGGTTCCGTGAAAATCAAAAGTAGTTCGTGAAATATATGCTGGTCTCTCAGGGTTTCTGGTCTCTCCTACATATTTCAAATGGTATTTCTTGAAGCTGTTGCTGTCTCTTTCTCACCTTATTTGCTTGATAAATAAACTAGTTCATGTCGGAATCCTTTTCATTTATTATTCTTTTATTGTTGGAAATTCATTTATTATTCCAAAAGCAAAGTGTATGTACCACAATTTATTTGCTTGTTTGCTTGTTAACAGTGTATGCCACTTAACTTATATACTAATCCTGTGCAACTCGTCTTTTTAATTTCTTGATGTTCTATTACAGGAAACTGCAGAAAATAGCCGAGAACGAAGACGATAATAATTTTTTTTTAAAATTGGATTTCTTTTGGTCAGTGGTACACTTCAAGATATACAAAGAACCACCATACATTTTTATACATTCCCCTCATATTGTCATGGCCTTGCTTTGCAAAATGTTTCCATAGTATACTATTTTGATACATATGAACTTGTTATTATTTTCATGGTGCCATCTCCACTATTCTTTTCATAATTATTGTGGTAATCATGATTCTTATATTTAAAAAGTGGCTATATATCTGTTAATCTTTATTGGGCTAATTCAAGCTGTGTCATTTACATTTGATTGCATTGTTGGCCCAAGATATTCTTATGGATTTGGCACTTATCTTTTTTGTTTGTTTTTTTTTTTTTAATTGAATCAACCCTGTAAATGCAGATTGATTATGTTTCTACTAAGGGTTGGTTTCTTCTTATTGATAAAAATATGTTATTGCACTGGAGTTACCACAATCTCGTAACTACAATCTGTGTATAATATACAGCTGTGGTGAATTCATAATTACATGATCCCACAACAAAATTAACACAACCTTGAGTTGCATATATTGGACAAGGAATACAAGTGATAATATTAATACGTAAAAATAGTCATCCTTACTCCTAATAAAAGGAGATTGGATTTTTGACATGAGAATTCTATTTTCCCCAAGAAATAAATCTCAGCCGTTGATTGTTTACTTAGATTGATCACCATCGTTGACGTGCTTTAATGTTTCAAATCATTAAAACTTAAGGCTCATATCAATTTTCTCAATTTAAGGTCCATTACATATTATTTTAAAAATTTATTGTAAGAAGTAACAATTTTAGTTCAAAACAAGACGTGGTCTTTACTCGTAAAGATATCATATAATGAGTGGAATAGTAAAAATGTTTTTTTTTTTTGAAAAGTTGACAACGGCTGACAACGTTGGAATAGTAAAAAAGTTGGTCTGGAAATTTAGATCATTCAATATTTCTTAAGTTATATATCAGGCACATGTGATGTGATCCCCAGCATTCATGAAACACGAGAAACATTGGAAATAAAATAATTCACCGCGACAAAGAAAAGGACAAGGCATCCATCAATGAAGCAAGTGGGGAAAGGTAAAGTAACCATCCAGAAGCCAACCATGAATATGTGAAGATGCAAAGTTTGAGTGTATGCTTGCTCAATTAGCTTTTTTAATCGTCCCTATTTTCCTACATTTTTTTCCTCTTGTTATAGCAGCCATGAATTTGCTGCCTATAATTGCATGTGCGGTCCACACTTGTTCAAAAGTTGGATACCTAAAGTAAGGTTTATTTGTGCAAACCCATATACACAAAATTAGGCAAACCATTCATTGTGGTTTGCTCTTATCAAAAGTCAGACTTAGATAATAACACAATTTCTGATTTAGTAGACAATTTTATTTTATTTTCTTGATGCTTATTACACTAAGGTAGATTATTGTATGTTAATCCAATATGAAAATAAATTAATAAATAAATAAATACAGAGATCATGTCTTAAAAATTTATCTTAAAGGTGGAGTAATATATATTAAAAAAACCAAAAAAAAAAAAAATGTGGGTATATATAAAGAGGAGGGATCCATTGACAATGCTTATAATGACAATCTTGACAATCAAGATTTTGAAAATTTTGTAATAATTCATAAAAAATCATAAAAAATGAAAAAAACTTTTATGGATGCATTCTTTAACTTATAGATTAATAGTGTTTTAAATTTCAATCAATTTGAACATCGTTTGATAGTTTATCAAAATTTTATACATTTTTTAACGGTTGAAATTTAACGGGCTTTAAAGAGCTATCAAACGTCACTTAAATTGAATATAATTTGATACATAATCAATCTATAAGTTAAAAAATATCTCTATAAACTTTTTTCTATTTTTAAGAATATTTAACTATTTTTACAAATTTTTTAAAATCTTAATTGTCAACATTGTCATTTTAAGTATTGCCAATAGATCCCTCCTCGTATATATAAATATACAGTAGGGATAGAGCAAACTAAGATATTGGAACTCATGTTCTTTCTGAATACATATCATATCATATCATATAATCTGATGGCGACTTATCAGTGTTCACAAGTTTCAATAGCCGGTCCTTTTGAAGTGGAAACGCTTTTCTTTTCTTACAAAGACTTCAGTCCAAGCAAATTGGAAAAACCCTTTATTTTTCTCCCTTTAATATCTAGTTGAATAAATTATAAAATTATCGACGTCATATATTTTTTTTCTGGGGGACCAACTAACAACCAGATTCTCACTGTAGAGGTATCTTATCTCCACTGATTCTGAAATCTGAATCCCAAAAAAAAAAAAAAAATTTGATTCTGATGTCTGAAGTCTGAACCCAACAACTATTCTGCTAAATTGGACGGAAAAATTATAAAGAATTGAACTTTTTTGTGTTTTAGTGTTGGTGGTGAGTGGTGCTAAGAAAATGACAACTCATCGTTCTTCATGGTGTGGAAAAAAAAAAAAACTAAAATCCAAAATCATGAAAGATATGTTAATGATAAACAGAAAAAAAATAATAATAATAGAAGGATTAACACATTTTTAAACACAAAATTGGAAGAAAGAAAAGAAAGGAAGAAAACACATGATCTGAAATAGTACCAACCGTGGATTTCATGCCAAGAGTCCCAACACCAACCACAAGAAATCCAAAATTGTTTTCATCTTTTTTTTTCTTTTTTTTGAGATAATTAAAATTGTTTTCATCTTAAAGTTGAAAGTTGAAATTCACCACAAAAATTGAATTTAGAGATTTAAGTGCAAAAAAATTAAGACCCTAATTATAAGATGTTTAATTTAATTTAATGTTTAACACACATAATTAAGTAAGTTAATTAATTAATTAGCTAAAAAAACTCACACACTAAAAAAAACCCCTAAATTAACCCACTATTATTATCATACAAATTAATGGAGTTTAATTAAGTTCACCAAATTTAATCGCCTAATTAATCCATCCATGTGTCAACGGCTTATTGGCTCGAACTTACACCGTTACACGTTCGCTGCCGGTGTATTGTCGCCCGGCTTGACCTTGCCCTGAGCCGATTTAAGCATGAAACCGTCCCGATTCTTCCCGGAGACGGAGTCATCATCGTCGGTGTACACGTACGCCATCCCGCCGTGGCGTGTAAGGTCCATACCGGCCATCTCGTCCTCGGCTGAGATCCTGAGCAGCCCGAGCTTATGCAGGAGGTAGAACAACGGCCCCATGGTTGCACTCACCCATGCGATTATCGACACGATTGCCACGGCGTGGGCACCCAGAAGCCGACCGCCACCTCCCATGAAGAGCCCGTACGGTCGGCCCGGGTGCCCGGGGTACACCTCGTTCACGTACTTCTCACGTGCAAATAGTGCGGTGAAGATTATGCCCCACGCGCCGCAACCGCCGTGCAATTGAGTGGCCTCTAACGGGTCGTCGAACTTGAGCTTGGCGGCGAGTACATTGCCTCCGATCAGGACCCAAGCCGAGACGAAGCCGCAGATCACGGCTGCCCACGGGTCAACAACTGAGCAGCCGGATGTGATCGCCGCGAACCCGCCGAGAAGCCCATTGCACACGTCAATCACATTCCAGTGACCGGTCTGGAGACGCTTGCCAAACAGCGTGGTCAAACCGGCAACACTACCGGCAAGAGTCGTGGTCACGGCTGTACGACCCACAGCTGACCATTGACCGTGGATCGACCCGGACGGACCGTAGCTCTTGTCGATCGTCGTAAAGGAGCCCGGGTTGAAGCCGTACCAGCCGAACCATAGAAGGAACGTGCCGAGCACAACCAAGGAAGCGCTGTGGCCACGTAGAGCCACCGAGCGCCCGGCATGGTCGAAGCGCCCGATACGGGGACCCTCAATGAGAGCGCCCCAGAGACCGGCAATTCCGCCAACCATGTGCACCACCCCCGACCCGGCAAAATCGATTACACCGGAGTTGAACAAGAGGGGCCTGCCGAGGGTTCTGGCTGCACCGGCCCAGCCATCAGCTGACCAGAACCAATGCGACACGACAGGGTACACGAAGCCGGTAAGGAAAGCGGAGTAGATAAGATAAGCCACGAACTGGGTCCTCTCGGCGATGGACCCAGAAGTGATCCCGGCAGCGGCAATGGCGAAGGCCCACTGATATAGAAAGAACGGGTAGTCGAAGCCGGTCTCGGGCAGCTGGTGCAGCCCAAAGAACTGCTTCCCAATGAATGCGTTGGACGGCGTCCCAAAGGCGAATGCGAAACCGAAGAGGTAGTAGAACAGCGCGCCGGCGCAGGCGTCCAGGACATTGGTCAGCATGATGTTCATGGTGTTCTTGGCGCGCACCGACCCCGCGCAGAGCATCGCGAACCCGAGCTGCATCGCGAAGACAAGGTAGGCCGAGAATAAGAGGTACGTGGAGTCGACGGCGTACGCGGTGTCGGTGAACTGGTTCGCGACGGAATCGAACTGCCCGCATATCAGCGCGGCCGCACCCGTCGCGTTGCCCGTGCCGCTCAGCATCGCCGCCAAGTCCGCCGAGCATGTCATCGTCGTCGACATGGCTGCTTGTGATGGAGAAGATTGAATTGGTGGAGTTATAGAGGGGAATTAGAGAGCTGCTGCTGCCTTTTATATGAAGATGAGGAGGGAAGAGGAATTCATATCCCCTGCTGTACTACATTGTGCAGATCACAGTATCAGCCGTTGGATTGTCTCGAGATTTGTGCCAGCGCGGAGCTCGAGACGATCCAACGGCTGACGCTGGGAACTGCACAATGCAGTAAGTCAGGAACGGAGAGGGTGCAGTTGCAGACAAAAGATTCACCAAATTTTTTTTTTTTTTTTTGAATTTATAATTTATAACAAATGCTGATTGAATTTCAAATGGTTTACAAAGTTACACACCATCTCAATCTGCATGCAAGAATCAAGCGGAAGATGCCCTGATTTGTGTCAGTTTGAAATAAGTTTTAAATTTTTGGGATTTGAAACGCTGGAAATGTTGCAGACATTGGATCTAAAAAAATTCATGTTATTCATATTTTTAAAATGTATAATTTTTCTTTTTTTATTGATGTTTTTTTTTTTTTATATGCAAGTTGAACTATAAATTTGCTACTTAATTAATAGGAGGATATAATTTATATATGTAGGGTTTTATTTATACTTTCATTCATTGGTACTGCTGTCCCTACTAAATTGGAAGCATATGGGACATTTCAACTAAACCAAGTTTTAAATGCCAAGTACTGAACACCATGCCTCGTTTTTGGGGTTTTATTCCACATTTCAAAAATTTTTAATGTCAAGTTACACGACACAAATTGATCATCGGTTCATGTGTTTAACTAATTAAATTCTACCTCTCAATAGATAATTAAATATAGCTCATTGTTGTTGAAGTTCTTTTTTTTTTTTTTTTTTTTTCATGGAACATACAATCCCATTTTTGCAATACTCTAAGAGTGTGTTTGGCAATAAAAAATTGGAATAGAATAGCAAAATAATAGTTATTCTATGTGGCAAACATAAAATAGCTATTCGAATAGCTCTAAAAAATTGCTAATCCGCTATTTCTCCTATTTGGTCGAATAGCGGAATAGCTATTCGAATAGCTCTAAAAATAGCATCAAAAATATTTATGACAATACTATTCCAATTGTCATTTGCCAAATAATATTTCTACTATCCGATTAGCTCTAAAAATCACTATTCTTTTTATACTTCTAACAACCACTAATCCATTTTTATTAATCGGATAGCACTATCATATTGCTATTCCTTGATTTGCCAAATCGGACCCTAAACAAATAATTCAAATATGAGTTACAAATATATGATTTGTGAAAAGATAAAATTTTATAAGCATATTATAAGAATGAATAATGCACCTTCAGAGGTTGTTTTTTTTTTATAGCTCGTAGGCCGATAGGCGTGCACACATAACCATACATCCCACCTTAATTCGTCTCATGCGGAGTTCGATCCCAGGTCTCCACAAAGGGAGCCAATGCTACTACCAATTGAGGCAAGCTCTGGTGGGCACCTTCAGAGGTTGTTGTAGCAGACAAATTAAATAATAAAAATTTATGTTTAAATTGGAAAATATTATTATTATATATGTAGGCATGATGTTTTTGTTGGACTTCCCTTCCTCAGAAGTACAAAGAGTTGACTACCACAAAAGAAATAGCCCCAACTTTTGACAATTTTAAGGGCAAATTTTCTTAGTTCGGTGATCTCATTAAATGATGGCTGGTTTTTTCTTCCCTTGTTAATTTTTTAAATTTAGATTCCTTCATGCACCAATTAAAGATTCAAAACTTCATAATAACCACACACCTCAAAATATACAACAAAAAAAAAAAACCATTTTCTTAAATTAATTAAGTTCTAATTAAAGTGTCTGTTATAATTAACCATCATATATACAGCCGATTTTTTTTTTTTTTAATTTCTTCTTACTAGGTTAATAATTGCAGGCAGCTTAATTCTGACCCCCAAGCTGCTAATTTGCAATCTAAACTCAATTATAGGTATGAAATGACCAACATATCCCTATATACTTATTGTGCAATATTTAAAAGTTAAATATGTCAATATTGTACAAATAAGTATATAAGAGTAAATTGGTTATTTCATACATTATAATTGAGTATTATATAGTAAATTAGCAGCTGCAGTTATTTGTCATAAGACGTATAGTTCAGGGATATCTTTGTCACAACCAATAGTTCTTTTGAAATGAGAATGAGAATCGGGGTATTCAGTGAATTGGGGTTCAGCTAAAAAGAAAAGGTATAGAGAAACCATTTTATTGACACATTTTCAGATGTCTCTCCCTCACGACTGCTGAGGCGAAAAAACCAATAGCCAAACCCTAGGCGGTGAGGTTGGCGGCACGGACCTCCCCCGCCTCCTCAAGCCCCCCTCCGCCTCCCCGGCCTCCCTTCGCTTCCTTCATCCTCAATAAAGTCTAAGCAGCAACATTTTTGTTGGGTCTTCGCCTCAAACCGTCCCTTGTCGCACTGGCACCGCCCCCCGCACCCGGCAGTCCCCGACGTCCCCTTGCAACACTGTCCCTCGCACCCGGCACCGTCCTCGCGTCCGGTTGTCGCCGCTGTCTCCTTGTCGCCGCCGTCCCCCGGGCCCGGCTCCTCGTCATCCTGCCATCCCCTTGCCGCACCGTCCCCCACATCCGGCTCCCCGCCGTCCCCCGCGCCCCTTGCCGCACTGGCCCCCTCGCCCGGCTCCCCGCCGCCCCCCGTGCCCCTTGCCGCACTGGCCCCCTCGCCCGGCTCCCCGCTGTCCCCTACTCCCTGCTTCCCACCAACCCCCGCACCCCGCCATCCCCTTGGCCCAGTGTCTCCCTGTTCCCACACCCCACCGTCCTCTGTCCTCCCCACCCAGTGCCCCGCCGTCTCGGCTCACCTCGTCACTGCCTTCAATTTTCCCTTTTTCAACAACATTAGGGTCTAGGTTCTTATTGCTGCTGCTTCTTATTTTAATTTTTTTTTTCATCTGTAAATTCGTTGTAACTTTTTATTTGTTTAATGAAAAATTGATAGGTTTGACCTACCACCTCAAAAAAAAAAAGGGGTATGGTTTGTAATGTAGTCTTCCCATTTGGATTTGAATGTTTTTCTTTAATTTAACTCGCGTGAGGATTGAGAAAACTCGTGAATTTATTTATAATTTCGCTTTACAAACTTGCTTTATAGCCTCTCCAATAGTAGGCAAAACAAGAGGAGAACTTTTTGACGGAACAATGGACTCGTTCCAACAGCAAATAGCCAATTACCATGGAAAATGTTACGGTGATACCATTGGTGATATTGTATGGTTTGACCGGGTCAAATGAATTAATTATTCAACTTAACATATTAATTGTTCAACTTAACATGCTAATTGTTTAACTTAACATCAACATGCTAACTATAAATTGATGCTAAGTTGAACAATTATCATGTTAAGTTAAATTTTTTTTTTTTTTCCATTTTAAGCACTCCAATATATACTAAATTGAATGATTATATCAATAATTATTCAACATATAAGTTGATTTTTAAGGTAAATACTTAGCATGTTAAGTTAAACAATTAGTATGTTAAATTGAACAATTAATTCGTTTGACCAAGTCAAACTATACGGTATCACTAATAGTATTACTACATCTACACCCATATGATTACCATATAGCAACATTTGATTTTTGAGAAAGAGAAGGGAGTAATTTATAAATTGTCACAACTCACAATCAATCATTTTTTTTTTTTTTTTGCGTGAAAGAATCAATCAATCAATGCCTACTTTTGACTTTTGACTCTTCCAAGATATGGTCCAAAATCCAAATCGAGCTGTTAGTCACCTATCATGTACTACTATATATTAATCAATCAATGTTGTACTTAATAATAGGTTCAAGTCCAGATCAAATTGTTCATGCATCTTATCAATGCTTGCTCTCGATTGTACTGAGTATTGGATCAAACTGTCCTGTAGAGTACAGAGTTTTTTTTTTTTTTTTTTTGAAGCTGAGTACAGAGTATTAAATTGTCTTAATTCTGTAGCCCTCCGGACAGATCCACCCACCAGCATCCAACCTATGGTTGACCTGATATATCAGTTGACTTAATTTTCTTTTCAAAGTTTTAGTAGGGTTATATATACCCTGTTCAAAACGAAAACCGGTGAGAGTTCATTTCAATTCAATTCAATAGAACAGAGTAGGGTAGGGTTAATTTGGAATTGAATTTTTATGATCAAAATGCAATACATATAGAAAAGAATTCATTCTAATACAAATACAAAATATCCCTGAAGTTATTTTAATTTACACAAATTGCCATTCAGCAGTGGCAATAAAGAAGGGGTAAGGCGTGTCCCAGATTGAAATCTTGCCAAATACCATCGTTTTGGCTGGGAATTCCGTATGCAATTTGAGGCTCTAGAAATCGTGTCAAATCAATTTCGCGTCATCCTTGTTCGTCGTTCTGAGCACGAACATGATTTCAATTCCAATTCTTTTTCTCGTTTTAAGGGTCACGACTTCATTTTGAGCATGGTAGAATGCCACAATTTTTTTTACGCCACCGAATGACATAGACTTACTTTTTCATTTAGATTTCAAAATACTATTGTCTTTATTTTAAGTTTTTAACCTAACCCTTAATTAATTAATTAAGATCGATCTAAGAGAGAGATATACAAGCACATGCATCATGATCATATCATTCCTTCCTTCCACTATTACAGTTAATAAGTAATAACTAATCTGCTGTGTCAGATACCTAATAAAGTACTTGTCATATTATATATATCAACACGTAGATCGATCCCAAGTTCTATACAATTTAATTATTCGGTTAACTAATTATTTAGCCAATGCTACAGAAAGGACACGAAAATGAAACAATGTCGACGACGTATAATTAACTCGCACTAGAAAATTAGGGACAAGCTGCCTCTCAATTTTTCAGTTTTCATAAACACACTCGAAGCTACATAATTTGTGCTAATCATGTCTCCAAAAGCTAATTGACTCACTAATTAATACACCAATTTGTATACATCGTAAAAAAATATCCTTACTCCTAGTAAAAGCATATTAGATTTTTTGACATGGAAGGCCTATCTTTCTTAAATAATAAATCTCAGTCGTTGATTGTTTACTTATATTGATCACCGCCGTTGATATACTTTAATGTCTCAATCCATTAAAACTTAAGGCCCATATCAATTTTCTCAATTTAAAGCCTATTACATAATATCTTAAAAATTTATTATATGAAATAACAATTTCAGCTCAAAGCAATGCGTGTGCTCTTTACTGGGTAAACAAAAAAAAATGTCCTTCTATATATAATTTATAGTTTAGACATACAAGGAGTTTTTGGACCTTAATTACACTACAAAACAAAAACATTATCTTAGTAAATATTTTCGTAAAATCCAGTCTATAAGATGTCACGAGGAAAGGGACAAATAAAAATCAAACCAAATTTTGAGACATCATATACACACCACATCAAAAGCATTTCATGATTCATCTGCATTTTATAATTAAATTAACTACATGTGGAACTTAAATTAATATATTTATCTCATCCATAACATTAAAATGACTAAATGGATTACAAGTCATCTAATTAGCTTGGGTGTCTTATTTAATCTTCCAATCAAATTTTACCTTGCCCAAAATTTCTCAACAATTCAAGAAAATAATAAACATATTTTATGTTGGATTAATTAATATAAGAAAAAAGTCCGATTTTAGTCCTTGTATTACTGTATTTGGTTCAAACAAATTAAAGAGCAGTAATTACGCCATCAGTTCCTTAATTAATCCTTTCATATGTCACTTATCAGTTATTACTTATCAGTTGCTATCCCTGACTATATATTATTACCAGTTATTTAAAACAGTAATTAATTAATTAATTAATTATAACCTCCCCTACAATATCCCTGCCATTTTGTAATAGACCCTTTGAACTTATCTTAAGTGGAATATGACAGCTACTTAATTAATGTTTTCTTATGTTCAATTTGAATGATTTTTTAAATATTTATTATAGTCAACTCGAGAGGTAGTAGAGTACGACTTGTCTAACGCTTCCGATTTTCCACAGTTTGAAATGTAAATTTATAAATGCACTTATAAAATTAGATATTTTGACTTATAAATATATAATTAATCGATCATGTTCCCTATCACGGTGGCGTTGAAGAAATGTCATAAAGTCAAGACAATTTCACACCAGTTAATTTTATTTTAATGAGCCTTCGAATTTCCACTGTTGAAATTCCAATTATATTATATATAGAAGTGATTTTTCAACGTCAACGAGGTAAAATTGATTATTTTTTTACATTTTTTTTATCTTATTAATAATTTCACATTGAATCAGATCTATATATGATATGCACATCCTATACACTCGGAGATAATGCATTGGGGGAATTAGTATTTTATATGTTTACACACATAAATGAACATACAAATAATAAATTATATACTTTTTTTTTAATATATTTCCGTTTAAGTAATATATTTAATAAGTGCATTGCAACTAACTAATTAGTTTCAATTTTTCTATTAATCAGGATCAAATAAATATTATATGGATCTATGAAATTTGAGGGCTTGGTATCCTCGTCCTTCCATAAAAAAAAAAAAAAAAAAAAAAAAATGGATGGATCTGCTGGAGGCAAACAACAAACAGACGCCGTGAGTTGCCAATTTTCAAGCAATGATCTATCTAGTATATCAACTCAATCACATCACTTGTATAATCGTTTCCGTTCCAAAATGTCTGCGCCGAATTTGGTCTAATCATAATACGAATTTTCTAAGTGTAATGATGCCATTATATACGTCTTAAGGTAAAATACGGTAGGGCACGTGAACCATTGGATCACTTCAAGTTGCGAGCTGCACAGAGATTCGAGGCGATCCAACGGTCCACGTGCCCTGCCGCACTTTTCCTTAAGGCAGACGACGTGAAATCATTATATATGGCTAGCGAGCTCTTTCAGTAGCCTCTAAGAGACACAACTAGAGGACTTCAGTTCTTCTATATGTATGCATGTACAATAATATGATACACCATGTCAAGCAACAAGTACTAACCTATATATATACGTGATAGGGCCCAATTAACTATTCCGGTCTACAGTAAGCTTAACTTAGGCCGGCTCAAATATCACCTTTCACACATCTGGTTACATAGCCTTTGCCACAGAAGAACCCCCGACATCCGTCGTACTTCGGCGTACTTCAAGTCGAAGAACAGCACAAGGACAAACACACTTCGGTCGGGATTTTAGCCTATATAAGGAACCTTAGACCTCAAGGCTTGGGTTGGGAATTACATCGATAGGATAACCATTTGCTTTAAGCGTAGAATCTTATATTAGGCTTTTAGCTCTTTTACACTTTAGCTCGGGGTAGTTCGGCAGAAGACTACCAATACGATAACAACAATTTTGAGGCGCTAACGTTAGTATAATAGTCTAGTGCTATATATATATATATATATATATATATATATATATATATGATACGTAGAAAGATCCCCACCTTGTAAGGTTTTCTTAATTAATTTCACCCAAAAATAAAAATATAATAACATGCGGTTCAACTTGCTGGATGCTAATTTACCTTGAAGCGGTACCGGTTAAGGGCCAATTTATCAGGTGATTCTAAGTTTCTAATATTCTATAGATAGTAACAGTATTTGCGAATTATTCGTGAGTAATTTGCGAGTATTCGTTTTTTAGTAGAGCTAAACGAATGCCGTATAATACAATCCAATGACATATAATGTCTTTTATTCATGAATAATTTGTGAAATACGTCTTTTTATTACGTAAATTATTTGCGTATAAAACATGTACATTGTATGTCATTTTAAAGGAAATTTAGTGCTATTATATTTGATTTACAAAAATATTGGTATTTAAATATTTTTTTATTATATTATATAAGCCGAACTATTCTCAAATTATATCCCAATATAATATCCGAATCACAGAATTTTAAACTCGCCGAACAAAACCCGAATCAATCATTTGTTACTATGATTCTATATATGTTGATCATGAGTTGTTTGGCAACATAGTACTGTGCCGCATGTGATCATAATTAACGCCATAAAAGAATATGTACAGGCCATGCAGGGACTAACATGCATGACAATATGACATGCAGAAGATCATGAACTAATTAAGATATGTATTAGTAGCTTAAGACAAAGTTTAAAAATATACATTGGGTTTTTGTCCGGTGTATACATATATAACAGCTAATTGAATAGATACACACAAGGATATCGACGTATTAATTAATTAATTAATTAATTAAGACATTATAATTAATCTGATCTTGTATTATATGCACAATACTATAAGCATGCATGTGATATATATATATACACATAATAAAATTTGTACTCTTAATGTTTAACATGGTGGTTAATATATGTTTTTTGGATTTTATTGCAGATATATAGATGGAGCTTAATTAATTAATTTAATAGATACGTTAAGATATAATATAATTATTAATTAGTCTATTATATAGGATGCAATTTGAACTTATATAGTCCAAGCATGTGATGATGGGGGCCATTAAATAAAGGCAAAAAAATCCTCAAGCTGATACAGACAGACCTACATTTTTTTTTTTTCTTAATTTGATTGGTTGATAGTGGAACAATTAATTAAGTAGAAAGGCTCCTTAATTAATTTCTTATTAGAAAATGTTACGCAATATCTTTATATATATGTAAACTAATATGTTCACGTACATCAAATTCTGATCGATTCATTTAGTATGCTATCTATATAATTGATTCATCTAATTATATATATATATATATATATAGTCTAGCTACGGTGAGTTGCAACTCACGGGCTGCTCCGTGAGTCACGGTCCAAAAACATATCAAATCACCTCCAAATTTCGATTTATATGGCTCAATAAATTCTTCATATCAAAATCTTATAGCACGCAAAAAATTTTTCATTTTTGGAGAATTTTAAGTATTTTTTGAGATTTTTAAAAGTGACTATACAATATTAATAAAAGAATCAATGTTTTATGTATCATTTTAAAAAATATAGAATAAATACTTAAAAATCTTCAAAAATGAAAAAATTTTGAATGCCATAAGATTTTGATATGAAAAATTTATTGACCCATATAAATTGAAATTTGGAGGTAATTTGATATATTTTTGAACCCTGACTCACGAAGCAGCCCGTGAGTTGCAACTTGCCGTAGCTAGACTCTCTCTCTCTCTCTCTCTCTCTATATATATATATATATATGCATATTAATATTTTGCAAATTGTACAGATGCATAATGCATCCTGTATTCCTGTTTGTGCAGGTCAAATTTCATATATGTATATTATGCAAAGTGTCTAGTTATTATGTATATACTAGTAATTAAAGAGCTTTGAGCTGAAATTGTTATTTCTTATATATAATAAATTTTTAAGATAATATGTAATGGACTTTATATTGAGAAAATTGATATGGGCCTTAAATTTTAATGGGCTGAGACATTAACGTTAACGGGCATTAACGTAAATCAACGTTTAATTATGATCTATCCGAGAAAATAATTAACGACTCAGTTTACTTATTCGGAGAATATAGCCATATCATATCATATCATTTTTTTCCGATATGCTTTTATATACAGTAAGGATATATACATGCACATCAGATCAGATGTGTGAATCCGATTCTTGACCCCATCACGTTATTCGCTCGTTTCATAATCTACCCTGACATCTCTAGTTGACCATTATTCTAGCGTATAGTATTCATATTAATTATATATATGAATTTGTATTCAGGTTAAGTTTTTAAGTATTCAACTTATTTGTATATCACTGCCACAGAAAAAAGCATCAACAGCGGTTATTTATAACAATTCCCAACGGTTCAGTGAGGGTTGGGAATACTAGGGTTACTAATGCTTACTAAAGAACCGTTGTTGATACTGTTAATCAACAACGGTTTATAAGAAGGAATCGTTGTTGATGATAGCAATTCCCAACGGTTTATAAGAAATAACCGTTGTTGATTCTTAAGAATTAACAACTGTTTTTTGTAAATAACAGTTGTTGATTCTTAGAAATTAACAACTATTTTTTGTAAATAACAGTTGTTGATTCTTAGAAATTAACAACTGTTTTTTGTAAATAACAGTTGTTGATTCTTAGAAATTAACAACTGTTTTTTGTAAATAACAGTTGTTGATTCTTAGAAATTAACAACTGTTTTTTGTAAATAACAGTTGGGATGATGATTTTTTTTAAAAAAAAAAATTGTTTATTTATAGAGATCAGCCCTTTGCTCATTCAAATTAGATATTATATACCATATTAACAAAAAAAATGTACATTAAAAAACTAATAATAAATTCTAATAATACCACAGATTAATTACCAAACTAAAATCCAATATAATATCATATTCATATATCCAACAAAATTAAAATCCATCATAATATAATAGAATTTCTCAAATCCTAATAATATCCGTATACATCAGCACCTTCTCCTAATCTTGCACCATCACTTCCTCCTGATCTTGCACCAGCATCTCCTAATCTTGCATCAGCACCTTCTCCTGTGCCCGAATCTACAGGGAGTACAGTGAGTTTGCAATAATATATTTTTTTGCAATATCTTAGAAACAATTTCGTACATGAATTATTTACAATTCAGTTTGTTAATTTTTTTCTTGACTTTAGGGGAAGAAAGTTTGACTACGATTTGTTTGAACTTTGAGAGAGCAAGGAAAGGAAGTGCCGGTGCTACCTTGAGAGAGCAAGAAAAGAGCAGTGATGGTGCTGCCTTCGCTGTCGGAGAGAGCAAGGAAAGCGAGGGTTGGTGCTGGGCTTCTTTGTGCGGAGAGCAGGGAGAGTGAAGTTGGTGGTAGCCTCCGTTGCGGTACCTTTTCGCGGAGAGTTGGTGCTGGCCTCTATTGCGCCGCCGTTGCCGCTATCAAGCAGCCCTCCATCATGCTCCATGAAGAGGGAAGGGTTTTAGTCGGTTTTGAAATTGGGGGAAATACAAATTGACTAAGGCCTGAAGTTGAAATTATAGTAGAGCAAAAGACGAAGTGGTGGGTGAGTTAGTGACATGATTCAAAAATTTTGTCTTTGAAAAGAATCAACAACGGTTTCATATAAAAAACAGTTGTTGAAAGATGTGGAGGCGGGAAACTAGGGAAAACAATCACCAACGGTTATTAAACAAAACAGTTGTTAAATGGGCCATAAGAAGAAATCAGCAACTGTTATTAATAAAAAACAATTGTTAATTCTTGCACATGAATATTTTATGTTACCCAAGAATCAACAACGGTTATTAATAAAAAAACAGTTGTTAAATGGGCCATAAGAAGGAATCAACAACTGTTATTAATAAAAAACAGTTGTTAATTCTTGCACATGAATATTTTATGTTACCCAAGAATCAACAACAGTTCCCAATGAATAACAGTTGTTAAATGGGCCATAAGAAGGAATCAGCAACTGTTATTAATAAAAAACAGTTGTTAATTCTTGCACATGAATATTTTATGTTGCCCAAGAATCAACAACGGTTATTAATAAAAAACAGTTGTTAAATGGGCCATAAGAAGGAATCAGCAACTGTTATTAATAAAAACAGTTGTTAATTCTTGCACATGAATATTTTATGTTGCCCAAGAATCAACAACGGTTTATACTTTAGAAACCGTTGGGAATGCTATCCCATTCCCAACGGTTTTTTATAGTGAACCGTTGTTAATTCTTGCACATGAATATTTTATGTTACCAATAATCAACAACGGTTTCTATTTTAGGAACCGTTGGGAATGCTTTCCCTTTCCCAACGGTTTTTTATTGTGAACCGTTGTTAATTCTTGCACATGAATCAGCAATTGTTTCTTCTTAAGGAACAGTTGGGAATGATATGCCTTTCCCAACTGTTTTTTAAAGAAACAGTTGTTGATTCTTTTTCAGATTTCGGGCAAGTCTTTCCCAACTGTTCCTTCTGATAAACCGTTGCTGATGTGTTTTATTAAATTTCCAAAATGCCACTGCCACTTTTCAACAACGGTTTTCTTGATAACAGTTGCTAAGTTGGGGTTGCTAAAGCCCATCTCTGTGGTAGTGTATATATATCTCAGTACATTTTAAACTATTTGCACAGTAAAAAATAATTTAAATACATATCTATTTAATATGAATATATATTGAATAATAACAGCGTCGGTATTAATTCTAGTATCACTTTTGTAACATTTTCCTTCTGATAAATTATCGTCATTTCCTGTTTAATTAATCGACAGATCGATTAGAATCGCATAATCGGCAGAACCATTATTGATCCGAAAAGCATATAATTGATTGGTTCTTCTTTTGCTTCAAGCTTACAAACACGTGCGTGCGGTCTATGGCTTTATTTTGACATTTCATTGATCTGTTCATCCTTTTTTCTTATGTGCATGTTGTGCGGCTCACAATCCATATTAATGGCTCATGTTTCAGTATTTTATTTCGTTCAATTAATCCTTATTCTGTGCATGCATGTTCTGCGGCTCAAAATTAACCCATTATGACGACTCATGTTTTTGTACTAGTTTTGTTCCTTCACTGTTTTGGTATTTGTTCTTTTCAGTTGTATTTTTACTTTTTAATTATTTGATCGTGAAGAGAGAGCCGGCTAGAGTTGTACAAAGAGGAATAAGTAAGAAACACTCAAAAGCTGTACACTAAAATTGTATTTTCTCTCTTAAGATTAAAGTTTACAAAGTTTAGTTTTATACATGAATAAAAGATAACGGACCAAACAATTAGCCCAAACAAAACATGAACTAAATTGGACGTCGACTAAGCCCACAATTAATGCATAAAGCAAATAAACTAAGATAAATAAGCTAAATGGATCGGGACCCAACAGACCGAGATATGAGACTGTGCATTTAGCTTCATTATTTCAATCAACCAACATATTTGATAACAAAAATAAATAAATAAAATGAACTAATCGTGAAATCAATTGTAAGGAAAATGTTTATCTTATCTAAATAACTAACTCAATTTCCTCTGTATATTTTTTAATAAGACAAAAATTATGCCATTTAAATTTAAAAATTTAAATGTATAAACAAGACCATTAATGTTAACTCTATTCTCCAACGAATACATTAGAAAAAGAAAAGAGGAATTATGGAATTTTTGTATTGACTGCTTTTTCTGACTAATCCAAATTTTTTCAGCAGAAAAAGTGAAAAATGAAAGGTGCAGACATGGCGAAGAGAAAGACGACATAAAGTAAAAAATTCTCTATCACATCAGCTCAGTAAAATAATAACAGGTTGCTTCAATTCTGAGTCAATAGTAATACCATGTATGGACATGGTCATACTCATATCATATATTCTCTTCCAAAGCAAACATAATTAGTGCCCGTTGAATATGTGATTTGTTAATATATGAGAAACGTCCAGCGTACATAGAAAAACCGTCCATACTATAGACGTGTACAAAATGTAACAGATACGTTCTAAAATGTAACAAATAATGTATTCCATAATGTAAACTACGAATGCTATGTACGCTAGGTATTAGTATTACTCTTAATATATCTACCAAAAACTTTGTATTAGGAGCTTCCAGTTTCGTTACTGTTACATTTAGTCATAAAAATTGTGTAATGAAACAGAACTTGAACGCACAAAAACATAAAATAATAATTTACAATTACCCCTGATTATAATATATCGAGTGAGAAGACCATATATATTTATGCGATTATACAAGTACAGTTACATGTTATCAATTTCCATCCCAATGAATGAATGCATGCATATTTGTAGTTAATTTGTACATTAACAAGGCTACAAATGAATATATATTACGATTTCACATCCTCTGTAGCACTGCATTGTGTAGCGCATGATGTGAACCGTTAGATCATCTCGAGATTCGAGCACTGCATTGTGTAGTGCAGGATGTGAACCGTCAGATCATCTCAAAATCTATGCTAGCTCGAATCTCGAGATGATCTAACGGCTCACATCCTGCACTACACAATGCAGCGCTAGCTGCAGAGGAGGAGCACTCATATATTACTGTAATTAATTGCTTGACGTTGATGTAAATGTTACTGCCAAACCGATCGCCATCGGCTCCGTCTGTGTAGCTCTCTACAGGGAGAATGAATGAGACATATATAATATTTAAAAAATTGTTCTTTCTATTTAATCTAATTAAGTTCGTTTTAATTTTACATGAAATGTTCTATTTATGAATTTTTCTTTTCAAATATATTACTGGAAAAAAGATTCCCATATACTAATCACAAGAAAATTTGAAATTAGCAGAACATGTTGTATCACTGTACCTACCTATTAGAAATTTTTTTTTTTTTTTGAAAGATTAGAATAATATTATTTTAGGTAACAGCTTTTTGGAGCAAAATTAAATTCCCAAGTTGATATATAGTCCAAAAAAATCAAAAGACGAGATCGAAAAAAAATATATATATCTAAGCCCATGCAGAAAAATCTATTGTATGTTTTAAACACAGCTTTAATGAAATTACTGGGCCGAGTTTATAATTAGAACATTTTCTTTCGAATGTAATGAAAATCCATTGACTTCAGCCCACTGACTCTCTCAGTATTATTTTCTACATTTCATTTACCTTCTTCAGCCCAACAAGGATTCCAAAATAACATATTGAAAATTCATTGGATCACAAACCCAAATATCATGGGATTTATATACTGGCAATTCCCATGCTAATTGGGCTCATAATTTACAGAATCACAGTAAAGAAATGGTTCCTTCCAAGACCCAAATGATTTTTTGATCTGTTAAAATTGTGCAAAAGCCCAAATTTTGCTAAGTCTCGGTATTTAGCTGCATTAATCATTGGTTAACTTATAATCATAAATCAGGCGCACGTACGTTTATATGCGTTAACCAATAACCATTGATTAATTTCGCCAAGAAATGTGCATTCAAAGTCTTAATAATCATTAATAGTTAATTTCCTCAAGAAATGTCACCTTCTCAAGATATTAGAAAGTTTGACATCGATCAAGACAATCGTTGGTATTATTTCATTTTATTTTTTGTATATATACATGCACAAAAAATATACAATATTTGGGCTATATTATTTTCAGGGGATTGGTCAACTATTTTATATTGTTATATGTGAGGATTCCAAATATTTGGGCGATATTTTCAGGGGATGAGTCAAACTATTTTATTTTCCATATTTTAGGACTCCAAATATTTGAGTTATCTGAAAATTAATTTTCAGATATTTGAAAATTTATATATAATTTTCAGGATATCGCTTATTTTTTTTATTAAAGTGAATTTCATTTACCACTCTCCATTTCTTTTCGGAGAGTCGAAGTTACAACCTAAAATAACCTAATCCTAAAAGGTACACAAACTTAACTGAGTACCAGAATATCCAGAACTAAGGCAAATAAATCCATTTGAGTGCAACATCTTGTACTCAAAATACCAAAACAGATTGATACACTCAGTCTTCATATTGTCACAAAACAACCATATTAATAAAGTAGCAGTAGAAACAAGATTATATTGAAGACTAAAGGCAAACTAGATTAAAGAAGAAGCATTTGCCACTAATGCAACTCCATCATCATTACTTGCTTCAATCTCATATATCTTGTCAGAACCACCATGAAATTCATGTCTAGCCTCATTTCCTGTCCACAATAAATATAAAGATATCACTTTAGTAACAAAGATATGAAAATTCAAATGAGCTTGACCTTCAAAAATTGTTTTGTTTCTACAGTTCCATCTAACCCATAAAGCTATACAGAACATATGTTGCACATAGAATTTATCTTCCTGTAATAAAGAAAATGACTGAAACCATAAAGCCTCAATGAGCTCAAATCAAGATTAAAAGAATGAGCCATATTAAATTCCTGCCAAAATCTATGCATAAATCCACATTCAAGGAATAAATGATCAGTATCTTCTATATTATCACAAAAATGACATTGTAATTCCACATTTAAATTTCTGACAAATAAATGAGCTCTTGTCAAAATCTTATTCTTCAGAACTAGCCAAATAAATGTTTTGACTTTTAAAGGTGGATATCGCTTATTTTATGCAGAGGATTCAAAATTAAAGTATACTAAATATATATATATTAGTGTGCTTTCTGTAAGATTAATATATGATGCATAGTTATTGCAACAATACAAAATATCAGAATTTTTTCTTCTATTATCATGTAAAAATGATATAAATTAAATATTTGACATGGTGAAGCAATACAAAATATACTAAAATAACAACAAAAAATAAAAAACAAAATCTGAACTTATTTATTTCTTTACACGTATAACATAAGGCATGGTTACCACAACTTTTGTTTTTAATTATCTTAATTTAAAAGCCAGCCCCTTTGCGGAGGGGACAAGCTATAGATATCAATTTAAAAATATAAAATTTGTGATCCACTTTAAGCTAAATATTGAGGGAGTGGGAACACAAATCAAATTCTCACTTAGATAGTACTGAAGATGTATCCAAATCTGAAGCCGCTACATTATATTATATTTGTCACAACGTTTATTTGATAATCTTGACAATGAGTACTTCTGAAAATTTAAAAAAAAAAAAAATCATTACAAATTCTCAAAAATAGAAAAATGAAATATATTATTTAACTTATAGATTAATTATATAATTCTGATTATATTTAAATGATGTTTCATTGCTCTTTAAAGATCTATTGATTGAATTATAACTGTTAAAAATGTATACAATTTTGATAAGACAACATCTAACGATTTCAAACTGATTGAAATTTGAACACTATCTATCTTTAAGTTAATAATATATCTATAAGTTTTTTATATTTAAGATTTTTTACGAACTTTCTAAAATTTTCAAAAGTTTTATTATTAAAATTGTCAAGATAAGTATTTTAATGGTTCCCTCCGCTGTAGAGGGAGACACACGCATACATATATATACATAATTGTTTTTTTTAATTTAATATATATGTATAAAACAAAACATTCAGTTGCTTTATTTTCTATTTAATTCCACACTAGTGGTTGAGACCCAAGGAGGAGAGGTGGAGGTGGAGCAGCCAGTTCAGAGATGAGACTGGAACAGGAGCTTATCATTGCATGATAATAATTAATTATGAGAAATATCTTGCGCCCATTAAAAAACCGTTCATACATAAATATATAAACGTATAGCAGATACATTCTGAAATGTAACACATGAATGTTGCATGTAGACGGTTTTTCTATAGACGCTAGGGGTATTACTCAATAATTATCAGGGTTTATATATACACAAGTGGATATATGCTAGCTAGCTAGAGTTTTAGTTAGGACGTATACATATCATATCATATGTGCGTTTGGTTCGTAGTTTGTAGCATTGTGCATTTATTCATTTATTTGTGATGGACCATCAACCATGCATGTAGGAATCCCTTGCACATGGGATGCTTCTCTTTAGTCTTTACCCATCTTTTTGCTATCTTGATAAGGACTACTGTATGCTCTGTTTTATATGTTCTCTATATATATGTATGCTTCCAAGAAATTTTATATATATGTTTTAAGAGTTGAACTAATATAAAAACAATGCAAACCACTGAAATTTTATTTTACCATGTCCGAAATTTTGATTATGGTTTCAATAATTTCATCGTATAGAAATATTAGGGGATACATATCAGCAAACGGAAAAAAAAAAAAATACTAAGAGATACAAAAATTTTCCATTCTTAGATTTTTTTTTTTTTTTTTTTTTTTTTTGAGGTCGTTGGTATTCTTGAATGTTTTATAATTAAGCTGAATATATGTGTACTTCTGCTTCAGCACAGTTACAGCGATATGATACTCATCAGTCCATCACATAGGAGAATCCCTTGATGTGAGATCTCATATGAAAATGATAATTAATAATTGAACATGATGATATATATATATAAGAGCAGAAGGATTCACTTACTACTTTCAAAAAAGATTTCTTTTTTTCTCCCTATACACTCTACAGTCATGTTCTAAGAAATAGATCTAGAGTATTTTCGTCTACTTTATAATCTATTTCTTCATTTGTTTGTACTAGCAAAGCACCTTTTTGATTGGATAGGTGCAAAATAGGGGGACCCTTTATGCCCTTAAAAGAAGAGAAATTTTGAAAAGGAGAGAAACTGAGATTTAAATTGGGTTTAAAGGATATTGATGGAAGAAATAAAAGAAGAAAAAAAATATAAAATGTAATCCATCATATATCCATGTGCTGCGTGGAATATGTGTCTCCATATAAGTTGTGGTACTATAATGGATTTGGATAAAGAGGAGGGATCCATTGACAATGCTTAAACTAACAATTTTGGCAATCAAGATTTTAAAAAATTTGTAAAAATAATTAAAAATTCTTAAAAATAGAAAAAAGTTTATAGAGATATTGTTTAACTTATAGATTGATTATGTATCAAATTATATTCAATTTAAGTGATGTTTGATAGCTCTTTAAAGCTCGTTAAATTTCAACCGTTAAAAAATGTATAAAATTTTGATAAACTATCAAACGATGTTCAAATTGATTGAAATTTAAAACACTATTAATCTATAAGTTAAAGAATGCATCCATATAAGTTCTTTCATTTTTAAGATTTTTTATGAATTATTACAAATTTTTCAAAATCTTGATTGTCAAGATTGTCATTATAAGTATTGTCAATGGATCCCTCCTCTTGGATAAATATGTATTTGAACTTAACGCTCATTTTAGTGTAACATCTCTATTAATTGTCACACCATTTGATGATATTAACAAATCTAAGATATCCTGTGATATTTATTATTATTATTTCTTGCTTTTTTAAATTTTACAAAGAAGTGCATACAGTTTGGGATTGTTCAGCGAAATCATATATAATTATAATTAAAAGCTATACAATCTTCCCTTCGTTTTGCCCAAAAAAAAATCAAATTATACAGGAAATTTTAATACATCTTTTTCCTTTGTTTTCATGCATGCAATTGAGAATGCAAGTCCAGTTAATTATCACGTATAAGATTATATTGGAAGTTAATTCCTCCCTGCTGCAAAACATAAACTGTACAATAAATTAATAATACTGATATAGAATATATATAATGGTTAATAAACTTTTGAGACTAATGATTGGGCTAACTGACAATGATATTCTCATATTAGGGGAGATGTCTTTCTTTCTCTCTTAATTAATTCCTTAATTACTTATAGTTGATGCATGCATGCAATTTGCTTGTCATATCACAAATTAAACAACTAAACAAGTTGGTTCAGTTACAAAATATACTTGAGACAGTAACAGCTTCATGCCTATTAAACTAGGTTACATATTAAAATATGTAATAAGTTATTTAATAACACTACCATGCTTTGTTGGTCCAATTGTCTTAGCTTAGTAGTGTTAAAAAAAAATAAAAAAGAATCAAGCTAATTATATCCCAACAAAAATCTCCATTAAATATCTCTGCAGCATACTCCTGATACATCTTGTATGCATATATTTTTGCAACGTATATAAACATATCCAGTAGGATATGGTATGAACACCTCATCATAAAAAAATATAAACATTGTGACATGTAGATATGTCAAACACCAAACGATCAATAATAAATCTAGATTTAGCGATGGATTCTGACTTTTGAAGTTAAAAATAGTTAAAATAACTTATTAAGTGGTTAAAATTGAACTGGATTGGAGGTGGATATTTAAGCAGACACCAGAAAGAGTGATAGAAAAATTTCTCAATAAAAAAAATAAGGGGTAATGCCTCATGACCCCCCCTAATCTTCTCACTTTTGACAAAGTGGCCCCCAATTTTTTATTTGTGACAAACACCCATCCAACTCACCAATCTTTGATTTAACTTCAAAAGGGTAGAATAGTCTTTTCCAATCTAAAATTGATAATTACGGATGTGATTATCATTTGGGGGGCAATTTGTCATAGATTGATGAGTTTGGGGAGGTGTTTGTCACAAATCAATGTTCTAAATAGCGCGATATAGCGTCGCTATAGTAGCGCAATAGCGTTTTCAAGTTCTAAACGCGATGCAATATGTCAACACTGCGTAAGTAGCGCTATTACCGTTATAGCGGAAATAGCGTGCGCTATAGCGCATAGTGTGATAGCGCTAAAATAGCGCGCTATCCGACATGCAATAATTTTTAGGCCCAAAATGATTTATATTTGTTTTATTGGACTGATGTGAGAATTGTATATTAATCATCTTAATAATCTTCATCATCTTAATCATTCCTATTGAAGAGTTTGTCTCATCATCATCATCAGAAGTTGAGGATAATGAGCCGCCAGTTGAATCTGATATAGATAATGACGTGTCTGAAGAATCCACATAATAATATATAGTTTGACTTGAAATTATAGAAAACCTGACATATAGGATATTTTGTATAGGGCTGATAATAGAATTAGTAACTTTTTGTGCAGGAAATGACTTAGGATTAATGATTCTTTTGTGTAAGAATTCAAGAAATGACATAGTTTGTGACAGTTTAGATCATTTTGTACATAAAACAATACTATATCAGATATTTTGAATAGCAACTTGGACATTGTACTAGTTTAATGCAAATATATTAGTTTCTTAATTAATTTTGTTTTGATTATTTGCTCTATAGAATTTTTAATAATACTGAAATTTAATACAAAAATATAATACAATTCATAAAATTAATGGACATACTATGTACTATATATAGTTGCTATAGCGGCGATAGCTTTTCCAAAGACCCGCCGCGATGACGTTATAATCGCGATTTAGAACCTCGTCACAAATAGAAGATTGAGGGGCACGTTGTCAAAAGTAAAAAGATTAGGGGGGTGATGATGCATTACCCAAAAAAATAAATAAAGAAAAACAGTAACTTACCAGATAAAAGGGAATGTTGCTGTCAACAGTCAACACATTTATGTTGGCGTCTGGTCTACACAACATTAACATACTTCTCCCAAGTCCCAACATTAGTTATCATTTAATGACCCATTTAATGAATGCAGCCCAGCCCACACAATAAATATGAATGGGGTCGTTCGGCGAGGTAGTTGACTAATATTTAAGCCTCACTGAGCCACACTCGTTTGGAAAAAAAAAAAAAAAAAAGGCTTAAGAAAGTTTAAGCCTTAAGCCATGGGTATTACTTCCTTAGGAATTTGGGCAAAGCTTAAGCCCCGGTCAAAAAGAGGCTTAAGAAGAAACTTTTAATCCACGCTAAGGAGCTTGCGTTCGGAAGGATTAAGAGATTAAGAAAGCTAAAAGAAGTTTAAGGAGAGCTAAGGAAGGATTGCCAAACGGCCCCATTATTATTAGCTTCTTCAGTTCTTCATCCGATCAACGAATCCATCAGCTGCTTTGACCATGTGGTCTCACCGTGTCACTCTCACATTCCACTGGATTTCAGATATCCTGCTGTACTGCATTTTGCAGTTTATGACGTGAGCCGTTAGATTGTCTTGATATTCGTGCCATCTCAGATCTCTGCGAATCTCGAGACGATCCAACGGTTCACATCATGAACTGCAAGATGCAGTAAGTTAATTAGGGGATAAGCACTCCATTTCACTGGCCCTCTGGTCCCATTATAAAGTATCAAAGAAAAGGCTAATTCTGCAATGGGTCAGATGAAATATGGGCCGTTCATTTTTCACAATCAGATGGTCGCGATATGTCTTTAGATACAATCTGTTCGATTCAAAATGAAAGGTTGCTTAGCCGATCCATAGTAGAACCACTCGAAAAAGAAAATTGCCTACTAGCTTGTAATTAAAGGGGGAAAAAAAGAGTATGTTGTAAATTAAGTTGCATAGTTGAAGAAATGATCTATAACCTGATACTGAAATTTTATATCAAAATTCCTTGTAATGTTGTACTTTTCAATATTACTGTAAGAATTTTCATTCGAAATATATTTGGGCGATAATAAAAATATAATTCTTGTGATCAAATAAATTGTCATTGAAAAAACAAATAACAACACTCAATATATATAAAAGTTAGACTATTATATTAACGTTAGCATTTCGGACTGACTCAAAATTTATGTTTTTGTTTTTTTTTTTTAATGAAGCCTCAAAATTTATGCTAGCGTATTCATATGCACCTTTTCTATCTACTCAATTTGCAAGTCTTTAACTACCCGTGATAACTGATAACCAATGGGATGATAATATAATTCATACTTTAGAAAGAGGGGTAAGCTTCCAAGTTTTTTAGCTATGCCACATCATCATTCATTTCAACCATTAATTTTGTTTCTCTCTTCATTTATCTTAATCAAATGACTCAATTTAATTTTTTTTTTATTAAAGAGATAATATCATGATGTACCTAAAGAACAATTTAAGACTCAAAATATTTGCAACTCTTTGTATTCTTTTATATAAATTGAGATGTAGCTAAAAATATATTATATAGAAAATATATTAAGTCCAATATTTATCTAATAAAATATATTTATTGGATATATATTTATTTTTAATATTTGTCAATTTATGTAATATTATTTTTTTGGAGCGAAGCCCTGATTGACAGCCCTAGTATATATAATTTGTCTCCATATTATTGCTTTAGTTATTATGTCTTAATGATTAGTTGGGAGGGAATAATGGATGTAGAATTTAAAAACCTACACTACCAATCGGCTGTTTAGCTGGATTTGTTGAAACAAATAGATTATGTTCTTGTTCTCAATGATACCTTTAGAGTTCCTGAGGCATAGACATATAACATATCATGTGGTGAATCATCAGACAACAAATTCAAAACTATCCCTTCCATATTATGTACAAGGAGTAATACCTAGTGTCTATAGAAAAACTGTCCATAGAATTTATAGATTATATTTTAGCACATATCTATTATATTTCATGATGTATATGTTACATCTTCTATACATTTATGGATGTATTGACGGTTTTTAGATGTAAGATGTTTCTCTTATGTAAGCAAATCATTTTGTTTTTTTTCAGAATATCCTCTGTGTATATAATCTTGTATAGTTGTTGAGAAAAAAATAAGTGTAGAAATTTGTTAATAATTAGACGGTGGGATCCACGTACCGCTGTACTTGCTTGTCTTTGTACCATCCTCTCATCTTCTCTGCCGGACGGACTTCCTCTTATTTATTAATTAAATTTGGAAAAGAAGAATAAAAAAATTAAATTAATAATGTTAGATCCAACAACGTCCTACTCAAATTATATTTGCAGAAAACTTTTAATTTTTATTCGAACTATTTATCAAAAAAATATCATCAAATTGTACACAAACACAATATAATTGACAATTTGACATTATTAATTTATATTTCTATTTTGATTTTATAAGAAATATTAATAACTTTGGAATATATATTATTTACATATAAATAAAATATTTACAACTATGATGTATATATTATTCAGACTTTGCCAAAAACTTCCTCGAATCAGGAAACCACCATTGTGATCGAGACAATGCACAAGACAACTCGTAGTACAGTAATGAAATAAATTAAAATAAAGCAATGCATCCTTTTGAAGAATTATTATAAAAAACGAGAGATCTAGTCAGTAATTTTTTATTTATCAACCATATGAAAAATGAGAATTTGTATGAGAAGTTTTTGAATGATGACACCGAATTGTCCAAGTCATAACGAGTATGGACAATGAAGAACATGTTTTTAATTCACTTGTGCATTGTTCTGTTCTGATTTGATATCAAATTAATCCAATATTTGAGTTATTATGTAATTCGGAAAATCTGACAAAAGAGTTGTCAAAAGTCTTCTTTTTGTAATGTATTTTCATGGAATGAAGAACTTGTATTCCTGTTGAATTTGACAAATGTACGTGGAGATTTTTTTTATCGAAATTCAAAAATAAGAAGAGTTATAAAAAAAAAAAAATTAAATAGTGTTATAAAATATAAAAATAATGATGCCGAGCCGATTGTGTCCCTATATATGAATATGGAGAAAATAACAAAGATATTAGCTTGCAGTTGGAATATATTATTAGATCAGTTATGGGCTAGTATTGAGCAGCTGTTGACAGTTGTTATATATATGTTTTTTTTATGAAATCAAAATATATTTTGGCAGTACCCATCATCTGCAATTGGGTGATGCATTAACATTATTATTATTGTTGTTGTTGTTGTTGTTGTTGTTGTTGTTGTTGTTGTTATTGTTATTATTATTGAAAAATAAAAAAATGATAGTTGATAATAAAAAAATGGCTTGGAGATATTGCAAAGGGGAAGAATTAATAGTAAGAAGAATACAGTCCAATAGGAAATTAGAAAAGTACAAAAAGAGAGAAATAAAAAAGGGGGGCCTTTTTTTTCTTTTTCTTTTTTTTTGCTTCTTAAAAGGGGGGCCTTTAGAAACTCAATAAACATAGAAAAGCGGAAAGCATTTAATGGTTTGAACCTTGAAAATTGAAATTAACAGTCTCTTGCCTTGCATTGCATTCCATTCGTCCACCAACGCACCAATTCATATCCTCTACTGCACAGTACAGCAATCGTTAGATCTTCTTTATGATTCGTGCAACTCAATCTCAAAAAGTCCCCAACAATCCTAGACGTTAATTAGCTGCGCAGTATAATACTGCGCGCGCACTCATCTACAGTTCTGCACCCTGTTTGTTTGTTTCATCTCCTATGGGACCCACAAATCAGTCTCTCTGCCTGGCCGGAAGCCTTCTTCTTATCACTTGAACCGAGTCCATGTTGTCTTTCACCGTGGACGGAGAAATCAACCTCAGAATACACTCAGAACTCGGCCTATTTGTTTCCATCCACTGACTTGTGGGCCCCACATAACTATACTTCATAAGACTCGTTCATTCAAGTTCAACACAACTTCCCGAGTTCATATCCTCTACTGCGCAGTACATTACTGCGCAGCATTCCGACCATTGGATTCGCTTTGAGATTCGTGCTACTCAATCTCAAAAAAACCGCCCTATAATCCGCATCTCTGATTCGCTGCGCAGTACAATACAGCGCAGCAGAGGATCAGCAGTCGAAACTCCTCCTCCGTCGTCTTCTTCTTCCTTTCTTTCTTTTGTGAGCTTCATAGAAACTACTGATTGATTGATTTCACCTCCTTTTAATTTCTCTTTTTCCTTTCCTTTCCTCTCCTTTCTATTGCATTTCTGCACATTGTGAGTTGTTACTCACTCTCCTCAAAGCAATCTCTCTTTTGCTCTCTCTCTCTCTGTTCTTCTCTTTATCTTTCCACACACAAAAAAAAACATACACAATTCAGTTGATATATGCCATGCCAGACCAAGACTCATCACACAGTTCCAGCGTCGGGGGCGCGACATCCTCCGGCGGACCGAGCCTGACGACGTCGGTGTATGATACTCGCTTGGGTCCGGCGGCGCTCTCCTGGTCGCGCTCACTCTTCGGTCTCTCCCTCCGCTTCATTCTCCGCCTCTCGTCAGTTAACGACGTCCTGGAGGAAGAAAAGGCGGCGCTTGCTTTCAGGATCCGGCCGTGGCTGCTGTGGCGGCGACGGGGCTCGAAGCGGATCCAACTGAATTCTGCCCATCGTGCGCACGTGTCGTGGGACCTCACCCGTGCTTGCTTCGGGCCCGGGCCGGAGCCAGTGTCGGGGTTCTTCGTGTCACTGTCGGTGAACGGGGAACTGGCGTTAGTCGCCGGAGACATGGTGGACGAGGCGTACAGAGCGTCGTCGAAGTCGCAGAAGCCGATCTGCATCAGCGGGCTGAAGCCATCGGTCCTGATGTCGCGGAGAGAGCACGTGGAGATGGCGGAGAGTTACGGGACTAGGGTTAGGGTTTGGGGTAAGGAAATGGACATCTTCATACGGTTAGTCGGGAAGGAGCGTGGCGAGCTCGGGTTCTACGTAGTGATCGACGGGAAGAGGGTTCTGCAGGTGAAGCGATTGAAGTGGAAGTTCCGAGGCAGCGAGAAGGTCGTGATCGACGGCGGGAACTTCGGCGACGATAAGGTGCAAATCTCATGGGACTTGCACAATTGGATCTTCCCGACGACCCGGGAACCGCCCAATACCGGGCCCGGGGGAGAATTGGATGCGGATGCAGTGTTCGTGTTCAAGTTCGAGAAAGACTGGGGCTTTGATCAGGTGGAGAACATGAGCCTGGGGCGATTGATCGGCGCGAATTGGGGCGGCAATTGGAGCGAGAGTGGCGGCAGCAGCAAGGGAGGCCGGAGGAGGAAAGGGCGCAAAGGGAGTTTGAAGAAGACCGGCTCGGGCTCGTCTTCGACATCCTCTACCGGGTCTTCCGGCAGCGGGTCGACGGTCATGGACTGGTCGAGCGCCGAGGAGGCCGAGCTCTGGCGCGCCGAGGGGTTCTCTCTGTTGGTGTATGCTTGTAAGAGATAATAGAACATGTTACATACATAGCCATTCTTTTAATTTCTTTTTCTATACCTTAAGGTGAGAAAAAGATTTTGTTTTGTTCCAAATTTTTCGAATTTTTTTTTCTTTGTAATTTTGAGTGATTTCGGTTGGATTTTGGGTACTATTTAAATGTGGATATTACGATGTATGTAATTTTTGTTCATGGGTAATTATTATTATTATTATTATTATTATTATTATTATTATTATTATTATTATTATTATTATTATTATTATAATGTAATGAGTTGGAAACCTTTCAATTGCAAGATGTGAATAAATCAATAAATACTTGTTTAAATTCTGTGCTTCTGAGATTACTTTTTTTTTTTTTTCTGAGATTACTTTTGTCAATTGTTTTCTATTTTTTTTTTTTTTTTTGGAAGTGTAATGAGCTAGCATTTGTTCATGAAAACAATGAAAGCTTGGATTAGTTACTGTTCGAGTTGGATTCAATTATTTGATTTCTAATAATACATGGATTTATGTCAACTTCAACATTTATTTCTTTTTTAAATGTTTCTCGTGAAAATTAAATACTTTTTTGGAGAGAGATAAGACATAAGACATACTATTACTATCATTAATTTGTGCCGGCTTGTAGTTTTGTATCGGTTCAATTATTGTGATGTTGGTGTTTGTTTACAGAGATAATATAATTGGTTTGGCTAGGCACTTGGATAAATTGAAAGATAATTCATTGCATTTTTCATATTAAATATTTAGATTTTAATGTTTAACGTTGCTTCAAATTTTCAATAATTAAAAAAAAAAACATATTTTTTATCACATATAGATTTTTATTCTGCCATATTAATTTAACACTATAATATGTTTAGTGGTATTATATATAACTCTATAATATGCTAATATATAGAGATACCATATATGAGGTTTAAATCGGCGGTCAAAATTGATAATTTAAATTAGGGTCAATCCACTCAAATTTAAGTATTTATAAAAATTTCTATCCATATTTTGAACCCTTCAGGAGTATTGTCTTTTGCCATTAGACTAACGATTGGTTCTCAGATGGAGCAAATTTGGAGGAAATAGTAACTTTAACTTGATTACTTTATTTTTTTTTTTACTAACATTAAAGTAATATCACTTAATTAAAATTGAAACAATCCTCACATACTATATAGATATACAAAATTGTAACAAAATTATACTCTTCAATTAGTTCACTAAAAATGCAATAGAACATTTAATTGGCAAGTACATCACTAAAGGGAACAAGTTGTAAATATAAAAACATTTATTTACTGAACTGCATTAATATTTCTTAACAGAATTGTCTTCTGTTAATTAGTAATCCATAATCATTTTTGTTACCTTCTGAACATTTATTAGAGAACAGAGGCAAGAAAATCAGAAATAATATTTTACTTGCCTCCAAGTTCTAACCTCCATACCATAATACTCCAATTGATTAGGTCTACTAAAAACTAAATTGGCAGGAATTAGATTATTAGAATATTACATGCAATATATAATTAATAATGAAAATACATTGACAATTTTAATATTAATATTTATATACGAAATATATTTGTAGACATCAATGAATGACAAAAAATGGGACACACACACAAAAGAATAAGAACTCTTTTAATTAGGCAGAAACTACTTTTGCCTTGATTAATTCCTGCGTGTCACTATCCATCCATTGGCCTAATGTGTTTTTGTGTTGCAAATGTGAAATACTCATTTTGTTATCTTTAGGTCAACTAATTATAAATTTAAGTATTTAGCCTTCTTTTAAGGGCACCAACCAGACAACGAATATACATAAACAAAAAAGAAGAAAAATAATAAACATAAAACCAAAAAATAATAAGAGTGGCGGTTAGGTTTTGTTTGCATCTAGGGACTTAAAAAAAAAAAAAAGGTCGATTCTTTTGGTTGAGTTGTAATCATCGACAGCTAGCTAGATTTACAATTTTTTATATTCTAAAAATTCTCAATATTTATAAATTCGATATTTAATATAATTAGTACAATACTACAATTTCATTCTCGTCTCATGGACTAATTCTGTGTTCATATGCTTCCTTTGTACGACTACAAAATCAATCCCCAAACCAAATCATCTAAATAATCATCAAAAGAGAGGAACTTTTGGAAAGCTCGAAGCAAGGCATGTGAAAAGAAGACAATGTAGATCTTGCACTGTTTATTCGGCCTTTTTTTTCTGTGTGGTAAAAGCAGCTTTTGGCAAAAGAGAGAGAGAGAGACTCTGCTTTACCAATTACCCCCACATTAGCATAATTAGATTTTAGAGGTCAGTTTATATGATTTGAACCTCTCAAATCTCAATTTTTGCTGTGGGAAAAATGAGTGATTAATTGCTAGTAGAAACCTGTTATGATGTACTAATAATATTATTTTTCAACGTGGAAGAAAAAAATATTCATATTGACCATCATATAATTTGTGCATATAAATAAGTACAAAGAGTTCCCAAAAAAAAGATAAATTTGGATACGGTGTTTAAAAAACTAGTAAAAAACCCACGCATTGTCTGGGCTGAAGCCTGAAATTGTTATTTCTTATAATAAAATTTTAAGATAATATGTAATGAGGTTTAAATTGAGATAATTTATATGGGTCTTAAATTTTAATGGGCTGAGAACGTCAACGGGTATTAACGTACGTCAACGGTGGTGATCAATCTAAGTAAATAATCAACGGCTGAGGTTTATTCATTGGGGGAGATAGACCTTTGAGGTCAAAAAATCTAATATGCTTTTATCAGTAGTAAGGATAGTTATGAGTTATGACCTATGACCTATGACAATCACATAATTTATGAGTAATGGGTAGTGTTCAACAATTTAATAACTGTTAGATTCAAACTTTATAATTGTTAATGTAAATATTTTACTTATATCTGTTGATTAGAATTACATTGTTAGATGGTTTATTTGTTGGACGTATATATATTTGCCATGATTTATTTAGTACGTAATTTCTGTTACATCTCCTTGTCACTTCAATTCAAGGAAAATGTTCATGAGCAAATGCTTCATGCTTGATGATTAGATCAATGATGGCAGCTACTGTTAAAAAAAAAAAAAAAATCACTAGACTAGTAGATCATATAAACTTCCAATTAATATCTGGCGTCTTTGACTATTCTTTTATATGTGTCGATAATAAATCATAAGTCTATTTCACCTTTCTTTTTTTTTTTTATGATAACCTCGTAGGAAATTTCACCATTCTTTCAAAATTGCGTAAATATACTGATGTCAGAGTTCAGAACTCAATTTTTTTTTTCTGCCACACCAACTTAGTCAACCTTAAAAAAAAAAAAAAAGAACAATGCATTTTCAATATAATTTTTTCTAACCAATTAATTAGCTGTCTTCGACAGGACAGTCCAATCTTTTTTTTTTTAAATTTATTTAGTGTTGTACAGCACCATATATATGTATTGTTTCTTCGACGGAAAAGCAAAAGATAAATGGATTTAATAATAAATATAGGTTCTAATTTTGTATTAAAGCAATTGCATTTAGTTCAATCTGATGGCCTTAAATTTATTTTTAAGGAGAAAAATATCGGATCCTCTTGGGAACCTAAGAGATCACAATTCTTCTCTAGATTCAACTTTTGGAATTTTGTTCTTGGTTTGCATCACAATTTCTGCTATGATGCATCTCAAAACAGTGGGCAACTTGAATGAATTTAGTTTGTTATTTTCTGGGAGCAGATATATAGCATAGCTTTGATACCTTGTTAGAAATTTATCTTCTCAAAGATGCAAGTTCAACTTTGAGAATAAGTAGGGAATTCATTAATTAGCACTGAAATTTTTATCTTAAAATTTTGATTAAGGAAATCTAAAATTAAGTTTGCTTAAAATTAAATTATTTTGGAATTTAATCTTACATTTCTGAATATTAAGTTTTATAAATTGTCTCCTTCCTCAAACTCAGTGGTTAAAATTAGACTCGTAAAATATAAAATATATAGACTGATCCAAATCATGAATCGTAGCATCAAACCATAAAAAACTATTACCAAATATTTTTATTACTTCATTATTTTTTTTTTTGGTTGGAAGAAACGGCCAAATTTTTTTAAAAAACGAAATTGAAAAAACATTTTTTTGCGAAAAGTAGAAAGATTACGAAATTTTTTTGGTGCACTAGATAGACCCGATTTAATTTTTTGGGTCATATTGAAAGACCCGAAAAATTAAATCAGGTAGGTTTTTTTTTTCAACCGAATTCAATTCGGGTGTATCCATTTTCAAAATGGAGTGGGTGGAAAAAAAATTTCAAAATGGGTTTGCACCCGAAAAATTTTCAAAATAGGTTTTCACCCGTTTATTTACTATATTTCAGTACTTATGTGGCTAATCATAATTATAATATGATATAAAGTTAGACTATTATACTAACATTAGCATTTGAGATCGAAATGCTAACGCTCAAAACCCATTTTGAAAAAAATTTCGGGTGCAAACCGATGCACCTATTTCATATATGCATATTAACCAGACTTGCACCTATATTTGCACCTAAAATCCTAAGTTCATTTGCATTTTAATAGAAGATTGTCTAGAATCAAGTAACTTCTGTGTTTTGGTCCTATTTTCAGGTAAACGGAGCTTTTAGAGCTATTTGGACTAAATTTGGAGCAAGGAGCAAAAATAGGCGAAGGAGCACAAAGGAGCATCTAATTACAGATCAAAACCGCCTATTTCAGTGCACAACCGCCATATCTAAATCAAGGAAACGCGCAGAGAGCCAATTTAAGCAACAGACATGCTATTTCAAGGCCGAGCTCTCTTTGGACTTCTAAATGCGGACTGCACTCCTATTTCTGCGGATCGCATTCAGTTCAAAACATAACAGAACACCTATTTTCTGGCGCGTGCTATTTCTGGTTGACTAACTTTGGGACTTTTCCCTTAATTTCGCCCCAAGAAACCAGAAGTTAGACGCCTAAATCTGAGACATCTCCTCCTATAAAAGAGACCCCTTGGGGTGCTCTCAGATTGTCTTTGTCATCGATCATCATCTTGTGCTAGTTGTTAGGTCTCATGTGTTGAGTAAGTCTAGTTCATAGTTTAGTCGAGAGTCGTGACAAGAGAGGAGCTCAACGCCATTGGAATCGAAGGAGACGGTTACCACCCTCTTCCTAAGCTTACTCGGTGCTTTCTTTTCTCTTACTTTTGTTTATTTGTTGTAGTCATGTCTAGGTCCGAGTAGTCGTCTTTGTTCTTGGGGTTTAGGATGATGTTTGTATGTATGGATTAATTGAATACTTGCTTTTAACGTTTATGCATTGAAGTTATTTTCATATTTGCTTTGAGCTTATTCATAATTGTGCTTGAATTGTTTCTTGTTCTTTGATATGATCCTATGGATGTATGTTCGTATCTAGTTGGTAGATTTATATCTTTTTAGGCCAGAATTGCTAATTGCATGAGAGTGCACTTGTAGTAGTTCACCCCATTTTGATAGACATGTGGATTGGGCATAGTCTAGTTGGAAAACTTAACGTCAATTGATAGAGATTCAATACTTGCACTATTTGGGTAGATAACTTGTTATCCAATTGTATCCGAGAGGAGAAGTTGTGGTTATAACGTGAATTAAACCTTACCTGTGATCGAAAGCAAATCGGGTTTAGGTTAGAGATAATCTAAAGATTTCGAATTGATCTAAAAGTATTTAAAAGTGTCAACAAACGAGAGTTGAGGGACCTATAATTGCTTTGGGTTAGTTGGGGATCGGTAACTTTGATCAACAATAGAAACTGAGCTTGAACTGACTCTGATCTGTTCCCTGCGGATCGCATTGGTGACAGGTGCGAACCATACCAAGCAAGGAACAGACAGAGAACCACAAATTTGTACATCTTGCGGTTCGCACCCTCTCGGGTGCGGAACGCAGGCAGTTAGTCCAAACATCAAACCGATTCTGAAAACCCTAGGAACGTTTGTTTAATAATTGTTTTATAGTCTTTTACTTACTGTTATTTACTAATTTGCATATGTTAATTGTTAGAAAACCAACTTCAAACAAACCCCCCAAATCGGTTACGTTCACATTAGGATTAGTTTAGGATTTAAAGAACTGTTTAGAGATATAACCGTCCTTGTGGATTCGATCCCGACTATATTGCATAATATCGTACGCTTGCGATTGATTGTATTATTTAGGGTAAAAGCCTATACACTCCACGCGTATCACAAACCCATTTTCAAAAAAATTTTTCCACCCACCCCATTTTGAAACTGTTTTGGCCACATTTCAAAATGGGGTGCACGGAAATTTTTTTTTCAAAATTGGTTTACACCTATTTATTTACTATATTTCAGTACTTATGTGGTTAATCATAGTTATAATATGATATAGAGTTAGACTATTATACTAACGTTAGCATTTGAGGTTAATCATAGTTATAATATGATATAGAGTAAGACTATTATACTAACGTTAGCATTTGAGATCGAAATGCTAACGCTCAAAACCCATTTTGAAAAATTTTTTTCCACCCACCCTCTTTTGAAAATGGATAGACCAAATTGAATTCGGTTGAAAAAAAAAAAAAAAAAACTTACCCAATTTAATTTTTCGGGTCCTTCAATATGACCCGAAAAATTAAATCAGGTCTATCTAATGTACCGAAAAAATTCCGTAATCTTTCTACTTTTTCACAGAAAATGTTTTTCAATTTTATTTTTTAAAAAAATTTGAGAAACGGCCAATACCCAACAAGAGATGACAAACCCCCAAACAGTTCTTTCCTTCTCCTCTTCCTGTAGCTAACGGGCACATTTATCTGGTTTTTGGGTGTTTCTGTGTGCTTAATTAATTAGGTCATACTTAATTCATTTCGGACGAAGAACAATACTGTCAACACATGTGACGAGCGGGACCTTTCGTTTTGGCCTGTTTCTGATCGTTTCTTCACCTCTAGGGCCCTTTTTTATTTTTGTATATTTATTTTCTTATATATGTTTTTTATATAGCTTAATCCAGAAATATAGTGATATAATGAGTAGTGTTAGACTATTATACTAACGTTAGTATTTCGGACCGAAATGCTAACACCTCAAATTTTATGTTATCGTGTCCGAAATCACGATTTATGGTACTCAATAAATTTTTTATATGAAAATATTGGGGAATACAAATTTTTTTTTATTTTTAGAGTTTTCTAAGTATCTGTTTTGAATTTTAGAAAATAGCTCATAAATATTAACAAAATATTGATGTTTGTACATGCTATTTTCAAAAATACAAAACAAATAGTTAAAAAATCTAAAAATAAAAATTTTTTGTATTCCTTAATATTTTCATATAAAGAATTTATTGAGCACCATAAATCGTGATTTCGGACATGATAACATAAAATTTGAGGCGTTAGCATTTCGGTCTGAAATGCTAACATTAGTATAATAGTCTAGCTCTAATGAGTAAAACTACGGTGTTTTTAAGCTTACGGAGACTTTTCGTGAACTTAACATAAAAAACATATCAAACCATATTCAAATTTTAATTTATATAGCTCAATATATTCTTTATATCAAAATTATATGGCATGCAAAAATTTTACATATCTAGAGATTTTTCAGTATTTATTTAGGATTTTTTAATAGCAACTATACAATATTAATAAAATAATCAATATTTCATATGTAACTTTTAAAAAATCCGAAATAAATACTTAAAAATCTTTAAAAATGGAAAATTTTTGTACGCCGTATGATTTTGATATAAAGGATTTATTGAGCTATATAAATCAAAATTTGGATATGATTTGATATGTTTTATAATATTGATATAAGAGTAAAGCTATGGTACTATTAATAGTACAAAGTGGCTCATACTACGGTTCCATATTATCATTTTTAAGAGTTTAATTAACTGATCCAAACTGCTCAATATGATCTCCATATATAAATGTCATTGTAGACCAATATTTATAATTTTTGGTGCTTTTTTTACTTTTTTTTAGATAATTAGAAAATGACTTGATGTAAACATTATAGACCATTAAAAAATGTGGTTTTTTATATATCAAAATATATGGTTAAAAAATTCTAAAAAATATAAAATTTGGTCTAGAACTATATTAACATATGGAGATCACATTAAGCAGTTTGGATTGATCAATTGAACTTTAAAAATCACAATATGAAGCCGTAGTACAAGCCATTTTGTACTATTATAAGTACCATAGCCTCACTCTTGATATAAAGAATTTATTGAGCCATATACATCAAAATATGGATATGATTTAGTATGTTTTATGATATTGATATAAAGAATTTATTGAACCATATAAATCAAAATTTAGATATAGTTTGATATGTTTTTAGTTTTAAGCTCACATAGAGCCTAGAACTTATAACACCAGTTTTACTCGTAATATAATATCCAATATCTATACTATATTTTAAATCACTCTACTGTCTACTTTATAAATTATATCCGGATTTTGATCATGGGGTAAAAGTAAACAAACCCTTCTACATACGTCGAAATCTTAAACCAACGGACCATAACCATTTGCTTGAATTAGTAAGCAAAGGAAATCGGAAGTGAGGGTTCAAGTTCAACAAAATAAACATTTGGGGAAAGGAAAGACGTGTTGAAGCCTTTCCCTTCCCTTTCCCTATCTTGACATTTTGGAAATTGTAATTAAGGACGAGATTTAGCAGTCAAAGCACACGGCATTTGAATAATTTGACATAACAAAAAGAAGACCTCAGGTCGATGGATAGCTCACAATTAGAGGTCCACGGAATGGAATGGAATTGACTCGATGAAATATGAATTGTCTTGCACGTGTGTCAAAAACTCAAAATTGCGGTCCGAGTTTTGACCGGACGTCAAAAAGTGGAATCAGCTTTCAACTAACAGTCCATCCGTGGGATCAATTCAACTGAAGAAATTAAATTTGGTAATCAGTTAGTTGTGTAGATCAATTTGGCAGGCTGAAATTTGATCTGACATTGGGTTGGGTCATATTGCCCACAATGGGTTTCAAATCAATGTTTGGGCCATTTTGCTTTGTCAAATCAAAATTTGGGTAATTTCGCCCAATGTCAAACAAAATTTGGGTCGTTGTGCCCAATGTCAAATCAAAATTTGGTCCATTTTGCCTGCCCAATGTCAAATCAAAATTTGGGTCATTTTGCAACTGGCTCCATAATAATACTAACAAGTTTTTGTAACAACTGTGCTCCCGTTTATAGCCCAGTCCAACCCAAATGACAGTATGAATACTGGCCCATAAACACTAGCAAGTAAAATAGCATTTCATTCATTCAAAATCTGGGTCATTTTGCCCACAATGGGTTTCAAATCGAAATTTGGGTCATTTTGCAATTGGGTTTCATAACAATACTGTCAAGTTTTAGTAACGACTGTGCTCCGTTTATAGCCCAGTCCAACCCAATTGATAAATACTGACCCATAAACTCGGATCGGAATCCGCTGCTTTTCTGCTGATCCGACGGTCGGGATCGGTTCCCGCACCGATCTCAAAGCATTCCTGTCTTTACTACAAGAATCTCAATGTACTTGGTATATCTCCACCGTCCGATCCAATAAACTCAGTAGTAAGAAAAAATAAAAGGGGACGGAGGGAGTGCTCATCCTCTGTAGCGCAGAATATGAACCTTTAGATCATCCCGAGATTCGATCCAGCACAGACTGCGAGATGATCTAACGGTTCACATTCTGCGCTACACAATGCAGCGCTACAGAGGATATGAAATCAGGGGGCAGAGCGCGAGGATTTCACATCCTCTGTAGCGCTGCATTGTGTAGCGCAGGATATGAACCGTTAGATCATCTTGAGACCCGTGCCGATCGGAATCTCGAGGTGATCCAACCGTTTAGATCCTGCGCTGCACAATGCGGCGCTACAGAGGATAAGCACTCGAGGGCGAGGGCCGAGTCCATATCGATTCATTTGACGATGGTGCGCTGGTCCTCCTGCGGCCGCGGGGTTCTACTACGGGCCCTTCTTCCTCGTCTCCGCGGGGGCGGGGAGGACGGCCGGCCCTGCCCCCCGCTGTGCCGCTCCCTCATCACGGGCATGCGCCGCTCCGCCCTCAAGGAGACTCTCCTCCGCGCCCTCCGCTCCCAGATCTCCCACCACCTCCCTCCCTCCCCGGTATACTACTCCACTCCACTCCACTCTACTCTTCCCCATTCCATCCTTAATCATTTCTTTATTTATTTATGGTATTTTTACTACTGACTGTACCACTTCATTATTAATGTTGCTAGCTGGTGCTGCTCTGTACCAATATCAGTACCAGTACCAGTTAGTCTAACCATGGAGTTTAACCTGTGCTGGAGCCAAAATATTTTTGAATGGGGGTTCAAATACTATATCAAACATTAAAATTGATACAATTATTATATAGAAAATAATTTTTGAATTTATAATTAGGGGATCACCAATATAAATTTTTTCATATTTTATGGGGTAACCTAGTTTTTTTTTTTTTGACAAAAAAATATGAACAATACATAAAAAATGCTACTTAAATTGTATGAATTAACAAAAATATGGGGGACATCTTACTAAATCCGCCACTGGACTTAACATGTTATCACCGTCATTGTTTTTAGCCAGAGACCCACTTCAGTTCCTTCATGATCGATCCTCGCGTGGGCGAGCGCTGGGTGCGCCTGGTACGCTCTGACGACGTAGAAGAGATCAAAATTGACGCCACCATGGTTGATGGCTCTGCTCCCGCGAGCCGGTATGGGGATGCCTCCGATGATGACGAGTCCAATGAATGCCTTCATATCACCGTCTCGGTTCAGGTTTCCAGGAAGGATTCCGGCCCCAATGGCGTGACAATGCACTTTCTCTGCTCGGCATGGCCTGATGCCTTGGATGTCCAGAGAGTCTTTGCGGTCCCACCATATGCCGACCCTATCAAGCCCTATTTTGGCCCACTGTTCAAGTAATTTGTTCTTACATTTTGTCAACTCATTTTTTATTAACTAGTAAAGAGCCCACGTCTTGCTTTGGGCTGAAATTGTAATTTCTTATAATAAATTTTTAGAATAATATATAATGGGCCTTAATTGAGAATATTGATATGGGCCTTAAGTTTTAATGGGTTAAGACATTAAAGTACGTCAACAGTAGTGATCAATCCAAGTAAATAATCAATGGCTGAGATTTATTCCTTGGGGAAGATAGAACTTTCATGTCAAAAAATCCGATCTCCTTTTATTAGGAATAAGGATAAGGATTAATGAAGTGTGTTCGTGCATATAAATGAACCTTGCCTAATTGTTCTTTGTTCTAAGAAAAATAATTACCAACATTGTTGTACTGGTAACTGTACAAATAATTTGTAGTCACTTATCACTCTTTTCTGTCTTGCTCTGACTTGTATCTCCATAACATTTGTTACTTTCTCATTCTCTTTTTGACTATTGTTGGTATCAAATGGTAGGAATTTAGATGATGAGGTCAAAAAGGCTGTACATGATTATTTGGAAGAGCGAGGGGTGAATGATGAGCTAGCAGCATTTCTGCACAAGTATGTAGCTAATAAGGATAGAACCGAGAATATTAGGTGGCTACAAAATATCGAGTCTTATGTGAAGAAATGAGATGCTCAGAGGTTTGTGATTCTATCTGGATTGGAATTATAGCTTTGATATTATCAAATTATTAGTCCATTATATATTAGTATGCAACACTTTCATAACGCATACATGTCGATCTTTCAATGTTACTGGAATATTTGTTCAAGAAAGAGTAGTTTTCTTAGAATAATCTTTTTAATACAATGTACCATATTGTAAGTCTTTTTATAGAAGAGGCCTTTTGTATAATGTATAAAAATAAAAAAATAAATAAATGATGAGAAAGTGCATTGATGTGAACGCTTGCTCCTGGATCTCTTGATGATAAAAAAAGTATTCTTATCTGTTATTTTTTCTTCTCAGTTAATAATTATAGCAGTACTTGGCTTTGTCATTAAGAGAATGTTTATTTAAGTGATTTGTCTCAACCTTTTCTTATAGGAGCAGAATGAGAGGAGCTGCTATTTAGAGCTACTTCGAGGTAATGTCGAGAAAATTTTGAATGTGCATTCCATAAATTTTGAAATATCAAAAGGCATTTTTTCTTCTTTCATGTAGTGATGAAATTAGTTATTTTTTTGTAGACCAACTCGTGGTTAGAATGCAAACAAGTTCTGTTTCTCTTGTAAGAAATACTATTGACTTATGTCATATTAATTAAGCCTCATTATTAGGGGTGAAAACGGATCAGATATCAACGGATTGTGGGCAAAATTGTATCTGTATCCACTTTAGTTTTTCGGATACGGATGCGGATACGGATAGTTCCGGATACGAATACGGATCGGATATTAAATGGATACGGATGCGGATCGGATATTTAACGAATACGAATGCGGATACGAATATACTTCAGATATTAGATTTATTATTTAAGAAAATATATTTTATATAATTTTTTTCATGATAAATCACTAACTAAAATGGTTAAATTACTATAAAGATTAATCACTAATCATAAATATGTTATTAGTTCATCGTGGATCATTATTATCATAAATAATCACATATTAGTTAAGAAAAAAATCCATAATGTTCATTATATTATTAATTACAAGTTATAAATAATTATAAAAAAGATGAGGTGCAAAGTCTAATTAGATATAAACTTAACTAAATTTGAAATCTACATAAAAAATCCAATTGAAAGACATATAATAAGTTTTTAAAACGGATATCCGAATTACCATAATATCCGGATTCGGATAATTATCTGTATTCTTATCTGTATCCGTTTCCATATCAAAAACTGTATCTGTATCAGTATTCGCATAAATTTGATCCATATCCGTATCTACAAATATCCGGATCTGAATATTCGTATCCGCAAAAATCTGAATATGAATCCGGATACGGACGGATAATATCCGATCCATTTTCACCCCTACTCATTATGCTATCTGTTTCTCATCTCTATGTGCATAATTAGAATGCTCAAGGATTTATGCATAATAGGAGGAGGCAAACTAACTGTCCCCAACAAAAATCCTCCAAAAATGTACCCTGCCTGCATACATCTAGTACATCAAGTATGAATACCCTGATGCAACATATATGATCACCCGATTGAATGAGGTATGGACACACAAGTTAAGACAAACGGTTATTCACCTGAATGTGGAATTTGGATCAGTCCTAATAGAATCATTCACCAGAATGTAGATATGTAGAATCTTCGATTCATAGGTATGAACACATTATAGTGAGAGGTATGAACACCTTAATGTGTAAGTATGAACACCATTTAGTCACAGATAGTTATCTACCATAACGTCATGATGCAATATATTTTATGGTGTGCCCAATTTTGAATGTTAAAATAACTGATTAAGTTGTTAAAATCTGAATCTTAGAGTAGAATCTTGGAGGGATAGAAAGATTTCTTATAATAGGAGTCAAAAGTTTCCATTTATGCATCTTAAATCATTCTTTCCTTCCTATTTTCTCATTTTGACTGTCTCATATCTCACGAGATCACAATCCTTGTTTTCTTTCCAATTTTTTATTTCTACTTGTTTTGTAAAGTTGAACTTTACTTTTCTTATTCAATAAAAAAATCTTTGAAGGCAGGGGATTGACCCTTACCACACACAAAAAAAAAAAAAAAAAAAAAAACACTTGTATCATACATCGACAGTTGTAGTGCACTGGGCTATCTGCCCTCATAACCCTCAACCCTGGCCAAATTTCCACACACTGGAAGAGGCCAGCAACCACCACAAGAGAAACCAACAACTATGCAATCACAATCATTACATATATAGTTATAATTCAACACAAAACATAAGGCATCATACAATAAAATCATATAAATAGAGCTGTCATCTTCATCTCTTGTGCATCATCCTTCTCCTACTCGGAATAGATACACTCAATGACAGGACCTCAATAGTGGCGCCCTGTCCAGACAAATATATGGACCTTGAAGACATTTGAAATAGTGGCATATCACAATTAAATAATTAATCTAATTAATGAATTGCACTTACATTTTTAGAAGAACAGTTGAAACATGAACAAATTACAAAGCCTTACATCAATGTTTCATTTGAAACATGCCTTCACATTCTTCGGAAGAGCTGCTAACTTTGATATAATTCCATGCCTTTCACTCTTGAATTCATTGGTATGTTGACTGTAGCAAAAGATAAATAAATTCAAATATAGTACATGAAAAATGGCTCTTAAAAAAGAAAAAAAGTGATTGTCATGAAGTCACATAGAGGGGTGACATGTTCATTTAAACATTAATCTGTATTATTGTTTAATAAGGTTTTATCATTGTTAAAAGATTAAATTAATATTTTTGTAATAAGGAAGCACATATATCACAAAAAAGAAAATAAAGAAAAATAACCTTATATCTCGCATGGCATTCTCGAAAACAAGTGACTTCTCAGTACGGTTGGGATGCTTTTTGACAACATAGTTGATTTCATGAGAAATAATGGGGTTGGCATCACCGATCAGTGAAACTTGTTTGATCATAGGGAGGTTTTCGATGCCTTCAAGTTTTACCATTTGATTTTTATTCAAGATCCACTCGAATACCTCCAGCTCTGGTGCTGCACCTTTCTCCTTTTTATTTGGAGTAGAAGTAGACGCCACTCCTTTCTCTTCTTCTTTTGGAGAAGAAGCAGACGTCGTACCTTTCTCTTCTTCTTTTGTTGAAGAAGCAGACACTGTACTTTTCTCTTCTTCTATTGTCAAAGAAGCATATGTTGTACCATTCTCAAAGCGTATAACCTGAATTATGCTGCAATGTACAACTAACACTTTAAGGTGTGGGAACTCATCCTTGCCAAGGGTTAATACATGTTCCTTCAATGAGTTGGGATAGAGCTTGAGATAGAGTAGGCTATTGATTTTTCCAAGTAACGAAATGGCATCGCTGCTGAGATGGGTTTCAGAAAGGGTGAGCTTGGACAGGTGTTTGTGATCAGCAACCCAATTGGGAAGCCTCCCCAAATAGCCCCTTAGGCTGAGGTTCTCAAGCCACTGAGGTGGAAAGCACAAGAATATTAGAAACTCAAGTGAGCTCGTTGGACGCTCATCATGAATTAAAAGTGAACGAAGAGAAGAACTCATCATCATTAGAGAGATGCACAACGGCCTTGAGTTGAGCTTGTTTTCAGTAATTACCAGGCCCAACTTTCTAAGTTTTTTCATGTAATGCACGACATGCACCAATTGGGAGGCTTCCGTCGCATTTACATGTGCCAGTGTCTCCAGAGCACCCAAATCTTCTATTCCTCTCGGTACCACGACTTTGTTTGGGAATAAATGAATGTGATCGGCGGTGCTCTCACTATTTTCAGGCTTATATGAATAACCGGCAAGAAAATGCTTTAGATTACGAAGCTTCAGAATTCCTTTGGGAACTTTTGGAATTTTTGTATACCTTATATCCAATGTTTCTAATAGAGTGAGTTCCCCTATGTTCCGGGGAAGATGACTTGCATCCGTATTTCTGAGACTCAGGAACTTCAGCTTAATGAACTTACACAAGTCATTCAAGTCTTGTTTTCTAAGGCCATTGCAACCTTCTAAATCAAGAACAGTTAAGGTTTTTGGGTTTGTGGAAGGTAGCTTTTCCCTAACATAATTGAGCATACGAGATGGATGGATGTCGTATAATTGAAAAGTGCTATCTGGGTTTGGCACTTGTTGGCTATCAGATTGGTTTGCAGTATTTGATAAAGTGGGTATACATTCTTTGAACACACCATTTATCAAACAACATTTTATTTTGCCAGTCGGACATACGGTTTCTGGTTCTAAAATACACCTGCTGATGAGCTCATCAAAATAGCTCTCAGCCACCAGTTCTGTACTCAGACCTCCAGTAGAGCTTATGAGACCTTTGGCTATCCACCGTCTTGTCAGTCTCTTTCTTTTAATTATGTAACCCTCAGGAAGAATGCTAAGATCTTTGGAACACTGCTGCAGTGGTGGAGGTAAATAATTGCAGCAGAGCTTGACAACTTGAGCAACTTTGTCATCAGTTTTAATATTTTGCACCATGATAGCAGCAACTTCTATACCAAACTGATTTATCATGCGGATATCCATTTCCGCACCAGACAGGACCCCACAGATGCTCTTGAGAGCCAGTGGTATTGAGCAACAGTAATTTACTGCTGGTCGTGCCTCTTCATGGTGAAAATTTGACGGCCAAGGGCGCCCAAAGAACAAGGTATCGGTTAACTTATTGTGTAGATCCTTTGATATTGGTTGCAGAGGGTGAATGAGTTTTACATGAACAGAGCAACAAGCTTTGGCCACCTCCATTGAGCGAGTAGTCACTACTACTCTGCCATGATCGAGACCATCTTGAGGCAAAACAGACTTGATTTTATTCCAATCATCTTTACTTCTTAATGAATCAAAAATTATGAGAAACCTGCACATCGATTACACAAGTATGAAGAATTCAACATGTCATGATTTGTCATTTCATATATATAAATGGGTACATCAATTTTTTGATGAGTCGGTTATGGAATACATCATGCCAATTCTAAAAATTTGAGTGTATTCTTTGTATAATTTTCAATTAATGAAAGCAGTAACTACTCACAAAATTTAAACTAAAGTGTTTCTACAAATGATTGCATAGTCAAAATTCTCTAAAACTAAATAAGCTTTATTTATCATAATGAGCTTTATGCCTTTATGTATCATACATAATTTGTATAGATTAATACAGTATGCCAAAGGGAAATACCTGCTATGTTCTTGTAAAGCTTTTTTTACTTTACTTCTTAGTTTTTTTTCATCACCATCATCATCTTCAAATTTTGAATCACGCTTATTAGAGATTTGCCTCAGAATGTCCATGAGAACCCTTGGTATGTCAGGCTTTGGTGACAGGGTCACCCAAGCAGAACGCATAGTCGGGTTATACAATTCGTTCCGCCTGCGGTACAGCATCTTTGCCAGAGCAGTTTTTCCAGACCCAGTCGGCCCAACAATAGCCAGCACAGTACATTCGTGACCTGATGATGTCACTTGGAGGTTACCTCCTTTAGTGTTCGTTGACCCACTGGCACGAGTGGCAGGACGAGGTGCAGGGTTCAGCCTATCTGGTGCCCAGGAGCCCATGCCCAACAGTGCATCCTCCGCAATTAGATGATTGTAACGAATCAAATGGCTGTATGCTTCCGTTGTGCTCCCGGTAGTATTATTTTTTGCCTCCTTATCTTGTGTTTTGCTTTCAGTGGTATATCTAGAACGTCGTTCACTCACTTCCTTGGCTCGGTTTTTCAACATCTGCGTGTACAGGCAAATTTTAATCCGCTACGCTTATGTGTTTGATCTAAGAAATTTGAAAGAAAAACAAATGGAAGTGTATTTGCATGCATGTATTCTTAGCTTTTCAATGTTTTACATTGAAAGTTCCAATTTGTAAATTATGTATGTAGGTCATCAAGTACTAGCTATAACTGGGGATATGTTTGTGTTAGCCCCTTCTTTTCTTTTAGTCATCAAGTACTAGCTATAACTATTTGTAGTAAAGTAGAAAAATTACTTGAATTAAGAATATCCCCAACATGTCACGGACTACATACTGGTGATATAAAACTTTAAGTTACTAATTTCCCTTTTGACTAAATTTTATCTCAATTTATTGGATCAATTAATTTGCCACTACATTTCCATAGTATAACATTCTTATGAATTCACATCTTTGAGTCTCGAATGCTTTTATTGTGAACATTTTTGGACCAATAATTGTAGTCTCAAAAACTTCAGTCTTTACCAATTTACCCCATGGGGATTGGGGGCATTGTCCTCCCTTGTTCGTGGGAAAATACTAACAGTTGAAAAATATTTTGCCGCTGCGGTCAACAAATGGACAGACACACAATCTCTAAGCTATTCTGAAACACTCTATCTCTTATGCCATAAATATAAAAGTACGATTGGATGAAAAGATAAAAGGCGGATGTGAAAACCTGTATCCTTTTGGCAATACGGTATCGTGGGAGAGCTGTCCGAACAAAGCGAACGGATCGCCGTGCATATGAAACAATCCCGTGGCCGCGGCGGTTACCGAGGGTGTAATTGAACTTGTCTATGCAGAGTTCCGCATCACAGGCGACCTCCAGGACATGGAGCATCCAGACCTTCATCTGATTATTGAGGTGCCCGGAGACGATCATGTCCTGCAGGAACCCGTCCATGCTCTGTAACTCATCCCTGATGAATTGGATGTCCTCGCGCACACTTGAGACATGCAGGGCCTCATTCCATAGAAATGACCCCAACTTCCCGACAGTACTTTTAAGCGCCCCTTCCACAGAGCCTGCAATGGCTGCCTCCATGTCTCAGCCGGTCAGCTAGCCCTGCTGCTGATCTTTTTCTTTTTTTTCTTTCTGATAAAAGCTTGACAGTTGAGGCATTCTTTTTTCTTTTGGGAAAATGACTCCACACCCCAAACTTTTTTTTTTTTTAACAAACACCTCCAAACTATCTAATTGTGACAAACACACTCCAACATCAAATTAACCCTCTAATACTCAATTATGAAGTGCGAAAAGCTAAAATACCCTTGTATGTATATGTCATAAACTCATAATATTTAAAGTATTAGTGTTTCATAAAACTATTATAAAAAATTATTGTTGTATGATATATAACATAAATAAATTTGCTTATTTAATATAAATAGACAAACTAAAAAAATTATAAACTTTCAAATTTTTTATAACTGAAATTAAAAAAATAAAACTTTTAATTTATATATTATCATGAAATATATTCTATAAACATTGAATAACATTTAAAATCAAATTACAAATATAGCTTAATAAATATTTTATAATAAAGATATTGAATTAATTATAAATATTTAAAGACAGAAGAGAAAAAGGTTCAGCTTGAAGGAAGGGGAAGGGGCGAAAGAGATTGAAGTGCATGTCAAGATAGGAATTGAGTACAAATCAAGACGGATTTAAGAAAAAGGTTCAGCTTGAAGGAAGGGGAAGGGGCGAAAGAGAATGAAGTACATGTCAAGATCGGAATCAGAGTACAAAAGGAAGGGGAAGGGGCGAAAGAGAATGAAGTGCATGTCAAGATCGGAATCAGAGTACAAATCAAGACGGACTTAAAAAGGATTTCAATCAGTTTGGAATCCGGCAGTAGTTGAAATACAGCTGTAGTGTACTTTCGGTAGCTAGCTTAGCTATCCATTCTTCTTCAACTATCCTCTCATCTTCCTTCAAAATCCAATCCGGCTAGCTTAATGCTAGAAACCCGCCCTGACTAATTCTACTCCAGCTTTCCACAATCTTATAACGCAAATGAGAAAGAAAAAAGGATTCCGGCTTTAGTATTAGTATTTTCCTTATCCCCTTCCATCTGAAGCATTCGAGTAATATTGATTTAGCCGGCCCCTGTAAACAAGTTGAACTCCAACATGTCCGCGACCTATGCAATTGGGATTGTTTTGGAAAAAATTGCGGATTTACCAAATAAATCTAATGTTCTGTCTCCACATGATTATGAGAAAATTGAAGGGGTGACCCTTGATTTCTTTTATATTCAGGCATTCTGCAGGGATGCGGAGATGAGACATGATCCGAATGTGAGACGTTGGGTAACAAAGACCAGGGATCTTGCCTACCGGATGGAAGATGTACTAGATACTATCGTCATCATGGAGGATGAGTTCCCCCAGTCAAATCATGGCAAGATGGAGGCCATCAAGGGGATATTGAAGATATCCCGAAAAGCCTATAATTATAGAAAAACAATTAACAGTTTGAAAAAAGAGATAAATCAGATTCAGTTGGAGTTCATAACGGTCTATAAGAATCGAGTACTATTTGGAATAAATGCCATATATGAACAGAGGAGTCGATCACAACCGATGCCCAACATCGATTCTGACATTATAGGTTATACTAGTGAAAAAGATTATATACTCCAAAAATTGCTTGATAAATCCACTCCGAGGCTTGCTGTTGTCTCAATTGTCGGAACTGCTGGCATCGGAAAGACTGCTCTTGCCAACAACGTTTTCAGGAGGTGAGTACATTTATTTTCTATATATAATCAACAAAATCAATATTGTTATTTTTTAGGAAAATGCTACGGAGATACCATTGGTGATACCATATAGTTTGACTTGGTCAAACAAGCTAATTGTTCAACTTAGTGTGCTAATTATTCAACGTAACATATTAATTGTTCAACTTAACATACTAATTATTCAACTTAATTAGCATACTAATTGTTAAACTTAACATCAACATGTTATCTATAATTAAGTTGATGTTGAGTTGAACAATTAGCATGTTATGTTGCACAATTTGTACGTTAAGTTGAAAAATTAGTACGTTAACTTGAACAATTAAGACGTTAAGTTGAACAATTAGTACGTTAAGTTGAACAATTAGTACGTTAAGTTGAACAATTAGTACGTTAAGTTGAACAATTAGTACGTTAAGTTGAACAATTAAGACGTTAAGTTGCATAATTAAGACGTTAAGTTGCATAATTAAGACGTTAAGTTGCACAATAGTATGTTAAGTTGCACAATTAGTACGTTACGTTGTACATTTAGTACGTTACGTTGCACAATTAGTACGTTACGTTGCACAATTAGTACGTTACGTTGCACAATTAGTACGTTAAGATGCACAATTAAGACGTTAAGTTGCATAATTAGCACGTTACGTTGCACAATTAGTACGTTAAGATGCACAATTAAGATGTTAAGTTGCGTAATTAGTACGTTTCGTTGCACAATTAGTGCGTTACTTTGCACAATTAGTACATTACATTGCACAATTAGTTTGTTTGACCAAGTCAAAGTTTATGGTATCACCAACGGTATCAATGGTATTATCATAGCAGCTCCCTATTTTTTAAGCCGACGACCTTGCAAAGCTTCGCATATATAAGCTGTGTGGTATACATCCAAACTTTTAGAGTTGAATATTTTTATTTTCATGTCAAAAAAAGCTATTTTGGTTCGTTTATACTTTAAATAATTTTAAAAGAAACATTATGGTTTTACTTTTATTGTGAGCCCTCGTATGTCAAAAAGATAGTATAGTCATTTGTACTCGTAAATACAATTAGTATGTATTAATTATTTTATGTACAACCACTTCTTAATATATATTTTAGATTTTTAATATACGTATGTTATTGTTAATAAATTATAATAACAAAAAAATCAAATTAATCTTTTGTGTGGCCCGGTAATATGCATAGCACACTTTTGTCGTGCTATATGAGTCATAAAAAAATGACTAAATCCAAGGATTTTAATTCATACAAAACGTGATTTTCTTCCCATTATAAAAAAATAGAAAACATTTTAAAAATTGTAAAATATGGTTTCCTAATAGAATTTGATATAATGACTACATTTAGTAGCTCAAATCGATTATTTGGATATGAAAAATGGAGGTATGAGTCATATAGTATGGCGAAAGCATGATATGCATATTACCCTAGCCTGTGGTGATCAGGCTGAGGTGATATGCATATCACACTTTAGCTGTACTATGCGACTATTATTCCATTTTTATTGTCCGAATGGTCGATATAAACTGCTCAACGTAATCTTGATGTCAAAACCTACTAGTAAATCAAATTTTACAATTTTGTAAATTTTTTGCTTTCTTTTTTATGATGGGAGAAAATTATTGTTTTGTATGAATCATAATCATTGGATCTAACCGTTTTCCCCATCATAAAAATAGTAAAAAAATTTAAAAAATGTAAATTTTGGTTTGTTAGTTGATTTTTATGTGAAGATTAAGTTTGAGCTGTTCAAATTGACTATTTAGATATTGAGAATGGATATACGAATCACATAGTACGATCAAACTGTACTATGCATATTACCATATTCTCATCATATAATGTGGGGCTAAGGTGATATATATATGTATACCACCCAAAGTGTGCTATTTGGATACTGTATTCATACTCATTAATATATTTACTTATTCACAAAAAAAATTTAAAATAGGCATGACGTCGATGAACATTTTGAACTCAAGATATGGGTATCTGTTTCTGAAAAGCTCAACTTTTGCCACCTTCTGAGTAAGGTCCTGATGCAGATCAGACATGCCATGCCCGAGGATGATGATACAGAAGATGTGCCCGAGCATGAAGATACAGAAGATGTGCCCGAGCATGAAGATACAGAAGATGTGCCCGAGCATGAAGATACAGAAGATGTGTCCGAGCATGATGATACAGAAGATGTGCCCGAGGATGATGATACAGAAGATGTGCCCGAGCATGATGATACAGAAGATGTGCCCGAGCATGATGATACAGAAGATGTGCCCGAGCATGAAGATACAGAAGATGTGCCCGAGGATGATGATACAGAAGATGTGCCCGAGCATGAAGATACAGAAGATGTGCCCGAGCATGATGATACAGAAGATGTGCCCGAGCATGATGATACAGAAGATGTGCCCGAGCATGAAGATACAGAAGATGTGCCCGAGCATGAAGATACAGAAGATGTGCCCGAGCATGAAGATCATACAAAAGAACATTTCTCTAGTGCGATTCAAAGATTGCTCCGTGGCAAAGATGTGCCTGAGCATGAAGATCATACAAAAGAACATTTCTCTAGTGCGATTCAAAGATTGCTCCGTGGCAAGAAATACCTCATCGTTTTAGATCATGTTGCTCCGGAAAATTTTAGGGTCAATGATGCATTGAGTCGCATTGCTGATGCTTTTCCCGATAAAAACAAAGGAAGTAGAATTCTGTTGACTACTAGATTCTTATATGTTGCTAAGGAGGCCGATCCAAAAACTGAACCATGCGAACTTCAGTTCTTAACTAGCTATGAGGATTTACCAAATATCCTTAAGCTATGCGTTTTGTATCTAGCTGCATTTCCTAAGAATTATGAAATTTGTACTCAATCCTTAACTCACATGTGGGTTGCGGAGGGTCTGATAACACTTACATATGGAACGGTATCAAAGGAGGAGATAGCAGAGAGGTTTTTAGAAGAACTTGCACAAAGGTAAATTATAATTATTCCTCAAATTTTCACTACATGACACATATTTCCTAGCACCATTTTCAGTATAAGAAAGCACATTATGTGTAGGCTACGTATATAAATTGACTTGTACAACTTTAGCTGCTATTATGCTACCTCCAAATCTGTTTGCTCCAGCACAAATCCAACTCAATAGCTGCTTTTTACACCAGCAGTGACTTCATTAGTTCATGTTTTCTGATATTAGCTGAAATACTGAATGCAGGCTCTGATTTCCTGTCTTCTCTGTTGTACTGGTAGAAGCTGAATACAGAAAATTTAACAACTCCAACAAAACTCACTCTAGTTTTTAATACATTTTCATGTTCAATTTTCGTGGAATTTCAATAGAGTTTTTGGTTCGGTTGTTGTCTTGCTTGATTATATCTTAGGAAAACTGGGTAAACATTTAACTGTATGGGTGCTTCTAATTTCTAAATGGAGCAAGGGCGTTTTAAACATATAAACTGTGTTTTTGTTCCAAAATACTTGGTTATTCAAGCTTTACCACAAGTCCCATATTTGACAAAAATAAAATTACTAATACCAATGGTTTTGGCAATCTAATCATTACATTCACAAAAAATGCGTTGAACAGGTTCATGATTCAAGTATCAAGGAGATCACCTGAAGGTTCCATCACATGTTTCCGTGTACATCCAGAGCTTCATGATGTTGCCATCAAAAAATCCAAAGAAGTTAAAATGGTTACAGTGTGCTCAAATGAATACTTTGATCCCGAGGACTTCAGAAGAGCACGCCGTGTGGCTGTTCATCATTCAGATTCTAAAGTAATGAGATATACAAGCCCGGTTGTTCGTTCTCTCTTGTGTTTCAAGTACCCCATCCCAGAATTGGGAAGGCACAGAATGCTTAGAGTGTTGAGCTGTATGGGAGGGAAGATGGAGGGCGAAATGAAATTAGAGAAGTTGATTGAAATGACTCAGTTAAGATATTTAAAGATTGGGGGGCTGGGTGATCCAGGTAATTTGCTCAGCTGTATGAAACGTCTGCAAACAATTGATCTTCGAGAAGGTGATCACGGTGATCTGCCTGATTATATATGGCAAGTCAAAACATTGCGGCATGTCATGCTAAAAGGATACACTTTTGGACCCACATCATCAGCAAATCTACCAAACCTACGAACCCTAACGGGGATCAAAAACAAAGAGTCCTGGGAGACAGGGTTACCTACTCTCCCCAATTTGCGTGAGTTAGATGTCCAACTGTCCCAAGGTTCCCCATGGAAAGTTATAGTCAATTTCCTGAATACACTACAGCATCTTGAGCATCTAAATGTAGTAGGCGATGAAGTCCCAACAAGAGTAGTTAATATGAGAAGCTTTCCTTTTTATAACTGTTTACGATCTCTGTCTCTAAAAGAGGACCGACCAGAGTACTATGGTTACGAAATGCCTTCGTCTTCTAGCATATTTCCAGAAGACTTCAGCCAGCTCAGCCAGCTCATACTTGAAAATTTCCGATTAAAGCAAGATCCAATGCCTGTGCTGGAGAAGAATGTACCCTTGCTCAAGATGCTCCGACTGGGGTATAGATCATTTGAAGATGAGAAAATGAGTTGCTCAGATGGAGGTTTTGCCAATCTTGAAAAGCTGGAGCTTTTTGTCCTAGAGAAGCTCAAGGAATGGGAGATAGAAAAGGGTGCCATGCCCAAGCTTCAAGAACTCAAAGTGTCATGTTGCCCAAAGCTCGGCGTGCCTCAAGGGCTACGATACCTGACCAACCTTCAAGAGTTGTCATGGGCATCGCATGCTGATTCCACAATGGAGGCTGAAATCCGCAACATTTGCAAAGGTGTTCCCACTGTTTCAATTGTGGACCTTTCTCAGTAAACTTGATCTCATGGTACGTACTTATTTTTTTACTTTGCGTGACGTGTTTGGATTTTCATTTAATATTTCATTGAACGAATGGTGTGGTAATTCTCCTTTCCTTTAATAAAAATGAACAAGGAACATTTTTTTTTTGAAGTTTTGGGAATTACTCACAAGTCACAATGTTTTGTTCCCGCAGTTCTGCATGCCCCTGGGGCTTCAATACCTGACCAACCTTGGAAGCTGAAATCCTCAACATTTGCAAAGATGTTCCCATTGTTTCAATTGTGGACCTCTCTCAGTGAACTTGATCTCGTTTCCCAAGGTGTTCTCATTTATCATTTACTTTCTGTGTGCTTTGGATATTCAGTATTGATTTGTTATTTCATATTCAGTTGTGTACTTTTAATTTGCTTCATGAATGGTGTGGTTATTCTCCTTTCCCTTAAGAATAATGAAGGAAACTGTTGTCCTGATTTTTTTTTCAAATAAATTCCTCTTGTATTATATATGCCTTGTGATCAAGGTATGTACGTGTGATTTGTGTACCAACATTATTGCTACAACTTATTTGTGGTCTGATTGTAACTTATTTGCCTGGATGATTTGCTTTTAAGATACTATAATTCGTTTATAGCTGTATGATTGTGTGTATCTGTTTTAAAGAGATTGGCACAGATGCAATTACTTTCTTCAAACTCTTACAAGAAGATATTTGCCTTGTACAAGCGTAATCATTTTTTCAGACTTAATTAATTGGTTCCCAAAGGCAACTATTGAGAATTATACCCTTATAGTTATAGTTAAATCTAGTAACTGTGTATGATTCATGCTAGATATGTAAGTACCAGAAGAATGGTCGAATGGGGCTTTGCAGCAATGTTTGTCGTTGCCATATTTAGTAGAGAAATGTGGGTTTTCCCAATAGAAGATTAATGCGTGCCATCACCATCACCCTGTACTTATCTAGAATAATTATGATGTGTGTGAAATTGGTACCAGGATTGAGATTGGGAAAATTGGAAAACTGCTGTAGAATAATTTGTTTATTCTAAGCCCTTTTTCCCCTTTAATTGGTCATAAGTCATAACAAAACAAAAACCAATATATATATACAACCAGAAATTTACCAATTGAAGATTGAAGCTGCCAAATTCAAGACAATTGCTTCAGTCCAACAAAAGTAAGGGGAGGAGTCTCCTTTCCCTGAATTGAGAAAATGCAATTAATGCTTAAGAATTCAAAAGATTAAAAAAAAAATGATGAATACAGCTAAACGTTTCGCATTGAATCTGGATTCGCATGAAAGAGTGTTCGAAATGTTAACAAGTTGTATGTAAGTATGTATTGGAGTATGAATTCTGCTCGTTTTCTTTTGTAACTTTTTTTGTAAAATTGATATTTTTTTTTTTCCCTTGAAACGGAGCTTGTAAATATTGATCCAAATGTATACTCTCTTTTCAGTGAGTCACTGTGTCATATATAAATGCAGCCAATTTCTACTTCTCCCAAATTGCAGCTACTATAATAATAACTGAAAAAAAAAATAGAAAATTACCATGGCGACGAAGCAATCTAGTTGTTAGGGTTACGTGCATAGGGTTATACCGGGGCAAAAAAAGTTTGATTTCTGGAAGAGAAGACAAAATTGTAGTGTAAGAAGTGACGGCCGGGAGCTGAAGTCAGAGGGGAGCTCCTCCGCTCTGTCTTTCTTTCTCTCTGTTGATTGGTTTCCAGATGGAGGAGGAAGGAAGAAACAAAGGGAAATAAAAAGAGAGAGAATCTAGAGCGTTGGTGTTTTTTTGCAACGGTTGTGATATTGTGTGGTGAATCTGGTGATGGGTCACAAAATGGAGTGGCCATCTCTCCTCATCCTGCAATTCATATCCTCAATCGTTAGATTGATGCAACCGTTAGATTTTGCTTTGAGATTCATGCAACTCAATCTCAAAAAACCCCCCATAATCCACATCGTTGATTCGCTGCTGCGCAGCAGAGGATAAGCACTCCTCATCCTGCTACTCAAGTACTAGAGCTATATGTCCGGGCTTCGCCCCAGATTAAAATAATAATATATACCCTTTAAAGGTTGGGAAGAATAGAGCTCTCTCCTTCATTTGGAGCTAAGAGTTGTTGGATGTGTAGACCCAACACTTCAGGTTTTATATAAAAACTTAAGATTTCTTTCTATTATTATTGATATTTTAAATGCGTGCAATGTAAGGAACTAAGGATGGTATTTATATTTTGTTTGTCTAAAATTTGAATAATTGTATAGGTATTTTCACGCTATTTGTTTCTATACTACTTACTCTGTATATGTTGTAAACTTAGATATTATTAGAGACATCCGATATTGATCCTACGCTTGTATGTTTGTCTACTGGTTCATGCCATGCAACAAAAATTGTACATTAGTTTAGTTACTTTTTGGGCATTGATAATCAAAAGGCATTGTTATGATATTTTATGCCCATTATTTATGATCTTTGTGCGTCAGTATACATATATATTTATATACTACTCATTACATATAAACAGCATAAATCATTATACAATTTTTTATATTAAAATAAAAAAAAAGATATTCTTATAAAATGAGTAAGTCATAATTCAATTGCTTAAAATTAGTGTATGAGTATGATTTATTTTGTTACCACTATAATATTTTATGAATTAATAAGTATACCAACTACTGTATTCTATTAATTATATTCTATTAGTTAGATATTACACTTCATATTGCCATATAAACTAAAAAAATTGTTTTGTACATCCGGCTAAAATATGATTACCCCATCCCGAAGCGCGGGTGAATACCTAGTTGAATAATTTTTGAACTTTGAAATGAAAAAAGCTCCATTTGTTGATATAATTTATGCATGATATTTTTTATTTGTATAAGATGATACTTCTTATATGGTTTATATGCACATTTAAATATTACACTTATTTTTACTTTCTAGTACCATTACACTTATAAAATAAAACTCCTTTTCAAAAAAAAAAATTCCAATTTTTTGTTTTTTTAAAAAAACAAAGTGATTCAAAAAAAAGTATGTTTAAAAAAATTATTTTAAAACTTCTTCAAAACAAATTTTAAAACTTATTCATGATTTTCAAAATAAAAAAAATGTCCGGCGGTCCGCCCTCCCCTCACCGCGATCCGCCCAACCCCAAATCCTTCGCCCGCTCGTCGCCCGCCTTTGCCCGCCCGTCCCGAGCAAGCTTGACGGGCATAGGGGCGGGCAAGGGCCTCCCCTCGAGACAAAACTTGTCCGTCCGAGGGCACAACACTAGATTAAAGCCACATCAGCGACGGTGGAAGCAAGAGTTATTTTAAAAATGCTCCTGACCTCTCTATCCCTTCTTTAATTGCAATTCCAGTCTTCCTTTGAAATTTAAAAGTAAAAAAAAAAAATTGACTATTTTTTTATTCTCAATTCCGACTTTGAGATCGTGCAGCAATCGATCCCGACCATCCGATCAGAAAAAGCAGTAGATTCGAATCTCATTTGTGCTTATTATTAAAATAGTGGAAACTACCTAAAAGTCTCCTATGTTGATTCCAAAAATATTAGATTTAATAGAAGCTTTAAAATATCAATTACTTTTAAAAAGTCTACCTTAATGAACTTGAACCACATATAAATAGTTCTATTTGTGGGGTTGAGATTCGGTGCTCTTAAAACCTGGTCTCAAGAGCAATAGATATTCACCCCTATGTGTGGTTCTAAATATTTTGTGTGTCATTGGTGCACATTTAATAGTCATAGCTATCTAAATACTTCAAATATATGTCTCATATTGGTTGAGAACTTATTAGAACTAAATTTAGCATACCAATTAAGCTTTTTTAAGTATACTTAAATGTAATAATGAAACTATCTATAAGTACCTAAAAGAAACATAAAAAAAAAAGTCTATAAGTAATTGTATCTTTGTTGTTTTTTATTATTTATTGTAAACAACAAAGTCTACTAATATAAAATAGGATTGCAAATTATTCATACTCAAGAAAGATGGGTAAGCTCCATAGCTTTTTAGCTATGCCACATCATCATTCATCTCAACCATTAATTTTGTTTCTCTTTCTTCTTTATCTTAATCAAATGGCTCAAATTAATTTTTCTTTTTTCATTAAAGAGATAATATAATTTGTCTAAAGAACAATTTAATACTCAAAATATTTGAGACTTTTTGTATTCTTTTATATGAATTATTATGTATTTAAAAATATGTTAAGTTCAATATTTATCTAATAAGATATATTTATGAAAAATGAAAATTTATATTTATTTTCAATATATATTAATTTACGTAATATTATTTTTTCGGGCTTCGTGACAGCTCTAGTCTATACTCCATAAAGAGGAGTAGATTTCAAAGCAGCTCAACTATGCCACATCATCACTCTTATTAACCATTGATTTTGTTGAAACTTTTAATCTACTTTGATCCAATGGCTTATAATTTTTTTCCTCCTAATTATTAAATAAAATAAAAGTAATATGTCTAAAACAAATTTGAACCCTTAAAATGGTCTAACATTTATATATATTAATTCTTATTTATAAATTATTGCATTATTATTATTATTATTATTTAATTACATTACAAATTTAAAAATTTTGTTTAATATAAATATTTAAAATTTATAAAGTTCTTAGCTATTTATTTGATACCACTTTTCGGGGCGAAGCCCGAGTTATAGCTCTAGTTTATGGTAATTTGGGGACAATTTTACGAAACCAAAAGCAAACAGACGGTAGTAATTAGTAAAGCGTAAATTAGACTCAAAAAAAACAAGTAACAAAGCAATTCATATCCTCTACTGCACAGTACACCAACCATTAGATCTGCTTTAAGATTCGTGCAACACAATCTTAAAACCCCTGTTATAATCCACATCGTTGATTCGCTGCGCAGTATTTTACAATCTTAAAACCCCTGTTATAATCCACATCGATAAAAGCACGCAGCGTCGGACTCGTCAACTGGAGCACGGGTCGAGCCTTCCTCGCAAAATACCAATAAGAACGAACCAAACCCGACCGCCACCCGTTAGCACCAGCAGCCTCTCTCCCTCTCTCTCTGTGTTGACCCCCGCCTCGCTCCCAATTCATATCCTCTACTGCGCAGTAAACTATTGCGCACTACTCCAACCATTGGATCCGCTTTGAGATTCGTGCAACTCAACCTCAGAAATCCCCCCTATAATCCACATCGTTGATTCTCTGCGCAGTACAATACCGCGCAGCAGAGGATAAGCACTCCTCGCTCCCTTGGCCCTTGCAGGTTGCCCCACCCACCATTACCCCTTTACCAATTCACATCCTCTACTGCGCAAACTTCAACCATTAGATTCGCTTTAAGATTCGTGACACTCAATCTCAGAAAACCCCCTTATAATCCACATCGTTGACTCGCTGCGAAGTACAATACCGCGCAGCAGAGGATAAGCACTCGCCCTTGCCCCTTGCGGGTTGCCCCACCCACAATTACCATTACCAACTCCCTTCCTTCCTTCCTTCCGAGGCGCCCTTTCTTGCCTCACCAACAGAATCATCATCGCAAGCGAGATCTGATTGATTCCGTCGCCCGTCGATCCGATCTATCCCCATGGAGGCGTCTTCCTGGGACGCTCTTCGCAAGCAGGTATTTCTCAATTCCCCTTTCTTTCTCTTGCGTGTTCATCCTCTACTGCGCAGCGATCCAACGATGAAGACTAATAGGGGGAGTTTTTTTCGAGATTCATTTGCACGAATCTTAAAGCAAATTGAACGGCTGGATCTCAGTAAGTTCCTCTTCTGATTAATCAATTAATTCTGTTTAATTGTTGTGAAGGCGAGGAAGCTGGAGGCGCAGCTGGACGACCAGCTGACGACCTACCGCAAGACGGTGTCCATGAAGTCCGACGGCTCCGAGGGCGACGTCGAGGCCAACATAGACCGCCTCCTCAAGCACCTGCAGCAGGTCAATCTGCAGATGCAGGCCTGGGTCTCCTCCGGCGCCTCCGAGGTGCTGTCACATACCCTCACCCGTCATCAGGAGATCTTGCAGGATCTCACCCAGGTATTTCATGATCTTCTTTACTTTTTCAGCTTTTTGTTCTTTCTTACTAGTATGTATGCCTGTACATGTACCAGTATGGCTGTAGTGATTTACCAGTACAATTGGACTCTGAATTGATCATCGAATTGTACAGTTTGTTGTGTATAATTGAATTGATACTTTGTTACGGCTTACAATTCAACATGTATGGGTAGTTCAGTAGGGATCGGGACCACCTGCTTTTCTTGATCCGACGGTTGAGAAACACTGAAGTGCTTCGAGATCGGTGCGGAAACACTGAAATACTTTGAGGTCAGTGCAGCAACCAATCTTGACCATCCGATCAGAAAAGCAGGGTATGCTTTTCTTTTCAGAAAAGGAGCGGATTCGGATCCTGTGTGACTCTGAAAGATCTGTATGCAAAAATAGCAACAGTTAGTCGGTCAGTACCTCGTGTTTGTTACCTAACTGAATTACTTTACTTGAAAGTGTCCCTCAACCAAGTGATCAGGTTGTAGTTCAACCAAATTTTGCCAGAATGTACCACCCTTACATCTTTTAATTATGGTTGAATAGACTATTAATTTAGTACGATCTTAATGAAACTGAAGGTTTGTTTTCTAATTGGGTGTCATTTCTGTCTTGCCTGACATAACCCACTTTTTACTTTAGTCTATCATTTATGCTATTTTTCTATAGTTTCCCTTGATCCGTCCTTATTCTTCCAACTGTGTCTTAATTTGTTACCAAGATCAACATCAAGGGGGATTTTCTATAGGTTGGTACCAAAATCAACATCAAGGGGGCTCAAAGGGCAATCAAATTGCCATCCTTGTATAGATTAGCTTATTAACACAAAAAAAAGGAAATAACTATAGTATCTTTCATTTTATTTGAAAAAAAGAAAGGTGAGGAAAAAGAAAGGATGTGGAAAGCAATATTGGTTGACATTTTAATCTTACACTGCAGGAATTTTATAGACTGAAGTCGAGCCTTAGAGCAAAGAGAGAGCATGCTTCCCTCCTTGATTTCAGAGATTTTGACCGATCACAGTTTGATCTAGAGGCAGGGTCTGACTCTGACCATGCTGCTTTACTTAAAGAACAAGCTGCTATTGGCCGAAACTCGGGACAGGTTCTTATTCACCGTTTTTTCATTTCTTTAGAAAAGTGATGCACATGTACATTCCTAGAGAGTTTAGAAAACTGAAGGAGGAAGTCAACATTGTTTAATAAAATTTTGTTATTTTTTGGTTATTTCAGTTTATCATTTTATCTTGGGTTTGTGGTTTGAGCCATCAATAGATATTGATAAGTTTGGAATCAGTTTGATACTCAACTGTGCATTGAGATGAGGATGGGGACTCAAAAAGAATTAACATGATGTTTTAAAAAATTTTAAAAAAATTCTTACTTTCTTTTAATGTTTTATAATTTTGGACTAAAATTACAGATGGACAATGTAATCTCACAAGCTCAAGCTACTCTAGGTGCCCTTGTCACTCAAAGATCGACATTTGGTGGTATAACCTCCAAAATTACCAATGTCAGCAGTAGACTACCCACGGTATGTTTTTAAGAGATCTCCCTCTGAATCTTGTAGTTTGCTAATTAGGGGCATAGGAAGTCTCCAAACTGCTTCTGCAACTGTCATGAACATTGTATTTGTCCTTGCATTTCACTGCCATTTATTAAATGTGACTAAATTCCAGTATATGCACTCGTGTACTTCGTGCTACAAAACATTGAAATGGCAACATTTCTAAAACCTGAAAGTATTAATCCGGTTTTGTCCTCCATTTACTAGAATAAATTGTTAAGAAACCTTGTTTCCTCCAGAAATTAGGATAGGGGAGGAACCTATATTTGGGGAATATGAGATATTAATGTCTTCTAGTCGTTTATAGCAGATGTTATTTCTTGTTATATGTACGGAATTGTTCTTGAATAAGAGAATAATTTACTACTTATTCTGATACGGTGGTGTCTCCTGATGTAGGTTAACAACATATTGTCAGCAATTAGGAGGAAGAAATCAATGGATACCATAATTCTTTCTATTGTGGCATCAGTTTGTACTTTTCTTATTTTTATTTACTGGTTGTCGAAATAAAGCCAAGTATAGCTTTGTATTATGTGTATTGCATATGTTTTGGGTAAATCTATATCTTGGTTTTGTTTGTAGCTATATTTGTTGCACACCACTTTACCATTGTTTTGTGATAGTATTAATTGGTATGTTGTTCATCTTGTCTCTCCCCCTTGTTCCATGCTAACTTAAAATTTCAAAGGAAAGTAGACATTCCATATTATTCTTTTATTTGCCAACAGTGTTAAATTACTTAATTGTATACAGTGCACCTTTGAATTTAAAAAAGAAGAATTTGAGATTCTATCAAATGTATGGCTTCTCTGCATATATAAACTTCTGTGAACTCTATTCATTTTTCTTACCATTTGATCTTCAGTGGCAGAGTAAGACTTCTCTCAAATAGTCAAAATACTCAATATATACCAACTTCACAATGGTAATTTCTATACAAATCTTAATGCTCTTGATAGCCATTCACTATGTGGTAAATCATTTTTTAATGGTAAATTCTGTGACCAGACAACACAAGAATACTCACATAACATGATACCTCATGTTTTTCAATTGAAAAAAAAAATAAAGAAATGTAGAAATAGTATTCATCTAATTAATAATAGCATCTTGGTGCGGTAGGTAACTTCAAAAAAAAAAAAAAATGAAAGATATTTTCAACTTAACAAAATGTATATTGGGGAGAGATCTTACCTATCCGGATGGCTGTTTTATTTTGAGGGAGGATTAAAAACAAGAGCCCAAAATGTTCCTGTTTGATATCATCTATCTATTTGGGTTGGGATCACCTAACCAAAAGCCCAAATTTATACATCCAATATCTTGATCTCTATCAGGGCCCGGTAATATATCGCATCCAATATTAGTTCTCTTTTCACAGTGCTTAATTTTTTTTTTCTATTGTTGTAAAAGCGCTGATTCTGCTATAGATCGGATGAAATGTGAGCTGTTCATTTTTTATAATCAGTTGGTCACGATATATCTTTTAGATACAACTAAAGAGACATGTTTAATAAGAACTGTTCGATTCAAAATAAAAGATTGTTTAACCGATCCATAGCAGAACAACTCATTGTAAAAGATTTCCTTTTATATTCGTCCCCCATCACATTCGATTCAATTATACACGGGGTGATCGGTACAAATGATCTTATTATTTTTGCTTAACGTTTAGTATAACAAGACTTTAGCTAACTTAATTTTTGCATTAAAGATGATAATGATTTGTTAGTTAATTTCCAGTTGTATGAATAGTCATCTAATGTTTAGTTGACTTGCGTTAGACATGGAAATTGACACAGGACCCGTTCCGAACGGTTACAGATCAATAATTTTGATGTATCTAATATCTGGTCAAGTCTGGTCAGACCCGTTTGGAGCTGTCAACGGAAGACCGTTTTTCGTTATTTGAAACGATTTTTTATTTCGTTAAACAAAAAGAAACGATCGATTCCATTTTGTTTTCCATTTTGACAGTAAAATACTACTATTAAACGATTAATTTCATTCTTTCGTTTCGTCCAAGACGAAACGATTTTTGTTCGTTAAACAAAACAGCTCAATTCCACTGCGTTTTGAACGTTTGACAGCAGACACCCATATATCAAAAACAAAATTTGTCAATTTGATCAAATTGACACAGGACCCTTTTCAGTTGTGCGCCTAACTAAACTAATCTCGATTAGCCGAATTTGAGCTTAAAATAATAATAATAAAAAAAATCTAAGATAACTCTAAATTTCTATTTTGAATGCATCAATCGACCCCTTCAATTTTCAAAGTACAATTTATCAAAATTTGGCTATACATGCTTAACTGGAGACTGAAAAACTTTTATAAATTGCAAAAGAGTTTGCCAATTTAAGCTCAATTTGAATCCTATTATTAATTTGAGAAATGTGAAAAGGATCTAAGCATCGGTATAGCAGCATTTTTTTTTTTCATCATACAAACAAATTAGCTGGAAATGTGAAAAGGATATTAGTGTGTGTGTCTGTACTCTTAAAGCAAGATTGTTTAAACATGAAAAGAAAAATGTCGGAATTATCAAATATGAAAAATGTAAAAGAGTATCAATCAACTAGTTAAAAGTGTGTATTTTAGGAGGCTAGCCCCCATTTGTGTCGGATGAAGTCATCACTGATTTCACAACATTTGGCGGCTGGATTTTCTGTACTCAGTGTAATTAGATATTGCTATATCTGTGTGACTATGTGAAGTCTGTGTTACACTGTTACTGTATATTCAAATGTCATAGCAACTTATCAAATTGTCATAGATGCAATAGCAGTACCTGCCATTACAACTTTGGCGGCGGATAAAAATCCGCGAACCGCTTTAATTAATGTTTACGCAGGAGGCGGATTTGTACATAGACAAGCCCCGATAAGTATCCGGGTTGGATTTTTTGAAACTATAGTATGCTTTTATATGATGTCTATTATAAATACTAAGGAAATACCATCTTAACTTGATTAACAATTAGATATGTATTTTCCGCTTAAGATCTAATTAAGTGTGTTCTGGCCTGCTCAAGAGCCTGACTCCGCCCCTGCTATTTACAAGAACAGTATAGCTACCTACCATTGCATGCACAGATGGCCGCTGATGTAGATCACAACATATCATGGCGGATGACAAGTCCAATTTCGAATTTTCGATGCGTCCTATTAATTTAATCTAATGCAATTATATATGCAATTTGATAATAAAATGTCGGGATTTGCAATGATAAAATTAAAATTTTTTTTTCCTTCACATGTCTCGGTAAGATTCGAAGATTCTCAGTACCCACAATCAAGTCTCCACATAAATAGTTCGCCATTAAAAAATTACTGCAAATGGTAATTCTATAATCCGCATGTTTTGCTGCAACCTTTGAGATAAAGAATTCCCAGACCCATTTTTTAATTTACATAAAAAATAGGTCATGAAGTATTTGGATTCCTTTTTGTTACATAGTTCTTTTTTTTTTTAATCTTATGATATAATAATTAATACTTTGGCATTTATTTTGAAATAAGTTAAAGGATAGGTGGCAGTTAATTTGTCTTGAAAGACAAAATAGAAGTCAAGTTTTGGTCCCTTGGATTTTTTGACGTTTAAAGATGGTTACAACTTGCAAGCAAATTTTAGAAAAATAACGCCGGGTTTGACCCACTTGACATTTACACAAGTGCCACCAATTAATGCTATTTTTTCTTCGTGTAAATTATAAATTTGATGGAAAATTTTGCTAAAAAATTTTGGTCATTTTGCTAGAAATTTCATAGTATATGTGTACCCTCATTAATTACAATCTTCTTTTTTTTTTACATATATCACCCTCTACAATGTCTGGTTAAGTCGCTCTCAAGGTTTTAAAAAAAAAAATATATATATATATATATATATATATATATTGTATAGTTAAGAATAGGTCTCTCATTGAATTACCTATCGAACAACCAAAAAAAATGTGACACACACATATGCATTCCCTCTTCGAAAAAATTAAGGTATGGGAATTTCAATTGCAAGTGAACTAAACTACTAAAGCACCTTTCAACTTCACCTACTTCCACCAAAACAAACGGGGAAAAAAAGAAAAAAAGGAGAAGAAATGAATCAATTATTCAAAACACAAACTAAATGTCCCCTTACAAGTTTATGTAACTCTGTGGGTAGCGGTTGCAGAATAAACTAATTGGAGACTTCAACATGAAAATGTGGTCGCAGAAAATCTCGTCTCAAATCTTATGGTTCATATCTTCTCTGAGAACTTAAAATTAAATCATGATCGCTGCAAGATTAGGACACTCAACATCTTTACTCCTAATAAAAGGAGATTGGATTTTTGACATAAAAGTTTATCTTCCCCAAAAAAGAAACCTTAGCTGTTGATGTACATTAATGTCATGGCCCATTAAAATTTAAGATCTATATCAGTTTCCTCACAAGAAATGAGATTTCGGCCCTTTATCATAAAATATTAAAATATAATAATTTCACCTCAAATCAATGCGTGAGCTCTTTTACTAGTATATAATAAAACGATCGAGCATAGATTTCTGAAATCTTCACATCCTAAGTTCCGCTTGATTCGTTTTACCTCGATCGAGCTAACATGCTCAGTCCTAAACCTGGTTCTGGTACATTTTAAATTCATGTTAAAGCAAGGTCAAAAGGAGGAGGAAAGGGTACATCCTGAATCCTGACTGAATCCTGACTTGATGCGTCAATCAAACCTAACAATAGTTAGGTTTCCATTGTTTGTTACTCATGAGTCTCTTGGCTTATTAGAATTCCCTTTTTGTCTAATCCTTATTTTATTTGACACATATAAATCATAACACAAAAAACACAAATTAGAACAAATAAATTAGTTTATTATACTATATCAAGGATATATTATAATTTTCATATCCATCCGTTATCAAATTTAGTAATAGTATAAAGTTTTTTTCTTTATTTTTTGATAAAAATAATTGTATAAACTATAAAGTTATTAACTCCAGTAGTACTTTTGGTGTTGCATGCATCAACCGAAAGTCTAAAACAAAATTACAAGAATGTAAATATATATTTTTGAAATAACGTGAAAACAAATAATGAATTACTAAATAATCAGTACAATAATAATAGAGAAACTTGTTCTCACAATTCATAATTAAGCTCCATATAATTATGAAGTAAAACATGTTATATTTCTGTCAAATTAAATTATGCAAATGAACTGACCAATCTAATTTTATATTTATGCCATATTAATCCATGCAAATGAACTGATCAATCAATGAAAAATTCAATTAATCACCTACCTAGCTCGTCGCTCTATCATTTTTTTTTTTTTTTTTTTTTTTTTGAGAGAGAGCTCTATCATATTCAAATTCAAATCATATAAAAACGTCACCTGTTTCTGTATTCTGAGAGGGATGTGATACCTTTTACCAACCTCGCCGTCCACCAAAAAATTCACAAGAAAAGAAATATACACATTTTTATATATGAGGAGGGATCCATTAACCATGCCTATCTTGACAATCTTGATAATGTTAACTTTAAAAAATTTGAATAAAATCATATAAGTTATTAAAAATGAAAAAAAGTTGATGGATGTATTATTTAATTAATAGATTGATAGTGTTTCAAATTTCAATCAATTTAGACATTGTTTGATGGCTTATCAAAATTTCATATATTTTTTAACAGTTGTAATTAACGGATCTTTGAAAAACTATCAAACGTCACTTAAATTAAATATAATCGGAAACATAATTAATCTATAACTTAAACAATAGTACCGTAAACTTTTTTCTTTTTTTTGAGAATTTCTAATTATTTTTTTCAATTTTTTTAAAATTAGGATGGTCAAGATTATCAAAATAGACATTGTCAATGGATCCCTCCTCTTTATATATTCAGCATTCAGCACTGTTAGATGCTTTTCTCCCGTTGTTTCTGAAATTGGAAAACGGATACTTCATGGGGAGGAAATACCGAAATACTGACTGGAGCCAGCACACTGCACACAGGTGCCATTCAGCCATTTGTGTTGTGCCTCCCGTTTTTCTCCTTCCATAGTAATTTTTCTAGGATTTTCTATACTCTTTTATGTGTATTTAATTGATTTATTAGTCCACTGCAATGTGTAAGAATCGAAATACTAGTTCGTTGAATAATTATAGTTGACAAAACGTGAAAAAAAAAAAAAAAGCAGAGTTAAACATGCATGTGCAGAAAATTCTCGATAATTTGTTTAAATTTAAAGTATTTAGCTTTGTGAATTCAAAAATAAAAAAAAAAGGTATTTAGCTTTGTTAATGTTTTTTTACTGATAACATAATTATCTTGAGAATTTTAATTTGCATCTGTCACAAGTCCCTCCGTGACGGAATGAGTCTAAATATGTCTCATTAAGAAAATCAAATTTTTCATTTTTTTTTTTTTACTTTCTATATTGTGTTAACGTTAAATGCATTCGTTGTATTTTTTTTTTTTTTTTTGTTCTGTTCCTCGGTAATGACTAATGGCATGCAATTGAAAATCACATCCAGCGGAATACCCAACAGCAAGGATCAGAATCTGCCCCCTAAAAAACTTTTCGCACGAATCTCAAAGCTGTCCGTAAAAAAATTTTACACTCAAAAGCTGACCACTCCAACTACTTCATGGACTGACCATTCTAGAGAATGCACACTCATGCAATTGAAGTCATTCATTTATGAGGGACATTGAAAATATCCAAAAAATAATTACAACATGCATAAATGAAAGTAAAATATTTGCTTAATTTTAGGTATTGGTAGGTTTGAAACTTTAAAGAGAATTTATTTTTCATACTTAACCAAAAAAAAAAAAAAAAACAGAGACCACCACACACACAGTTTTAACAAGTCTGCTAATTCAATATAATACAAATTAAAATTTTGGAAATAATATAATTCGTGTCATACCTACATCTTAGTTTTACATACTCAACTAACTAATGTTTGACTTGGGCAAAGTCCATTTTGATATAATACTTATATTGCTAATTTGCTAGGACTGAAAATTCATTTTTCTCAGATGTATTATAATTTTTACTGGTATATATATAGCATGATTGTGGAGGTCACAAGTTCAAAATCCGGATAAAGATCTTTTATAGATATTTAAATTTAACTAGCTTTATCCTCATATTTTATCTAAAAGTATATATCTACAGCATCATCATCCCACAGGAATTAAAATCCAACTAGAAATAAATCCAAAAAAAACCATTGGGATGGAATCGTGGGATAATACAGAGACATTGGAGGGGATGATGAAACGACTTCATCGATGTAATAACTAATTACTAATGACCAAGTTGGATCCTCTGCAATCATCATTATATTTCCTACCTCCCTTCCCCCGATTTTTTTAATAATAATTAAATAAATAATTGGAATTAAATATTTAAGAAAATGTTAACTGAAATTCGGGATTTAGGTATGTTTCGTTTCAAAATCTCGTCCCATGCCACGAACAGTAAAAAAATGTCAGAAAGTGTCAGAGATTCGAAAAAAAAACTATATTTTATATATGGACACGAATAGGATACGAAACCGAAACGAGTGGCTGTATATTTAATATACAACCGTTCCTCCAGGATGGGTATGGGACGAGTGGCTGCATATTCAATTATTGACCCAAAGTTTGGGCTGCATGTCAAAAACGCATCCCAAGAGATGGGTCACGGATTAAAAACGCAACCCATAGAAAAGATAAAAAAAAAAAAAAAAAGCTGGGCACGCGGAAATTATTGGCATGGGACACGGATTTGAAACGAAAACTTCCTAAAATCCCGAATTTCAGTTACCGTTTATTTAAATATTTAATTCTGATTATTTATTTAACTAGCAAGAAACCCGCACGTTGTGCGAGCATTTTAAATTCTAATCTCATATTGTGTAATACATATAACGTGCTTTTAGTTTTAGCCTAATTATTTACTATTTAAATTTCATCTTTACACGAAATTAATTGAATGTTAGAATATAAAACATTAATTTCTCATTAATGTAAATTCTAATCAACATTGATGTCTTCCATACCAAGATTGATATCTTTTCATTTTTGTAAAAATCAAAATGGAGAGGAAGTTGTTTAATTAGAGAACATCAACACCTTTGAAATCAATGTATTTTGATTTACACCGTTGATTAAGGGGTTGAATGCGAATCAAAGAAATTTGAAGGAGGAGAAAAAAAATGGAGATGTCAATTACTTACGTACATTTTAGTATAATATAGATATAAATAGAGGCGGATTTAAATGGAGAGAAGGGGGGACAATGTTCCCCATATTTATCTCCAAATAAACATTTTTATATAGTAATTTTAATGATACATAAGTATATTCTTAAAAAAAATGTATATTTCAATCCCATAAAATATAAAAATTATTATATTATTGACCCCCATAATTATAATTTTTAATCTTTATATAACTGGTATACCAATATTGATATTTGATATTACAATTTGAACCCCATTTAAAAATTTTTTAGACTCCGCCACTGGATATAGAGTATTATTAAAAAAATCGGTCCCTTCCCTCCTCTCCCTCTCTTTTTACTTCTCACGAGTCCGCCACTCGTCTCTGACTCTATAAATACATCACACCAGCTCACTCTCTCTGCTCACAAGTCTCCCATAAACCTCTCTCTGTCTCACCAACCCCCTCCATTCCTCCATTCCTCCACTCCATTCCACCTCCATCTCCATCCAATGGCGACTGCTCCATCGCCCGCCAGTCTCCTGCGCCCCGCCACCCTCTCTCCCGCCCACACCAACGGTACTACCAACCCCAACCCCACGGTGGTGTCTGTCAAGGCCGCCCCCAAGCCGACCATCCTGGTGGCCGAGAAACTGGGCGCCGCGGGGCTGGAGCTGCTCAAGCAGTTCGGCCACGTCGACTGCTCCTACAACATGTCCCCCGAGGAGCTCTGCGCCAAGGTCGCCCTCTCCGACGCCCTCATTGTCCGCAGCGGCACCAAGGTAGTACTACTCTTCTCTATTCTTTCTTTATTATTAATTAATTAATTGATTAGTTCTCTCTCATTTCTTTTTATTTATTTGTTTGTTTGTTTATTTATGCTCTATTTTTTATGTATGTATATTCGTGTTATTTAGTTACATATTTGGTTTCAACTAATTAATTCTTTATTATTATTGTTATTATGGTAAATTCTTTAATAGATTGAAAGAAATATGGATTGTTCGTTTGTCTAAATCGAATGGTTATAATATATTTTTGAAACATAAGTGAAAAGAATAAGTGAAAGGAGATACGTGATCTGTGAAATCTGATCTGAATCGTTCGATTAAAAATGAACAGCTGTCTACATAAGAACAACTCTATTATTATTATTATTATTAATTATTTGTTAATGTCAAGTTTTAATTGAGATGTCAGTGACTGGGGTTGGTTGGTAACACCAAATCTTGTAACCCATTATTAATTACCCAATGAATCTGGACCTGAACATGGCCAAGTGCCCATCCTTTTCGGTCCCACTATTTTACCTCCTTTATTTCTTATAATATAATATTATTTCTACTGTGATCAGTAACTTTTTTCATCAGGAAGAATGCTTCGGTAAAAATGAATATGATATGCAAAGATGGGCCATTTTTAATTAGGATGATTCCTTGGTATTATATATATTTTGTATTTGTATATATAAATAACACAAGTTGCTAGCTAACAAAGGCTTAAAAAATGTTAGGTAAATTCTGGGAACATTCAACTTTCTCTTTCAAACATTGTACTAAATTATGTTTTCATAAAGAATAAATAGAGATATATATCATATATGCTTGTTGACTTTTTTTTTGCAATTATGTCTATAAGACTCAAATTTGAATTGGAACTTTGATAGTTTGGTAATTGGTACCACAATTCCACAATCACTACTTTCTCATGGGTGCCTTTTCCTTTTCTGGTAAAAGCCTGACAACAACAATATGTTGTGTCTGTGTGTTTGATTTCCTAATGTATTGATGGCAGGTGAACAGAACAGTGTTTGAATCATCAGCAGGGAGGCTACGTGTGGTTGGCCGCGCAGGAGTGGGCATAGACAATGTGGACCTGGCAGCAGCCACGGAGCACGGATGCCTTGTGGTCAATGCACCTACGGCCAATACCGTGGCTGCAGCTGAGCATGGCATTGCCCTCATGGCTGCCATGGCTCGCAACATTGCCCAGGCTGATGCATCTCTCAAAGCCGGTAAGCAGTGCGCCAGTCCCCCTCATAATTGGCTACTGGCCAGTTAAAATTTGAAAGATTTAGAATTTGTGGCATAATTACCTGATAAAATGCTTCTTGTTTAATGGAATAATTTTACTTATATATTTTAAATTATGATTTTAGGGAAATGGCAGAGGAACAAATATGTGGGTGTATCGCTTGTTGGCAAAACATTGGCTATACTTGGGTTTGGCAAGGTCGGGTCTGAGGTAGCCCGGCGTGCCAAGGGCCTTGGAATGCATGTGGTGGCCTATGACCCATATGCCTCCGCTGCTCGGGCGCATGCTATTGGTGTTGACCTTGTCTCCTTTGATGAGGCAATCTCAACTGCCGATTTCATCTCTTTGCATATGCCTTTGACACCTTCAACTGACAAGATGTTGAACGATGAGACATTTGCCAAGATGAAGAAAGGTGTTAGAATCGTAAATGTGGCGCGTGGTGGGGTCATTGACGAAGAAGCTTTGCTCCGCGCTCTTGATTCTGGCATTGTCGCACAGGTAATACATTGTATTAGGCAACTGTGATCTTACTTTCGTGTAATAGGGCTGTTGATTGGGGCTCTTTAAATTATGCCTCGTTTCCTTTTTTTATTTCAATAATATTATTTTAATTATAGTAATTTTATCAATCCAGGCTGCCCTTGATGTGTTCACTCAAGAGCCTCCGGCTGCTGACAACAAATTAGTATTGCATGAGAATGTTACTGTTACCCCTCATCTTGGTGCTAGCACAGTTGAGGCTCAGGTAAATCACTCAATCAAATATTACTATGAAGAAGTACTGATATTGTGTACTGATACACTTATGAAAAAAAAGTACAACGGTAATATATCTTACAAAGCATCGAAATGTCATATGCAAATCTAATTGTCATTGGATGATCCTTTGTTCAGTCCCTGACTATTTATGTTCGAGTGATGCCCCAAAAACCGTCTTTTGTCATGGCTTATATGCTATGTATGTAATGTAATATGCAAACGGGTAGATTTTGGTGTCAAAAGTAAAACGGGGAATAAAGACTACGTGCTATTTACTGTGTTTCAGGCTTCAAATTTCTGGTCCCCAATATTGCATCTAAAAAATACTACTATTAACATGTTTTGAAAACACTGTTTGACAGGAAGGAGTTGCAATAGAAATAGCAGAAGCGGTCGTTGGAGCCTTGAAGGGAGAACTATCAGCTACTGCTGTTAATGCACCCATGGTTCCTGCAGAGGTTTGTGACTTCCCCCTTATAAATCAGATTCATTGCACCCATAATTACTGCTAAAAATGAACAATCTTATAATTATAAATTCTAGAAGTAAAACAAATTATATACTTGGGTGAGCTTTTATAGATTTCAAATGTGATATATCGACCATACATTGATCCTTTTCTCTTTCCTTTTCAGGTACTTTCTGAGCTGGCACCATATGTGGAGCTTGCTGAGAAGCTTGCCAGGCTAGCAATACAACTCGTAGCTGGTGGAGGCGGTGTGAAATCAGTGAAGGTGACATACGCATCTGCACGGTCCCCAGATGACCTGGACACGAGGGTCCTGCGTGCTATGATCACCAAGGGTCTCATTGAACCCATCTCAAGTGTTTTCGTGAACTTGGTGAATGCTGATTTTGTTGCCAAGCAGCGTGGGGTCCGTATTACTGAGGAGCGGGTTCAAACCGACAGCACTTCTGAAAGCCCTATTGAGTACATTAAGGTATGATCTGAGTTTATTGACCTAGCTGCAATGCCAGCAAGTTTGGTCCTGCAACCGTGCCATTTGGTAATTATCAACACCTAACAAGTGGTACAATGTCAGTAGGTTGGTATACATTTAAATTGTGCTGCTCGGCATGTGGGTAGTTTGGTAATTCTTGGTTTTCAGAAGAAATTAAAAATAAATTATCAAGTTTGGTAATTCTTGGTTTTTTTTTTTTTTCTTCAAAAAAATTATCAAGTTGATTGGTAGCTCAACGAAGTACCTCATATAATATTGACACTTGACAGTAACAACAGCAATTGCAACGGTAATAATTGTGATGAAGTAGTTTATAGCACTACCATTAAATAACAGTAATTGTTCGGTTTGACCTTTTTATATAGTAGAAAGTTACTACATCCACTTAATTTTTGGACCATGTTCCAAATTAAAACTGATTAGATTCATTTCTGTGAAAAAATGGTAAAAAGTAATATGCATTGTTAACAGGTTCACTGATTTAGACTCTTATGATGCATCTTATGCTTACAGGTACAAATAGCACAGGTAGACTCCAAATTCCCGAGTGCCATATCTGAAACCGGCGAAATTACAGTCGCAGGTCGGGTGAAGGATGGCATCCCGCATCTGACAAAAGTTGGCTCATTCCAAGTTGATGTGAGTCTTGAGGGGAGCATTATCCTTTGCCGTCAGGTCGACCAGCCTGGCATGATCGGTGCTGTCGCCAGTGTTCTCGGTGAGCAGAACGTCAATGTGAGCTTCATGAGTGTCGGCAGGAGCGCACCGCGCCAGCACGCTGTCATGGCAATTGGGGTCGATGAGGAACCAACCAAGGACGCCTTGACTAAGATCGGCGAGATCCCAGCAATCGAAGAGTTTGTGTTCCTTAAGCTTTAGCTTGTTAGAACCAACTGTTCTTTTCTCTCTTTTTTTTCATGTGTTATTTTTCATTTTTAGGATTGTTAAGGGTGTTTGTTTCTGGTTCTAGATTCTGGAAAAGGGATTGTGAATTTTGTTTTTGGGTGTTGTGGGTAGAGATAATTATTAGAAGAATAAAGAAGGTTAATCTCTAGGATACCCTTTACTGGCATGAGCTTGTATTCAGTGTGAGGTTGAGTTTAATGTGAAATGTTTGATTGTTGGAATTGGTTGTTCTTCAGTCTTCACTCATCATAAGAGACTTAGTTCTTTAGTTTGTTGCTACTAACATTGATCCGATTGTGATACTCTCACTAATTCTAACAGTTTGCCATATTTTGGTAACTTATATAAGTTATTATAGTACTGTCATCAATTCATAATGCCTAGATAGAAACCAGGTTCTAAAAATGGATTTCATATACTCTGTAGCGCTGCATTGTGTAGCACAGGACGTGAACCGTTAGATCATCTTACAATCTGTGCCGACACGAATCTCGAGATGATCCAACGGTTTACTTCCTGTGCTACAGAGGATGAGCACCCCTAAAAATGTTACAATGTTTTATTTCACAGTTGCCAAAGCAAAGTGGGTTCAATTTTTAGGTGTTCACCATAACTGCAAAACTCCAAGCCAGTATGGCACCAGAGACTAATTGACCCTGAATATAACATTTTAACATTAGTAAAGAAAATTTGCAAGAACGTAAATATAATATGTTATGATTTTGATAACACAGGCAGCTTAAAGCCTGAAGAAAATATTTATGATATGAACAAGGCATGTCAATATGTCATGCAGGCTACCCAGAAAATAAAAGATGGTATCATATAATATCAGCATTAGGTCCAAATTGATCAAATCTAATTTGTTATGATTTTGGAAGCATTGCATATGGATTGCAGTCCACAATGAATTGGGCTATAATGTGGGCTCGTATCTTGTGTAATCATTTTGAGACATTGCATATGGATTGCAGCCCACAAAAATTAGAATAGTTTTGATTGCTTAAGAGATTTGAGCTATACAGTTGTGAGATCTGATTTATCGAAACGTTTTCGTATTAGTCTAGCTCTAAATACCAATCGTAAAAGAACAGTACAATATGTTGGGAAAATTTTAACCTAATTGAAAAAAAGTTTCGGCTCCCAAGAGTATATAATACTATGATTTCCGATTTCAATCTCAATAATAAAAAATTAGAGATCAATCGAAGCTAATCTTGCAATCTTGCTGAGGTAAAGGTGCACAAATTTTCAAGATGTTATATCCTTGACTATTACTACATGACAGTTCATATTTATATAGATCAATTGATTAAAAAAATTCAGAAAATGTTCTGACCTCAAAAGTGAAAAGTTACCTATTACCCAAAGAAAATCATAAGAAAATACCCATAAAAGGTTCGGTTACCTGAAATAAGGGAAAAGAGAAAACGACACGGTCAGAGAATTATATATGAAAAAAAAAAAAAGTTGTGCGATATTATATTATATTTGGGGAAATGTTATAGCGATCCCGTCGGAACTCCAGTCGTTGATACGGAGAATTTATTTTTCTTTTTTTTGATGCTGTTATACAAGGAAGCTCAATTATAGTGCATGCAAATTCCGTTATTATGCCATGAAACCCTGTTTTTATATTCAGTTGTTATGCAATAAAACTCAATTGTTATGCATGAAAACTCAGTTATTGTGCAATGCCATTTATATGTTATTGTGCATGCAAACTTTGTTACTGTGTATGCAAACTTAATCATTGTGCATGCAAACTCAATTGTTATGCACACTAGTTATTTCATAACTGAGACGCAGTTCAAAATCCGGTTCAACAAATTTCAACCGGTTCGTGACCTCTTCATCCGGTTCATCGCCTAGTATGTATAAATAAAATAAATATTGTGCATATTATCTGAGTTTGCATGCATAATAACCAAAATTCGTTGCACAATAACGAGACCCAAAAAAAAATCCACGTATCAACGACGGGAGTTTCAACGGGATCGGTATATGAGCTCCTTATATTTATTTAAGAAGGCCCAAAATATTAAAAAAGCACGCCCCATCAAAAAGAAGCCCCCATGCGTAATTTTAGCTTATTCTAACATCTGTGACGGTGATGCAAGTATAGCAATGAGTCGCCTCCAGCTAATGAATGTGCCTCGGTGCCTCCTATCAAAATGATACTGCTTTCATTCATGGGATATTTTGTAGAACAGGTACAAGTAACACATGCTGCTATAGTGCTCTAGCTGTCTAACATTTCTTATTTTTTTGGTCCAATTACAATTAAAACACAACTTAAAAGGATCTTATGCTCAGAATGTAAAAATTAATATTCAAAATATGATTATTAATGTGGTACACAACTTGTTGTTTTTATATCTGACCAATTTTATATTGTTTTGATAAGATATGACTTATTTCACAGTGAATTAACTATACAACAATAACCAAAATTAAGCTACTTTTTAGCATAAGATTATTATGGATATGTTGTTTTTCATATATATTGATCTTTTGTCAATTTTTATTCCACTTAAAAATGATTTGATACTATATAAATACTGTTAAATGTCAACCATTTAAAACATGGAGGCAGTTTAATTAATGAATAATAAAATTCACATCATTTTCATCACTTCATGTGCATGGTGATGGTGTACATGTATAATATATATATTAAAATTCCAAAGTATTATTAAGTTCATTAGTACAATATATCCAGTCACGTTGCTGCATAAACAAAATACAAGCAGCTTAAAACTAGCACCGATTTCTTTCTTTCTTTCTTTCTCCTTTTTTCTGTTGGCAGTGTGCAAGCACAGAAAAGTATGACCACATAATAAAAAAACGGAAACATTATGCGTCTACAGTATGGGCGTCCATAAAGGTACATATGCTAGTGTAACTATTATATTTGAGTCTACATGAGACTAATTTGTCATAGCAGTTGTTACTTTTATGGACGTCCACACAATGAACGCTAGGCAGCTCTGATTAAAAAAAGCACCCATACCACTGATACCAGCATAATCATTATTTGCACCAGCAATTCCCCCACTAATCACTCTTTCTGAGTTGCTTCAATTGCTTACTGCCTACCCCACATCAGAAATATATAAATCAAAGTTGAGTAGTAGGCAGCGTCCACCATTTTCACTTATCCACTGGTCTATCGTATTTTGAATGAACAAATACCATTTTTCCTTGAGCATTTATATCTTTCTAATTAATAGATATCATTTTCCAGTAAACAGATACATAACGTTTTTTAGTAAATATTTATGCAACACACAATGTGTCAGAACTATAAGAGGGAGTGGATGGGTAGCCTACTATACAGGGTGGATTTTACAGGTAAGCCAAAGAAAAGTCTTTCCAGCTTAACAAAAACACTCCCCAGTCCCCATTACCAGTGTACCAGTTTCAGCAATCATCATTCCATTTTTTTGTCTCAAACTCAAATCTGAAAGCAAATCAACAATGCAAACACAAATGGAAATGAAAATGAAAACCCTTCATCTAATATTACTCTCAGTTCTACTACTTCTCCTCTCTAGCCTTACACACTCTATCACTCTCCCTGCCGACATCACTGCGCTTGCCGGCTTCAAATCAGCCATAACATCCCCCAGATGGTCATCATGTCTCTCCAAGTGGAACTTCAACGCATCCGATCCATGCGACTTCCCCTGCGGCATCTCCTGCACCCAATCAGATGGTAACATGTACTCGCGTATAACCGCCATAACACTCGACCCGGTCGGATACTCGGGCAGGCTCAGTGCGTCAATTGCCAACTTAACTGCTCTTCAGCACCTTGATCTCTCTAACAATGCGTTCTATGGCCGAATACCGCGATCGGTTTTCACAATTGCATCCCTAAAGACCCTTGTTCTTGCATCAAACTCCTTTACTGGCACTGTACCGGCATACATTGCTAAATCAACATCACTCCAGAAACTCGACCTGTCACGTAATTCACTTACCGGGTCGGTGCCACAGTTTCTGGGATCACTATCAAGCCTCACAGCTCTAGACTTGAGTTATAACCGGCTAACCGGGAGCATACCAGATACACTACCGCCGAATCTGGTACAATTGGCATTGCGGGGGAATTCCATCAGTGGGTTCCTGAAACAATCCGCTTTCGCGCCACTCCGGTCAATTCAAGTGATCGAACTTGCCGGAAACCGGTTAGAGGGCAAACTGGAAAGTTGGGTTTTTCTCCTACCATCAATACAGCAAGTGAACTTGTCGAACAACAGTTTTACGGGACTGTCAGTACAGTCACCACCCGCAAAAGGTACCAGCCAACTGGTAGCGATAGATCTCGGGTTCAATCGGATTGAAGGAAGTCTACCAGTACAATTGGCACAGTACAGTTCCCTGGTGGCAGTTTCCTTACGGCACAATTCGCTTACCGGACCCGTACCGGCAGAGTACTGCACGGCGAAACAAGGCGCGAGTTTCAGAAGGGTGTTTCTTGATTCAAACTTCCTGAATGGGGAGGTGCCCCAAGGGTTCTTTCAAATAGAAGATTTTGTGGGCAGCTTTGGAGACAATTGCTTACAAGGATGCCCGGCTTCCATGTCGCTCTGTTCGCCAGCGCAGAAGCCGGAATCGGTTTGTAAGCAGCAGCAACATACTGTTGATTAGTAATTTTCCTCTTGGTTTGTAATCTGTGTACGCAGTTTTTTAATTTTGTGGATATTTGTACTGTTAATCCCACGTTCAAAACTTCTAAATTGCAAATAAGCCAGGGTTGGCCGAATTATTTCTCATAGTTTAATAATTATTGTTTGTTAAAACATACATAATTTAACATTTAAATACCAACTTTTAGAACAGAAGTAAAAAGTTACATGTTGCTATGTACTAACATAATAAATGTGTGCTATTATCAAGTATAAAACGCAATTTGATCCATATATCAGGATCGTATTCACCATAACGCATTTGTTATGAACGTAAATAGGTGAAGATTCAGATTTCAATTTTTTTTTTTTTTTGGCAAGGGATTTTCAATTATTATTATTTTGTTACCAATTCTCATTCTCAACTAGCTTCTAACCATGCAATACAATCTAAATCAGCGCATGCTTAAGAGCACTTGGGAGATGACAATCAGCATAACCATCAAATTGCCACAATAACTGATCAATGAGGCAGGAAAGAAAGGATGATTCATTAGGAAAGATGAGATTAGAACAAAAGTTTGTTCAACAGCATTCAAACTTCAAGAAGAATTACAATAAGATTAACGCCATGGCAAAACACGCATGGTTTGATAAGCAGGACCACTTTTCACAGTGAAGAAAAGCATCAGTTGCCGCCACCACCAAAGAGGTAACCGAGAGAAGAGCCACCACCTGGAGCTGCATGCACCTTAGTTGAAGGTCGCTCCTATAAAGATGTAAAATAAGGAAAATCAGCTCAGAGACTCAGACAAAATAAGAGAATGTACCTAATATATACCGCAAAGGTCTAACTACATAAAATGCAGTTATCAGATCTGCAAGTACCAACATGCAATAATCTGGTCCACTACTGGTACCGATAGAAAAGAAACCAGGTTTTCAACCTTTAGGTGCATTTGCCAGCATGCAACTGGGAAACCTAAAAACCATCACCAGTTGTTCTAGTCAGATACTCAGATGTGTTTAGTACTTGCGTGTTAAGACATTATTATAAGATTAATACCAATTGGCAACATGCAAGTACCAGTAAACAACTTTTGGTAGCACCCATTACAGTTCTGGCACATCAATACAATATGTTAATTATACAACGCTGACTGGACACACACAAAAAAAAAAAAAACAAATAAAAATCTTCTCAGAAAATATAAAAGACTCTAGCCAATAGTCTCCTACAAATCTAACGAAATAGAATGCACTCGAGAGCTCCATTAGTAACAACATGCAACGATCTAATCCACTACTGGTACTGGTAAACATAGGGATACCAGATTTTTCAATCTGTAGGTCATGGTAAGATTTGTAAGTACCCCCCACATAACAACACAGTCAGTTTCATCACCATCTTGATCCAGTCAACTACTGATACTGGTATAAATTTAAGAGTAATACCTAGTGTCCATAGAAAAGCTGTCCATAGAGTCCATAGGTTACATTTCGGGATCTGTCTGTTACATTTTGGAGTGTGTCTGTTATATTCTTTGTACGTTTATGGACGTATGGACAGTTTTTTAATGGACGCAAGATGTTTCTCTAAATTTAATGATCCAGTAGCAGTACCAACTAATACATACATACAAGTACCGAGCACTGTATCATCTCGTACCAGGTACCACCTACACGATCCCTTCAATTACGCATCGTACGTACCCGATCTATACACAGAGAGAGAGTAATAAAAACAGTAGCTATACCGTGAGGAAGTTGCCGGTGTTCTGGCCCTCGGCACGGTGGTAGTTGTTGGTCTGGGAGGCAGACTCATGCACCTTAACCCCCGCCGGAATCTGCTTCTCGACAGCTGGAGACGACTGAGAGGCAGGCGCGGGTTTCTCAGCGGCCGGTGCGTTGCTCGCATTGGCCGGCTTCGGTGCCGGCGACTCGCCGCCGCCGAAGAGGTACCCCAGGGAACTCTGGCCACCTCCGGCACTGCCACCACGGCCTGTCTTCCTCTCCATCTCAGTAACTTCTGCCAAATCAACCAAATCAAGCTATCAGACACACGTAATACAACTCACAATTGCAGATCGGGGTTTCACAGGTCGCTGACCGTAAAGAAAATGCGGAAAAAGAGTACGAAAATGACGAAAACTAAAAGAAGATCGCGATCGGCTTCGACCTGGAGGTCGGATTGGGGCCGTGTAGTAAGAATAGCGGGAATGGAAGTAACGGGAGGATGGAGTTGATGGAGATCTGGGAATGGCTAGGGTTAGGGTTAGAGAGGAGCGTTCTTACTTACCGGGGGGGGAGGACTGAGGAGATGATGAGATCTCGCGAGATGGGACGAGATGAGGAGCAAAAGAGCGCTGCTTGGGTGTGTTTATGTTATGTAAGTTTATGTTCTCTTTGGAGGAAGGAAGAAAGGAAAGAAGGAAGCAAGGAAGGTAGAGGGGAGCTGCTTCGGGCAGCGCTAAATTTACTTTCGGACAGCTTTAATACCTGTTTTGGACAAAATTACCCCTATCATCATACAATAACAAACACTGCTGTATGGGCAAATTCGTCTAAAAAGTGTCAAAAGATGGTTCAGAACTAAATTGAACGCTGCCCGAAGCAGCCCCCAAGGTAGAGGGATCATATCACCTGTTATGCTAGTTCAGGGATAACAGGGCCCGACTATTCTAATCTTGACCGTTAGATCAAAACGAACGGATCGAATTCGTTCAAAAAATTCTTCCTCCCTTCAAAAAACTGTACTTTTCTATCAATCTGAACCGTTCGTTTTTATTGGACGGTCCTTATTGGGATAATGGAGTCCTGTTGTTATCCCTTGGAATAACAGCAGATATTGACTCGGAAGGAAGATATTTGTTCCATGATCAATCAATGAAAAGAAGTATTATTATAAGAAGTGAGACTTATGCTTCTGTGCTCACCAATAGATCCAATTTGCTGTTGAATAGAATTATTCGAATTTTTTGTTGTCTATCATGGGTCCATCTTTAGCTTTAGGTGATTCCCGGAGATATGATCATATGAATAGTGAGACGCATAATTGTGGTGGTTCTGACTGCTGACTGAGGCTATTTCGCTTTGCAAAGCACGCTGAGGTATCGCTTCGATCCGATCTGTTAAAATCGTAGCTCAAATACTCAATCCAAGTCGTTCAGTACAATCTACATATTAAAACCTTGTAGATTACCGATTTTTTCTATTTTTAGAATTTTCTAACTATTTTTGAGGAATTTTGAAAAATAACCATTTTATATACAAATTTTTGTGCATTTTCTATACAACTTTCAATAAACTAAATAAATGGTTAGAAAACTCTAAAAATAGATAATTTTGATATGCAACTAGGCTTCAATATGAAGATTATTGTGAGCAACTTGGATTGGTAACTCAACCTATAGTTTAGGAGAGATGAGGCTGAAGCGCACCAAGCACTACGTTTTGCAAAGCGCAATAGCCTCACTCTTTAGTGCTTTATGAATATTAATTAACACAATACTCATCAAAACAATAATTATATGATTGTGATCTATTCACAAATAAAACGGCAATTTCTTAATTCATTGTAAATAATTTAGCCATTTTTAAATCTATCATTTGGGAACATGATTCATTCTTAAATACTAGTATCACAACATGAGAAACAAACAATACTACCAATATTATCCCCAAAATAGTACGATATAATGAAAAACAAATTACTATCTTCATTTTAGGTGATCATTCAAAGTATTAACCTAAACATTTTCTTACAAAAAAGACCCAAAAAGATATAGTAGTTGTATTTATTTATTTTCAATTGATTGACTACTGATGAAAATATATTTCAGCCATTATTGCGTAGCCAAAAATAATTAATTAAAGCGTTTTATAAATTGGGAGATTGCTGGAAATGTAACTCACTAACTCCCAACATTGAATAGATATATATTTGCATTAAAAAAAAAAAAACAAGATATCCAACGGACCATTACCTATACATTAACTTTCTACAGCTATCAAACATCTAATACGTAAATAAATACATACCATAAATAAATAAATACAATTCATCGTATTTGCAACACTTTTCATGACTTACTGGATAAAAATTAAAAAAGAACGATATAAGAGAAACAGGCCTTTATATCTTTCTTCGGTTTTGAAATTCAAATTTGGGCCTCAAAATCATGGATCAGAAATTACAACAGTTGGTATGTACCCTGAATAAATGTCTAACAACAGATCACATAAGAATACCAATTTGAAGGCCATTTTATATCTTTACATCTACTTGGGCCTAAAATATGGCTCAAATTCGGTCCGAATTTGATGCCTTCACATAATCCGTGCGAATAAAAATGACACTAAAGTATTAAACTATGCGGAATAAGAATTTTCACATTAAATCAGTGAAAAGCATGCAATTTATGAGTCAATTTTCTCCACTACATTAGCCTTTCACTAATATTGATGGATTTACAGTCTATTTTAGGACAGTGATGCTATGGCACAAACTTTGTCCCCACAATCATGTGATGGGGGTGACATATGAGTCGGGAGGGTCGTTTTTGTAATTTTTTTTTGGGTCAGAGATATATTTTTGTAAAATTTTTCATGGTAGGGTAATTTTGTAATATTTTCTTACATATAAAGGATATTTTTATAAAATTTTCTGAAAAAAAAAGATATTTTTATAAAATTTTGTCAGTGCATCGAGGGGTGCTGGGAGCACTGTGTGCCGCAAGTTATATTTTTCCTTTATTTTATTTCACTTTTGAAATTGCATTATTCACTTCTCCGTTGAAGGAATTGTTCTGTCCTGAAAATCACATATGAATATATGATGAGATCAGACTGATCAAATCAAAGGCTAAAATTTAAAAATATTGGAACTAAAAAGGAGCAAAAATTTACTCTCGCAATCCTAAGATTTTTATTATTCAGATACTCACTTAATTTTTCACAACATTATTTTGATAATATTTCAATGCCCCCATGACCTAATAATGCACTCAATTCCACCTCCCCGGCGCCATCGCGACATGGCCGCCGTCATAAACATGCACTAAGCTAATAACCGACACGATTTAACCGTCAGACCAAACTAGCTCTCACTCCCAAATGCCGACCTCCATGTACCCGTCCTCAGTTGCGCAGCCTCGGAACATGCCATTCGAGTTGAACCTGCACGTCACCTCGCCATTTCTCGACACGGCTATGAGCCCCGCCTGCCCTTGGTCCAACCGCACCTTCACCACGTAGTCCACCGCGTCTTGCAAATTCAACCCCTTGTACTCCATGACCGCCGCCACGTCCCTGGCCAGAGTGCTCCTAATTATGGCCTCACCCTCACCCGTGCACGAGATTGCACAAAGGTCACACGCATATGTTCCCGACCCGATCAGTGGCGAGTCGCCAATCCGCCCGGTTTTCTTGTTCATTAAACCGCCTGTGGATGTGGCTGCAGCACAGTTACCTGAAGAGTCGACGACCACGCAACCGACTGTCTCCGGGGAGTAGATGCTGATCGGGAGCCCGTTCATCTTTAGAGTGTTGTCGACGACCATCGACCCTGCGCTGGCACTGCACGTGTCGGCGCCGGTCAGGGGAATTCTGTAGTCAAACTGTAACAAAAAAATTATTATTAGTAAAGATAAAAATTTATGCAAATATGGAGGGAATAAACAAGAACAAATTCAAATTTGGATTAGAGTGATACCTATTACCCACTATGGATGTGTCCATAGTAGACACAAAGAGGGTGTAAGTGGCCCCACATGTAACCAATACACTCATATGTGTCTACTATGGACAATCCATAATGGACACTTAATGTTTCCCTTTGGATTACTTGAATTTAAGTAATACAAATGAAAAGAATTGCAAATTACCAAAATAGTGTTTGCTTCTTTGGCTAACTTGAGCATGCCAACGTTCTCCTCTGTTATGAAGTAGCTATTATCCACTGTTTCAACCCCCTAGAAAAATAAAAAAAAAAAGATGGAAATTTAGTAAGCAATTCAAATTTGATTTCAAATTCAATTTTATCCTCCACTTGTTAGTACAGCAAATATTTAAAAATACCATACCACTAGTAAAATAAAATAGGACGTTGCTTTCATACTCACACCCAAATAGTTTTATCGGTTACAAAATAATCACATAATGAATAATATTCATTTATAATCGTCAGATCGAAAATAATTTTTTTTTTTGGTAGAAGTATTGGAGTAAAATAAAAATAAAAAATATATGGACATCACACTGGAGGACAGGACCACAAATTAACAAAAAAAGAAAAACAATATATAATGAAAATAACATCACTGAAGAAAGTGACATTTCACTGTCACCAAATAGACAAATTGAGGAAGCAAATGACCACAGATTCTGGATTCCGTATCTCTCATTTATTTTGGTCGATCCAAAGCACGTGCAATTATTAATTATTAAATTAAATTATATAAAGCATATATGAGAGTAACTAAGGGGACCCACAAATGCACTAATACATAACAAAAAATAATAGTCAATTTAGTCACCAAATTATAACAAAAATGAAATTAAAAAAATCATTAGTCACTTTAACCTCACAGTTACTTTATGTGACTTCACTGAAGTAGACAAGAGCCAATTTATAATAAACCAACATACATAGTCACCCAATATGAATAAAAAAAATCACTAGTCACTGTTATATCACGAGTCACAATTTGGAATCTTTCTTAGTAGACGGTTCTCAATTGGTAATGGAATCAAGAATCTTTTACTTTTGGACGTACAATATTAGCCAAAAAATTACTCTACAAGATCAATTACAGTAAAAATGTAAAATCAATGATTTTCAATTTTTCATTAACACATCATAAAAGGTGTAAATAATTTAATTTAATGTTAGGATTTCAAAAGGAAACATCATCAATTCAAAGCAAAATATTTTTTTTTCAGATAAAGATGAGGGTCAAAAGCCACTCAAGTTTTATTTAAATATCTATAAAAACTCTCCATCCAGATTTCAAACCCGCAACCTCCCACACGTTGTCTTTAACCACCGGAGGAAAGGCTGGTTATTAATTAATAGCAAAAATTGTGAAGGTTGTGGGCCTGATTGGTGAGTATGACAAGTGGGCCCAGCCCTCAGGCGGAGGTAATGGTGGTAAATTTGGTGTGCAGAGAATAGCTGGCAAATGAGAATCTGTGTGGCAGGAGGATCTTTGTCTGTTTGTTCAATTGAGGGACCAAGTGGAATGGAATCTCTGCCTCAGATCCTGCCCCTGATTTCGTGGTCCTTTCTTATTCTAATCAAAACTACTACTATTTAATTCCTTTCTTTTTATTCAAATAAATATGTTCCAGCTTTTGTTTAACGATTATGTAGTACAGTAGTAGTAGTACAGAAAACTCTTGCTGCTGCTTTATATTTATTAATTATTAATTATATTATCTAAGTAGTACATGCTTATATATTCTTTATTTATTTATGAATTCATGAATATTCAATTAATCCTACGCATGCATGCAATCAGATGAAAATCAATCCAACGGTCCAAAATAACTATCCAAAATAATTAAGTGATGCACCTTGCTAACACGCCACCTATTTTATGCATGGCAAACAAACTCTAACCTAGTCATCATATAATCATAGACTCATCCTTCTATCTAAATATCAACATGCCATATATGCCATACCATGCATCCTTGAATTAGCGCGTCACTCAAACAAATATAGAAAAATAAACTAATTAATTAATTAATTAATTAATTAAGCGTGTTTAATTATACCTGCTCTCTGGCGAACTCCTCGGCGCCCTCGAACGCGAGGTACGAGTGCGGCGACTGGTCCATGACGAGCCGGGCCAACGACACGGGGTTCTTCACGGTCGTCAGCCCGGAAACCGCCCCGCACCTCCTGCCGTTCCCATCCATAATACTGGCCTCCATCTCAACGGTCCCCCTGGCGGTGAGCGCCGAGCCGCGGCCCGAGTTGAACATCGGGTCGGACTCGAGCTCCCGCACAACAAGTTCCACGACATCCAGTGCGGACTTCTTGGCACGCAGGGCGTCCACGCCGATCTGGAGGCATTTGGACAGGACTAGCTTGGCCTCCTCCTGGCGCTCCTCGGGGAGGTTCGGGTCCACACCCGCCCCCCCGTGGATCGCAATCGCCCATTTGCCCATAGTATATATGAATTGCTACCGTATATATTTGAATGTGTATTATAAAGTATTAAGAATGAATTTGTATGTAGAGTATGTATGTATGTGTTGTTTGTAGAACTGTGAATGAATGGTGAAGAGAAGCAAAGGGGGTGATATATAGATGGAACAGGGGAGGGGGTTGTGAGACTGACGTGTGGGGTAGGGGGAGGCGGACGCGGGGGGGCTGAATTAACTGGGGATTAAGTTCAACCGTTCAAGTCCGCAGGTAGAAAGAAAAGGGAGAGAGTAAAATTGAAGGGGTAAAAAGGTAAAAAAGGTAGAACCGTAGAACCGACCTGACCGAATTCGTATCCTCTACTGCGCAGTTACCAACCAATGGATCTGCTTTGAGATTCGTGCAACTCGATCTTGAGGAGATCCCCTGTGATCCGCATCGTTGATTCGCTGCGAAGTACAGTACTGCGCAGGCAGCAGAGGATAATATATAAGCACGCGACGGGACCTAACCTGGCTGGCTCCCGAGTGCTGGGAAGGCCGCAATGGAATGGAATGGAATCCAGCACACAGCAAGTCAGCAACAAGAGAGGAGAAGGGAATCCCAACTAGATCCCGCCTAGTGCCCACCACGGACCACCAGACAGAGAACACCACCGGGATTCAAATGCAATGAAAATTTAAAATTCATTCACTGTCCCACTGTCGCTTCCTTTTTTTTGTTTTTTTTTTTCAATTTCATACGCTCCTCATTAATAAAATTAATTAAATTCATTCAATTTGATACCATACCATCAGCAATCAAAATTCATTGTCATATATCTCTTCTAACTTTATCAGTAATAATTTAAAAATCAACAATTAATTCATAAATATTTATGTGAAATTTTGAATAGATTTGTTTCTAAAAAAAAATAAACTCGACATGTGATATATGCAACTGCAATGAAAAATAAGATATTCACATTCTATTCATTCGCCTCAGCCCTCAGGGAACTTTTAAATTTTAGTCACCATTTTCTACATGAGGAGCCATATACATTCGTTACTTCGTCCATTCCATATTTCCGGATAAAATTCTGCTGCTTTTCTCATGCTTTTCTTTTGAGAAAAACAGAGTCTGCTTTTCTGATCGGACGGTGAGATCGGTTGCCGCACCGATCTCAAAGTACTTCGATATTTGTTACACCGATCTCAAAGTATTTCAGTGTTTCTCAACCGTTGAATCAAAAAAAGCAGGCCCTGCTTTCTTTTCAGAAAAACAGGTGAACCCGATCCCATATTTCCATTATACAACTTCAAAATTCCAAACAAAATAAGAAAAAATTACGGCAGTTTAATTAAACTTAGGCCGACAACGCCTGCGCCTCCGGGGTGTACGGAGCTACCTACTCCAGGATCTTCTGCGCAAACTCCTCTGTATCGAACAACCCACCAGCTCAACAATCTTCCTGTAACACAACCCGCAACACAATCGGATACAGTAAAAAAAGGGGCTTACAAGTTCCAAAGGGCAAGGGGAATCTCGTGCCTTATTTTAGCCTCTTTATTAATTTATTTTAATTTTAGTTTTAGGATGAATCTCGTGTGTAACGCGAGATCCGAGGGCACCCTTTTTCCTCCTCTTTTGTAATTTTGTCCTCAGATTGTGGAAATTGGTTCTTTTTTCCTCAGAGGCGTGTTATGACTGTATTGTATTCTCCCTGTTATGTCCTGAACTTGGGAGCTTGATTACTGGGGGAGTCCGGATCGTATATCGTACTGCCGAATTTGCAGCGCGGATCTGACGGTACGCTAGACTTCGGGATCCGGACTCATTATTTTTCATGGATCCCGAAGTCTAGCGCACCATCGGATCCGCGCTGCAAATTCGGCAGTGCGCTAGACGATCCCGAGTACTACCCAACCAAGTGCCCAAGTGCGTATGCTGTAAATTCTAATTTTTTTAGAGGTGACAAAATCTGACGCGACCCGAAAAACTCATCCGACCCGCCCGATCTGAAACCCGACCCGAAAAAATGCCGACAGTCGGCAGCTGTCAACCCAACCCGACATTTCTAATTGGTCAAACTGACCCGACCTGACCAGACCCCTACCCGGAAATCTGCCACCTCTAATTTTTTTAAAGGTATTGAGTTTGTTGCATCTGCTGTAAATTGGGTGTAGCCGTGTGGGGGAGTTGGATTCCAGTCACCTGTCTTTTAAACTTTTATACAAGGCTTCAGAAAGATAACATTTTAAAAGGGTTCAAAACTTCAAATTGATTCCTGGAAGAAGGGTCGGATTAGTTGAAGTTGGGCAATCTAAGTAGTGACAGAATTGAGATGTACTGCTCTTTTTATTTAATTAAAATTTAAAGGCTGCTTGTTGCACAATGTGAGAGTGAGAGGTAATTGAATAGTTCAATTTACTAACATAACATATTAAGTTGACGGAACAGTTTTTTATTTTTTATTTTTTGACAATGACAATAAGTCAATAAGTCCTTTTAAAAAATTATACCTATCTGAATTAATAAGTTTGGATAATTGGATGAATTTATTTTACCTATTTCATTAGATCAAGTTAATCAACATGGATATGGGAAGTGGAACTGTTTAAGAAAAAAAAATAATAATATGTCAATTCTGTTGCAATCAACTGTAATTCATGGGCTAGATGTTCCTCAAATAAAAATTCATTAGCGCCATTTTTGTTATCCTTAAATTTCATTAACTGAAAAAACTAGTACATTTTGCTCTAGAGTCCTCATTAACAACACTTTTAGTATTGATGTCTACTTTTCTAACTAAATGCAACATATCATATTTGATTTGAACTCTCTATGTATGAATTTTACAAAGTAAAAAGAGACGTACCTAAATTAATATAAAATCCATAAGTGCTTGTTTTTTTTTTTTCGAAAAGTTAGGAGCAGCTACACTTATGTCTTTTTTCGAAAAGTTGGTAGCAACTACCAACCAACGGGGATTTTTGCTTGTCAAACATGAAAGACTTGCAAAGATTAAATACTATCTTTCTACATAATTAAAAAAATTAATAAAATTCTCAATTGCTTCACTCTATTTGAACCCTAATTGCACAATGTCAATTTGAGCATAGCTAGCTCTAAAAATAAAAATTTTAAAAATCTTATGGGAAATGAAAATTAAGTTTCTTTCAGTAAAATAACCTTTTTTTTTTTTTGTTTTGCTCGGAAATATTGCGGAATTGTGCAGTACTTTTTGATACAAACTGGAGATTGCATGAAACTGAAAAACCCTAGCCGTGGACGACATAATGGGGTTGTTCGGTAAGGTGGTTGGCTTAAATATTTAAGCTTCACTAAGTCACACTCGTTCGGAAAAAGAAAAATGACTTAAGAAAGCTTAAGCCTTAAGCCATGGGTATTGTTTCCTTAGGAATCCGGGCAATGCTTAAGCCCTGATCAAAATGAGGCTTAAGGAGAAACTTTAATGCTAAGGAGCTTGCGTTCGGAAGAATCAAGAAACTAAAGTAAGTCTAAAGAGATCTAAGGAGAGGTTGCCGAACTGCCTAAATGGGACAAACTGTGCAAATGCAATGCAACAAACCATTAGGCATTAGCTGTCCTCTGCTCTCTGTTGCCTCCGAGACTCTGCTAAACTAAACTAAATTCAATGAATTACTGACACAGCTGAGGTGTAGCATGTTATTTGATTATTATTATTTCACTTCCAGCTCCAGTACAACATCTTATTATATTATATACAGGGTTGCAAGTTGCAACTGCATACTTGCATGCATCATGCATGTACTTGTACGAGCAGTAAACTAGTAATTGATATATTTCAGTATTTTACTACCTCTGTCCCATTTTAGATAGATTTTTTGTAGTTCAAATGAACTACAAAAAATTCATCTATTTTGGGACAGAGGTAGTACTATATAAATTTTTAGATATTTTAGGGAAAAATAACTAATGTGAGATTTTGTCATTATGTAATTTTTTTATGAGTAATGTTCCAGTGCCACAACATGCCACAAACTCACTTTTTCATATATATTTCAAAAATTTGGATTCAAATTTCAAAAACAAAACCGTTGATATTATTTATGTTTATGAGAGATGCATGCATATAAAATTTCATAAATTTTGGAGTTCATTTTGTACTAGATTAAGTGGGTTAAAGATGAATATATTAAAATCAAGCAATCATAGTTAATTAGATCCATTCATTTTTAAGCCACTTAATCTAGTACAAAATGAATTTCCAAAATTCATGAAATTTTATATACATACATCTCTCGTGAACATAAATAATATCAACGGTTTTGATTTGAAATTTGAATACAAAATTTTGAATTATAAATGAAAAAGTGAGTTTGTGACATCTTGTGGCACAAAAAAATTGTGACATTGGAACCCTCCTCATTTTTTATTTAGTTAAAGAAAGAAAGCGAACAAGGTGGAATTTTGTTTAAATTATCAGAATAAATTATGTAAATTAAGAATGATATCAATGTTTTCTTTCTAGAACAAAAAAAAAAAAGAATTATCATGGATAAAAAGACTTTTCCAAAATATAATTTTCTATTAGAAAAAAAAAAAAGAAAAAACATGAGAAACACACAAAGGTGTACGTAGTACGTGGCTGATGTTAAAATAAGATGTATATTTTACACAAGGTGATAATTGTCAACATTAAAAATCTCCTTTGTCTATCCCCCAATATATTTTTGGTTGAAAATTGTTTTTCAAATGAAATAAATCACTTTTACCGATTTCAATTCACATCCTCAACTGTGCAAAATACTCGTACATGTATAATAGAATGATGAAGAATAAAAAAATTTACTCAAACTATATGAGAGCGTGAGGAAGAGAGAAAATATTACAAATTTAATTTGACAGATTGATAAGGGAGAAAGTTAAAAGGGAACAAAGATAATTTCTCCTATATTTTACTGGAGGAGAAAACAAAGATGAGTGCTGGAATCTGTCATTTGCACAAGCTTGTTGAGTAATTGGACACGCCCCTCCCTAAAAGTGCCCCTTTTTATCTGTTTCCACTTTTATGAAAAAGCACGGAGTAATATCTAGCGTGCACCGAAAAACTGTGCATAGTATCTATATGTTATATTTCAGGATGCATCTGTTACAATTTGAAGTGTATTTGTTATATCCAGTACACATTATAGATGGTTTTTCAATGGACACAAGATGTTTCTCAAAAGCATATAGCGTATGGTGTTAATTTAATCTCTTCCTAAGTGTGAGGATTAAGGTTGGGCAGGCAAGTGGTAATGTTGCATCTCTAGTCACATCTAATTGTAACGTTTTTATTCTTTTTAATTAGTAATTAATCACCCAAGGAATTAATTACTTACTTTGTAATTGACCTCCTCATCTTCTTTGTTTTCTCATAAACATGTTAGGTAATACATTACTTGAAATATTTGGAGATATATATAGAAGTTGTCTCTGATTTGCACCACTTTACAACAATTTTTTATAATTAAACAGGACATACTTCCAAATATAAACCATATTTTAATAAGAACTTTTATATAGGAGTAGATATACGGTGAGTTTAAGCTCATGGAGTCTTTTTGTGAGCTTCAGCTCAAAACTGTATCAAAACAGTACTTCCAGATTTGAATTAATATAACTCATTATATTCTTCAAAATCTTGTGGAATATAATTTTTTTTTTCATTTTTGAAAATTTGTAAGTTTTGTTTTTGATTTTAAAAAAGTGATACACAAAACATTGAATATTTTATAGTTACTTTTAAGAAATTAAAAACAAATACTTACATGTTTGAAAAAAATAAAATTTTTTGCATCCCATATGATTTTCATGTAAAAAATATAATGAGTCATACAAACTTAGCTTTGAAAGTAATTTGATATGATTTTGAGCTTAAACTCGCGGAAGGTCTCCGTAAGTCCAAACTCACCATATATATACTCTATTTATATACTATCTTAAAATATTTTTTGTTATTTTAAGATCATTTTCTAAGATATCGAAAATGACATTGGCCTTACATTGCATAATTGAAAATTTGGCTAAAACTTTTTTTTTTTTTTTTGGGCAAAGGTCCTTACTCCTTAGGCAAATTTGGCTATATTTTAAAATTGCAATCACATAAAGTGAGATAAAAGGAGCAATTTGCTTGATTAGTTAATTGTATTGCTTGTTAGTCATTAACCATTAACCATTAATTAGTGTACTAAAAATTGTACAAGGAATCAAGTGCGTCACATCAGAAACAAGAAACAGACAAGAACTAATTAATTGTGCCTGTTATTTTCCGAGTACAATATATATGCACCACTATTGAAATTCCATACACCTTGGACGTGTTTCTTTCATGTGACGGAACAATAGTAAGAGAATACTTTTTAATAATTGAGTTTGGAATATTTTTTTATTTTTAATTAGTTTTTTTGCCCTGAAATAGTTCTTTAATTAGAGTTCGCTTTTATTTTTTTTAATTAATTATAAGTATATATGGTCTTGTACATTTTGACAAATATATATATATATATATATATAGTGCTAGACTATTATACTAACGTTAGCATTTCGGACCGAAATGCTAACGCTCCAAATTTTATGTTATCGTGTCGGAAATCATGATTTATGGTGCTCAATAAATTATTTATATGAAAATATTGGGGAATACAAAAATTTTTCATTTTTGGAGTTTTCTAAGTATTTATTTTGAATTTTAGAAAAGAGCTCATAAATATTAATAAAATATTGATGTTTGTACATGCGATTTTCAAAAATGTAAAACAAATACTTAGAAAACTCTAAAAATGAAAAAAATTTGTATTCCCCAATATTTTCATATAAAGAATCTATTGAGCACCATAAATCATGATTTCGAACACGTTAACATAAATTTTGGGGCATTAGCATTTCAGTCCGAAATACTAACGTTAGTATAATAGTCTAACTCTCTCTCTCTCTCTCTCTCTCTCTCTCTCTCTATATATATATATGAACAGTGGATTACCATATAATTATTAATTTAACTTTACACATGATTAATACCTATGAAAAAAAAAAGGTAGCATGGCTGCAATAATATAACATATTATTACCCATATCTTCATTTTTAAATTTTTCCGAACCGCACAAAAATGATATTCATATACAAACTTACTTGTGAGCAAATTTTTTATTTTTTATTTTTAGTTACCCTTTACTTGATTTATAAAATTATGAACCATGCATGTAAAATAGTTATTTTTTAGAAAATCAAAATTCTAAAGTAGTAGAAAAATATAACAAATACAAATTAACTTAATACTATTTGGATTTACAGGAGTCTGTTTCTCTTAACAGGATTTCTGACTTTATCAGTGAAAGAACAAACAGTCCATTATCACCATCCCTTTCCGAAATTAATGGAGGCAAATGCAACTAGGTTTTGTCTAAAAGAAAGGGCGTATTCCATTAGATGATGAGGGATTCACTGACAATATTATTTTAACAATCTTGACAATAGTATTTTTTAAAAAAATTAAAATAAATCATAAAAAATAGAAAAAAATTTACGAAGTATTATTTCTATACTTCCTTTAACTTATAGATTGATTATGTCTCCGAATATATTCAATTTAAGCGATATTTGATAGCTCTTTAAAGATCTGTTAAATCACAACCATTAAAAGGTGCATAAAATTTTGATAAGGCATCAAACGATATTCAAATTGATTAAAACTTGAAACATCATCAATCTATAAGTTAAGTAATGCATCCATAATTTTCTTTTTCATTTTTAAGATTTTATGTGAATTTTTATAATTTTTTTAAAAAGCCTCATTGTTAAGATTGTCAATATAGCCATTGTCAATGATCCCTCTTCTTCTATTATTCATATCTGAGTTAATGGAGTTAAAGAAACGTTTTACATTTATCTAAATATCCTTATATTTTGAATTGGGTCGATGCAATTTGTTTATTTTAATTAGAAGATAATTGATATTGTAACAATAAAACCCTGCATTGAATAATTATGGAGTTATTACCACTCTTCCTATATATATCCATGAAAATTTCCATTCTTTTACAGTTGTAGAAAACAATATTTTTTAATGGAATTTACCAAGCTTTTGCACACTATTACAGAGTTCTTATTTTTGTGCAAATATTATTTAGCTAAGGTGGCAACTAATAACTAGTAACAAAAGTTTTCATTTTAGGAATCAGAAGTGTGAAGATGCAAAGAACTATAACTTTTTTAAATTGTCATATTAACAATTTATTTTCTTATTATTATTGCAGTTAGAACGGAAGTGAACTATAACTTTTTCTTTTTTTTAAAGGATGGGAGGTTGCAGATTTGAGACTTAGATAAAAATCTTTTATAAAGATTTAAATCTGAGTGGTTTGGACATTCATCTTAATCTCAAAAAAAAAAAAAAAAAATTAAAAGGTCCTTTGAGTCTTTGACCTTTGATTGAATGAAAAGGCACCGATGTATTACTATTAGCTTGGTCCAGTTAGCCGTAAATTTGTCTCCTCATTTGGACCCACACAAGATTGCCATCATGTGCTTGCAGTGGCGGACCTTAAAGATATTTTAAAAGGGGTCAATTAATATTTTTAATGAAGGTTTACTTAAAGGGGGAAGCCAATTTAATTGTTAATTAATATTTACCATGCAAATACAATACATAATTAAGGTTTTTTCAATTTAAAGGGGGTCACAATCCCCTTTGGCCTAAACTAAGGTCCGCCTCTGTGTGCTTGGAACCCTTAGTGCCTGTTCGGCGGTAGGGATCAAGACACTGATCTCTACTAAGGAACTTCTGTTCGGCTAGCTGCAGGAATTAAGAATGTTGGATCAAGGAAGCAATTTTTATATAAAAATGAGAACAACCTCGAGGAGCTGCACTTTATGAGGGTATTATTGTCCAAAAGTAGGTTATTTTCATCCTTGAGGAGGCCTCGAGGAAGCCCAGGCTTTTGAGGAAGGGGGGATCGTGGATCAATATTCGGTGTTGAGGAGGTCTCTTTGATCCTGCTTGAGGAGTGATTGTTCGGCCGGATCAACAAGGATTAAGTGCCTGAGGAGCATTGAGGAAGCTTGATCTCACCCAGTCGAACAGGTCCTTAGGGTGTGCTCCATAATTACAATTTGTGTTTTGTTACCCTCCTCTCCTCTTTAGTAATTGTAGTTGTAGAGCAAGTAACATGACTTTAGACAGGTAAATCCAAACTTGATCAGCTCTCCCCTCCTCCCCCCTTCTGGAGCACACCCTTACTAGACTGATATTTAGTGCGGGAATTTCATTTGTTACTAGATTCTTAGAAGGTGCTGAGATTTCTATTAATTTGAACACTTAGCAACCAGCACTGATCAGCAGCAAGTTTTTGTTCCACAAACGTCGTTGTATTAATTTCTATCTGATCATTAGACTGTTCAAGAAAATTTCATTTGTCAAACACTGCCCGAATTCAATTCATTATAAAACTGGTGACTATTAAATTTACATAACTGAAGGGTCAAAGATGATAAGAAAGGGTGCAAATGTATTTCTAATAAAAAGCTTACGCCTGCCTTGCTTTGGACTGAAATTATTATATTTTATAATAAAGGGCCGAAATCTCATTCCTTGTAGGAAATTTGAAATGGACTTTAAATTATAATGGGCGGGACATTAACGTATGTTAACGGTGGCGATGAATCTAAGTAAACAATTAACGGCTGAGGTTTCTTCTTTGGGGAAGATAGAACTTTCATGTCAAAAAATCTAATCTCCTTTTATTAGGAGTAAAAGGATATCGTCTTCTTTGAGAAAACGGGGCAACCATATTTATCCTGAAAATCTGAAACTTGTTGTGTGAAATAAGGATAACTTGTTTGACATGGTGTTGAAATGAAACATGGCTTTGAAGTTTGAACGGACCATATTAATTTGGTATATTGACATATGCTTCAAATTAGCTAGAAAAACTTATCTTCAAACTAGAAACATGCATGGACGATAAGCTCATCAAATTGTCAAATTAAATACTAGCTAGATAGGAAGATAAGAATGACAAACAAACAAGAGTTGTTATTCCATGACAACCGTTAATTTTTAATCGAGTGATTAAAATTTTACAGATCAAGTATCTCCCTTTACTTGTACTCTAAGAACATATCATAACCATCCGATTGTGACAAATAAACGGTCCATATCTCTTCCAATCTACAAAAGAATTTGCCAACAAATGAATATTAATCATTCTTACCACCAGATATGGAGATGACATTAATGAGCTACAAAAAAAAAAAGAAAAAAGAGGATATTTCCTGATTGAGATCTCTCGTCTGCATAAAATAAAAATAATTAATCTTCGGAATGTGTAAAAAAGAGAGTTTTTGCTACACTGGATTCAGAACAAATGAACACAATTTAACCAAAAAATGGTCAATTTAATATGCTTTGCCGGTTTAGTATATGTATCAATGTATGCATTTGTCGTCTTAAAGAATGGATTTTTGAGTGAGTTTTTTTCCCTGGCAAACCACATTTTTGTAAGAGAAATTATAATACAAATTCCAACGACTTTGCATGATTAATTACACAAATAAAAAATGAAAATTTGTAGCTTACATCTGCTTTTTACTATACATCTAATTATAATTAATTATATATGTTAGTAGTTTTTGAAATTTTACATTTGCTATTAGCTTTGACTTGTGTTGATGATCATATATAATTCATAAATTCGTAATGCATAAATTCATGCATGACAGCAAGATAATGGATCGATATTAAGCGTCATATTTGACTTGAAATAACAATGTATTATCGATTAGATAAGTAGAAATCTCTAGCTATGGGCATTTGAAAAAGAAAAACACGTAAAGTCCACCCTCCTATATAGTACGCAATTCATCTAACTCCTCTCATAATTTTGACACACCACGTGTTTAACGTAGTTGCATAAATATTTACTGAAAATCGTTATGTATCTGTTCATTAGAAAATGATATCTATTCATTACAAAGACATAAATATTCACTAAAAAATAATATTTGTTCATGAAAAATACGATGAACCCGTGGATAAATAAAAAAAAAGTGGAGGCTAAATGTACTCTTTGAAAAACGTACAATTTAATTCCCTCCTCGCAAACACACAACTGAAATTAAAATGATTCCACTATATATACAATTTATTTCCACACATGTGGAGAATGGTTTACAAAGTTTATCTTTAGAGATTATACCTAATGATGAAGAATGAAGATCCATGCATATAAAATGACAATATACACTTCTTATATATATAAAACCAATTTCCGTTCAAGTATCTAATTAGGGTCTGTTCGGTAGTCACTAATTCTACAGAAATTTTTTTTTCATTAGGACATGATTCCATATTGTATTTGGTGAAATCCTACAAAGAGCTCATCATTGATAGGAAACAAATAAACCACTCCAACCTAATTAATATTTTTCCTCTAAAAACAAGCATTTTAGAGGAATAAGTTCCTATTAGCAATTGATAGTATGGTCTGCCGAACAGTGAATATATAAATTATTTCTTATAGACTCTCAATTCCTATAGAAACCTATAAGATTTGTGTCTGCGGAACAGGCCCTTAGTGTGACGAATATCGGACTGTACGAATTAATATGAGTATGACAATTGACAAACTCAAACCTAATCATTATACAGTTATAATCTTAATCTATCACATAATATAATTTTGTGCATATGTATAACCGATCTTATGATAAATGCATGGATGCATTCATGCGTGTGTGTGGGTGAGGATGGCAGCTAATTAATTAGGTACGTAGATAAACTTCACTAATTAAATAATTAATTTTAAGTGGATGGTTTATGCTTTCGTTGCCACGCAATTTCCAGATATTCTACATACATATCAGCTCTTTAATTTCCAGATATTAAAAGCATAAAACTGATCATGGTCGGCCAGAAAATAAAATAAATTGAGCCCAAATTTAATATGTTGAATTGGTCCTGGAAGCTACTCTAGCCAGTAAAGTCAAAAAGGGCAGATTGGAAAAATAAAATAAAGAACATTGTATTGAAGTTGTTCTTCTTCCATAAAGCCGAAGATGGGCCCAAATAGGATTAAAGATGGGCTATTTAATTTGGGAAAAGGGTAGGTCCGATGCCCATCGGACCGAAATCGGTTCGATGAGCACTCGGAACCGCACGATCCAGTATTGATTGACCTTTTTGATTAGCGGAGCACTCTTTCTAACAGTCCAGTTACGAATTAGACCCATTAGCAAATTAACCCGAGACCCGATCACTGGAACCCACTCATAGCTCCCTCTCCGGACTCCGCTTCATCCCTCCCCCTCCCCACCTCACCTCGTCGCGGCCGTCACCCACCTCTTAAATGTCAAATCCACTCGTAGCCCTCTCGTCGCGGCCGTCATCCTGCCCAATTCCAGCCTCCCCTTTTTCCCTCTTCTTCCCTTCTTACTCGAAAATGCTCGACAGTCACCTTGCAAACCTTGCCATTCGACTGGGGTCTAATTGATGGAGCGTTTTTATCAGAAAGTTCAAAATTTGTTTGATTTAATAAGATCGATTATATTCCTGTTAGTGCTTTTAGTTGATTTCTGAAATTGGGCTTTTAAAACAAGCTTTCAAGAGTCAAAACTGCAAATGAATTATAAGATACTGTGCTTTGTGCAAACATCTGAAGATTAAAACTGTTTTTTCTCTGATACCAGCATTTCCACTCGATATATAGCTAATCCTTCTTATAAAATAATAGCAATCTCGATCTTGCTCTATTACTTGCTCTATGAATTTTGTTCTCGAAAGTAATATATAGAGAGAGGAGGTCAGAATAGAGTTGCTAGAATACAGGGAGGAAGAGACAGTAAGAGGGAAGAGGGGGAGTGTTAGGGAAGAGTCGGGAGAGCTGTCTCGCCTAGTTCCCTTGTGTTCAGAAAGAAAGGAAAAGATCGAATTGGGGAAGAAAGGGAGAAACGGGTCAAAAATAGTGGGTTGTGTTGTGTAAGTTCGGGTTTAGTTGGTTGAAACCATAGTAACAACTTAATGATTCGGGATTTGTTCGGCGGGATCAAAAATTCGGGATTCGGGAATAATTCGGGTATAATTCGGGAATAATATATTTTAATATAAAATAACATAATATATTAAAATGCTCAACTTTTAATCATAAGAAAGATTCAATACATAATTAATCTATAATTTCAAGCACATTCATACCAAATAAATTAACATAATATAACACATAATTTAATATATCCATATTCATATTCATTATATAACCAGTACGACAGTACATACACTTTGTCAGCGTACATATCCAAAAATCAGTTATAACTTTAAATATCCAAAATTTCATGCATAATCAAAGGCGCTGAAATCGGCTGAGATCCAAATCGGATCTCAGGGTCCTGAGATCCCGATCTGACAGTTCTCAGGGCCCGTATCTGCTGAGTCCGAATCTCGGGGTCCCTGAGAACCGTCGGATCGAGATCTCAGGACCCTGAGATCCGATTTGGATCTCAGCCAATACCGACGCATAATCAAAGTACCAAAAGTTAGTTATAACTATCAAGAATTCTACCTAAATCTTTCTGAAAGTAATTATAAACTTTCTATTATCAAAGCAGCTTGTAAGAAGCTATGTCAAACTATCTAAATTAAATGTCGATTCACCCAAACCAGCATCATCTGAAATCCCATCCTCTTCATTTTCACTGTCTTCCTCATTTTCCTCTCTTGCACTCTCAAAGTCACCATCATATGCATTGATTTTTGCAATATCTACTGGAACAGAATCAGCTCTCTCTTTGGCAGCCATGGCACTTTTAAAGTGATTGTTCATCCTCACATAAACAAGATCTTGCAATTTTACTGGTTCCAACCTTTTTCTCTTCTTGGTATGAGCAGCATCAAAAGCACTCCAGTTCCTCTCGCAAGCCGACGAACTTGTAGGCTGACTCAACACTTTGATGGCCAATTTTTGGAGTATAGGAACTGCGCCACCCCACATGTCCCACCAAACTCCTATTTCAAAATATTCATAAACATATCAAAGATAAATTATATTTGCGCTCTTGACATCTATACTTATTTCATAAAACATTATATAGAGAAAGAAATTATCAACTAAGATAAAAAATGCATACTTGGATGTGATACTCGAAGAGAGTTGATTGCCATAGGACTAAAAATGCTAGTATCCAATGAGTGGTAGTCTTTCAACTCTTTCATTATTGCAGATTGATCCTCTAATAAGGGCACAAGCTTTCTAACCACATTTTCTAGACCTTCTTTAACCTCTTTATCCATTTTGATCAACCCATCATAAAACAAATGTGGATTTAAGTATGCTGCTGCAGCATACAAGTCACACTTGAGAGATTTTTTGTATCTATCTTCAACAATCTCAATAAAGGGCAAATAGTTCTCAGCTTCTTGATGAAAGAACTCCTTAATACCTTCCTTAGCAAGTTTAATTGCATAAAAGATATAACCAGACAATGAACCGTCCCCATCAGCCAACCTTAGAACCCTCACAAGGGGCTCCATAACACGCAAAAGTTCTCTCCCATATTCCCAAAAAGAGTCTTGTTCTATGATTGCTTTAGCAGCAATACCTTCTGCACTCTTACATTGAGCTAAAGCTCTCCATTCGGGTGAAACAACCATATAGCGTAGAGCTTCCTCTTCTTTTAATACAGATTGAAGACATAGAAAATTTGTTGCAAATCTAGTTACCCCAGGTTTCTTTAACTCTCTTCCATCAGTCTTAGATCTAAACAGATCTGTAACATGTTGATGCTTGTAAACAAATCGAACAACCTTTCTTGCAGACTCCAACACATTACTCACACCATGGATTCCATCAATCTCCTTGAATATAAGGTTGAGACAATGAGCAGAACAATTCACCCGAAATATGTTCGGGTATGTCTCCTCAATCATCCTACCAGCAGATATGTAGTTGGAAGCATTATCCGAGATAAATTGCACTATATTTTTAGCTCCAATATCATCTATTACAGCTGATATGAACTTGAAAATATACAATGCATCTTTTTTATTCCCAACAGTACAGAGAGACTTGAGAAACACAACCCCTTTGGGAGAACTTGCCAATAGATTCAAATATGGCCTATTCTTTGAGTCAGTCCATGAATCAGACATGATAGTGACCCCCGACTTACTCCAAGACTCTTTAATAGACTGAACGTACAAGGTAACATCATCTTTCAATTCTGCCAACAATTTGGTCCGGGCTAACTCACTACTAGGTGGTTCATAACCAGGTCCAGCTCTAGCAACAGCCCTAATAGCTTCTTTAAAGTCTGGAGATCTTAACAAGTGGAAAGGCAGATTACAATTCACAATGCAAAGGACAATTTTCTTGTTTGCTTCTTTACATTCAACCTTTTTTACCATAGAGGATATGGTTCTTTGAGCTAGGCCGGTTACCTGTCCATGATTAATATCATTTTCAGGTTGCATTTTAGACCCGGCAGGAGCTGATTGGGTCGACACACCGGCAGCTTTTCTCTTGTTGGCTTCTAAATCACTTATTTGCTTCAATGCTAAATCCATCACTTCCTGAGGAACTTTTGTGCATGCCTTGATATCCTTACAAGGTACCTTTGCCAAATGATATCGCATTCTAGTTACTCCACCAGTGTACCGTATACTGCAGAAGGAGCATTGTACCGTTTTCTTGCTCACACTTGAAATGTACTCCCAAAGTTTATCTTTCTCTCTTGGCATTTCTATAAAAAGATAAAGAACATATTAATTTTTTATTTCTAATTTGCTACTTAGTCTGATTACCAAAGAGGCAAGAACAAAAGATCTAGTCAAACTTACCAGTTACCACTAAGCCACTAATTGGTGTCTTGGCGTTTCCTTGTTGCCACTTGCCAAAGTGTTTTGGAGTTGAAGAGTCAAAACTGAAGATGAGAATTTCTCGTCTCTTGCCGCTGGGATTTTAGATTCTAGGGTTTTTACGGAGAACGAAAGAGGAAAGAAAGAGGAATGAATGAGGAACAAAAATTACGGAAGGGACCGATTGGAATTTGTTTTTTTCTTTTCAGCGGAGCGACGGACAAATTTTTCGAATATTACGCGAATAATACGTAAAGTTCGTAAAAGTCGCGAATTATTCGCGAACCTACCGTTTAATTCGGGAAACATCCTTTTATTCGTGGTTCTGTTCGCTTGTTGCTAAAATCCGAATTATTCGCGAATTATTCGCGAATAATTCGCGAATCATGTTACTATGGTTGAAACATTTCCATATTGGACTTCTAATCGAAATCAGATCGAACGGTTTAAAATGCTCATCGGACAGAGTCTGGTCCGCTGCCCATCGGACCTACTCCGCTCCCATTTAATTTTACCTCAAACTCCAATTATTTAGTATCCAAAATTTTTTTTTTTCTTGATCAATTAATATCATGACACAAAAACATCAATGATGATAGTAATTTTGATGAAAGACTCTGAAGATAAGAATTGTTAAGATCTCTTCTCAATAAAAAATACATATAATTTTGTAAATTAAAGTTGTGGGTGTTAGTCTGGGCTGTCAAAGGCTCCCACAGATCTACCCAAAAAATTACAGAGTGCGAAATAAAATAGCATGGCCCAAAAAAAGGAGGTAAAATCCTCACTCTCAAAGACGGCCCACTAAAGCCCATAATGCTCTCTATTCCGATTTCTCCACCCCCGAGCGTTTATCCCCCGCCTTAAGTGTCTGAGCCGTTAATTCTCTCAAGATTCGCGTAAACCGGATCGCAAAACAATCCAACGGTTTGCGCGCTTGACTGCATACTGCTTCCCTTCGCTTCGCTAAAACTTCAAAGTAAACCCCACCATAGCCGCCGTTAGATCGTCTCAAGATCCGTGCAAACCCCGATCTCAAAGCAATACACAGTCGACTCGATATTCCGCTGCTAAAACCCCGAACAGCAGCCAAACCCTCTACGAGGCGGCGGCGGCGAGGCGATGGGCAAGAAGAACCTGATGGGCGCCGCCGACAGGCTCGTGCTGGCCGACGTCGTCCGGTACACGCAGAAGCAGAGCCTGAAGGGATCGGACGGCGGCTGGAAGGACTACCTGGCGCGCCACGACAAGACGCTCGGCAGCGGCGTCGGCGACCCTGCCAAGAGGCCCCACGAGTTCCTGCTCGCGTTCCTCCGTACCTTCCCGCCCCATCTCCAGAAGGTACTTGACCCTGTTACTGAGTCACTGCTGTTTTGTTCTGTTAGTAGTGTTGTCTGATTGATTGATTCAGTATAAGAACATGAGAACATGATTCCAAGTTGCATTCAGTGAAAACCTACGAATGAACTTTCATTGATAGTAAAAAAATAGTCTGGTAAAAAAATAGTCCAGTCTGACTTAATTAATATTTTCTTGTAAAAACAAGTGTTTTAGAGGAATAACTTTATATTAGAAATTGCTAGTATAGTCTGCCGAACAGTGAATAGAAATTTCTTATAGACTCTCAATTCCTTTGAAAACCTACAGTACTCTCAATTCCTATGAAAACCTATAGTATTTGAGTCTGGTGAACAAGCAATCTAAATCTAAATCCTCTTTTCTATGGGTTGTTATTGTATGTGCTTGTTATTCCCACTAGTATTTTGAGATGATGATCAAAAGATCCGAGGACCGCGAAATGCTTCTGCTGTCGAATGATTCTCATCCCCACATGGTAACACTTGGCTTTTTTAAACTTCTTCATGATCTGATTTCTATGGCATTTGCGTGTTTTGATAAGTTGTTACTGTGGAAATGTATGTAGAGCTTGGTCAGTTTGACAGAACGGCACCCTGATTTTGCGAGGAATTATGTTTTCCCATCTTATAAAGAGGTACCTCCTCTCACTCACTCTTAATTAGTGGCTGCTTTGTTTAGTTTCGTGTTGTACTCTTATATCTAATGATAACGTGGAAAGTAGGTACAAGTTTCTGTGTTCCACAATTCACATGACTCCTTTGTATGTGTAGGAATGGGAATTCATAAAACTAAGTAAAACATCTGAAAAAGTGGACGCAAGAACTTTGATTGCTATTCGTTGTCACACGGTGCTTTGTGCAGATGGCACTGAAGCACTTGTACGGGTTTGTGCTGTTGACCAAAAGTTGGAGGTGCATACTTTCATCAATTTTCTCAACCTATATTTTTTTCTCAATATCCTTATGTCATGGTTCAAGCTCTTATTGTGTCTGTTATTGTTTATAGGTCATACTGGATAGATTAGTAAACCCTAAAAAACCGGTTAAAAACTATAGAACTACGGTAACTGGTCTTTCTGCTGAAGACTTGGATGGAGTTACATGTTTATTAGCTGATGTACAGGTATGTCATTTTTGTTGTTCGTTGTAATATATTTACTGAAACTTTCAGTATCAGATTCTTCTTGTATAATCCAGAAGATAAAAACTATATCTGTTAAGTACATTAGAATGGAAGAGCAGTTGTACAGATTATGATGTGGTTGGTTCTAAATGGTCGTGTTAAGTGTGTGCACATGTATTAATTCACTTAGAAGTGTTATTTCTGTGTCTTTGTTTTGCATTTGCAAGGTAATCATTTCTTGTACCTTTTTCCTTCCTAATAATTTTTCATCTCCTTCACAGAAATCCTTGAAACAGATCTTCAAGAAGGACACTATTTTAGTCGGCTATAGACTATTTAATGATTTGCAAGGTAATTGCAATAATTTACTGTAACATCTTATGTTGAATAGGTTTACTGTGTGCCATGCCTGTTGTGTTGCTCTTTAAAATCATGTGGCCTTTTTATACTTTTCCTTTTTCTTTTGTCTGTGCAAGTAACAGGCTTTTGTATATTTGTTGCTTATGTTATATTGTTTTGAGAAAATTGTATTGGTGGCACAACTAAAATGTTTTGAGGAACTTTTTTTAAATTAAAATGGTGATAATTTTGACCTTTTTGTTTCCTGTTTATAATACTGAGAGTAAGAATAAAGTGGCCTAATTTGCGACAAGATCATCCTAATGTCTTCTATTTTGTTATATAATGCAGCTTTACAAGTTGATTTTCCTTTGGTAGTTGACACAGCTAGCATCTTTAGTTATTCTAAACTATCAACTAGACAAGCCCCTTCATTGAACAACTTGTGCTTGGTATGTATCTGTTTTGTCCTTCTCTTATGCAAAATTGTAAAATACCCTTCTATTGTCTTATTCTTAATGCCAGTCTTCTGTTCCTATGTTGTTTTCATTCTCGGTAGGCTGTTTTGGGGAAGACGGTACCCAAGGAAAGAATGCGTAATTGCATAGAAGAAGCAAAAGCTGCAATGAAGCTTGTTCTTGCTAAACTAGAACGTGGTCTTGACCAACCTATTAGTGTTTCGGCTGATTCTGCAAGTGACCACTCCAGAGTCCTGGTACTGCACTGTTCTGAACAGTATTTTCTTGCTACTGGCAGGGACCATATTGATCATCACACAAGACAAGTATAACCATGTAAAATTGCAGTCAGAATTGGTATACAGTACCAGTTAGTCATATTACTTGAAATTAATAGTGAAAACCTACTTCTGAAGTATTCAGATTGCATGTTTGGTGCTTGTATCTGTGCCAGTAGAAGCACTTTTACCATGTGTCATACCAGACATGGTTGTATACGTAATATTTTCCTTTCTGCATACCACATGGATTCTTGTTTATTCTGATCCAAGTGTATGCTAGGATGTGGTCTAATATTTTTATGACATCTTGGAAGGGTAAACAAACTATGTTAAGCACTACCATTTAATAGTGGCATAGCTGATCTGACGGATTCAACTGTTCATAATTTTTGCTGTGGTGACATAGCATCAATGCCAACATATTCATTTGAAGTTTTAAATTATTAAAATTTACCATTGAAACATCTGAATAGTATATTTCACCATGAAAATTATCATCGATGAGTTGCCAAATCATGAAGCACACTCAGTTACAACATTAATGTGTATCAACTTCTAACGGCAGGTAAGCGCCTTCAGTTAAACTGATACAGACTGCAAAATATTGCAGCTCACTGACAAATTATACCATTCCTCTAGCACGCAATAAGATGCCTTCCTCACATGAATTGGTCATACTCATTGCTCAATATTTGTCCAGATTATTTCTTTGGAATATGCATCTTTATTTTAAATTTGGGTCATTAATGGCATGATACTTTTGATTTGTGTCTTGTTGGTGCCTTTCAATTGAGCACATTTATAATTTTAGTGGAGCAACCTAGTTAATTCAATATTTAATTAAAAGATAATTACAGATTAAATCAAGCAGAGGGTCAAAGAAGAGGTGTTTGTTTGATAATTAATGGATTAATTTGAAGTCTTAATGGGGGGGACTAGCTTTTTTTTTTTCAAAAAAAAAAAAAGAAGGATGAATATGATAGTGATTAACCTTATTTGTAGTCACACTTGTATATATTTGTTTTCTTCTTTTATGAGAATCTTGACTAACGCAATTAATACATACTCAGGCATTGCCCGAATTAGGTTCTAAGGACCTTCTGGTACATCATGTTCCAGTAACTGTGCCTTACCTAGAGTTAACTCACATATTCCCAGGAACTCCTGAAATTGATGTGAGTTTTTCTTCCTTTTACTATAATTCTCTCCCAACAAAAGCTGTTGATTATTTTGTTTTCCTCATGTTTCACTATGTTGTATGCAATTCAGGATCGCGTGAAAGTGCAAGGTGAATTCTATTCTACATTTGTAAAGTATAAAAATGTAAATGAAGCAGATAATGCATACGAAGAACTGAATGGCAAGGCCACCCAGGTAGGCATCATCTATTTTGACTGGGTTGTATGCAGTTCAGCATAACTACCAAAATAATCAGTTTGTAGTTTCATGGGTGCAAGGATTTCTCAAACAAAGCCGAGTGACCATAACCAATAAGGCTAACATGATTTGTTTGCAAGTTGGTTTGGCCATTGTTTCTTGGCCTACCACAATTAATATCTTTCTCTTTGTCAGTTAACTGTAATTTTCTTTTCCTTTAATAAAATAAAGGATTCTGCTCGGAGGCCAGAAAAGGAAATTGTATTTAAACGCCAGAACGGAGAGCTGGTGAAAATCTCTGTGCGTAAAGTGCTGAAAAGAAAGCTTCTAGAAGACACAAATGAGTTTGCAGAAGAGACCAAAGATAACGTAAAGAAGCTTAAAATGTCTCATGATGGATGCACACCTGAAAAGGAGGTGAAAGGATTTGCTTCCTTATTATTACAATTACATTTATATGCGCCATCCTCATAAATACCTCGGGTTTTTAATTTGCAAGCAAATGTGACTATCTAGTGGCCAGCTGTTTGATAAGTGTTCATCAAGTTAAGACCATTGAAAGTCAATAATGGAACTTTAAATTTTTGGAGCTTTAAAGCTATAAAAAGGCATCAAATATTAGTTTTCAACTTTGCATGTTTTTCAATTGGATGAGTTCAGGATTAAAATATAAGAGTTACCGTAGTGCTTCTCATGGTTGGTGTACAACATATAACCTTTTAGTGTTCTTGGCGAACATCTCACTACATATAATAGGTCGTTTTGCCAAGCGTCAACCATGGTCATATTTGGTGAAGTTTTCTAAGCTAATTGTAACAAGCAAAAACTACATTTAATGCACAGCTATGCAAGCTTAGTAATTGTGATCACTTGTGAAGGTATTGTAAATATCAACTAACTTTGGGAAATATTTCTTTCTACCATTTCTCAATGTCAGGCCCTGGTGGAGATTGTAAGAAAGATCCAAAGGATGGGTCTAAAAGGTAGCAATGGAAATTGGAAGGAATTTCTGACTATTCATGACAAGCAACTCGGTACTTGCCTGGCTGATCCTGCAAGAAGAGACGAGGAAACTCTTACAGCTTTTCTCGGTACTTTTTCTCCCCATCTTCAAAAGGTAATGTACTAATTTTCACCTGGTATTCTGATAATTTCATATATGCTGCTACATTAAGTATAAATGGCCAGGCTTTGCATATATTTAACAATAAGTTTGAATATTTGCTGTAATTTTAGCATTGGTATGCAGTATGGCTTTTGTCTGTGCTAATATCATTTGCTAGCTGTTATTCTAATGTGCTCAAACATTAATGATGTACATCTATATGAGAATGGATAGGCAAGTTGCAAAGTAGTGTGCCTTCAGCATTCTATACTGAAGGAGATGAATATAATTTATGTTGATCCTTTATATGTCACGGAGAAACAGTTACTTTTTCTTATATGATTTTTATTTTTTTAAAGGCTGTGTAGTATGATTTATTTCCTTGATGTTTTTTCTGTTCCATAAGACCTTGGTTTTTTTGTACTGAATCATGACCTATTTCCATGTCTCGTGTTTGTATAGTATTTTGATAAAATGAAGAAACGAAAAATACGGCTTAGGGCTTTAGAGGAGCATATCAGCAAGTTTCCGGAATCAGAATCTTCTGAATTGGTAAGCAAATTGTTTCTCAGGACCAGAACAATTGGGATGTATCAGCATTTAGCTCTGGCAGTTGTGAAGTTTTTTTCTTTTTTATAAATTGATAAAAAGGACCTTTGTTCCCCATCCGCCAAAAGAGAGAAAATCTGACTTGGGGCCTAAAGCAACTTTTCATCCTAGTTGTCTAGGATGGATCATTGTTTTATGTGAGCCGCATACTGATGTTGACAAATTAAGCAAAGTTTTCCAAAGGATTAGCAGACTGGAGTGATTATGATAGAGGAAAAAAAAGTGAGGGAACTCATGAAGGAGTGAAGAAGAAATGTTTGGATGAAAATGACACATATTAAGACTCAGCAGAGATGATCTCTTGGAGTTGTGGGTAGGGTATGTTTGGATTTGCTACTTTAACATAGATTTTCCTAGGGAATTAATTTGAGGGATGATGTTTTTATGCATCTGTCCAAAGTCCGAACAAAACTTATGGAGAAGATGGAACCAAATATAAGCATGCCAGGTTTAAATGATCTTGGGAGGAGCGATTTCTATAGATCCAATTGGCAGAGGGTATAGCAAAACCTCAGTCCCAGCCAACTGGGACAGACATTATGTATTAGTTGAATTATATTTTCTTTTCTTTTGAATCTATACTGGCATCAGAGAAATGAGAAGCATGGTAGTTTGGTTCTGTGCCTTCTCAATTCTTTTTTTTTTTTTTTTTTTTCCTAAATATGGGTTGATTATTCCAAATAAGGGGATTTGCAAAACAAATATATCATTAGACTTAAAAAATTTGGCTCGCTGCCCTACCTGTTACATTTTTGTTGAATTGGGTTTCAGGCTTAAAGAAGTTCATTTAAAATAAGTATCTTTTCTGCTGCATATCACACAAGTTAGGCTTATATAAGCTCATGAATGTATCTCTTTTGGATAAGCAGAGGTTAGTCCGTATGACAGCAGATTACCTGGATTACAGAAGAAATTACGACTTCCCATCTTGTAATGAGGTTTGTTCTCTTGCTTTCTCATTTTAGATTTGCGCCTTATGTACTGCTTTCGTTATTTATGATATTGTTCATGGGTAACTAGTTTTAGGTATTGCTTCATGTCAAAACCTGGTGACTGAAATATGGTCATTGAGTATATGTGGATACTTGGTGAAGCTGTGTTTTTTATTCTGGTTCAGAATGCAAGTCCAACTGATTTTGTATCTGGGTTTATTTGGGGAATAAAATGAGTAGTATGAACTTCTACCACTTCTTTACAGAAAGATGGAAGTTTATCCTGGCACTTCATTAAGAAACGTGCATGTGTCCTGTTCATAGATGATTATGTCAACCAAATAGTTTGTCACTGCTACAAGTTTTTTGTTTGTGGACAGGCGAAATAATGTTGTACTTTGTGGAGCCTGTTTGTTTTTTGATGGAGTGAATAGACTTGCCTTAATGGGAGTTTGTCACAGGTTGAAATTGAAGTGGTTTCCTGGGAATATCTGTTCAGGGATTGGGATTTCACATAAAATAAATTTTTATGTTTCCAGAATGTATTCCCTTGTAAAATCCATATATTCTAATTATCTAATATTGGCCTTTTATTTCCCTTAGGATTGGAAGGTAATGAAAGTAGGTTCCGTATCTAATATAATGGAATCAAAATCCATTGTTGCTATTGATTGTGAGATGGTTCTTTGCGAAGATGGAAGTGAAGCACCTGTACGAGTTAGTGCTGTAGACCGAGATTTGAAGGTATGAAAATCTCTGTCTCCACACACTCCTTTATGTTGATCTGTGTCTATAAATATGTTGATCTACTATTACAATATTTTGATGAAGATACTATCTTTGTAGGTCTTGATAGATAAACTTATTTGTCCTGGTAAAACGGTTAAAGATTACCGAACACACATAACGGGTATGTCAGCTGAAGACTTGGATGGAGTAACATGCACATTAGCTAATATACAGGTACTAGTGTAGTTGGTTACTTTTTATTTAGTTACCAAAGTTTAACAATACTGTACTTGCTGCTACCTGTACTTTCTAGCAAGTTGTGCACTACTACACTATATAACAGATGCATACAAGTGATGGATCTACCATAATATAGTTGATGATAATTCTTGGTTGAAGTAAATTGTACCCATCATGATTGGATTTCTTATTTATTTATTGATCATGATTGGATTTTTCTTATTTATTTATTTATTTTTTTGCTCAGAAATCCTTGAGAAAGATCTTGAAGAAAGGGACTATATTAATAGGCCATAGTTTGTTTTTTGATTTACGAGGTAATAATAAACAATTTCGCCTGACTCTGACATTTATGTTACTTTTCTGTTAGCAGTGTGTTTTTATGTTCTCTATTGGGTTATTTCTTGCAGCTCTGAAAATTGATTATCCGTTAGTGATTGACACAACTTGCATATTTAAACATGCCGATTTGCCTCCTGGAGTATCTCCTTCCTTGAACAACTTGTGCAAGGTATACATTCCCTTTGCTACTATTTCAAGGTTGACTCCATGCTTATTAACTTGACAACTGCAGCCAAAAGACCACCCACAATAACCACCAACAAAATAAACAAGAGGAAAGTAGTTGATGAACCGATTTTGATTTCGGTTCAACGTTATATCACAATAAAAGACCTAGAATTTCAATGAGTTTTAGGTATCCTAATTGGAGAAATTGATAAGTGTAATCAATAGCATAGCCAAGTGTTGTTTACAAATGTTAAGTGCCCTAGAATGGTTGGCTTGGTTGAGTGTGTGATGAAGTTTTTTATGAGATCCTAAATTGATATATTATTGGATTTGTGGCAATTGTTTCGCAGGCAGTGTTGGGTAGGCCAGTGCGAGTGGAAGGTGAAACACATGACTGCTTAAATGATGCAAAAGCCACAATGGAGCTTGTACTGGCTAAACTCGAAGGGTCTTTTGACCATCCCATTAAAGTTTCCTTTGTAAGTTACAGTACTTCACAACTATAGTTCTATTTTGTTAGATTTTGTTTTTTATGGAATTATTTGGGGGGCCGAAGAAAAGGGATTATTTTGTAACTTTCTTTGGTTGTCATATGGTAGTCGATGTATGTTAAGTTATCATGGGAGATCAGTTTTGCAACCGTGCTCCGGCATGTATTGACAAATGCTGTTCAGATTATATTGGTCAACGAAAACCATAAAGGAAAACACAATGTTGAAATTGGATGAATTGAGATAAAATTATTGGGATAAATTTATGCCTTATATCTGGCTGAACAACTTTATATCTGATATAATTGTGTTAATCAGGTGTCTGAGTCTGACTTGGCAAAGCTCAAGGTACATAAGGTACCAGTCAATGTGTCTTGTGAAGAATTGAGAAGTTTACTTCCAGGGAACCCTAAGATTGATGTAAGTAGTTTGGTCTTTGTCTTAATGTTTCTTTTTGTTTGAAATGCCATCGTGTAACATTTATTTCAATATGTTTTCTTCTTTTACTGTATTAACGAAACAGAAAGATGTACGAGTGAGCGGTAATGTATATGCTACTTTGGTCGAATTCAGAAATGCAAAGGATGCAGAAAAGACTTTCCAAATTCTGGATGGTGATCTAACACAGGTAATATATGCATTTTCAACCAGATTCGATCCACTCTGAGAGTCATGCATGCACAGGCAGACAAAAAACTGATAATAACAAAATCAAATTTGTGGGTATCTATGTTTATAATATGGGTGTGACTCTCTAATCACACACCAGACTGGCATCAACCTGTACACATTTTGGAATGTCTGGTGTGGCATCTGTCAAGTAGAATAACTATTTCTCCCTTCCAAGTTTATTGAAGAAATTTACTCTACATAATTAAAATAGGACTTGTGTGGAAGACCGCAAAAACGGGTTCGGTTGAAGCTTGGAAATGGTGAGATGGTGACCTTTAATATACGCAAAATGCTTTCCTGTTAAAAGTCACCGCATGTTCTGAACAACAGCGTAGATAAGTTCAGAAAGACTCTGAACTTCATTCTTTAATCCTCAAAATCCCATGCGAGCAATTGAGCATGCTGATGGCACAGAGATTAAAACAGCAACTCAAGGAGACAAGATAAGATCTTTATTTGCACAGAATCTGTGTGGTTCGGCTTGGGTACTCATGGAATGGTTGCATTTTGGATGAAATTCGGAAGCACTGGTTTGGGTAGAAATAGTGTAACGATGATTGTAGGACGAGAAATTTTGTTAGTAAGCATTACCTATTAAAGCATTCAGAACCTTGGTAATTGTTGAATTGTGTAAGATTTCTATTGATATTCATACATTTAACTTTTCGAGAAAACTGTAAATCTTGTATCATGTTTAGCTTTTCTTCAGCTTCATTTGTATTAAATTTGGTATAAATGAATGGAGGAACTTTTACATTAATTAAAGAACTTGAAGAGCAGGTAAAAATAGGCTGACAACCAATCAATAATTCAATATTCATTCATTCAATAATCATTAGCATTTACTTTATATGAGAGGAATCTTCAGACTTCAGTCAGATATATCAGGTAGAGCAGAGCAAACCTTCCTTTTCTTTTTGCCAATTATTAGAAAGAGGGATCTTTACACGGATTAGTTGTTGTTGGTCAAAATTTCTCAGAAAGCAATTAAGAAATAATGTAGCTTTGTTATGTTTGTTTGCTCATATAATGAAAACTTGCTAGTTCTGCTTCTTTCAAGCTATCTATTCATTGAAAATCTCAATGTTTTATGTAGTTTAATTGTGTGAAAAAATGCCCAGGTTCACAATAGAAATAGGCCGTTGAAATTTGTAAAGTAAAAGTTATTATTGTGGAACCTTGTAACAGTAAAGAGAAAAACGAAAAAGTTTAGATGAGCATAGTAACTTGTGGGTATGTTCGGAAAACGTTCGGCGAGATCAAAATTCGTGTTTCAGGAATTATTCGGGTATAATTCAGAAAACTCTAAGATTTATTATAATATAATTTTATTAATTAGGTGCTATTTTAGTTCTCTAAACGTACTTTTTTTTTTTTAGAACTTTACTCCAATACTCCCACCAAAAAAGTTTTCTTTTCGATCTGACGATTATAAATAAATATTACCCGTTATGAGATTCATCTATAACCAATAAAATTATCTGGGTGTGAGCATAAAATTAACGTCCTTTTTTTTTAATTTGACTCTAAAACGTATTAAGAACAACTAAAACTAAAAGTAAAGACTAAATAAACCCTTCATGTTTGTTGGAAAACAATGGTCACAGATAATCAAAGAGCCATGCATAATAAGCATAGGTTGCATGAATTCTACGCCAAAGTGTAAAAGATAGCTGTCCCATTCCAGCATTGCATTGCATGAGACATGAAGCTGTGCAATTAGGAAAAACAATAACACTTTATTGCTTGATGGTGTCATCATCCATTGACCACGTTTCCATTCTCCTGCCAGCTGTTTTTTGCAATGTTTTTATGCTCACTTCTGACGCGGAGCACCGACGCTTTCTTTCCTTCTTTTCTTTCTTTCTTCATCAAATTAAATTTTCAGCTATATAATTTAAAGGATTAGAATTTTGTCCAAAAAGTCATGACTAAATCATTCGATTCAATTTATATGTTTATCAACAGTGATAGCATGTAACCACATCATTCTAAATATAACCAGCATACTATTTTTCGCACCTACAAGATTAACTCACGGTTGATCAATTACTAACAATTAGATCGATCGTACGACTCTTAGAATCCTTTAGACTGTCCAAAATTGCTTTGAACAATATCCGATCCTTTTAAGGAAGATTTTGAATTAAATATTTTTTGCTAGCCTACCATGTTCTCAAATTCTCTTTATCACCTCAATCAGCGCTGCTAAATTGAGAAAGCTTAACAACTCCACATTTTTAATATATTTTCTGTTTGGGTGCTACCTAGATACTGTAGATTTTAAATATTATAAATTGAGTATAACTGTTACAAAAATTGAATATAATTGTTATAGAATTTGTACACTATAAATGTATGGATAGATATTCAGTGGACACTTGATGTTTCATTTAGCTTTCTAGTTCCCTCACAATAAATTCAATTTTTTTTTTATATTAAAATGAAAGTGAATTTTTAAACTTACAAATTATTTTTTTAATATCCATATTGATGTTCATTTTTATTATTTTATATGCGTCGGAACAATTCGGTGCGAGAATGGATGTCCCAACATGAGCACATGAGCACTAAAAACTTGTATTTTTATGTCATAAATAACACAATAAATTAGAAGAATAGACAGCAAGACATTTCTGAGTAGTGTTTGGATTTGTTATATAATATTAAATGAAATGCAATCTTATGCTAGATTAATCATGGTCAAACGTGAAATTATTAATCTATTACCATGAAATATATAGGACAAAAGGTTGTCAAATTAGGAAAAAAAAAAATGAATACAATATTAACTATCATTTTTTCCCCAAACTTTTTTGAAAAAAAAAAGGAACCAAGCAGTCAAATCTTTGATGCAATTTAGTATTTCTTTTTAAAATAAACATAGAACATTAACTCCGCAAAAAAAGACATAAAAAGTGGCATATGCCATTGGAATTTGCTTTTTTGAAAACTTTTTATTTGATGTTTTTTTTTTTTTTTGAATTAACGGATAGATCTAGTGTACACTGACTCTAAATTATATTTATTTTGATATTTTCAATATAAGGTTCAATAAAATTAATTCTTAAATAATATATGTCATAAAATTATTAAATTCTTAAATAATATATTCATAAAATTATTAAATTCTTAAATAATATATTCATAAAATTATTAAATTCTTACAAAAATATATGTCATAAAATTTTTATGGACGCTAGAATTTTTAGTTTTAATATACTGTGAAGAATATATCCAAGCAATTTCTTTAGTTGATCATTCGTTTTCAAACTTTTTGCTTTTCATCAGCGCTTCAAAAGAAATATAATTAAATGATCTAAAAAATTCACACTAATATTTCATGAAAATAATTTAGCATGACTTCCAACTTGGTTTAAAGTATGAATTCTTGAACCAACTCTTAAACCACCGATCACCTCCAATTCAAGTAAACAATTCAAACAACAAAAAAAGAATAATTCCTTTCTTTTCTTCCCTCAGTGCTTCAATGGGATTCGGATATATTGCCCCCATTTCCAATTGCAAATGCTACAATATTGCAATTCTGATATACATCTTGGTATTATTTTATTTTATATTTCCGAAAAGGTTTGACATTTTTTTTTTGGATGTAGCAGGCGAAATGCCTACTATAATTTTTCATTAAATAAATGGTTTGACAAGTTTAAAGAACCGTTAAATGCAAATTTTTACTGTGGCCAATGACATATAAGTGATATTTCAAAATATCTTAAAAAAATAGTAAAAAAAATTTTAAAAATATAAAATTTGGTTTACAAGTAAATTGTATATAAAGATCATAATGAGCGGCTTGAATCGACTATTAATATTTTAAAATTGGAGATATGAACCAATAGTACGGTACAGTTTGTATTATTAATAGTTCCATAGCTCAACTTTAATTGTTGATATAGATTACATAATAGTGGGAGAAATAGCTCCTGTAAATTAAAATTAGGCATAACACACGAGTAAATATGTGAATTAAAATACATATATAAAACAAAAAAATTGACTTTTCAAAATCATATAATTATTTTTTATGAGTATTGGAACAATTCAATTTGTCTATGCAAACCGAGTTGGACAAGATCCCACTTTCATCAGACAAATTACCAGAATTTACTGAATCAAAAAAAAAAAAAGAATTAAGCAGCTGTCAGTCAACAGCAGCATAACAAGCAAAAGAAAAATCCACGTAATTTCTTCAAATTGTACGCCAATTAAACACGCACCAAACCTGCAAATTGCAATATGAACATAATTTATTTATCAACAATTATTTATTATGAAAAAGTGCCACAAATTCATGGTTTGGGAATTAGCATTATAAAAATATTAAATATGAATATAAATACAGGAGCACAACTACTATGAAAACGTTTGCACTTCACTCCGAAAGTTGACGGTCTAAATTATACTTTGCAACGCATTCCCTGTAATTCTGATTTATGGTTCCCATAAAACTTATCATATGAATATACTAGGGATATAAAAATTTTCTATTTTTTAGAGCTTTTCAAGTATTAATTTCAGAATTTTTTTTTAAAAATCATGTATAAACAAACACTATATTATTAATATTTGGACGTTACTTCCATACTCACACGCAAATTATTTTATCGGTCACAGATGACTCTCATAATGGGTAATATTCATTTATAATCGTCAGATCGAAAAAAAAAATTTCGGTGGAAGTATTGGAAAAATTTCGGTGGAAGTATTGGAGTAAAATTCTTAATTTATTTTAGAGTAATTTGAAATATAATAAGATGCATATGACTATAATAAAGTGTGTGTGCCTGATTTTTTTCATGTCATGTTGATCATGTTTTGGTTGGTAGAATTTTTCTTTTGTTTTTTTTTTTTTTTTGAGAAAAGGTTGGTAGAATTAGAAACGCGTCTCTCTCACTTGAGACCGTCGGATCAAAACCAGACTTGTGTGGATCGATGGGGACGCCATTGATTATCATGTGGGTTGGTCCCAACTTATGCATGTGATCACAACCGACCATTTTTAATTGAGTGCTCATCCTCTGTAGCGCTGCATTGTGTAGCGCAGGATGCGAACCGTTAGATCATCTTGAGATTCGAGCCGGCACAGCTCTTAAAATGATCTAACGGTTCACATCCTGCACTATACAGTGCAGCGCTACAGAGGATATAAAATCATGTACCAGTACCTAGGACGGACCTAGGCATGGGCAAGCCTAGGCCCGTGCCCGGCCTTGATTACTGAAATATATTGATTAGTACTAATTTTTTATTTATATTAAATAATACTTATTTGTATTTGTAGTTATTGTGTCCGGGCTTAATGATTTGCCAAGCAAAATAAGTATAAAAGAGCTCTATGTTTCACATATTAGACAATTTGTGTCTGAACTTAAAAATTTCTTAGATCTGTGCCCACCAGTACCGACAGCAGATGCGAATCTAGACTGGTAGACAGTAGTATGTATGCATGTATGTATGTATGAATTTATGTAGGTTGGGACTAGGAACATTGTAGTTACTGTTAGATGTTCAAAATTTCAAATCTAAATCATGTGTGCACAGTATTGGATTTGACTTTGTTCAATAATTTTGTTGTGGGTCTCATCCGGAAAAATCCAAAAGGACCAAAACTAATCTATCAAGTTTGTATTTTTGTATGCATACGGCCTAAATAAAAATCAGACTCTTTAATAGAATTGGTATTTAGTGAAAACTAATTAAATGGAACTAAATGGGGGTAAAATTAAGTAGGTGTAAAAGCATAATTAATTAATTAAGAATTGTTCTACTGTGGACAACCATTCATTTCTAATTAAGCGATTCAGATTCCACAGATCAAGAATCTCTCTATACGTACTTGTGCTCTAAGAACATATTATAACCATCCATAGAAGAATTCACCATTAATTAATTAATTATCACGCATTCATCATTACATGCATGATAATAATAGTAATAATAATATTGCTAGCTAGAGCATACATACCACACTAGTGCTAAACATAATTAACAATTGACAACACCAGGAACAAGGGGGGACAGCCCACTACCAATAAATAATCCGTCCTAATTCTCATAAAAATATACAAAATTTACTACCTCTGAGAGTTGTACATGGATGGATAAATCCATTTAAGTAGCTAGTAATAAGAATAAATAATTAATTGGATGGAGGGGAAATAAATAAGAAAAAGGCAACCAACCCCACCAGCAAGTAAGGGCAGGCAGTACCAATTAGTGTCCCTTTTGATATGTACCGATCACCCAACAATCTCTCTCTCCTTCCTCCACCTAATTTGTTGTTCTTTCTTTCTTTCTTTCTTTCTTTCTTTCTTTAATTTATGATTTATTACGATATAATTTTGTTTATTTATGAGGAGCATTAGCCTTTGGCCCTTTTTCTTTACCAGTATATAATTATTATTAACACACACTAATAATAATAATAATAAAGAAATACCTCTTGATACAGTGAGTGATACACAATTACACACACATCCTTTTCTTTTCTTTTCACCAACTAAACCAAAAAAGCTGGACTGATACAGAGAGAGAGAGTCTGTGTAACTGTGTATTATAGTTAAGTATTGTTATCTCCGTCCTTTGCCTTTTGTTGTTAGCATAGCAGAAAAGAAAAGCAATTAGCAGCAGCCGCTGCCTGAGTGCTTATCCTCTAACATATGTTATATGCCATTCTTCACGTGGACCGTTGGATCACCTCAGGATTTGGGCCAGCGCGAATCTCAAGGGAGATCCAACGGCCCATGTGAAGAATGGCACATGCCATATGTTAGGAGATGTGAAATCCTGCTGCAGGAGGAGCTACCTTTTTTTCCTCTCTATTTGGGTACCTCTCCGTCTTCCAATTTCATTCTAGTTCTGCCTCTCTTTCATCCTCTCATTCTTTCTCCCTCTCACTTGAGAGAGTCTCCGACTCTGATATCATCTTTCGTATACTCTGAGTCTTCTTCTACAGTTCTACCTGGCCTGATTTGGGATCAGTAGTAGAACTGTACAAGGAAGGCAACTAACTAACGTAGGTAGTAGAGTCAGTCAGTCAGTCAGCAGAGCCTAGAAAGGTGCTCTCTGCTCTGCTCTGTTCTGCTCCCCGTGGGTGTCCCATCCACATTCCATAGACACACTCTACATATCGAGATCATCAAGATCACGATCTCCTTCCCAATTGTGGAGTGATTATATTCACATTGATATATAGAAGGAAGGAAGGAAGGGAAGGAAGGGAAGGGAGAGTAATTATGAAGGTGGCGGTGGTGCTGCAGCAGATGCAGAGTTATAGGGAGAGGGAGATGAGCTCAATGAAGGGCATCTCCCCCTTCTGGATCCTCCTCCACCTGCTCTGCTGCCTCGTCTCCACCCTCCTCGGCTTCCGCTTCTCCCGCCTCCTCTTCTTCCTCTTCTTCTCCTCCTCCCCCCTCCTCTCGTCCTTCCACCACACCCCCACCACCATCACCACCACCACCACCACCACCACCATCACCACCATCACCACCACCTTCTCCTCCTCTTTAACCCCCTCCAATTCCACCTCCAATGCCCCAATTGATCTGCCTAATTCTAATTCTAATGCCAATGCCAATGCCACCAGTACTGCTTTTGTTGCCACCACCGCATTCTCCCAGCCGGTCACCACGCGCCCGGTTGTCGGCCGGCACGGCATCCTCGTGCGCCCGTGGCCGCACCCGGACCCCGTCGAGGTCATGAAGGCGCACCAGATCATCCGCCAGGTCCAGCTCGAGCAGCGCAAGATGTTCTCCGTCACCAAGACTCCTAGACCCCTCATCGTTGTCACGCCCACCTACGCACGTGCCGCGCAGGCATTGCATCTGACCGCCCTTGCCCAGACCCTGCGGAACGTGCCCTACCGAGTCACCTGGGTCGTGATCGAGGCCGGTGGCGTTACTAATGCTACTGCTTCTGTTCTTGCAAAGTCTAGGGTCCCCTTTGTGCATGCCGGCTTTGACGAGCCGATGCCTGATGTCTGGGAGTCCCGGCGCGTCATGGAGGCCAAGATGCGGGTTCGCGCACTGAGGTTGTTTAATTTAATTTCGTTGCTGTTAAAATTGTATCTTCTTTGTTTCGGTGATTGATTTTGGTTTACTGGTCTCTACTATAACAATTGTTACCAATCAACTAATGTACCAGAACGACATTCGTATTATTTCGTTCCTAAATTGTGCTTAGTAATTGGTACCGGTATGCTTCCTTGAATGATGATTACCTTTTATCATGGTAGTTATTTGAAAATTGAAAATTGAAGTTAGGCCGTCTTATTTCGGTATATTGTACTGAATTGTCTCGTTATTCTTGAAACTTGTTGCAGATTGATAAGTGACCAACAAATGGAGGGCATAATCATCTTTGCAGATGAGAGCAATGTCCACGACCTCAAATTGTTCGACGAGGCACAGAAGGTGAAATCAATCGGCGCTATTCGTCTCAGCTTTCTTACCGATCCCAGAGTTTTGGATCAAGAAAACAACCAACAAGGCGAACCGGTGGTTCAGGGTCCCGTTTGCAACTCTGAGGGCCAAGTGTCGTCCTGGCTCATGCTAGATCCAGCGAATGATGCATTTTCCCCTCAGAAGATGGAATGGGCCGGCTTTGTGTTGGATTCGAAATGGTTATCGGAGAAGGAATTCGATGACATTGATGAGAGCTTAAAGGGCTTGCTGGGTGATAACGGGTCAGGTATTGAACCGCTAGGCAATTGCGGGGAGAAGGTGTTGGTTTGGTGGATCCGGGCTGAGGCACAGCCTGATACCAGATTCCCGCCTCGGTAAGTTTTTTTAAACTCTTTCTGGTTAGTTTTTCGTATCTTTTACTCTTTCCGTAATCTAGGTTGTTTCTTGTTGTTTATAGCTAAAATGTAGTTATTGTAGCCCAGCTGCCCAAGCAATAATTGATCACCTAAATTGCTTAATTGTGGTGATTTTAATTGATTCTGATTTGTTAAGCGATCACATGGTACTTGTTTATTTGTGCCACCAAAAACCTAGTTGTTTGGTCTAATGTGGGTCCTTTAAAAAAAACTGCTTTACACCCACTAATTTATGACAATTATTGTGGGTTTAGCTGTAGCTAATTAAAAATAGTTGATAGGTTCAGGTTGCTTTCTGCTTTCTCTGGTTTCATTTATAATGATTTAGGTATACTCGAGTAGATGTTAGAATGTGAGAGACCAACTTCCTAGAATAATTTATCGTTACTCTCCCTTGATCTGAGGGCACTATAACCAACTGGTACAGACTTAATATCACTGAGTGTTTACCAGTATCGAAGCTTGAACATCTAAAGAGCGATTTATCATTTATATTTACTCAAATATATTTTATCTTCTTTGAATCAGATGGGCAGTCGAAAATGGAATTCCTTCAGAGAGTGCAACCAATTCAACTGCTAAAAGGAGATGAAACCAGCATGAAAATCAACTGGTACATATCCTTATCGTTCACATAATTTTGTTGAAATGACAGTTTGAATTATTCACCAGTACCGCCAACTTCTTCTCTTTGTTTGAATGCTGTACTGCACATTGTACCTAACGTATATGTATAATTTCCCTAAAAAAAAAAAACAAGCATCTCAAACAAACACACACATGATAACCCTGACTTTATATTATCCATGTAAAAAGGAAGAATTTTTGGACCTTGATTGGAATTTTTAAAAGGTAACTCGGAAGGTTGCGTAGTGGTATACCTTGTTTGTTTACCATATTTGGTACAGTATATAATCATAGGTGTTTTTTTTTTTTTTTTTCCTGACAATTTTCTTATTTGGTACCTTCTTGCAGGAATACTGATCCTTTCAATTTAGACTTCGACGCACGCCAAAACCAGTTTTGGTAAATGTAGAAATCTCAGTGCAAGCATTATTCCGTGTTATTGTATCATCTAGAATTCTTTAAAAGAGTTAATAAGCCCTTTTATGATTCTTTTTTTTTTTTTTTGGGCGTTTCATGCCTTTTGATGTACAATCTGTAAAATTTCACCTCTTCTTTGCTTAAATATATATAGAGCAATTATAGTAGAATTATCTATATTTTTGGTTGGTAATTACGTTTACAGTACCGAATGTTATGTAGATATTGGATGTTAGTTATGAACAGACTCCACCTCTGAAATCATCAATGCATATATATGATGAAGGGTTGTTTAATTATTCATACAGATTTCTAAGTCCTTGTTTTGTGCACTTCATCTAGGTTGTTTAATTACTCTCTTCATTCAGTCTTGATTCTAGTTTATTTAATACAATATTTGTTTATACAATATTTCTACACAAGAAGAAGAAAAGAAGAAAAAAGTATATGATGAAAGGGTTTGTCTATAAGCTTTTACTGATTCAAACTAGTATACACACTTCCCCTGTGTTTTGTTTTAAGTAGCCGTAGTAAAATTGATTTAAGAGCATTTAAGTTCTTAAATCAATTTTAAGTCACCAAATGGAAGTGATTTAAGGTGTAGTAAGTTAACGCAGCTATATAGGTGTAGTAAACTAAATTACCAACATTTCATATCTTTTACACATAACATCAACTTTACTTCATCTATTTACCTCACTACCACAAAACATCACTGATTTAAGATGATTTAAAGTTTTACTCCATTTTAACTTACGACACTTACACTTGCCAAACGGGGGTTCACATGTTAGTGCTCACAACATGGATTATACATTTATATGAGTTATGAGATAAATGGATGAACATGAGCTTAGCCAACAAAGCTCAATACATATTTTCCTAAAGAAAGAACTTGGTATCAAAAAATTTAACCATTTAAATATTTGCCTTTATACAAATTAGCATCATCAAATGATGCTACATGCTTAAGATACAAAATTTTCGCCAATTTCTTTCCGAGAAGGTGATAATGTCATAAAAAAAAATATATACTCAACAATTTTAAATCACACATCAATAAACGCCGGCAATTATTGGAGATTCAGCACAACAGTTTTTTTTTTTAAATCCATAATCTAACCGTTGGATTTAAAATTTTTTTTTTTTCTAATTGGTGCAACAACTACATTATGCTAATTGCTTCAACTTCAGAGCTCTCCATCCAATGTCCCGGCTGAAAAAACCTTCAGGCCAAGAACCAGTCTTTGATCTAGCTAGTGGTTAAGGGCAACGCTCTCTGTGTAGAAGGTCGCGGGTTCAAATCCCGGATGTGAGTCTTTTATAGACACTTAATTTTGAGTAGCTTGACTCTCATTTTATCTCAAAAAAAAAAAAAAATTCAAGCCAATCAACTGCCTCGACAGCATCATAAGCCCTACTCCGCGCCGCTGCTACATTCTTGCCTCTTGCCGTGACTCCTAACACACGGCCACCAACAGAGATGAAGTTCCCATCAGCATCCAAACCCGTAAGTACCTACATGAAAAATCTTCACTATCGGTGCAACTGTCTCGATCAGCCTCTTCAAGATTGCTTACAATTGAGCCCTTTTGTAGGATCCGGGATACGTACCCCTCGCTCGCCATTACTACAACCATAGCAGATTCGGGTGACCAAGTTAGTGAAACCCGATCGAGCTCAGCTCACCCTTGCATGCTGCGAACAAGGCCCGCGCTATGTCAGACTCGGCCGAACGCATCATCAAAACCTAGTTACAAACATAAGTGCATATTTCAAATCAATTTCTTGAAGAAACAATGCAGATTGATCGTCGGGACCAAAGCATTCGGCTTCGTATACACAAATCTAAACATTGTTGGAGTGAACTCAAGAACCAAGCTTGAATCCCTACAAAGGTCAATTTTCTGAATGCATTGTTTTCTCTTGATTAACGACTAAACTGACATTCGATCGGGGTCACCGAAACGAACATTATGTTCAATTAATTTATGCAAACTCGTACATCTTCTTCTCGATCATTAGGCCGGCATATATACAGCACTCCTACAAATTTGCAACCCTCAGCTAGCCGCCATTCCCTTTACCCTAGGCCGGATTATATATCGTCTCCATTACCACTGTCCCACACATGACCACCAACCCGACATCTTACTTGCGACAGAATGAGGCAACAGCTGCACTGTCAGAGGTGTCTAAATCAGTTACGCAGGCGACATCTCCTGACTTGCACGGGGCGCAGAATAAACCGTCGCGGGATGGAGATCTTTTTAAAGCATAGCAGAGTTGCATGCTCTGATCTCCGGCCCGCCAGCCTCCACCAATCACCAACCCTGTAACTCTTTCTTCTATAATGTAAAAAGATCAATAAGAGTACTGTAATTAGTTCAAGTTTTTTTTTAACTGAAAGATTTCATTTATTTGGTTGTGGATTGTGCACAACTTGATCACACAGAAATTAATAATCTTGGACAAATATATTCCTGGTGGCATGTGTTACTATGCCCACTCAAAACTAACAAGTAGAAAAAAAAATTAGTTATGAGAAGCCACCTAATCAATGTAAGAAATAATTGGTAGCCTGATTTGATGAAAAGCAGAAGAGAAGAGCCTGAGGTACGGATCTCAAAGTAGTTCGGTGTTTTCTGTATTGATTTCAAAGAGAAACATATTGCGTCCAGTAAAAAACCATCCATACATCCATAGATATGTACGGAATGTAAAAAATACATTCCAGAGACGTTTTGAAATGTAACCAATGGACGCTATAAATAGTTTTTCTGTAGACGTTAGGTATTATTTGAAATTGAAAATAAAAGCAGGTGATTCCGATCCGAATTGAAGGGGAGCCGGAGAATGGCAAAAGTCTAAGAACTCAGGAAACATTACTCCAAAAAAAAAAAAAAAAACTCAGGAAACTTAAAAATAGTGGCCTATATTTACTTGGGCTTTCAGAGGTGTCTGTCATGGCTCATTATTTGGGTTTTCAGACTCCCCTTGGGCCTCTCTTTCTTTGTACACTGTGACATCCTTTCCCATCGGCCCATCATAATAAGCTAAAATAAGCCACATGCTCTGTGCAATGTGATCATCACTGCCCATCATAACAGGTTCCTGTTATCCTAACTTGGACCGTCGGATCAAAATAAACGGTTCAGATTGATACCAAAGTACAGTTATTAAAGAGAGTAAGAATTTTTGTGAACAAATCTGATCCGTCCGTTCTAATCAACGGTCATGATTAGAAGAATAATAATAGGGCCTTGTTATCCCTATTTTGGATACCAGGTGATATGATGATTCCCTCCGTAATAGTGTGCGCATTTTCAAAGTGGAACTCGGGATTGTCCAACGCGCTGCTGAATTGGCAGTGCGGTCCAGACCGTCGGATTTCCTTGGAATCTGTGAAAAAGTAATGAGTTCGGATCCCGACGTAACCCGCACTGTCGGATCTGTGCTGCCAATTCGGCAGCGCGTCGGACGATCCGGACTCGTCAAAGTGGTGTTGATCATACTTCTATTTGATTTGATATGTTTTTTATTTTAAATTTATGGAAATATCTGTGAGTTTAAGAACACCGCAGTATTACTTATAATAATCGTAAAACCTTTTATTTGGAAAATTGTAACTGATCCCTGCTTATGGCTTCAATTGATTGATAATTCAATAAGCTAATTCAACAAGTTCTACCCTAAAAAAAAAAAAAATTTTAAGTTACCATTGTTAATATCGAAACAACAAACCACACTAATATTACGGGTGGTACATATTTTGTTAATGATATTAAATTATCTGATTGGAAAAATCATGATCCTCATTATATATGACTTATCCATTTATCCTTCTTATGAATTATTATTCCAAAATACGTGGCTCTTGTGAAGAGCAGTTATTTATATACTAGAAGACTAAACAGAGAAAAAAAAAATGATATTTTTCCCGGCTGCACTATTTCATTTTTCATTTAGCAAAGTCAAACACATATATAGAGCAATGGTTCAAATATAATCACAGTAGTAAAGTTGTTTTTTCATCTTTACAAATGTAGTAAGGTAAGTCAACAAACAGAAGTAATTTAAAGTATAGTAAGTTAATGCAACTATATAAGTGTAGTAAATTAAATCACCAACATTTCATATTTTTTACACATTTTATCCAATTTACTTTACTACTATAAAACACCATTGCTTTAAGCTGACTTAGTCTTTTAGTTCGCTTTAATTTACTACACCGGTACTAATTAACGTTTATAGGGTTAAGTCTTTTTCTACTCTTTTAAGTTCCCACCCTTTACCGGTACTATTTAACGTATACGTATACGTATTGGCGTATTAATTGCTTACACGACTCCAAGTGATTTTAACGACTCACAAAAATGTTTACGTAATAAATTAAGAACCTTTAATGAAAATTGTTGAATTGAAACAATTAAGGTGTTGCATGCAGCTTTCAAAAATGATGTAACATTGGGACATTTTATGAGTAAGAGTTTTTTTTTTTTTTTTTGAAGTGTATTTTATGAGTAAGAGTTACCTAGCGTCCATAGAAAAACTGTCTATAGCATCTATAGGTTACATTTCGAGATGTATCTGTTACATTTCGGGATGTATCTGTTACATTCCGTACACGTTTATGGATGTATAGACTGTTCTTCAATGGACACAAAAGATGTTTATCATATTTTATGTAATTAAGTTGGTGATTGATAGGAGGACAATCTTGTGTGATTTAGGTTAGTGTATTATTACTAGACAACTGCTTTTCAAACAAAGGAAAGAAATGTTACGGGACAGTAATCAAATTGGTAACAATTAAAGGTTAATATATTCTTTCTAATTAAATTAAAAGGTATTATTATAGTTTTTAAACATTATTATCCTTCTTAATGACGTATTTTAATACAATTAGTTAAACTAATTTGAAGGAAAATAATTATAAAAAAATTAAATTTGGTGTGTGGAACAAAAATTTTGACGTAGATAGCATTTCCCTACCGCAAAAGGTAAAATTACAGAAATGCCGTAAAGAATTTTCTTTGATGCATGATCAACAATAAACTAAAAAGAATTGTTGCGTATGTACTGAACGAGATAGAAACAGATAATTGACACATTCCGAGTACTCGAGTTAAAAAGGCTTAAAGTAAATATCATTTTTAAAAATGGAGTATGTGTACAGTATAACTACGGTCTACAGTGTTCTAAACTTGCGGAGGTGTTTTGTGGATTTAATCTCAAAAAGTATCAAATTACATCTAAATTTTAATTCATGTGGTTTAATAAATTCTGTATATCAAAATAGCGTGACATAAAAAATTTCATTTTTTGATATTGTTAAGTATTTATCTCGCTTTTCTATAATGACTATACCGTATTAATAAAAATAATCAATACTTCACATATAATTTTCAAAAAATCCGACATAAATACTTAAACAACTTTAAGAATGAAAAATTTTCACAAAATTTTGATATATATTTTTTAGCTTTAACTCACAGAATATCTCCGTTATCTTTAACCCTTTGCTCCAGAAGAGGGTCAAGGGAGGGAGGGAAGGGAGGGGAGGGGTGACCGGACTTGCTCAACTTTGTTAACTTGCTTCATAACATCAAATCTTGGAGGGTGTGTTTGGTATGAGGATAAATTGGAAATAAATTGAAATATAGCTTATCTCTTGTGAGAGTGGTAATAAGCTATCTCCCAATTTATCTCTCATTTATTCCTCTACCAAACAAGGCCGAAGGGTAAAGAGGAAAAGAGAGAGCCAGAGAGGAGAGGAGCTGAAGTTCTCTATTTAAATTATACTATTTTGTTACCCTCCAATTTGAAAGTAAAATTTAACCTCCCTTTTGCTTCTATCCCTTCCCTTCCCCCTTCCTAGCTGTACTGGAGTACAACCTATAAGTACCATAGTTTTACTCCATTTACACGGATCAGGATCACCTGCTTTTCTAAAAATAAAAACAGGGTCTGCTTTTTTTTTTATCCGACGGTTGAGAAATACCGAAGTACTTTGAGATATGTGTGGACAAACACCGAAGTACTTTGAGATCGGTACAACAACCGATCCTGACCATCCGATTAGAAAAGCACGCCATGCTTTTCTTCTTGGAAAAGTAGCAGATTTTTATCCCATTTACACCCCTGGTGCAACTTCCCAGAAGGAAAAGAAAAAAAAAAGTTTTTGAGAAGACCTTTTTTTTAGGAGGGATCCGATAACCATGGACATTGGTACCCCATGGTGACCATTTTTTCATTTATGCATAAATTGAAAAATCTAAATCGTTAGATGTATTCTATATTACCTTAATAACATATACATAAAAAATGGTAAAGTTTTAACATTGTTTTGATAGTCATCAAGAAAGAAGAAAAAATCAAAATACTTGAACCGTTGATTTTTGTTAATGCTTGATGCACATGTAAATAAAATCAAAGATATAATTTTTTGTATACAGATAAAATATTATATATACAACATATTCTATCAATTAGTTTTCTTATTTAAGAAATTAAAATGTAGTTATTCAAGATTTAATTTCACAGTCAACGATCGGTCACAAAAAAAAATGGTTATTTGATCCTTCCTTTTTTTTTTTTATCACAATAAGTTTTTGTGAAGACCTGAGAATGCCTCGGAAGCAAGCAACAACTGTTTGCCTGGGTTGAATTTTTTGACTAAATCGGATTACATTGTGTGGTGTGTTAATAACTTAGACCAATAATACAGTGACCAAATTGATGTCTCTATCCTTGAGCACCAAAGTCGTTATCCTTTGCTTGTTCTCAGTTCTCACTGTATGATCATATTTTAGTACCAGAAGAGAATTAGGAAGATATCAGAATTGTTTTTTATACAGTATCTGATGAACGCAACTGCAGTAGAAATTAGAGAAGCATATATATATGTTGCCATGCACGTTGGACGGTTTACTTGAAGAAAACAAATTAATTGCTGTACTTAACAGTACACTAGCTCCATTAATAGTCAAATGTATAGCGAACTACGTATTATGATTCATATTAGAGCATATCCAAAAGACGTCGTAAAACAATCCTAAAACTAAAAATTGGAAATTAAGGAGAGAAAACCGTCACAAAGAGATATCCAAACAGCTATCCCTTTTTAGCACTCCCAAAACCAAAGCCAAATCGAGCTATTTTGGCACAGTTTTTAGCACTCATAATATGACTTCCCAAAACCAAAGCCAAATCCAAACCGTTCAAATGTATTGGGATCCATATTTTGGGAATCTGTTGGAGATTGAGGTGAAATTTGCTCTCAAAAAATTTAGAATGATACCCAATATAAGTATATTGGGATCCATTTTTACAACATCTCTTGGAGATCCTTAGCAAGTGCACATATTATTGGGAGCTATGAGATTGGAAATCATATCACCTGTTATTCTAATTTTGGATAAAACAGGGCCATGTTATTCTAATCGTGACCATCGGATCAAAACAAACGAATCAAATTCATTTAGAAAAATCCTTCCTCCCTTCAAAAATTGTACTTTGTTATCAATCTGAATTGTTCATTTTGATCTGACGGTTCAGATTGAGATAATAGGGTCCTGTTATCCCTAAGAATAACAACAGATACAAACTCGTGAGGTTGCGCGTGATGTGAAATGGAATAATGTCATAATGAAATTAACGACATGGATATTTAAAACCTGCAACTCATGCTTCCAAGCATCTCACCTGTATCATATCATCAATATTATGTATTTACTGTTAATTTTGTTTGAATCTTTTTATTTACTTTGATCCACTTTGATCCAATAACTATTACAATTTACTCTTTATATCTCAATTTATCTATATTTTTATAATTAGACCATATATACTCTCGGCAGGTTATATACAAGTCGATAGTTTACTCTGAATGCATACTTTCAACATACTTTATGCATACTTTGAGCTCGCCGAACGTTTCCCAAACATACAAGTTGTTACTATGACTTTCAGTAGCAATTCTTAACATAGGAGCAAATACTTCAAATTTAATTTTTCCAAACCTTAATAAAGACAAAAAAATTAGTAATATACAAATATGTTTGTTGGGTTGCTCACTTGCTCTTAGGTATGCTCGTGAAAAAAAAAAATCTCAACAATATATATTATGATGTGGACATTTAATTAATAAAAACGGAATATAAATATATAATCTTCAATCCCATTTATTATTTCTGTTGTGCAAAATATATATATTGCCAAGCCAATTAAATGTGACAGGCTATCCGAAAAGGATCATTCCAAACTACTAAATCCAATTTTTTTTTTCATCCCTTTTAAAAAAATAGGGAGGTTGAATTTTCTGCAATGATTCTGTCAAAAAATCTGGTAATGAAATGGAAAAAATAAAGAAAATGATAGATTAATTAATAGACCAATGAAATTGAAGGTAGGAGAGAAGAATGGAGAAACATTGAGGCCAGAGCGATTCGATATCCTCTGTAGCGCTGCATTGTGTAGCACAGCATGTGAACCGTTAGATCATCTCCAGATCTGTGCCGGATCGAATCTCGAGATGATCCACCGGTTTAAATGCTGCGCTGCACAATGTAGCGCTACAGAGGATAAGCACTGAGCTTGGGTCCACACCCCGTGCTTGTCGTTTTCGTTTTATTAAGTGAGTAACACCTAGCGTCCACACGATAGACGTCCATTACAGACACAAAGTGTTACGTGGTGGGCCCCACGTATTACACTATGTGTCTGTGATGGACGTCCATCGTGTGGACGCATGAAGTTTCTTATTAATTTACGAGTAAGAGCTAATGCATACCATTTTTACAAATCTATTGGTCCACCGTATTTTCAATGAACAAATATTATTTTTCAGTAAACATTTATATATTTCCGATCAATACATATCGTTTTCCAGTGAACAGATGCACTACAGTTCCCAGTGAGCATTTACGCAACTGTAGTAAGGATATGGGTACACGTAGTGTGGTGTGTCAGTACTGTGAGTGAGATAGATAGGTAGCCTACAGAATAGGGATGAACTCTACGTGTTTTTCTTAATTTATTCAATCGGATTTTATTCATTTCTTTATTTATCTATATCTATTTTTATCATTATTTTCTGAATCAATTGTTTTATTCATTTATTTATTTATGTCCCTGTCTTACTTGTAATGCTCCAAAAGGCCAATAGTTATTGACCACGTATTGTATTGATGTGAGTTTCCGTCAAGATTCAGAACTCTGAAGAATCCTGTCTCCTCCAACTCCCATTTGAGACCGGTGCATGCATCATAGGTTGTGCTCTGTGGCAATGAAAAAAACAATATATATATTTCACTATTAATGTCCATAAAATAAGGAGATAAGAAAGGTTTGATAAGTAATAGCTTTCAGTCTTTCACTATCTAACATCTCTAGCTATTATTATTGAAATATTCTTTTCCATGAAACTAGTAGAAAGCCCATGCATTGGTTTGGACTGAAATTGTTATTTTTTATAATAAATTTTTAAGATGTTATGTAATGGGTCTTATATTGAGGAAATTGATATGAGCCTTAAATTTTAATGGGCTGAGACATTAATGTCAACAGACATTAACGTACATCAACGGTTCTGATTTATCCAAAAAAATGATCAACGGCTCAGGATTCTTATTTGGGAAAAATAGCTATTTTGTATCATTTTTTTCCAATATGCTTTTATATATAGTAAGGATTTTGAACGATGTAATAATTTAAATTGTTTGTTCACTCTTAATTTAGATTTCCGACTTACATTTTAATGTACAAATCTTTGATAGTATGCAACTATGCATTGTTATAACTGATTCCTTCATTTCTTAGATCTTTGCGAGTATGCATTACTCATTGATTTTTTTCATTTTTTATATCTAGAGAATACATTTTATGTATATCGATTTTTTATACTTTTAAGTTATCAAATATAACAATAAATAAATCAAACATAATGTACGATATTCTTTTCGTATTAACATATTATTTAATTCAAAAGTAGACCATCACGACGCGTGCTTATCCTCTGCCTTAAGATACAGTGCCATGAAGCACATGCCCATTGAATCGCCTCGAGGTTCAAGCCGGATCGGCTCAAGATTCGTGCAGGCTCGAATCTCAAGCCGATCCAACGGCCCATATGCTTTATGGCACCGTGCCTTAAGGCAGAGGATGTGAAATCCATCAGGACCCGTTCGTTCAATATAATATTAATTATTAAAGCACCTCAACATGAATTTTATTTTCACGAGACCATCATTAAAATATATAATCAATGCCGGCTAAAGTACATTTTTTTAAATAAATGGAATACTTATCTATATTGTGTCTCTCGTGTATCTTAATAAGTCAATCAATAAATAAAAAAAACTTTCAACCTTTCCTCAATCCTTATCATATACAGTGTGGAATTGTGTACTTAATCTTCCCTAACTGTTCGATTTGATCCATGACATATACATTTGTGCATTTCCTTAAAAAGAATTATAAATCATATATAAAAAGTGTTTGAGTTATTTAATTTTTGGCTAAACTATTTCACTACAATAGGGAAACATCGATTGTTCTACATGTATTTTGGGATTGGGATTACCTGCTTAATCCGACGGTTAAGACTTAAGAAACATCCAAGTACTTTGAGATCGGTGCGGCAAATATCGAAGTACTTTGAGATCGCTACATCAATCGATCGCGATCGTCTGATTAGAAAATAGGCTCTGCTTTTCTAAAAAGCAGATCCTGATCTTATGTTTTGGTACAAAGTTGAGGGGAGCATACTCCGTGTCTTTGGAGGTGCAACGAGGCAAAGAGGACCCATCATTCGTTTACGTACAACAACCCAATTGGTTGATTGATTTTTATTTTATTCTTTTAAGAACATTTTTCAAAACACATTAATATCCAGGAGTTGATAACTGCACCCCTTATAAAACCTCTTTAACTGCATCCTAATACATTTTTAGTTGAAAATTATTTACAACAAATCACTTTTACCAGTTCCAATTCACACCTTGAAATGTGCAAAATACTCATACATGTACAATAGAAATATAAAGAATAAAAAAATTCATTCAAATTTTATGAGAACATGAGAGAGAAAGAGAGAATATTACAAATATAGTATGGGGGATAGGTACGTAGTTAAGGGGATAAGAATAATTTCTCTAATATTTTTTCCTAAAAAAACACTTAATTTGTCAGAGTAGAGAAACAACGATAATAAAATATTAGTGTGGATTAAGATTAGTGGATAAACTAGCTAGAAATTAGAAAATCAAGAGCTTTGAATCAATCAAGCATTTTCTACTCCAAAAAATAAAAAAAAATTGTTTGATGCACTAGTGTGCGACACGATGAATTATACTATCTTTTCTTACTTTTGGCACCTTCTTGCAAAAAAAATATTTATATAGATCATTGTCAGTTTACGGGAGTTGATAACTGCACCTCTTAACTGTACCCTAATACATTTTTAGTTAAAAGTTATTTTTCAGATACAACAAATCACTTTTACGGTTGCAATTTACATCCTCAATCGAACGGAACACTTATAGATATATATACAATAGAAAGATCAAGAATAAAAAAAAGTTCACTCAAAATTTATGAGAGTACGAAAAAAAAAAGAGAAAATATTACTAATTTAGTTTGGAGAATGGATAAGGAGTGCAGTTAAGGAGGGCAGAAATAATTTCTCAATTTTTATATGTATTCAAAGGGGTTAGGTTTAATTGTGGTTGTACTTGGATGGCTCTGCTCTTTCCATGTCGTTGCCTTCTCATCCTCTCCAATCCATAATTTCTTCTCCAGCATTTTCTTTCATTTTCCTCTCCATTTTTCCTCACACTATTATTCAATCAATTTCCAACTTTAGACTTTTTAGTTTTTAATGGGATATTTTTGACAACAAATGTGTCTCCGGTATTAGGTGAAATGGACAGACATGCATGTTGGTATTTTTTCTTTGCCTAACATATCTACTTATATATATATTTTTCTTTTTTGAGTAATAACTATTAACTATCTACTTTGACATGAAACGGCTTTAGGTAACAAAATAGCAAAATATCTACCTTGTCATAACACTATAACAGAAATTAAGTTAAGAAAATAATTCGTTGCATTATTTGCATTTAACTGTTACTCCATATTTGCGCTGAAATTATTATAACTTATAATAAATGATCGAAAGCTTATTCCTTGTGAAGAAATTAATATGGACCTTAAATTTTAATGGGCCGGAACATTAATATACGTCAACGGTGTGATCAATCCAAGTAAACAATCAACAACCGCGATTTCTTTTTTGGGGAAGATAGAACTTTTATTTCAGATAATCCAATCTCCTTTTAATAGGAGCAAGGATAAAACGCTTTAATTCTAAATAACTAAAATTGATCAAGAAAATGTGAAGGCTTAATTTTTAGGTTACTCCCCCAATTCCCAAATCCCAACAGGAAATTCCGAGTAACCCGCTAACAACAAAATTAGTCAACTAATCAATTCACTTCCCCATAACATAATAGAGTTCACATTAATTGATACCAGATTTTTAACGAGCTTGCGTCGAAATTCGCGAAAGTCTCGATTTTTATTTTTGATGTGAATTGCTTTTAAAGACTCGGTCTATAATTAATTTCTTTATGGGTAAATTGAAATTATAAGTTATATAAGTAGGAGAGATGCTTGATTAAAGGTTTAATTAATTCATAAATAATCATTGTTTAGCTTGATCTGATATTTATAGGCATGACTATTAGAGTATATTTACTAATATTTGAAACATGATATAATTTAGAAAACATTTTAAATTTTTTTAAATATCTAATTGAAAGTCTTATAGACCACCCATCTTTCCAAACAAACTATAAACTTACTATTGTTGATTATTAACTATTTTTCAATTCTTAATAAATATTTCAGAAATATGTTATAAAATCAAAATAGGACCTGCACTGTCCTCTTCATATCAAATTATCAATTATCATCATACACTTGGTAGCTAATCTATTATTGTTTGATCCGACGAGACGGTTAATAATGATGTACTTACTTGATAATTCTAAATATTGTTTAAATATGACATGGAAAATCAAACGTCACTTAAGTTGAATATAATCGGAAACATAATCAATCTATAAGTTAAGCAATACTTCTGTAAGTTTTTTTTTTTCTATTTTTAAGAATTTTTAATGCTTTTTTCCAAAATTTTGAAAAACCTCATTATCAAAATTGTCAAGATAAACATTGTTCAATTTACAATTTTACATACATTTTTTTGAGAAAAACATATTATTTTTCCAACTAGTAAACAGCTCACGCCTTACTTTAGGCTGAAGTTGTTATTTCTTATAACAAATTTTTAAGATAATATGTAATGGATTTTAAATTGAGAAAGTTGATACGAGTCTTACGTTTTAATGGGGTGAGATATTAAAGTACGTCAACAGTGGTGATCAATCGAAGTAAACAATCAACGACTGAGATTTGTTCCTTAAAGAAGATAGGACTTTCATATAAAAAAAATCTAATATCCTTTTATTAGTAGAAGTGAGATAGGAATATACATATATTCTAAGAAAAACATATTATTTTCCCAAAATTATGGTCCAAGGTCTAAATTAACACCCAACACACCCACAAGAACAAAAAAAAAAAAAAAAATCCCTGAGATTCATTCATTATTCAGCATCCAATGAACAAGAGAGAGAAAATCTTATCCTACTCCCTCCCTCCTCTCCTCTCCTCCCCATTTTTCTATAAAAAGAAGCTCTCTTACTCCTCCAAAAACCAACACCAAACCCCACAAAGTTCTCTTCTTTTCCCTTCATAGATCTAAAGAAGATGGGTTCCTCTTCCTCACCATGGCTACTCCTCTGCCTGCTGCTCTCTCTGGCAGTGGCGTCCCTCGCCGCCGACGACATGTCCATTGTCACCTATGGAGAGAGGAGCGAGGAGGAGGTCCAGCGCCTGTACCAGGCCTGGAAAGCCCAGCATGGCAAGCTCTACAACGCTCTCGGCGAAGATGACAAGAGGTATACATATATATATATATATTTTCTTTCAAGAGTTTGTGTCTTTTTGGTTTTTATGTTTTCATGGTGGTAATAATTAAGAGTGATCAACTGCTTCAAAAAAAATAATTAAGAGTGATCAAGTTCAGAACTTGAAGAGTTGGCATGTGGGGTTTTTTTTTTTTTGAATTTTTATTTTGTGGGTACATGAGAAACACCAAGAACTTGAAGTAAATACAGTGATAACATGGTAAATAAAATAGTTAAACTTTACTGAATAGTGAATAGTGAAAATATATATTTATTGGAAAATAAATATTGAGATCCATTATTTTTATTTTTTCCCACTTGTGATAGTACTAATTAATTAATGGTCTCCTCATAATTAGAAAGTAAGAAAAAAGAAAAAAAGATGACATCTTTGGTAGTAGAGTACTTGTGCTCCACCAAGTGGAACAACAAGGGATTAATAAAATTGCCCTTTGTTTGTTCATCCTTTTAATTTTTTATCCCCTATATTTTAACACCTCATATTCATTCATTTTTTTTTAAACATAACCCATTAACCCCACTTGGGTTTTAATTAAAAAAAAAGGAGATGATATCCAAATTTTGTATATATATTTTATTTTAATTTTTCAAACCTTTGTATTAATTATATTTACAAATATGAATTAGGTATGAGATATTTAAGGACAACTTGAAGTTCATTGACGAGCACAACGCGGCGGCGGATGCTGGTGTGCACCCATACCGCCTCGGGCTCAACCGGTTCGCTGATCTGACCAACGAGGAGTACCGTGCAACTTACCTCGGTGCGAAACCGGCACGCACACGTCTTGGTAAGGTTGGTGACCGGTACAAGGTGCGGGAAGGCGAGTCTTTGCCCGACTCCATCGACTGGAGAGAGAAAGGCGCCGTTGTTGAAGTCAAGGACCAAGGCAGCTGTGGTCAGTAAACTCAAAGCTTCTGTTCTATATTTCCAACTCATTTCTCTAAATAAAATTCTTGGTTCATTTCTGAAATAAATGAATACAGTATAGTTGAGATTGTTATTGTTTATATAGATAGTTTTGGCACCATTTTAGCTGAAATAAGGTAACAAAAAGTCAAAAACTATCTCAAGCAAAAATAGAGAAAATTCAAAACAATTATATGTTAATTATAAATTAAATTCCTTTTCTGTGAGATTTATAATAATAATAATACTGTGACCTTGTTCCAACAACTAGTTAAAATATCATCATCCATTAAAACAATTGACAGATACATAACATGTGTCCTTTGTGACAAATCCTTTTGCAGCAAATTAATCCTTTCATAAATTTATTGGTATACAGGTAGGAGATCAATCATAATCATGTCATTATTACTGGGTCTTTATCCAGAAAGATTCCTTTTATATACTGTAGTTTGAACTTTTAATCTCATATTTGCTGCTATTTTTCTTTTCACAGGGAGTTGCTGGGCTTTCTCGACAATTGCATCTGTGGAGGGAATAAACCAGATCGTAACGGGTGATCTGACCTCGCTATCAGAGCAGGAGCTAGTCGACTGTGACACCTACTACAACCAGGGTTGCAATGGTGGTCTCATGGACTACGCTTTCGAGTTCATTATCAGCAATGGAGGTATAGACAGTGAAGAAGACTACCCCTACAAGGGTTACGATGCTCGTTGCGACACAAACAAGGTACCATAACTTCTCATGTAATTTGCAATGAATGAATATTTCTTTTCTTTTTTTTATCTGTTTGCTTAATTCATGTCTAATCGATTTTCTATCTTCGCTGTTACAGAAAAACGCCAAGGTTGTCACAATTGACAGCTACGAAGACGTCCCTGTGAACGACGAGTCGTCTCTGCAGAAGGCGGTCGCAAACCAACCAATTGCCGTGGCCATTGAAGCTGGTGGAAGGGCATTCCAACTCTACTCTTCTGTGAGTTTCAATATCTCATGATGTTTGATAATCATGTCCCTAAGTTATCTAATTATTATTTCAATCATAAAAAAATGCTGCATCATTCTCTTTCATGATGAACATGAAACTAAACAGAATAATTGTTGTTATAACATAAGATAAGAGTAATACCTGGTGTCCATAGAAAAACCGTCTATAGCGTCTATAGGTTATATTTGGGGATGCATCTGTTACATTTCGGGATGTATCCGTTACATTTTGTACACGTATTTGAATCTATGGACAGATACATTTCGAGATGTATTTGTTCCATTCTTCCCCCTATCCATCCAATTGTTACTGTACTTCCAATGACAAAAGGAGATTGGGTACCCTTAGATATTTTGTGGGTTGTGACATATGAGATTCCAACTTTTTGGAGGGGGGACCAAGACAAGTGGTGGTGTGTAGTGTGGCCCTATCAACATGGACCCACCAAAAATGGCTCAATTATTGGTGGCAAACAATTTTTTAATGGTGATGCAATCATCCAATTAATTCACATCTGCCCTTGGGACCCACCATGAGAGGCACCCTTGATATTCATTACTCAAAATATCTCTACCTTTTGTACCTTTTGTTCCTCCTGCCCCTGATTAGTCAACAGTAATCATCATACCAGTATATTTTATCAGTAATATATATTTTAGTTTGCAACAAAAAAATATGAGTTGTTCTTTTATGAACAACCGTTCATGTTTAATCAAGTAATTCAGATTTGACATATCAAGTATTTCGCTTTACTTGTGTCTCAAGAATATATCAAAACCATCCGATTCAGATAAACAAACGGCCCATATTTCTTCCAATCCATAGAAGAATTCACCAAAAATATATATGTATATTTTTGCATTGACAAATTTGAGAACACAGTACTGCATACAATCATACTGACATCCCTATTTTTTTACCATTCAGGGTATATTTACTGGGTCCTGCGGCACTGCACTCGACCACGGTGTGACCGCAGTCGGATATGGCAGTGAGGACGGCAAGGACTACTGGATCGTGAAGAACTCGTGGGGTTCATCCTGGGGTGAGGATGGTTACATCCGCATGGAACGTAACTACAAGTCCTCATCAGGCAAGTGCGGTATTGCCATGGAGGCATCTTACCCGATCAAAAAGGGCGCCAACCCGCCCAACCCGGGCCCAACCCCTCCGGCACCTGTTGCTCCCCCAAGCGTGTGCGACAGCTACTACTCCTGCCCCGAGAGCACCACCTGCTGCTGTATTTATGAGTATGGAAAGTACTGCTTCGCCTGGGGATGCTGCCCCTTGGAGGGTGCTACCTGCTGCGACGACCACTACAGCTGCTGCCCACACGACTACCCGATTTGCGACACTGACGATGGCATATGCCTCATGGTGAGTTTAAATTCAATTTTGGGTCACGGTATAATAAAAAGCCAGTACCATTTTTGTGCTATATATCAACATATGAATTGGCTATATAGTCCCGGTACCAGTACCGGTCAATTGTTCATTTGTTTGGTACCAGTACCGGTCAATTGTTTAACAATTTTTACTTGTATATATCATGAAATTCAGAGCAAGAACAGCCCGCTCCGCACTAAGGCGTTGACCCGCATTCCCGCGAAGCCGTTCTGGACATTCTCCATTGGCGGAAACAAGAAGGTGAGCAGTGCTTGATCAGCTACAGCCACGGCGCGTGCGAGTCGGGCACGTAGTAGGCAACTAGGTTCACAGTTCAGGGATAAATGCATGTATGTATGTGTACACCACTGATGCCTTTCTTTGGTGCATATATATAGATCAAATTGAGGAGTCAGTTGAGACTGGTTGCGTTGCTATTTTATTTATTCAGGCAGTTCATGTACATATAACTAAAATTTGCCCTGAATTTAGGGGGGACAGACACAAAAGTTGCTGAATTTGCTTTCCAAAAAGGATTATAAATTATGTATGTATATTAGTTTAGATTTGCTTCATCTATGCAGTTAAAACAAAGTTGGGTAATTTCAATTTGCTCTGTTGAGTTGTTGTTGCTATGATCATTTGGGGATTCATCATTCATCATGGTATCTTATTATATCTGTTGCATTGATGTGTTGGGGATCTAAATTGGACCCACAAAATAATGCCTTTGTTTTTTTTTTTTTTATTTGGTTGATTATTGCTAGTATGAATGTTTTTGTGATTAAACATAGCCTACTCCACTAATTAAGCCTATGTTGGGTGCTTTTGTTTATTGTTTATATTCTTATGTCGGTTGGTTGGTGTGTGAAAAACGATAGTCAGTCACTGTGATTCTGCATAAACATGGCACACATGCAATTCAACCAATATTATGCGGATTGCATCATTGCAAAGGTGTTGGTGGGATATTTTATTAGGCAAAATGGCAAATGGATGATATGACTCTTTTCTTATGATGAAAATGATGGTTTTCTAAAGATAAGATGGGTTGAATATTCTCGAATGTAATTATCTCATATGGACTTTTCTGATATCAAATTAGAACTAACTAGAATGAGTGCCTCGCTTTGCTTCAGCAGTAAATATTAAGCTATATCATTTGTTTTTCCTAAACAATTTGAGTTTCTAGTAAAATTCAAAAGAGCAATTTGAAATATAATTAATATATGAATAAAAAAATGTATTTGCTTCGGCAATAAATATTAAGCTATATCGTTTGTTTTTCCTAAATAATTTGAGTTTCTAGTGAAATTCAAAAGAGCAATTTGAAATATAATTAATATATGAATAAAAAAATGTATGTTTGTAAGATTGTGAAAATAAAAGTTCTCAAGAAAACCCCACCTTTGTAGGAGTCCGGATCGTCCGACGCGCTGCCGAATTGGCAGCACAGATCTGACGGTGTGGGTTACGTCGGGATCTGGACTCATTACTTTTTCACGGATCCCGACGAAATCTGACGGTCCGGACCGCACTGCCAATTCGGCAGCGCGTCGGACGATCCCGAGTTCCTTTGTAGTACCAAATAAAATAATATTTATATAATTTAGTTTGTTGTGATGTGTTAATATTAAATTAAATAGTCTCTATATAAAATTTGATTGAAATCAATATTTCTATTTATATTTTTAAATTCATTGCAAATTAAATTTAATTATAAAATCAATCATTGTTGATATATCTATATTTCTTATTATTAGCTTTTTGAACATTATAAAAAAAAAATCAATGTCTTTAGAGTCATATGAAAACCTAAAATTAGACTATAAATCGTCGAAAATAAAATAATTAATGAAGAAAGAAATATTCAATATAAGAAAAAGGAAGAAAAGAAAGAAAAGAAATGGTAGATATCAATGTGCAAACTATTTACTTGTCTCGTGGTTATCCTCTATACTTTGGCCCATTGTGAATCAATCTTAAAAAAAGAAAAGTTACTGTTCAAAACACTGTTCATGGAACTGTAGAAACACATCCAAGATTAGTATACTATAAAAGGGATTGGCAATAAATTTTCTACAACTTTATCAACAGGTTTCAAAAGAAGCCTAGGAAAAAATAGATCACATCAAGTCTCTGATATCAAAGCAAGAGACTATTTTAAAGCTTAACTTTACTAATTTTTTAGCATTATCCGGCTAAAATTTATCCAACAAATTAAATATTCTATCTAAAGAGAAGATAGTTATTAGCCACCCATTCAACAGTCCAAGTTAGTAAGTTACACAGACGTACAGGACATCCCTAATGTGCATACGGCAAGAATATCAGATCTCATCTCATTCTCACATATACATATTCCAATTGTCAGAATATGAAATGATGAAGATATTAAGTGAAATCAGATATGTATACGTCTCTAAGTCTCACCATCTTTTTTATTTTCTTCTGGTTCCTAGAAAGATCTATATTAATTTATAATTAACTGTCTTCTAAGAAGAAATCACTCAACGCTCGCTCTATTACAAGAAATCTCATTCGAAGCCTCGTAGTCTATCTTTTTGCTATGATATGTATTTAATTTTATTTTTATAGTCTTTTCTAATAGTTTTTTTTGAAGATCCCAAATCTCTTGACACTGACTATGTAAATATTGTTTATTATTAATAAAATTTGTGAAAATAAGGGTTAGACCTTTACTTTTACTCGAAAAAAGAAAGAAAGAAAGATCTATTAGTAAATGGAGATGAAACTAAATTGAGATTTGGGAGGACTGTCAATTAGCTACGTGCCAGAAGTGACCAGAACATAACATGTGCCGGCATTGAATCTGAAGGCGCAGCACCGTTGATACCATGTGACATGCACAGGTTTTCCAATGGCGCCACGCCTCCGCCTTGCTTGCGTTTTTATCCCCTTCAACAGTTCTACTATACTTTCTACACAACTTCAAATTCAGTGGATCTTATCTTATTTTTTGAGATAAAGATGAGGGTCAAGCCACTCAAATTTAAATATATATAAAGAATTCTATTTAGGTTTTGAATCCGTGACCTCCCATACGGAGAGCATTGCCTTTAGCCATTAGACCAAAGACTGTCTTTGATCTTATCTTATTATTAAATGTTTTTTTCTTTTATTACCGAAAATTTATAAGGAACACGGATGTGACGGATCTCATTTTGCTAATTATAATTGAGTATAATTTATAGAGGAGGGATCCATTGACAATGGATAACTTGACAATCTTGACAATGCCTCTTTTAAAAGAATTATAAAAAATCATAAAAAATCTTAAAAATGAAAAATGATTTATAAATGTATTACTTGACTTATAGATTGATAGTGTTTGAAATTTCAATCAATTTGAACATCGTTTAATGACTTATCCAAATTTTATACACTTTTCAACGGTTATAATTTAATGGATCTTTAAGGAGCTATCAAACGTTCTTTAAATTGAATATAATCGGATACATAATCAATCTATAAGTTAAGTAATACTTCCGTGAATTTTTTCTATTTTTTATGATTTTTTATAAAAGTTTTAAAAAGTGGGATTATCAAGATTATCAAATTATGCATTGTGAATGGATCCCTCCTCTAATTTATATTCATTGTTATATAAATTTATGCTTTCCAACCAAATCATCATGAAATTACCATTTTTTCAAAATAAATTCGATCGGACTCGAAACCTTTTTTTTTTTTTTTTTTTTTCAACTACGTTGCTTTTATATCTCTCCATCTAAAGCAATTTTATCATGTCCAATATCGAAATAACAAATTCTGATTCAATTGAAAGGATACAATGGTGTGATTAACAAAACTTATATTCGGCATGCTGATTGAAATTTTGGGATAAATAAATAGTGTGGACTTTTTGGAAGCAAAGGTAAAAGACGCTGATCGAAATTCACTGCGCAGTACTATAATTAGGGCTGCAAACGGAATACTGTTTTCCATTGTTTCCTTTCGTTTTGTGTCAAATAAAACGAAAACGAAACGACTAATTCAATTTCATTTTCCAATTTGACAGAAAAATACAATTGTAAAACAATTATTTCCCAAACGAAATGAAAACAAAACTGTACATTTTCGCGGTTGTTTTCTACGTTATGCAGCCCTAACTATAATCTACATCGAATACTATAATCTACATCGTTGATTCGCTGCGCAGCGTAGAGGATAAGCACTCGCCTAAGAGGGAATTGAGATCCTCCATGTTAACTCAAAATTTGAGTTTGTTTCTATATAGATTTTATAAAGGACCTCGTGAATCCTAAATACGGTCCGTCTTAACTGTCTTGACCGAGATCTGAAACCAATCGGCCAGATTTGTCCACTGAGTATTAATCACTGTATTAATCAATGCAAGTGTTAATCCCTGGAGGTACATGCCAACGCCAAGTATTAATCAATCAATCAATCCATCAGTCCCATCAACACAAATACACAGGCCATCATAACAAAGGGAACAAAAGCCAGCCAGCCAGCCAGCGCCCTGCCGCTGTCTGTCTTTTGTTTCGCCTCCGATCCGATCCAATCTCCCTATCTCGCCCATCCTCCATACAACCAATCGCAACGCGCCTTCCCAGTTCCCAAATTCCCAGAGTGCTTATCCTCTGCTGCGCAGTATTTTACTGCGCAGTGAATCAACGATGCAGATTATAGGGGGATTTTTTGTGATTGAGTTGTACGAATCTTAAAGCAGATCCAACAGTTGAATCGCTGCGCAGTAACGTACTGTGCAGTAGAGGATGTGAATTGCCATTCTCCGTACTTCCATGGAAAACAACATTCACAATTTCACATCACCTTAAGGCACCGTGCCATGAAGCACGTGGACTGTTGGATCGCCTCAAGATTCCCGCCGGCTCGAATCTAGAGGCGATCCAACGGTCTTCCTGCCTTAAGGCAGACGTGAATGAAATCGACAGGGAACAGGCCAACAGCAACACCAACATCATCAACATTTATGCAAACCGTTAGATCATCTCAGGATCTGTGCTAGCTCGAATCTCGAGACGATTCAACGGTTCACATTCTGCGCTACATAGGATATGGAATCTTACATATACATTCCGCACCGACACACTCTCCCATCCCAATTCCATCCCCAATCCCGCACGCGCATTTCGTCGAACACCTGATGGGCTCTCTCCCGTGTCCCACGCTGGACCCCAAGCCGCCGCCGGGAATTTCAACCTCCGACCTAGCCGCGCTCTTGCGGGCCCAGCGGAGCCACCTCGACCACTTCTTCGACCGCCTCGACCTCTCCCAGGCCGCCTCCTTCGCCAACGCCCTGCTCAATGCGCCCGGCGCCGTGTTCTTTTCTGGCATCGGGAAGTCCGGCATTGTCGCGCAGAAGTTGGCCCAGACCCTCGCCTCGCTCGGCGTCTCCCGCGCCGCGTTCTTGTCCCCCGTCGATGCCCTGCATGGAGATATAGGTACTATTGATCTGTTGTTTAATTTGTAGGTTCCTTTCCCAAATGTAGCTGTTTCTCTCCTGATATAGACTGCCCAATTCAGTGTTAGGTATTATTACCAGTAACCCATGTAATGCACTTGGTATTATTACTGGTACAAGATGGTACCAGTGCATGCCATTGTGCCCAATGTACCTGGTGTTACTGGTACAAGCCGGTACCGGTGCATACCATTATCTCACAGCTAGGTAGGGGTGTCAACGCAACGAAACGATCACGAAAATGGATTGTTTCGTTTTCGTTTATCCAAACGAAACACAACGGAAGCACGAAAATAATCGTTTCGCAGTGGTATTATTATATGAAAATAGAAAACGAAGTGAAATATATTGTTTCGGTTAACGAAAACGCAAATCGTTGGGTTAATCGTTTCGTTTGGACGAAACGAAACGGAATGACGCAAAATTTCGTTGCATTGACAACCCTACTCACAGTCGCAGCTAGCACATTGCCCCGTTGTTTTGTCCTGCACAATAACTTGTTTTTATTTTTAGCTGACAGTATAGTAGTAGTATACCAAGAGTTTAATGCCTTTTTCTAACAGATATATCTAGTCCATAAAGAACTTGGGCTGTAATGTGAGTGATTCATGGAGGCCCAATATAGACTCATTTTTAAATTCAGTTGTGGAAAGAGAATAATAGATACTCTAATGCCAAGATAAAGAAATCATATTGAACCTTGTATAGAGTATCTTTTGCCACTCAGTTACTGGACACCTGTGAAGATTTTTGTTTCTTCACCTGGATATGAATGCTTTATTTCATGTACATGTTTGGATGAAATTATGCTATGGATCTATGTTTTGATCCTGTATCTTTCTTAGAGATAGGCGTAAGTTTTCGAGTCTGTTGCTATGGTCTTAAAGACCTGTTCTATCATTAGAGTAGCAGATGAAACAATTAACTAGTGTTTAATAATTTTATAAAGAAAAATTTAATGAAATACGTGAGATCTACTAATACACATCGAATTTGTATATGATTATTTGCTGATATGACATACTTGTGTTACACATTACCATCAGTGCATCACCCAAGTGCTAACTGTTACCAGTAGAATCAAAATGAGAATCTGGAATGCAACTATACTTAACTACCAGAAAAATACTTTGTACAAATTCTGTCAGGTGCTGTTTTTGAAGGCGACATTATTATCCTTATTTCGAAGTCTGGCGCATCAGAAGAGCTCCGTTCTCTTGTCCCCTGTGCGAAAGCCAAAGGTGCATATCTAATCGCTCTCACCTCTGTAGAAGGAAACCCTCTGTCAAAGCTGTGCGATGTGAATGTGCACTTGCCAATACAGGGTGAAATATGTCCTTTCAACCTTGCACCGGTGACCTCCGCAGCAGTGCAGATGATTTTTGGTGACACAATCGTGGCCGCTGTCATGTCTGCACGCAAGGTCGCACGGGATCATTATGCGACAAATCATCCTGCTGGAAAGATTGGCAAGAGTCTGATATTTAAGGTAACAGTGGTTGCAAGCATTGGTTACTGTCAAGCATTAGACATATCAGATATTTGTTTTATGTAAAATCTGGTACAAATAGGTTGGTACGAGTCAGCATCTTTGCTTTGGTCTTTTATGTTAAGTTAGTTTGTCTCCATTTGCCGTTTTGTTTGGTATTAGAAATATGATTAATGGTTTGGTATTAGTCATGCTCATCTTTCTTCTTGTGCACAAAATTGGCTAGGATCCTTTGAGAATTAATTTGGATTTCAGAAAGTTTTGCAACTTTTAAGAACATCATATAAACTCGAACTCCCACATATATTTTTTGTCTGGTCTCTATGATTTATTCTTAATGCCATGTTATTGATACCTCCCAATGTTTTTCACCATTCAATGAACTCAATCAATTTTGGTTTTGGTTTTTTGGTTTTGGTTTTGACTCGATTTCTAAGATGCTGCCAAGCTCTTGCAAACCGCAATCAGTCTTAGTATTTCTATTCATAGATTATTTATTTTCATCCATATCATTATATCAGGAATTTATTAGGGGACTTCATTAAGCTCTAAACATAAATTACTGTTTTATGTTGGTAAGAGACCCACTATAATAGGTCACCAGTTAAATACTTTGCCAGAACTTATCGGTATGGATGTTCTCAGTTTTTTCTGACAAGAGAAGGACTTCTTTTCAATGTATTTCTGTTATTAGCAACCAGAAATCACAACAATCATTTGGAATTCTTACAACGTTTCTGGAGAAATATGCTGTATCAATACAATCATCACATTAATATTACTGGTACATTGCCAGTGTTGACCTAGTGATACTGAAAAGAGCTGAATACATAAATTTGTACAGGTAAAAGATGTGATGAAGAAGAAAGAGGATTTACCTGTATGTAAGGAGGGAGATATGATAATGGATCAATTATCAGAGCTAACTAGCAAAGGATGTGGCTGTCTACTTGTCATAGATGATTCATACCGGCTGATCGGTACATTTACTGATGGTGATCTGAGGCGTGCTCTAAAGGCCAATGGTGCTGAAATTTTCAACCTTACTGTTGGTCATATGTGCAATCGGTATGCTTACCTGTGCTCTCTTGATTGAAATTACTTTTTGTGTAGAAATCATAGGTATTTATAAGAAAATTAATTTTTTATTCATGCTACTAAATAAACGGATGGATTTTCTAGAAGCATGAGTATCAATGTTAAATAAACTAAATTAATGTAGAGGACACATTAGTGAGTATCAATGTTAAATAAACTAAATTAATGTAGAGGACACATTAGTTAGTCGATCTTTGTTACTGTTTTAATAAAGTAACAAACTGCTTTTACATGGTTAAGATGATGACAACAAAGATCAGTTCTAATGTTTTGCTATGCTAGTTATCTTCAAGTTAGACTTAAAGAACTTGTTGTGCATTTTGCACAAGCAATTAAGGAAAAAAGATTGAACAATAGTACATTATTGACTGAAGTATCATCAGTAAGCTATTAGTGATGGCACCTATGCAACATTCGCAGTTCGAAGTTTATACAAAAGCAGCGAACTTGTTGAAAGTTTTGTCTAAGATAGAAATCTGGAAGAAAATAAATGCTCCCATGTACTGAAATTCAAAATGAGTAACGTTTTCATTTATTGAACTTAGTAACTTGTCAATGCTAATCTTCACATGGATCATTTCCTTTCTACTTCTTTTTCTAATCATATCCCTCCTCGGTTGTGCCTATATAGGAACCCGAGAACAATAACAGCAGATGAGATGGCTGTGGAGGCGATGCAAAAGATGGAGTCTCCCCCTTCGCCTGTGCAGTTTCTTCCCGTGATTGACCACCAGAACGTTGTCATTGGTATCGTTACTTTGCACGGTCTTGTTTCTTCCGGTTTGTGAAGAAGCTTGACACCCTTCATTCTTGTAAATTGATTGGTTCATTCTTTGTGTATCCTAGTTAATTCTTTTGTATCCTACGACTTGCGACTGCAAGTATGATGATGAGTGTCTGTTGTAGTTTCGTAACGGCCATGTGGTTCACACCTTGGCTTGGTGTAGATGTAAAGGCATTGTTTACGCATTGTTAGTTTGTTACTGTTGTACGCTGTTCTAACTGCTATAGCAAGGTATTGGTAATTTAAGCAAAACCTTTTTTTTTTTTTTTGCTTTCAATTATAGGTGTATTAAGTGCTGTATTTGTTTTGCCAATGTAGTAAGTTAAAGCGGGGTGAACAATTAAATCACCTTAAAATATTGATGATTAGTGGTAAAGAAGTAAATAGATAAAGTAAAGTGATTGAAGTGTATAAAAGATATGAAATGTTGGTGAATTATTTTAAAATACCTCTGTAGGTGCACTAACTTATGATGCCTTAAAATTGTTTCTGTTTGGTGACTTGAAAGTGCCTTAAATCACCTTAAAATCATGTTTACTCCACTTTTGCATCATTGTCAAACACAAGAGATGTTTACTTTAAACAGAACATATTTTAGTGAACTTGATATTGGGCTTATTCAATTCAAAGGTTTTGTTTCTGATATCTAGTGAACACTATAATTTTTTGCTTCAAAATTTTTATTATGAACCTTTAACGTAATAATATACTGATAATTAATTAAAGCTAATACTATGTTCTGTGCGCTTGTAGCTTTCATTGTGCAAAGCTTAGAAACTAGAATGTCAAACAAATTACTTGTGGCAGTTGGGGGTGTGGAATTTCATTCCTTCAATAAATGGCATTAGCTCTAACTAATCCATCAGATTTAAAGCAACAAATAGATTCGGACCAACGTCACTGAATTTTCAATTGATTGTGACTAATTCTAACTTATCTCTAACTGCATCTGCATCTCTGGTAGCAGTGCCATTCATGGAAACTGACACCACTTTCCTGTATAAGCTGTAGAAAGATATTATACTTAACATTAATTGTATCATCATTTTAATACCCTTTCTGCTTTTTGTTGGTTTTCTAATTTTCTATTTATTTATTCTTCTTTTTTCTTTTCTGATCAAATGTTCACTACGATGAACATCTTTGTACGTATATTTTTAAGGCCATTAATGTAATTTGTGGGCTTGACCCTCATCTTTCTTATATAAAAAAAAAAGAAAATTGTATCATCATATTCTCTTGGTACCGGACTACCGGTACTATGGGCTTCAGGACCCACTACCAAAAAAATAATATGGAAAAGTTGTGATCTAAACCATGCCTTGATTCATTGATCCGGATTCTCTCCATTCATAAGTCATAATTATATGAATGTTTTAAGATTATATTTATGTTTGAAACTTGCTTTAAGTAATCATCTGCCCCTGTAAATTAATTTCTTTTATATCCGTGTTGAATTTGCAATGCCCTGGATATCCCTACCTCAGAATGTCAACTTTCATATTATATTCTTCAACGACTTCTGTGTACTTAAAAAATAAACCAAAAAAGCATTTATGTATTTCACTAGATATTTCTGTCTTAAATGATTAAACATTGATTACAAAGTACCTTAACAATAAAAATAAATGAATAAAAAGAAGACATTGACTAGCTATATGCTTGCAATACTGATCAGTAGAGACCTTTTTTTTTTTGTTGGTAATTTTGGGGATTTTCTAGGTTATCTTTATCATTTTGCTATTTGCAAGGGTATATCAGAAAATGACAATGTACCATGCCACAACTTTGCCCCCACAACCCTGTGATGAGGTGGCATATGGGTGGGGAGGGTAATTTTTGTAAAATTTTGTGGGGGCGGAGATACATTTTTATAAAATTGTGAGGGTCATTTTTGTAAAAAATTTTCATAGTAGGGTAATTTTATAAATTTTCTTAGAAATAAAGGATATTTCTGTAAAATTTTCTGAAAAAAGGGATATTTTTGTAAATATTTTTTCCAAAGGCATTGGGGTGTTTTGGGGCATTCTGTGGTAAGTTATATTTATCCTATCAGAAAATTATAGGAATCCACATGCTTTTATCTAATACTTTCTCAATAATAGATTAGTAACATTTTAATAATACATATACAGACATTCACTTTGACAAGGCAGGTAAATCATGCTTAATACAAATATACAATAATCCAAAATTACTGGTAGAAGATCGCCATCACATGTATTATAATTTTCAAATATAAAATTAAAAGCTTTGAAAGATGCTCCCAATAAAGAGAACCTTTAGTTTCAAGTTCAATCTATCCTCTCCTTTTATGCACCAAAGCTCAAGTCAATACTTTTCCTCTCCATTCCTAATTATCCCTTTCATACCAATCCCTTATTTTCTCCTCCAACATACAATGATACTAAATATCATTATTCCTCATAAAAAGAGATTGAATTTTTTGATATAAAAGTTCTATCTTCCCCAAAGAAGAAACCTCAACCGTTGATTATTTGTTTAGATTGATCACCACCGTTGATGTACATTACTATGCTGGCCCATTAAAATTTAAAGCCCATATTAGTTTCTTCATAAGAAATAAGTTTTCGACCCTTTATTATAAAATATAATAATTTCAGCTCAAAGCAAGCCGTGAGCTCTTGACTAATACACTTTAACACAAGTAACTGATGTACTTGGTACCTAATTGGGGTATTTGATCTAAAAAAATCTAAAGGACAGCTTTTAATAAGAGTTGCATATGTTTGTCTTGGATTGGAAATTTGGAATTGAAACAAACAGTTGTACAAAGTGTGTAGACCTGTCTGTCTAACATCAAAAAAGAAATGTTTTTTTATCAAAAAAAAATAAAAAAAGAAATGTCACTGTAACTTAATCCCCATTGCCACTGCCAGCTATCAGCAATCCAGCACTAATATATAATTAATTAATTAATCAATTTGGACCAACTAAAGAGTGCTGTTCCACTGACAGTTTGGCCCCACCCATGTAAGATCCTGACTGCACAACTACTGTCCTGCCACTGGGACCCACATCATGTTATCTCCACGTTTAATTTTTCCACAATAAAGCGACAGGAATTTTCATATATACCCAAAAATTGTAACAATCCTGTATAAACCCCAATAAATATATATTTTGTTTTCTCATAATGTTTTCTTTCCTTTTTTTTTTGGGGAAACAAAATCACCACCTTTACATTAAGAAAAAGGAAATTATGAATGTTATTCAAATTCCATAGTGAGTTCAAGAGAGCTTTCCTATATATATTTGTACATGCAAAGCGGCCATATTCTTTTTGTTCTTTTTTGAATTATATGAAGTATTTTTAAGTTTATGGAACAGTGTATAAACCATCCTTCCAAAAGAAAAAAAAAGGAAAAACATAAACTAACAAAAAGAAGAAACTAAATACATCACTTGGTGATAAGAGGATGCACATTGGTCCTGGCTTTTAACCGGCCGGCGGCGGTGGCGCCGTCGTCGGTCGCGTTGTAACAGAAGGCGTCGCGAGGGCCGCCGCTCGGAATGATGAAATGGCCGAGAGAGTGTGTGCTGGTCTCTTCAATGCGGTTCTCATCACAGAGGAACTCACTTGCCACAGTCTGCTCCAACCCGAATTGGAAATCATGCACCATGATTTCAGTCTTACCACCATCACGTCTTGATCTGTTTTTAAAATAATTTTGTTAATTTAATTTAATTACATTCTAAATTATGGAAGTTTGTTAATTAAAGACTTGTTTATCTAAGCGTACAAATTAATTTGGAGCTAGACTATTATACTAACGTTAGCATTTCGGACCATAAATACTTAGAAATTCTAAAAAAAAAAAATTTTGCATTCCCCAATATTTTCATACAAATAATTTATTGAGCACCATAAATCGTGATTTCGGACACGATAACATAAAATTTGAGGCGTTGTCCGAAATGCTAACGTTAGTATAATAGTCTAACTCAATTAATTTGTATGGTAAAACTAAAAATGAATAAACAGAGGGTTTTTCTGCAAATATCCATGATCATGTTACATAGGTATGAAGGACAATGATGCTAACTTCATATGAAGGACAATGATGCTAACTTCAATTAATTTCTCTGAAAGTGATGCAGTAACGCCTCTATAAACAAAAAAAAATAATAATAAAAAAAAAAATTCGTACACAAATTCTGTTATCTCAAAAACCTTAAAAAAATAAATAAAATGTAGTTGTAATAAATAAATTTCGGACCGGCCTATCATAATTAAGTCAATGAATTTAGGTACCAAAAATATTGCAGTTCATACTCTAAAATCTAAACAAATAAAAATGTGAATTGCATAACATAACATGTGCAATTTTTTTTTTTTAAAAAACAAAAGATACCGAACTAAGAGCATTAAATTTATATGATCATGGTACCCATTATAACCCAACTAATCAACCAATGTGCTAGCCACTAATTACCAACTAATAATTATATATTAGTATTTAGTAATTATAATACATTCTTTTTTTTAAATTTTATTATTGACTAGTTAATCAATTGATTGATTGTTTGAATTAATTGGGACAAATTAATTAACGAACCTGGCCATGACGGCGGCCGAGAAGATTGAAGGGGTGCGGCCTGGCGACGTCTGCTGCCATCCGCTCGGCCCGTCGATGAAGATTATGTCCCAGTCGACGTCGTACAGGTGGTTCGGCAGGTCGTTGACCGCGAGGCGGCACTCGGAGAAGAGCAGGTGCTGGATTGGCCGGCAGTCGGTCGCCCGTGTCGCCCGCGCCGTGTTAAGCAGATCCTGTAGACAACAAGAAGTTCATAATCAGAACCAAATTGTTGATGATTGTGATGTTTTTTCTTTCAAGTTTTGATCTTTGATGTAGAATTGACTCGCTGATCAAGACCGGTATGTTGAAGAATTACGTACCTGGAGATCGCGCACTTTGGTGGTGTACGTAACGTCGTAGGCCTCGAGGCCCGGGTGCCGGGGCTCCATGTACGCAATATAGTACTGGTTCTCGTCGAGGAACACGGTGCGGCCGCCCGAATTGAGGGCGACCCAGAGCGGCGTCTCGGTCGAAAGCCCGAAGACCAATAAATTGCAAGGGCCACGCCGGCGTAGAATCCTTGCCACAGCTCTGATGTCGGCCTCCGGCATGCGCACCGTGGAGTTTATGTTGGCGGCATAGTGAATGAGCGCCTCGACGACGGGAACCGGGAGAGGGGCCGAAGGGTTGGCAACCGTGGCGGCGGTGGCAGTGGTGGCGGCGATGGTGGTGAAGGTGTTGGTGGCGGCGGCGGCAGAGGTGTTGGTGGTGGTGGAGCTGGTGGAGTAGAGGAAGGTGAGGAGGGAGGCAAAGGTGAAGCAGGAGATGAAGAGGAGGATGAGGAGGCGGTGGTGCGACGCGATGTAGGAGGAGATGGTGCCGCCGGATGCCGGCTTGTGGAAGGGGTGAAAGAAGATGACTTTCGGGGCGATGTTCGGGTTTTTCATGCTAGCTAGCAGCTAGAAAAATAAGATTGTTACTACAGAGGATTCAAATTCAAATTCAAGCTCAAGTTCAAGAGATTGAATTGAATTCTGAATTGTATTGGATTGGATTGGATTGAATTATATAATGCTGATTGATTGCTGAGCACACAGATGGATTATCAAATGATGAAGTGGTGTTAATTTGTTGGAAGTGATCTATGTTTGGAAGGGGGGAGGGGAGGAGGGGGGGATTTGAGAGTTGAGAGAGGGAGGGAGGGAAGAGGCAAGGAAGGAAGGGGTTGGACAAAGAACTAAAGAAGAAGAAGAGGGAGGGGAGGGAGTGCTGGGTCTATCAAATGATCACCACTTGAGATTGTATGGGATGCCTTATTGTGTCGCCTATACGTGTGTTGGTTGAGTTGGAGCATTTAACAAATAAGGATGGTGCTTCTATGCTCATACTCAGATAATTTTATCGGTTAGAGATGAATTTCATAATGGGTAATATTTATTTGTAGTCGTTAGATTGAAAAAAAATTGGTGGATGTATTGGAGTAAAATTGAATAAGTAAATAGCAATTGATTTAGATTTCTGTATTGCAAAGAGACGCTAACAGATTTATGTTTTCTTAGGTAGGTAAAAAAAAAAAAATATGGATTGGTTTAAGCTTTATTGATGAGAATTGATAGAACAATTTATGTAAAGGATGTATATACTACTATATAATTAACTAATGACTGCATTAATTATATGATTAAGTTTATATTAGGTTGCTCAAAATAGTTGAAAGCTTGCAAAACTAATAACTGAAAAAAATGCAAGTCTGCCTTTTTACTGATATGAGAAAATAATAAAAAAAAACACATAAATTAAATCACATTGAGGGATTGAGGTGTAAGCTATATAATATTATATTGAAAAATCTCAATGCAAATGAAAAGTGAAATAGCTATAACCAAACGTTTATGAAATTAGATCCTAATTCTAAATCAGAAACAACTTTATACAAGTACCTCATTATCAACTTGAAAAAACCAATTATGGTAACACCTTTGTTATTTGTTCACAGAATTCTGTTTTGAAAATGATATTTCTCTTTTCTCTTCTCCAACTAATAAGCAACATATATAAGCTATTAAGCTGAGACTGAGAAAGAGGTGTCAGTGTTACACTCACACAGTTAATACAGAAAAAAGGGGGATACAGAGAAACAAAAGAAATAAGCCATAAAATAAATAAAATAGGAGGAGCAAACAAACGAGTTGGTTGTTCTGCATTCATTGCCTACACGGACATGCCAGAAACCTGTTTTCATATTCTCCATTCTTTGTTTAACCATATCCGTCCATTGAAATAATTGGAAAATAAATAAATAATACGGTTGGCATTCTTTATTTCTTTATCTATGGAGAGTAACGTAGATATAAAGTATATTATATAGAGTTATGTTATGGTGCACCGCGGTGCAAATACGGTTTTTGCACCAGTGTTTTTAAAATTTCACAAACCCAATTTCAAATGCCAAATCTAATTGAACCAACACATTCTACATATTGAAATATGGTGGAATACCAAATTATACGATTTTTAAAAATTTTAACTATTTTTTTTTATTTTTGAAAGATGGACAAAAAATAATAATAAAATAATGCCATTTAGATATCAAAAAAGTCTGAAAAAATAATTAAAAAGTTCAAAAAATTGTAAAATTTTGGTACTTTGCATAATCTCAATACGTAGATTACGTTGGACAAATCAGTTTGATCATTTGTCTTTTGAAAATAGAGATTCGATGGCGGTACAAAAATGTTTAACACCGCGGTACACTATAACATAACTCATATTATATATTAGCATAAATGGAGAGGAAACAAAGAGAAATACGGATGTAAAGTCAAGCACGAGTGCGACCAGTTCCCACTTGGGACCCAGTCTTCTTCCCTTGTATTCTGTCTCTTGAGGCGGTTTCATTGACTCATTTCCTCTCCAGGCTCCAGCTCTGTTAAACCTTTTCTGATATATATCTAAGCAACTTTTTTTTTTTTTTTTGAAATTTAAGTACTTTTTCAAAAAAATAAAAAGGAAAAAACTTTAGTTCTTAGTTTGGAAATTATTTTTTAGAAAAAATAGAAAGAAAAACTTAGAATGAATTTGCAAAAAACAAGTTTTTTTGTATTTAAGAATAAGTCAAGTAATTAATATGAATCTTCATATACAAACTGTAATTTTCAAATTGTCTCATGTGAATTTACAACAGTCAAGTGTAACAATCGTGAAGTAAGACTTAGTTTTTTCAAAATAATAGTTCTAACTTGTCAAAGATGCATGGTATTTTTCGGAAATGAGTCCAAATTCAAATTAATAAGAAAGTTTGCTTCTCTACAATGGTGAAGCCTGCATTTAAATTGTGAGAAAAGTACCAAAAAAACATTGAGGGAAGTAAATTCATTGAGGTATATTTAGGGTGGGGATCGGGTGATAACTGTAACAATAGATCCTCAAATAAATATGAATAAAATCTCTAAAATAGAAAATTTTATACAAACAGGTTGTAAAACTCATATATTGATTGTGTTTCAAATTTCGACCAATTTGAAAGTCGTTTGATACTATATCAAAAATCATAATATTTTGAATCATTGGAAATATTAAGAAACTTTTGATGAACCCCGATGGAGTATCAAGCGACTTTTAAATTGGTCGAAATTTAAAACACAATCAATCTATGAGTTTCACAACATGTTTGTATAAAATTTTCTATTTTAGATATTTTATTTATATTTGTTTGAGAATCTGTTGTCGCGGTTGTCACTGATCCCCACCCATATATTTATCTAGAACATTTTTAACAGTGAATTTAGTCCGTACCGACAGTACACTAAATTAATTAGACCGTTGGATTTGAAAGCTAATTTGGTGTACTGTGTACTGTGTACCCATTGTGAAGGAGCAGGACCCATGCACATATAATACTGAAAAGACTCAAATGCATATATAATCATCATGCATGGAGGAGAATCTTCTTTCCACTAACTACAGATCAGAAAGCAAATCAAATATTTGTTAGGGGCCAGAAAAAGTTTGCTAACACTAGGTTGTAAGTTGTAACCTCTAAGAAAAAGAAAGCTAAAAAAATTATAATAGCAGAAAAGGAAAGCATAATATATATATTTTTTTTGACAAAGTTTTTCTTTTTGGCAAGCTGATATGAGTAAGACCAAATTTAATTGGCAAAGGAAATGGTGAAGTTTGGACAAGACCGACACTTTGGTGAAAATCACTCATTGATTTTTTTTTTAAAACATTGGCTAATTATGTGTTTAAAAGAAAAGTAATGTTGGTCTAACTACCTGGATGTATATATAATAAAAGATATATTTGTTAAACTTGAAGCGTACCCGCACACTGCTGCAGACAATTTTAATTTTCATTCAAGCTATATAGGGTGAAAGAATAGAAGAAAAAAAATGGGTTTGTGACTTTAGCAGTCAATGCTTTAATAGGTCAGTACCTTAAAATGTCAGTCAGACAATTCACCACTTCAATTTTGTAATGAGATAGAAATGGAGGAAGACAATAGGAAATAGATACGATGTGAACCTTTTATTATTTGATGGATGGAGATTAAGATAGGAATTATACTATGACCATTAATGGAGGGTCCAATTCTTAGCTTTTTTTTTAATTTTTTTTTAGGAATATAGATAAAATTTAAACCGAACATGTTTAGATATGAATATATGATGTAATTAAGATGGACACTTGAATTTACACTCTTTTCATGATTCACTTTCACTAATATATAGTTTAAAGGTGCCGTGTAATTGAGATTAGATCTAAATAACAAGAAAAGAAATGAAATAGATTTTAGTGTTAAGAATGCTCAAGAGACAAAAACAAAGAATTCATAATGGCGTCCCACATGGCACCAACCAATTATAATGATCGTACCAAAAAAAAAAAAAAAATGCTAAAAGTAATATTTATAAATTTAGATCAACAATATTAATTTTTTTAAAAAATGAGGTCAAAACTATCAACTTTTAAATTATAGAAAATGTAAACTTCTTTTGAAGTGTTTCTATAAAAAAATAATCTAGTTTGAAGAGAATTTCGGATTTATTAATTAACTTTGAAGATGATATTATGCTTATAGTGAGTCCTGAAATTACGGTGTGTATCATATATGGGTACATATAAAATAAGTTGTTTACATAGATTTTTTTTTTTCAACGCACAAGTATATAAATACTGAAAAACTTAATTTAATTGGTCAATTAAGTTATGGCCATAATATATATACTCGGTTTCAAAATATGACCTCATAATTACGTCAAATTGCTGTACTCAAACGTTAAAAGAAAAAAAAAATCTATTTTTATTTATAAATTTCCACTCAACTATATATAATTGATTACTTATTTTTTTATCCGAAATTTTTATTTGAATACTAAATTGAAATATTGGGTAGTTCAAATGACAAGTAGGACATAAAAATAAGGATACCAACTTATGAAAAAGACACCCAAAAAAAAAAAAAAAAATTGGCTGTATGCTCAGTTGGTCACAACACACAAACAAACACCAGCACCTCTCTAACAAATAAAAAAAAATTGAAAAAAAAATGATCATTCTAAAAGAAAAAAACAAAGAAAAAACGGTTGGGTAACAAAATAGCTCTTTATAGAATGTGAGGTGGTGATTGGTGATGATGGCAACCTGCTATCAGTAAACAAGAAAACAACTTAGAAATGAAGACATGCACCTAATTAAAAGGCAATTGAACTAATGAGAATAAGCAATCTGAAATGCACCAATCAAGGGGAAAAGATTAATACAAGTTATACACCCACAACCTTTTTTTTGTTGATTGGTTCTTCTTCCACTTTCTCCAATTTCTTTTCTTGCGGCCCTTAGCTTTAGGTATATATATATATAATATATTTCAAATTATTTAGTTACCTATTGTTTGGAGTGCTGCTTCCTTTTTTGTTAAGAGGTTGCATGGCTCATAAGAGGAGAAATTAGTACTTAATTACCGCGTGTCAGACAAGATACTCCATCCAATGCTAATCATCATTATCCTTACTCCTTATAAAAGGAAGAGTTGATTTTACACATTGAAAAGACTATTTGTTTATAACAAATTTTAGCCGTTGGATCAATTGATTTGACTCAATCATGTCCGTTCATATATGGATTTTGTACTCTTGATTTTCAGCCCAAGGAGATGCATATCCTCAATTTCTCCTTTATGCGCCGCCCAATGCCCAATGACCATTAATTGCTCCTTTAAATCCACAACAAATAATGGCCCGCGCTTTGGAGCGGGTATTATACTAGTTATAAGAGAAGAGATCTATTGACCATACTTATCTTGACAATCTCGATAACAAAAATATAAAAATAATTATAAGAAAACTTAAAGATGAAAAGAAGAGTTGTGGAAGTATTATCTAATTGCATAGATTGATCATATTTCAAATTTGAGTCACTTTGAACACCATTTCATAGTTTATCAAAATTTATATATTTTTCTAAATAGTTTTTTTGATGTAGTAGGCGATGGCCTACTATTTTTCTAAATAGTTATAATTTAAGGGTTCTTAAAGAGCTATTAAACATCACGTAAATTAAATATAATCAGAAATACAATCAATCTATAGGTTTTACAATATTTCCGTATATTTTTTCTATTTTTGATAATTTAATGTTTTTTATAAGTTCTATTGTCAAGACTGTTAAGCATCGTGAGTGATCCTTCCCAAGTTCCAAGTCACAAATCATTAATCCCTTTTTTTCCCTTGTTCTAAAATTATAAGTTCCCCATATCCTCTGCTTTGCAAGCCATGTGTTGCCCGTCACAGGATGAGCATCCCAATTCTCAACAACATGCATAAACATGTTTTTTTTGAGATAAAAGATGAGGGGAAAAAATCTGCTGCTCTTAAAGAGCAAGAGCAGGGACCTGCTCTTATACTTATCACCATTGGATGAGATGAGGGGATAAGATGGGTTTGATCCAAAGGTGAGAAGTGTAAGAGCAGGTTCCTACTCTTGCTCTTCAAGAGCAGCAGAGTTCTGTTCATCCCAAAGATGAGGGCGTTGCATTAGACTAAAGACTGATTCTTAACGTGTATAAACATGTTAACTAACATACATTTTAGTCACTTCGCGTCTTCGCATAAAAAAAATTTGCTTGTTCTATTGGAGATCTCAAAATGCTTTTCATAACTTGGTCTATTAATTAAACATGTATGTAATTCTTGAGTGCTTGTGTTAATAATTGGCAAATAGATTGGTTGTGTGATTTGATCAACTAAACATATTAACTTACATTTCATTTTCACCTCGTAACTTCATTTATCTACTAAAGGGCTCGTTCGGCAATCCAACGAGGATCAAAATTTGATCCGCACTAAGGAGTTTACGTTCAGATGCCTTAATCCATATAAAGTGCTGCAGAGGCTTGAGCCATGGGTTCCCCTTCCTTAAGAATCCGGGCAGGGGATCAAGCCGGGCAGCTGAGGAGGCTTAAGGAGGGGTTCTTGATCCGCACTAAGGAACACGTGTTCGGACGGACCGAGGATCAAAGCGTTGAGGAGGCTTGAGGAGGCAGCCCAAAAAAGTTTACACCGGATCAAATCAGACCATCAAATCTCAACCTGACCCAATTCCTATTTGCTGCAATCTAATTAGGGCCATCTGGAATTAAAACGGACTTTTCTGGGCTGTAATTGCTCAATACAAACAAATCCATCAAACTGCAATTCAAACTGGCGTTGGCTGATTTAGTTAAGAGGAGGTATCTATCGACAACATTGATAATTGATAATGACAACTTTCAAAAATTTGAATAAGAACATAGAAAATATTAAAAATAAAAAAAGTTTATGGATGTATTATTTACATTAGAGATTGATAGTGTTTTAAATTTCAATCAATTTGGACATTGCTTGATGACTTATTAAAATTTTATACACTTTTTTAATGGTTGTAATTCAACATATTTAGAAGAGATATCGAATGTTACTTTAATTGAATAAAATCGGAAACATAGTTAATCTATAAGTTAAAAAAAAAATACTTCCGTAAACTTTTTTTTTTAATTTTTTTCAAATTGTTATTGTTAAAATTGTCAAGACAAGCATTGTCAATGATCCCTCCTCTTTTAGTTATTTTGCAGGAAACATATTGAAATAGTATGAGACAATAAGAATTATATCTTTAATTAGCACAACTAATTAACAGAAAGCAAAAAAAATTACCAATAAAACATTTTATATGTCATAATCTCTTCACCCCCTAATTAATTAATTAATTAACCGTCAACGATTAGCATTGATCATAAAATACGTCAGGTTGACGCAGAGCGAGATCTTGCGGTCGAGGTCCTTGTTCCTGCGCGCCAGCAGCGACGGCAGCCTACGCGTCGCGAACTCGTTGTCGCACGCGTCGGGGATCTTCCAGACGTCGGTGGCGGCCTGGTACGCCTCCTCGTACGACGAGGCCCACAGCATGGCCCTGACGCTCTGCATGTCGACCGCTATCATCATGTACAGCTGCTCGCACTGCGTGAGGGGCTCCTGCTGCGGCGTCCCCACGTACTGCCCCGCCATGTACCCTGTGTCCCTGTTCGCGGTCGTCGCGGTCGTGATTATCGCCTCGACCGCCACGATCAGGAGGTCCTTCCGGTTGTGCGCGAGGACACCCCGTGGATCCGAGTAGAAAATGGACTCGCAGGAGTCGGGATGCGGGGTCTCCTCGCACACCGAATGGATTAGGTTTTCGTCCGCTGATGCGCCTCGGAACAAACTGAAAAGGAGGATTGAGACGACGAGGAACGTTATACGGTTTGTCGTTATCATGATCGTCGACGATGTCGGGCTAGCTACGGTGGCAAGAGCTCGGCCTCACATTCGCAGCGGCATCTGCACACATGCTAGGGTTTGATCTGTAGGGCAATTGGGGGAGTTTTCAACCTTTTAAGTTCGTTTGAAGATTGTAATGTATATATAAAAAGATGGGTATTCAGGTTGTGGATTGGTTCCATTTGGGTGAACAACTTATGTCGTTTAATTCCAAGATCATACACAAGTTCTGTAGGTCTGTTTTCAAGATCATACTTATGTGGTGATCACCTCGCTAGCAGCTAGCTAGAAGTTTAATTCCACAAGAGCAGAATATATATGCCAGCTCCTTACTATATATGGAATTGTTATGACCATCTCATCGTGTACTACCATAAGGCGATATGATATGATATATGTGCTATGACGTTAGTTAAATTGCAGATGATTCATACATAAACCTAGCATTAATTTCATGTATGTCTTGTATTTTTATTTATTATTTAATACCACACTAATAGTCATCATTCATGGTTCGATCAGTACGTACAACCTCAATTTCTTTCAGCCGTCCGGTCCGTGCGTGCACCAATATTTGTATTTGCTTCTAGCTCTGAGACACATCATTTCAAACACACTAGCTAGATGCGATACTATATATACTATTTAATTATGAGGAGGGATCAAATGACCACAAGTTTTGGTGCCCATCAATGACCACAAAATTAAATCTCTAATAACTACATTTTAAATTCTTAAAAAACAAAACTAATTGATAGAATGTTTTGCATATACCATGTTTTATGTATACATAAAAAATAATATCATTTTGATTTTATTTATATGTGCATCAAGCATTAACAAAAATTAACGGTTCAAATTTTATGATTTTTTCGCCTCTCTTGATGACTATTGAAACGAAGTTAAATTTTCATCATTTTTTGCATATATATTGTTGAGATGATTTAGAATATATCTAACGGTTTAGTTTTGCCAATTTATGTATAAATAAGAATGTGGTTACCAATGGCACCAATTTTTGTGGTTATTGGATGCTACTCTTTAATTATAATGAATTATCGGGGGTTGCTTCGAATTCTTTACGTGTGTGGTATTCTTTATTTTGATCATTCATTAATTCTAATGATTGATCTGCATGCATATATACCAGCATTTTAAGAAATCATATATACTATGATAATTCTCGTGATGGGCACTTAAATATTATATTTGGGCTAGCTCTTTTTCTTCGAACCTGCTTCTCAGTTTAAAATAATATGCTTATAATAATCTATACTCCATAAAGAGGGGTAGATTTCTAAGCACCTCAACTATGCCATATCATCACCATTATTTTTTTTTTGAAAAAAGTGGTACTCATAGCTACCACCGCTTCATTAATACTTAAACAAGAGTCTTACATATATAGCCATTCTAAAAACCATCATTGGAGGGAAAAAAGAAACACAAGTCACACATCCAATAAAACTACACAATAACAGCTAATACAACACATCATCAACACAAATGCCAAAATAATAAATATGCCCTCTGCTTCCGATGTGCGTATCCTGCTTAGAGATCGTGTTTATTCTTTGTGAGCTTGCATTCCTATATTGGTCAACCCTCCATATCAGTGTCACTGCTCTCCACATGAGTTGCAGGCAGCTGAATCCTTCCTGGAACTATGGGAGAACTACCTGTCCAGTACACAAGAAAATGAGAGCACATTGCCAATAACAATCTACAATTCTTTGGTACCCTCCCTTCAAAAGTCACCCTATTTCTTTCTAGCCACAGCACCCAAAATACAACTCCAATAATATTCACCCCTATCAATCTGTGTTCAGTTGATAATTTGATACAATCAAACCACAAATTTTCCAGAGAGGAGATGTTAAGAGAGAAGGAGAGAGATTGTATAATCTGGGACCAAAGTGGTTGAACCCAACTACAATGCAGAAAGAGATGAGTGGCTGTCTCAGGAGCTTGGCAGAAGGAGCACACATTAGTGCCTGGCCAACCCCTTCTTAGAAGTTGATCTCTGGTTGGAATTCTATTCAGCATCACCATCCATATGAACGCTTTAATCTTCAGAGGCAGGTTAGATCCCGACAATGGATCAAAACTGTGATTCACTACTCCACCAAAATCCAAAAATTGTACTAGAGAGTGTACAGTAAATTGCCCCTTCTTGGCAGATGGAAGAGCGCATTTCAATTGATCAGGAGTTGGAATTGGGGCTTTACCAGCCATTAAAAGAGAGAGATCTGCCCATTCTTGATACAAAATGCCTATCAGAGACTTAGAGAACACAATCTGGAATCTGCCTTGAGATATATTCCATGCCTGAGCAATGGTTTGGTGTGGGAATGTTGCAATTAGGAATAGGTCAGGAAATAAAACTGCCAATGGGATATCACCTGTCCATTTGTCTAGCCAGAATCTGATATGAGAGCCATCACCAAGCTCCATATATGATCCAATATCAATTAAAGCCTGTTCTTTTTCTATTTCAAGAAAAAAATGAGATTTCATAGTCTGAGAATGCCCTTTTGCTGTTATCACCTGCTTCCATAACACCATGACTGCTGGGTTTTTGTATTGCCAGTACCACTTGGCTATCAGTGCCTTGTTCATATGGGCAAGGTTGAGGAGCCCCATACCTTCATTTCTCTTTGACTGGCATAGTTTAGACCACCTAATCAGCATGTATTTCTTCTTGGAAACCAGCACTCCACTCCAAAAAAATTGCCTCCTAATTTTGTCAATCCTTTTAATGACCCATTTTGGTGCCCTATGCATAGTTAGCATATACAAAGGAACTGCACTCAAAACTGAGTTGAGCAATATGATCTTTCCCCCCAAAGATAAGTATCTGCTTTTCCAATTGAGGAGTTTTCTTTGAATTTTGATGATTAAGTCCTCCCATTCTGCCTTAGAAGGCCTCTTCCAATGAATTGGAACCCCCAAATACAGAACAGGCAACTGTCCCAATTTGCAGCCCATTATTCTTGCTAACTGTTCAGCCTCCTCTGCTGAAATGTTTAATGGAATAATTTCACTCTTTGTAAAATTGATTTTGAGACCTGAAACTCCCTCAAAACCAATTAATGCCCATTTCAGAGCTTCCACAAATCCAGGGTCAGATGTAGTAAAAAGGATAGTATCATCAGCATACTGCAAAGACAATATCCTATTTCCTGAGGGTAGTAGAGGACCTAGACCTTGTAAAACCCCTGCATTTTGCCCTTTCTGGAGAAGTTTTCTGAGTCCATCAGCTGCTAGTACAAAAAGAAGTGGAGAGAGGGGGTCTCCTTGTCTCACCCCTCTCTTACATTCAAAATACTCAGTTAGGTATCCATTGATGTTAATACACACTCTCCCCCCTGCCAGTAACTGCTGAATCCACTGGATCCAAATGGGATGAAATTTCCTAGCCCTCAATGTCTCCAGAATAAAGTCCCAGCTTATCATGTCGAAAGCTTTTTCAAAATCCAATTTTATTAAAGCCCCTGGTGATTTTTTGACGTGTGCATAATGCAACACCTCTTGAGCACACACTGCACCATCTAAAATAAATCTACCTTTGAGAAAGGCATTTTGGGTTTGATCTATGAGAGTGCCCAGTACTTTGCTGAATCTATTGGTGAGCACCTTAGTCACAATCTTATAGCTGCAGTTTAGTAAGCTTATTGGCCTGTAATCCCTTATGGTGGAGGCATTCACCTTTTTAGGAAGCAAGCACACCATAGCTCTATTTAGATGAGATATGTCTAGATCACCCACATAAAACTCCTGTAACAGCCTCAGCAAATCAGTTTTGATTATCTCCCAAATAATGATAAAAATTCATAGAGAAGCCATCTGGACCAGGTGATTTATCCCCCTTTCATTTGAAAAACAGCTTCCTTCACCTCCTCTTCTGAAAAAGGGCAAATCAGTAAATTGTTCTGGTCTGAGGAGACCCAATCAGTTTCATCCCATATACTGGGAGCTAAGGAACCCCATCTAGGAGCCTCCACTCCAAATAGGTTTTTGTAAAATTGCAGTATGTGTTTATTAATCTCTGAAGGTTCAGCTATTTGAGTACCATCCACATCCAATGTCTGAATACTAAGATTTCATTTTTCTACTGCTTGCACATTTATGGAAGTAAGAGGTGTTGGCATCACCTTCTTTTAACCACTTATCTTTTGCTCTTTGGCTCCACTTTAACTCTTCAGATTTAAGAATATCTATCAGGGCTTGATGAGCAATTGCCCAGCTATCCCATTCAGACTCATCCAAATCTCTCTGCTCCATCAACTCTTCCAAGTTAGTGAGCACAGCCTGATGTTGCATCTTGGCTCTTTTAATCTCCCCACTATTAACCATTGATTTTGTTTGAAACTCTTAATCTACTTTGATCCAATGGCTTATATATTTTTTTTCTCTCCTAATTAAATAAGATGAATGTGACATGTCTAAAATAAATTTTAACCCTTAAAATGGTACATGTATATATGTTATTATTTATAAATTATTGTATTATTATTACTACTCTTATTATTATTTACTTACATAAAAATATTACAAATTAAATTTTTTTTTTATTATAAATATTTAAAATTTTATAAAATTCTTAGTTATTTATTTGATACTACTTTTCGGGGCGAAGCCCAAGTTGCAACTCTAGTTACCATAATTTATTGTATTTATGATACAATTTAATTGTAGCTCTAATTAAAGTACAGAACGTAAGTCTGCATATATAGAGAGTGCAAAGTGCAAATTGCATCGTAAGGTTTGAATTGGTCCGTGGAAGAGTTATTGGGCTGTAATTGTATAGAACTATAGATTGATAAAAAGATGGCCGGCCCGAGAATTCCAAACTGAAATTTCAAAGTTCAGAACGACATAACTTCTGATAAGTTCGTTTGGGACGCACAATATCAATTGAGAAAAGGCCCAGAATCGGACGTAGCCCGTCAAGAACCATTAATTTGGAGACTTGAAATGAAAGATCGTTCGATGCCTCCAATTTTGGAATTCCGTTTCTTAATTAATTATTAGGATCGAGGCCTCGCGTTGCTTCGGCAACGTTTTCTTTGTTACACTGTATATTCAACGGTTACCACGTTTAAGATTAGAAAAATACTGATATATAAAATAGATAAGATTACTTAAGAAGATTTAAAATATAGGTAACTAATGGTTATTTATATGAGAGACAATTTTTTTGTTATACTATATAATTATAGATATAATATTTTTATCTATTTCTAATATTATTATGCATGGAACATATCAAAAGTACATACAGTAGATAGTTAAACTGAGAATTTTTTTCAAACAAATCAATCATCATTTTTAATTATTATAACTTCATATTTATAATTCAAAATCATAAAACTACAAAAAAATATGTAATATTTAAAGTGTTACACATATAATGCTTAATTGGGTAAATTGAAGATGTCTACTTCTCAAATACTCATACTTACTATTGATTATGTTAATATTGCATTCATTTAAATAAAAATTTAACTAATTGGCAGATCACCGGGACTGGAAATTTAAGTATTCATTACAAAGAATATAAATCTGAACATTTCTACTATATACAATACTCATATCTAATTATAAAGATAGATAATATAAATAAAATGAAATTTAAAAAAAAATTATAAATGAAAATTATAAATTAAAACGAAATATAAAAAAATTTGAAAGATAAAATTTCTTATACAAATAGTATTTAATTAACTATAAAATTTAATTTTTGTTATATGTGTTAGTGTGTTAGGTTGTTAAATTTTTTGTATAAGATGAAAGTAGTATAGCATTAAAAGAATTAGTTGCTTAAGAAGGCTTTCAAGTTTTCATAATCTTGACTGTTAAACGATAATTATTATCTTCAATTTGGAGAATCATGCAAATATACCATAAACAATACTCATAACTAATAATCTTTCACTTATAGAAAATATTAAAAAAAAATTAGAGAAATAGAAAATGACCGTCAACTATCTGAGGTCGTAATAACTGCCGATTATGTAATCACTCCGTCACTAGATTTTATTTTAAAAGCTTTTGTTAAACTGTGTATGGAATTCGATAAGATGATTTTTTTAACAAATTTAATTTAGATTTTGATTTTGATTTCCGTTTAATTGATTTCAGTTTATAATTTATTTAAAACTGTAAATTTATTTATCATTTTTTGAAAATTTTTTTTGAATTTATAGAAATAAAATTTCGTCAATTCTTGATTTCTATTTCGCTAAAAAAAATTTTAAACTTAAAAAAACAAAATAAGAAAATCAAAAAAAAAAAAAAAGAGGAGGGGCGTGCGGCTGAGTTTAACTCAGCCGGCGCCGTATAAATACAAAAAAATGTTTGTATACATATTTTTTTAATTGAAAGATGCTCCGACAAACAGAAAACGACGAAATCCATAGTACGATTTTCCCGTGCTACCATATGTATAACAAACATAAAAACAACTAATTTTGGACTTCCTCACGCAAAACGTTCACAGACAATCCCAAAAAATAATTTCTGAAGCTCATCCCCTGCGCGAAACATCGAACCGAGTCACAAAGATAAACAATCTATACCCGACTCACAATTTTACAATAAGGCGTGCGATACAGAGGATCGGATAAAACCCAAAAAATCGAGAGTTAATATTCGTGCAAATTCTGAAAAAATGGAAACTCTAGCCATAGAATAAAGTTCAGGGAAATTACTAGGTAGGTCACCGTGCTTTGCCGCGGAGCAGTGTATATCTGTATGTGCTTTACAATTCAGTTGTAAATTTTATTCAGCTGGAAATAGTGAAGTTATATATTAATTAGATGATATTTGTTGCACAATTAAGCCTAAATATATAGTTTAAAACCACTTGACAATATGGAAAGTAAACAATCGATGAAACAAACGAGATCGGAGATGAAATATTGAAAGCATGTAATACATGAATGGTAGGTTACCAAAAATATGCAGATTAATTGTGTAAGATAAATCAAACCAATGAAAAAATGGATACATCCGTAATTTTTTTCCTTTTAATGAAAGGTGTTAGTAAAAAATGGATAAATGAAAGGTGTTAGTCAAAAAATAGATCCAAATTTTTTTTACCTTTTAAAGAAATATGAACCTACGATTTATAAGTATCCATCCATAATTTTTTTCTCTTACATTTTTCCAATTGTTTTTATAAATTTTAAACTTATACAAAAAATAATTCTAGAAAATATTTTATCTAGGAAAATATTATGATCTAGTTATTTTTTTCACTTTATTTAATTAGAAAAACTGAGAATAAGATGTCGAACTGATTTTGAGAAAAGCATCAAAATAAAAAAAGTTGGTACCAAAATAACATAATAACAAATTAAATATTTTTTGAGTCTATTTAATATCAGTTATAAACAATGCTCATAAGAGAAATCAAAATCTTGATGAAAAATCAATGGTAACTAACAAAAAACTAACTTCTCTCAACGCCTCTCCATTTGAAAACGAAGTAGAGGGAGCTAAAACTTATGATGACCGTCGGATGATGAGATCGGACTGTGAAGCTCAAATGAATGAGAGAGCTCCATCTTTTCTCCAGAGAGATATATATTTGACTATTTAAAATTAGTATTTTATTTTTTAAGCCATTGTCAGTTTTTGTATTGTAAAGCTTGACAAATCATTGTAAGGCCAACTGGATGCATCTTTAATTATGTTTGAAAAATCAAACCTAATTTATATTATTATATTGTGAGTCTTTTTATGATAGATGCCAAGTATTACTCGCTGTGTCAAAGGCACTACTAAAAATAGGTAAATTGGTTTAGCTCCTTATTATTATATCCTTTTTTTTCTTTTTAATTTTTATGCTTTAATTGTGTTTGATTGATTAATATTATATAGCGTATCCGTGGTCTATAGCAAAACAAAATATGTCAAAAATAATAATAATAAAATTCATGTATGTGTCCGTTTCAACAGATTAAATGTGTCACGAGAGTGGCGTAAGTGAGTATTCCCAATTTTGGTCCCGGACTCGGAGTAATTACCAATTACTGCCAGAGGACAGATACAAGACATCACAATTTATGTATTTTTATGGCAAAAGTTTGTATAAGCAGGTATCTATTTAAAGGATTTTTAATAAAGTAGGTGAGTGTGTCTGCACTCTGAAAAGTTTGTCTACATGGAAAACAATGGTAAGAAATTTAAGATTGGTACTTATTCGAATCACATTTATGTTGAGATTTTTTTTTTAAACGTTTGATTTGATTTTTTTATTAGATATATATGGTTGATATTCTTCCGACAGACACAAGCCCCTGCCGTTAATTATATTGAATTATCTTCAAGAACTTTTGATTAGAAGATTCTTTGAAATTGCAGCATTTTTGTTTACATTGGGGTATACGTTCCAATCAAAACCATTCATCTGACATTTGGATATATGATCAGATAGTAACCATGTATATGTTCTCGATTATAATCATTTATATATCATGATGTGAATTTAAAAATTATTCAGAAATAGGCTCTTCTCAATCCCAGACACACGTGTCACAGATCTGTCCCGTGTTGCCTTCATTGTTAGACCGTTTGACACACGTGTCCTGCCGTGTTGTACGAGTATCGGTGTCCGGCACGTTTTGGACACTGGCGCGGCAACTTCTTAGGAGTGTCTGTGTTACCTAAATTTGAGGAAACCGGTCGAGCTTTATGTATAAACCTGACCGATTTGAAGTATATGAAATGTGGGATTAGCAAACAATTCCCTTTATTTTTGAGAAAAGAATTACATTCCTTTCTGCAATTATGGACCCGCAATAATTTTCTCATTTTAGTTGGGATCCCGTGATTTAAGAAGTTGAACACTTATTTTCGCAGTATTGTCTATCACTTCAGCTCGTATACATTATGGGTATGTTTGGATGGTTTGGGTTAGCACTGTTACAAGAATAGCAATGCTATTCCCACTTCAAACTCAATCCAAACATAAATCTAAAATTCGGATTAGTAGGAGAATAGACTAATCTGCTATTCTATCGAAAAGGTGGAACAGCGGGAATAGAGAAGAGCTGAGTTAGATAAAATAATAAAATATATAGTTACTCATTTTTTTATTAGTTTTCTTCTTCTTTCTCTGCCAAGCCATCGGTGGGAAGAGAGGAAGCAATAGAAAACCATATTTCCTCTTCTTTATCACATATCTGATGATAGAACAGCTAATCGTCGTTGTCGACTCGTCCATTGTATTCTCCTCACTGGAGGGAGCCAATAGAGACCCATCATGCCATATTTTTGTTTAGTCTTTGGAGCTCTCCTTTCTCTCTGTTCTTCCATGGTTTTCCATCTATCAATCTTTCCAAGATGCATCCATGATCATTAACTAACCGCAGGGGCATACCTTCTACCATCTTCTTCTCCATGGTATGTTGGATGCACATCAAAGTTTTGAGATGCGCATAAAAATTCAAAACGATGGATGGAATGCTAAATGATTAAGGCTGATTATTTTTGTCTGACAATAAATTGTGCTTCATATTTTGTTGTATTGTATTGTTATTAATTACTGTCTATTTTGGACCAATAAATTATATTTTTTATTTATTTAGAGTGGTAACTGGGCACGTAGTCTCATCTAATAATTAATTCCAAGATGTTAAAACTGCATTAATTAATTGCTTCATCAAAAAAAAAAAAAATGAGTTAACGGTGCAATGAAGAAAGACAAGATAGTTGCAAAGGAAAAAAAATGATATTATTTTATTTATTTCTTTTATCACTATTCCAAATATATCATCCAAACAATATTTCTCTCTTCCAGAATAGCACTATTTTTTTACTATCCTCCACTACTAATCCAAATCACTATTTTCTTACTATTCTCATTTACTAATCTCAATTCCTCTATTCCATACTAATCCTTACCCGATCCAAACACACCCTATATGGTAAAAGAATTATCTCAAAAAATATGGTAAAAGAAAAAAAAAAGAAAAGAAAAATGTACAAGCATACGATTTCGACATGAGCAATTCGGTATATAGAACTTCTATACAACATCGACTCAATTGATCAAACCCAACACAATATTAACGCAATTCTGAGCACAGTAATTGAAGAACAGTACTATTTGTGAACCATTCTGGCCTGGGACACACAATTACTACCATGTAAAAACGTTGTACATAACTATAATTATAATTGCGTACGTGATCGTACATACGCTATAATTTAGCACTAATAGGATTCTCAATCTCAGGTCCTATTTGTACGGGAAATCAGAATGGATATTCCGTGAGCAAGCTTATGTACGCCAATGTGCTCCGGTCCTTGCTAACGATTTTATGCAAGTTTTGCAAATTTTTTATGGGGAGAGATCTAATAACCATAGATATGGGTGTTCTAAATAATTTGACAAATATATACCATTTTCAATAACATAGTACATAAAAATAAAAAAAATGATGAAATTTTAATATTGTTTCGGTAGTCATTAAGAGAGGAGAAAAAATCATAAAATATGAACCGTTGGTTTTTGTTACTGTTTGATGCACATGTAAATAAAATCAAATAATATAATTTTTTGTATATACATAAAACATGATATATATAATGAGTGAGGCTATTGCGTTTTGCAAAGCACAGTGAGTTAGTGTGCTTCGGCCCGATATCGCAAAACCGTAACTCGTATGACCAATCCAAGTTGCTCAACATAATCTACATATTGAAACCTTATAGATTACCAAAAATTGTTGTGTGCGTATCAACGACGAAGTTCCTTCCATATCACCACAACGTTTCCCTTAATTTTATAAAATTAAGTGAATCAACAAGCAAATTTTTCATGTTGTTTGTAATCAATCATATATGTGGCCGTTGACAAGCTTTAGGAGTCATCATCATGATGATATCCAATCCTCTTTAAATCAAGTTTTAATTTGAGGTATGTGTAGGTAATGTCCACTCTATTTTTTTTTCTTTTAAATTTAAAAACATTCAGGATCGCTTGAATTTCCGTTCCTTTATAATTTTTTTTAATCCACTGAGTTTCCGTTTCAGAGATACAAAGCCAAGTGCTTAACATGTTCAGAGCTAATGGCAAATCATATAATTTGAGGGCAGCTAGCGCCAAGCAAATATATATCAATCTAGTCTAAGACAGACTATATCAGAGAAAAAAAAATGTTCATATATATATAGATCACCCAGCAGACAACTGCCTTTCAACAAATCCTCTGATTCGGTATTTTATTAAAAATTCATAGGCATGATTTGATGAAAAATACAACATTGATTAATTGACGTGATTTGATGAAAAATACAACATTGATTAATTGACATGATTTGATGAAAAATACAACATTGATTAATTGACAGGTGTACTTAAATAACAATACACTTGGCATGCTTGAGGATCATTTTTTTTTGAGATAAAGATGAGAGTCAAACCACTTAAATTTAAATATCTATAAAAGACCTCCCATCTGAGTTTCGAACCCACGACCTCCCACACGGAGAGCGTTGCCTTAGCCACTAGACCAAAGGCTGGTTCCTAGGATCATTTTATTTCAGCAAACAATTATTGGGATGCACCTGAATTAATTGTACTAGCTAGCTAAGGGAATAACACTAATCAAATTATAGATACCGAACCACCAAAATGAGCCGGTGCAATCACAACCGTTCATCAGGGTATCGCGATAGGTCCCAAAGGAGGCACCGACAGCAGAGGTACCTTTACGGTGTTGTTCGTGTCGATGCTCACAAGATTGCCTGGAGGAGGCGCCAGTCCCGGCGTATTTATGTTTATGGTGTCGTTGATGCCAACAACTCCGGTGTTCGGAGCCGGCCCAATAGCAATGTCGATTTTCGAGTCTTCGGTGGCTGCAGCTGTGGAGGAACCTTCTGCATTATCAGCAGCCTTTGCATTCGCTATCGGGAGACCCACGGGAGGCAGCGGCGCGGTGGGCAGAAGTACCTTTACGGTGTTGTTCGTGTTGATGCTCACAAGATTGCCTGGAGGAGGCGCCAGTCCCGGCGTATTTATGTTTATGGTGTCGTTGATGCTAACTCCGATGTTCGGGGGTCCAATACTGATGTCGACTTTTGAGTCATCTGTTGCTCCGGGAAGCTGTCTCGTGGCTCCGGCGCACAGAAGGGCACCGAAGAGAGCCACCAAGAACAATTTGGAATTGGCCATAATGCTGGAAATAGGGAGGGTATTGTGTATTTAGATGTATATATATGAGTACGTATTTTGTGTTACCTCACTTGTTGTGTGGGTTTTGAGGAGAGGGCAAAGAGGGTTTATATAGGGCTTATATTTGTTTTTTTTTTTTTTTTTTAATTTTTTGAAGTAGCTAAATATTCAGAATTTCAGATATATAGGATGTATATGATAAGAAAAATAATATACAAATTTAAAGTTGTTGGTCAGGGTCAGGGACCATAAATCCATAATGTACATTGAATGGCACATATATGATATATCTCATAAATTTAAATAAAAGCTCCTATGAATTTAGTAAATTTCTAGTGCCACATTCTGCCCATTAATTCATTCACCTGTTTGTGTGTTTATTGCTGGTCATGAGCAGTATATGATCCATTGATAGATTTTACTCTTGTTTGGCGGTAGAAGGATCCGGCTTTAATTTGTTTGGTGAGGTTGGTAAAATTATAATGGGAGTTGATAACAGCACCCCTTAAAAAACCCCCTTAACCGCACCCCAATAAATTTTTAGTTAAAAATTATTTTTCAAATATAACAAATCACTTTTACCGGTTACAATTCACATCCTCAATCGAACAAAACACTTATATATATACAATGGAAAGATAAAGAATAAAAGAAAATTCACTCAAAATTTATGAGAGTATGAGAAAGAAAGAGAAAATATTACCAATTAGTTTGGGGGATGGATAAGGGGTGTAGTTAAGGGGGGCAAAAGATAATTTCTCAATTATAATATATGTTAGACGTTACTCCCATGCATGCTCACACCCAAATAATTTTATTGGTCACAGATGAACCTCATAATAGGTGATATTCATTTATAATCGTTATATCGAAAATAAATTTTTTTTTTGGTGGGAGTATATATTGAAGTAAAATTGAAATATATATGTTAATAAGTTACTATCGTAAATTTCAAAAATATATTGTTCGATCAGCGGTACATTTATTAGAGTAATGTTAGAGTGCTTACCCCCCTAACATACAGTCACGGTGCCCCGAATCTTAAGGTGATCCAACGGTCTACATACTGCATGGCACCGTCATATGTCATATGTTAGGAGATCTGAAATCGTAATGTTAGATCATTATTTTTTTCTTCTTGAGTCCTGAGTCCTGACATTAACAGCCCGTTAACTAGAGATTTAAATGTGGTACATTTCGGTGGATTGCACATGCAAATGGGGAAGTGACCTTAGATGGTTTTTTATGGAGTCAAATGATATTCAAATTGAGTAAATTTTGAAACATAATCTATATAAGTATATATATATATATATAGAGTAAAACTAGTGTGTTCTTAAGCTCACGGGAGCCTCCCGTGAGCTTAACACCAAAAACGTATCAAAACATATCCAAATTTTAATTTATATAGCTCAATAAATTCTTTATATCAAAATCATGTGGCATGCAAAAATTTTTCATTTTTGGAGATTTTTAAGTATTTATTTCGGATTTTTTAATAGCAATTATACAATATTAATAAAATAATCAATGTTTTATATGTAACTTTTAAAAATCCGAATTAAATATTTAAAAATCTCTAAAAATGGAAAATTTTTGCATGCAACATGATTTTGATATAAAGAATTTATTGAGCCATATAAATCAAAATTTGGATATGGTTTGATACGTTTTTGGTGTTAAGCTCATGGGAGGCTCCCGTGAACTTAAGAACACGCTAGTTTTAAGGTTTAGAATTTATTCAGCCATATATAAGTATGTTGATAAAATGTTTTCTGTTTTCAAATTTTTTATGAATTTATTTGAGAGTGACTGTCATCAGTGTTATGGATCTCTTCCCTTGAAAATAAATCATACAGAACACTTGATCAATCAATATCAGTTGTTACTAAAAATTAGATTTTAGAGACTTGTTGTTTTCTTTTCCCATGTTAAGAATTTGAGATGTTAATCGTTTTTTGTCTACAAAAAACAACTATTAGTATTATTATTAATTAGGGGAAAAGTTACAACTTACAACCAATAAAAAACGAAATGAAAAATATCATCCTCTAGCAGAGACCGATCCAAACTATCTAACACTACTATTACTATATAATTATAAACGTCGTCCATATTATAATTTGAGTTTTGCTACATTCAACTTTTATTTGGGAAAAAAATTGGAGCTCTATTGGAGAATACTTTAATTCCATATATATATATAAATATATATAGAATATAATTACTATATGCACTTACTGAATAGATATTCTCACACTACAGTAAAAAAGCAAAGTAGCATCTTTTGTTAATAGGGTCATGTTCGCTTCAATTTGTAGTTTGCAGCGCAGGAATATTAGGGTTTAGGGTTTACCAGAATAGATCCGAGAAGACCCACTAAGACTTCTTGTAATAAGATTATCATCTAGCAATTTCTATAAATTTTATAAAGAAGGGGACCCCGCGTTCTGTTGGTAAAATTAATAGGAAATGTTACTCGTTGTACGTCTGATCTATTACTATTTACTAATATTGAATCTATTCTGATCATATGATCAAGAAGTCAGTAACCATGAAGAGATCTCATCAGATAACATCAGGTTCAGTACAATTTCAAATTTTCAATATATATTTGAATTCCAACACGATCGATGCAGTCGATACATACGTACAACCTAAATTAATTTCAATCACACTTACACACTTACATATACTACATAACATTCTTCAAAATCACCATATATTTCAGCTAATTAATTAATTAATTAAGAAACTAATTATTTGGACGGGCCTCGAACATACTACCTCGAATCTCAATTAGTCACCGCCCGCAGGAGCTATGATGCGAACACGGGGATTGGCTAGACCCACCGCTATGGTGCTTTTTGTGTGAATTCTTGCAACTGCGATGTGTATGCTTGCTATTAATTACCGCAGGAGGTATGATGCGAGCACGGTGCAGGTGTATTTATGGTGTGGTGGTGGGAATGAGGTGCCGGTGCGGGTGTGCCTATATGGTGTGGTGGTGGTGGTGAGGTGCTGGAGCGGGTGTATTTATGGTGTGGTGGTGGTGAGGTGCCGGTGCCAGTGCGGGTGCGGGTGCGCCTATGGTGTGGTGATGGGAAAGGTGGCGGTGGTGGAATGGAGGTGTACCGATATCTATGAAATGTTTGATACGATCAAACAAGGAATTCGCGGAAGGTGCCAGTTCGACACCAAAGCCAAAATTTTCATCTGCATCAGCATCAGCTACATCATCCGCATCGGTAACGGACGCGCGTCCTGCACTAACATTCTCTGCGTCAGTTGCAGAGAGCTCTCGTGCCGTTGCAATGCACGCGATGGCGCCCATCATGAGAGCAACCAAAAACAATTTGGAACAACTAGTCATCATGTAATTCTAACTGTTAAAGGCGCAACATTGGCTGCACTGTAGATTTCTACAGTGAAAAAGAACAGTGCAATTTTTTTTTTTTTTTTTTTTTTTTTTTTTTTTTTTTTGACGGTTACGTGCCGTGCACTGTATAGCGTTGGGTTGTTGATCGGTGACAGTTGTAAATTTGCACTGTATATTGTATGGAGGACCCTTTAAGTTACAGTAAATATATTTTAATCGTATTGTACAGATATTTTTCTTTACCATAGTATCTCAGTCGCGCGGAGCGCGCAACCTTTCTAGTAGAATATAATGTTTCTTCCTATGTATGTATATAATTTGCTGTTCAACTGTTGTTTAGGATGTGAGGACAATACTGTCAGGGGATTCATATATATATATTATGCATTATATATGAGTGGTTTGGTAGCTTTTGTGAAAAGTTACAATTACAAACGGAAACTCTATCCGTCCATCTATGGACGGATCCATAGAGTGGCTGCCACATCATCATGGATCGTTCGTCCACGGGAGCACCCCGGTGGCAACCCCCAACCCCCATCGTCCCAACCTCGGCGCCGCCCACCCCCGGCACCCCCATCCCCCAGCGCCGCCCACCCCCGCCGCCCCCAACCCCGCCGCCCCCATCCCCTGGAGCTGCGCACCCCCGCCGCCGCCCATTTTGAATGGAAATCCCGCCCATTTTGAATGGAAGTCCGTTGCACATTAATTGTAACAAACCAGTACGCTGGGTGTAACAAACACATAAGTTATGTGTAACAAACCCAACACGTGACTGTAACAACTCTCCATCTCTGGTTTCAGTAATCAAACACACACCCCCGCTCGTGCTGCTGGTTTTTTTGGTTGTTTTGAACGAAAATCCCGCTCATTTCGAGATTTTTGTGTCCGTCGCACATTAATTGTAACAAACCAGTACGCTGGCTGTAACAAACACATAAGTTATGTGTAACAAAACCATCACGTGATTGTAACAATTTGGGGGTGGCAGGGGCAGCGGGGGGTCGGGGTTGGGGGCGGCGGGGGGTGGGCAGCAGCGAGGGTGGGGGCGGCGCCGGGGTTGGGGTGCGTGGGTTGGGGGTTGCCACTGGGGCGCTCGCGTGGACAAACGATCCATGATGATATGATGGTGATGTGGCTATCCGTGCTGTCACATCATCCTATGGACCGTCCATACTATGGACGGTAGGTATCACTCAATTACAAACTTACAATTGCAAGAACAGGAAATTAAATTACTTTTAATTGAGTAGTAGTACTGGTGCACCTACTAGTGATTAATTGTTGGATCTGCAACTTTTAACTCTGATCAATTTGGTTGGATTGGTATAATTATACAAGTGTACCAAATCGAACAAAAATGAAGAGTTATATATACCTCAAGATAATGAGATCCTCTCAAGCACATAATCTGAACCGTTGATCGATTGATCGCTTCAAGAAACACATCTAGCTAAAACAGGTATTCTCAACGTTGCCAAGGATCCACATTCTATGGGATGTTACAGTTCATCATGTGAGCCATTGGATTGCCTTGAGATTTGTGCAGGCTTGGATCTCAGGACAATATAATCAACGGCTTACGTGATGAACTGGAAGTCTGCAAATCGGTATATATGGTACGTCTGTACACCTCTCAAGAGACCGTGATCCTCTGACATATGGCGAAGTATGACCACCAATCACAGAGCTTGATTCGGTGGGTCTCATCTTGGTTCGGTGGTGTCCTACTTCGGTCGCTCTCTCTTTCTCTTTCTGCGCTGCTCGGTTGCAGCATGGCAGACGATATGAAATCCCTCTCAAGAATAGTAAAAATTTTCGATTACCAACCGATTTTAATTTCTATATATATATGGCTGTGGAGTGGAATATTATTGGTTTATAGAAAAATATTCTGTATGGCTGTTCAACAAATAAGAAATGAGGACCAGCAATATATATACGTTCAGAAAGGGCAAGGCCACACAAGAAGTTGAAAAGAGAAACATCTTGCGTCCATTGAAAAATCATCTGGTATATACGTCCACAGATGTATAAAGAACGTAACAGATATATCTGATTTTGTAACATATATATCAAATTTGTAACTTATGAACGTTATGTACTATTGAAAATTGAGTTCTGATACGGTTTCAGAACAAATTGAATGGACTGAAAGCTGTGCACCACGTTTGCTGCACAGTATGTGTACAAAACTACTGATCCCACAAATTGAGCCCAATAAATTAGAGAAAGAGGCTCCGCATAAAGCATGTTGTTGGGCCGTACGTCAATATTGATGTATAATCAGATTCTGTTGGAAATAATTACTAATTAATATATACATAAACCTGATTAATTCAAGCAAATCGAACGAAAAAAGAAAAAAAAGGAAAAAAAAAAAAGGCAAATCATTAGGTTACAAGATGTAATAATCTCATTGGGTTACAAATGTCGAAATGTGGACCGTACAAATTCTTTTATAACTTATAAGCAATATAATTTGCATAAAAGTTTACACTAATAATTCATGTTATGAGATACTTAGTAACATAAAAATTATGTTTTACTTCTGTTTGTTTTAAGTTTCAGTATCGATATATAGTAAAAAGAAAAGTTTCTCAATAAATCACTTTATTGAATTTTTGTAAGGCGTCCAAAACAAGCATCCTGCAAAGATGGTTGAGTAGTTAAAAACAACAATTAACTGTCTGAAAGCTAGGTAAAAAAAAAAAAAAAAAATCCTCCTAGTTTCTAACATTCTTTAGTAAATGCATGCACGAACATACATTCAGTAGCTACAGACAAATGTCCATCTAACTGTACTAACGATCACTAATGCATAATTAAGATTTGGTTTAATAAAAATAAATTTTACTGACATAAATATGGACCGCATTAATTTTCTCAATTTAATTTGTGTTACAGAATCAGAGTCACAGTCCCGTTGTTCTAAAGGAATCGGATATTGTTCAAAGTCATTTGGATGGTCCAAAAGATTCTGAGAACCGTACGATCTAATTGTTAGTAATTGATCAACTGTGATTTAATTATGTAGGTGCTAAAAATAGTATGCCGGTTATATTTAGAATGATAGGGTCACACGCTATCACCGTTGATAAACATATAAATTGAATCGAACGGTTTAGTCATGGCTTTGAACAAAATTCTAGTCCTGTTCCAAAACGCTGCACATTTTTGTCGCAAAATTCTAAACACATCAACCCGAACAGTAGTTACAATACTACTGAACAGTAGCTAACTCATGTATATATTAATGTAACATCTCAAATTAATTAAGAGATACTGTTTTTGAACTATTTTCCAACGTACGCCCGCCAAGAAGAGTTAAAACGTTCTAGATTAATTACTGTTCTGGTGTTCTGGTGTCCACCAATTAAGTAATGGAATCCTCATATATATATATTTGGTTCAATTTGTTTGGAGAAAATGAATGAACACAGACCAAACTTTAGATGAAATCTTCTTATACTCTTGATTGACATGCCACTATCTACCATTAAAAAAAAAAAAAAAAAACTTATAATCTTCTTATAATCTCTTAAGTATGCCAACCAAGTTTGTAGTTCAAGTTTCAGATTCTAATCAAATATTACTTATTTATTTTGTCTCTAAAAATTTGGGGTTAGACTAATAGTCTCCCATAAAAAATCCCCCAATTCTGTCCCCCCAATCACAGCGTGTCATCTGTCAAAAGCGTGTTGACCGGTCAAAGCTAAAAACGCGTCTCTACTGAACTCTTGTCGCTCTGCGTCACATGCATGCAATGTCTTCGCATGTAACTACAAGTGTTAATATTTCAACGCCAGGTGATTATATTTCAAACCAGGTGTTTATATTTCACATCCAGGTGTTTTATCACCTTAGTATTAATACTTCAAAGCCAGGTAATTATATTTCAAAATCAAGTATTTATATTTCACCTCCAGGTGTTTTTATCTCTCTGGTGTTAATATTTCAAAAGTTGGGTGGTTATATACTTATATTTCAAAACCAATGTTTATATTTCATATCCATGTGCTTTATCTCCCATGTGTAATTAATATTTTAAAGCTAGTGGTTATATTTCAAAACTAAGTGTTTATATTTTACATTCAGGTGTTTATCTAAAAACCCACGTGCTTATATTTGAAAGACAAATTGTTACATGTCAAATCCGGTATATATATTTCAAACTCAAGTGTTTATATTTTAAACCAAATGTTTATAATATCGAAATCAGATTGGTGAAAACAAGTCGCCCTATTCTATTACCAGGAAACTTATCGACTAGAAATTTTTAAGTGTACTTTCAAAATGCATGATTGAGATATCAGTGATGTTTGCTCTTTGGTGAAATCAATGTTATTTGCTCTCCAATCTCCATGGTGCTCTCCCTCTCTCCCCAAGCCATGCCACATCAAAGATGATGGAGAGGAAGATGCTATGATGAGAACGAAGCAGAACTTAAAGGAGCTCAACAATGGTGAACTGAAGATCGAGAGGAAGAAGCAAAAGCGGAAAGAGGATATCAGATCACATCAAGCGAAGAGGATTAGGTTAGGGACTTGTGTTCACACATGGGCTGATGCCGTTCCGGGACAGAGAAATCGCGAGGACAAAACAAGCTCAACGGGATAAAACTGTAGAGGAGACGCACTCAACTCACACAATGGAAACGAGGAGATAAACTCAACTCAGAGGAGATAAACTCAACTCAAAATGACAATTTTCATTAAACAATTTTCTGCTTTTTACAATGATAGAGCTTGGCTTTATATATAGCCATACAAACAACTAGAAGGTTCTCTAAACATAAATACTAATTAAGACTAAATTAACTACTACCTAAAACCATTCAAAAGTCTTCATAGAGACTCACAAAGACTTATAGAAACCAACAGAACATTAACTATCCTTTGACTCCTCAAACTACTAAACATATTAATTAACTTAATTAATTCTGCCAGAATGACCACGCCGCATTAAATCGCCATTTTGACTAAGAAGCTGTCCGATTCTGAGATAACCCGAAACATAAAAGTTGTAGCTCATTTCGAAATTTGAATCACCTCATTTGGACCAGTAATGAAGAAGTTATGACCGAAATACTACAGCATGCCAATCTATTCCAGAAACACGTTCAGTCACTTAGACCACGAATTGCGTTCATCCAATGTAGAAATGCGTTCATCAGACGAATGAATAAGTTTATCCATTGAACCATTTCGTTCATCTGTGTCTGAGATCGAACCGTCGTCATGATCTGCATCATGGGCTAGAGCAATTAACTTGGAGCATTTAACTGGGCCGGGGCCCGGGGATGTGAGTGGGGGATTGGAGGCGGAGGAAATAAAGATTTTCACAAAAATTTGGTCCTTAAAGTTTTAAAAGTGCTAATTTAGTTATGCAAGTATTGATTTTCTACCATATATTGTGATACCTAAAATTTTGAAAATACTATTTATATCATTATAGTTTCACTAACTTATCATTTTGGTCCTATCATTGTGATATTTAAAAATTTTTGTTTGTAGCAAATTAGTTCTATCATTGTTTGTTGATGCTTTTTTTATAACAAATATTTATCATTAACAAATGTAATTGTTTCTGTATTATTTCTAATCTTCATTGTTCTATATATTATCACTATTTATATATACTGCATTCAAAAAATTATGACAAACAAAAATATTAATCTTGTATAAATTTACTACACATGCGTGTAGGTACCAAACTAATATAAATTTAAAACTTCGAGGACCACGTTAAGGACCTAATTAAATATAAAAGTTCAAACTTTAAATATCAAAATGATAGCAAACCAATATCAAAGATAAAATTGATATTTTTGAAACTTCAAATACCTATTTAGTAAAGTGTAGGGACCATACTAAAAAAATAAAATGAATATCACATATGCAAATACTTATAGAGGAGGGATCCATTGACAATGTTTATAATGACAATCTTGACAATAGGGATTTTGAAAAATTTGTAAAAATGGTTAAAAATTCTAAAAAATAGAAAAAAGTTTATAGAGATATTGTTTAACTTATAGATTGATTATGTTTCAAATTATATTCAATTTAAGTGACGTTTGATAGCTCTTTAAAGCTCGTTAAATTTCAACCGTTAAAAAATGTGTAAAATTTTGATAAACCATCAAACAATGTTCAAATTGATTAAAATTTGAAACACTATTAATCTATAAGTTAAAGAATGCATCCATAAAAGTTTTTTCATTTTTAAGAGTTTTTGTGAATTTTTACAAATTTTTCAAAATCCCTATTGTCAAGATTGTCACATTTAGCATTGTCAATGGATCCCTCCTCATACTTATAATTGTTAAAATGAAATTAACTTTTTTATGTTATAATCAATTATTTAAATCATTTTTTCCAATAAATGTAGGAATTAGGTTGGTCGTGGACTTGGAGTGCTTATCCTCTGTCTTAAAGTACGGTGCCATGAAGCAGATGGCCGTTGAATCGCCTCAAGATTTGTGTAGGCTCAAATCTCGAGACAATCCAACGGCCAATGTGCTTCATGACATATTACCTTAAGGCAGAGGATGTGAAATCGTCGGGTCGTGGTGAGTGAAACTTTGAAAACTGAAAAAGTTAAAGGTATGTTACTAATTAAGAGTTGATATAAGATCTAAACCATTTTTGGTTTAATGAACCCGACTTGCTAAACAAAAGTAAAATATACAATAACAATTTTGGAAGTTGATAACTACAACTCTTAAAAATCTCGCTTAACCACACCCCAATACATTTTTAGTTGAAAATTATTTTCCAAATACAACAAATTACTTTTACCGGTTCCAATTCACACCTTGAACTGTGCAAAATACTCATACATATACAATAGAAAGATAAAGAATAAAAAAAAATTCACTCAAATTTTATGAGAACATGAGAGAGAGAGAGAATATTACAAATATAGTATGGGGGATGGATGAGGGGTGTAGTTAAGGGGGATAAGAATAATTTCTCTTATGAATAGATTACTCTGATTAATAACCTGGTGAGTTGCTTCCAGTGACTCACGAGCGGAAAGAAAAAAGGGCGACACCAAGTTCAAACAGAAGAGGTGAAACCCTAGGTGGGGAGGTCGCGCTGCCGCTGGCCTCCCCGCCGCCCCAACCTTGCGCACTTGTACATCCTTCCCTCCCCCACTCCTGTACATTCCAGTCTAGCTGCAACTGTAGCCACGCTCGCCACTCGCCCACCTCTCGCCTCACTGCGCCATACTTGGCCTCGCCCTTCGCCTCTGCGCCGCTTTGTACCGCACCCCGTCTCTGTGCCAGATACCAACCCGCCTCGCCTCTCTGCGCCGCGTCGTAACCCAACCTGCTTCGGTTAGCCACTTTAAGTCGCGCCATACCTCGACGCTCCTTGCCTCTCTGCGCCGCACAGTACTCGACCCTCCTCGTCTCTTGGCGACAGGCCGTACCCCGCCCACCCTCGTCTTTGGGCCGCACCGCACCCCTCGCCTCGCCTCTGGCCGCTCCGTACCCGCCACCTCGCCTCTGGGCCGCACCGTACCCGCCGCCTCGCCTCTGGGCCGCTTCGTACCCGCCGCCTCACCTCTATACCGCGCCGTACCTCGTCTTGCCACTGAGTTCACATCTCGCCTTGCCTCGTCGCGCTCACATCTCGCCTCTCTGTTCTCCATTCCTCCCTAATGCTCCCATCTCGTCTGATGCTGCTGCTGCTTCTTCTTCTCTCTGTTTTTTTTTTTTTTTTGGGTCATATGTAAATGTTTTTCTGGGCTTTTATTTTTATTAATAAAAATTTTGGTAGGTATTTTACCTACCACCTCAAAAAAAAAAAATTTCTCTTATGAATAGTCGCTAAAATGGCTTAGTAACTCAAGTGGTAGCTAACTAGGATGATTTTCAAGAGGTCATGGGTTCAATTCTCTATAGATACAAAATAAAATTTTTTAATGAAACTGGTGGAGTATTCCACTTTCTTCAAAAAAAAAAAAAAAAAATTATGAATAGTCGCTAATAGAAGTTAGTACTATTATGAATAGTCGCTAATAAATTATATATCCCACCCGAAGACAGACATAAGCAACGACTGCATTATACATGTTATATGGCACAATAATTACACTTGACAGTTGACAACTAATAAAATGAATCAATTAATTTACCCAATGATATAATTTGTATGTCAGGCCTCAAGGCTTCAGCGCCGGTATCTTTTGCATTAAGGCCACATGCATGCAGCTGAGACCTCTGTCGGAAAATGAAATATGTCAGCTTAAGATCTGAATAACTAATATTTATTTGCCAGTACTAAACCTGATCAACATTGGATACATGCATTGATGCATACCCACTAGCTAAACCTAATTGACCAAATATAGCAGCATAAACTAAAAATTGCAAGCCATAACTCTTAATCGGAAGTTACTACTAAATTGCTACTGAAATTGCAGATATAAACCCTTAATACAAACATAATATTAAATTTGAGTTAACATTAGTAAAATGCAAATATTTTCATATTAGTCTCTCACCAACACGTAAAAATGTAAAATACCTTAAATTCATGAATGGCAAATAGTTTTGGGCATTTCAATAATATTGAAAAGCTTTTAAGATTCAAAGTGTAAAATATTCTTTAATGGGTGCATATATATTATGCAACGATGATCACCGAATTTGTTTAAAAATTGTGTTAATTAATTTAAGCAAAATTGATCACATATATATTTGATGTTGGACGTACCTATGATTTTACATATCGCGGGAATATCAGCATGACAATAAGCTAATGTTGTCCCGATCGAGGAGTTTAGCAGAGTAAATAAAACTTTTGCCGTCAAATTCCGTAACACAAGAGTAAATAGTTACGTAACTGTTACTGACTCGAAATAATCGATCTAATTAAAAATGAAGATAGAGATCAGATATAGAGAGTAGTTAATTAACCATAGACAGAGAAATCTATACTCCACTAGACATGTGATCGCGCTCCGCGCGATGAATATAAAAAGATTGATATTAATTTGTGTTATAATTGCAAGAGTAAGATTATCATGAGCTTAAACTCATATAATCCTTATGCGGACGTAACTTTAAAAACATATAAAATCACCTTAAAATTTTTATTTATATGGCTTAATAGGTTTCTTATATCAAAAGTTCAAAACTTACAGGATATACAAAATTTCTATTTTTGAGAATTTTTCATTATTTGTTTGAGATTTTCTTAGAAGCGACTATACAATATAATAACATAATCATTATTTTATGTATAACTCTTACAAAACATAAAAAAATACTAAAAATAAAAAAATAGAAAATTTTTGGTAAATTTTTTATATAAAAAATTATTGAGCCTAAGTCATGATAGCTTTACGTCATTTCCGAAATACATGGAGTAACACCACTTATGAGCTTAGTTGTAAATATATTAAAACTTAAAAAAAATACTTAAAGCACTATAAAATAGAAAGATTGCAACCATTGCATTTTTTTTTAAGAATCGAAAACTTAACAAATAAAAATATTAACACAAATATTGAAATTTTATTGTAATTAGTGAAAACCCAAAATTAAAAAAAAACCAAACTAAAAAAAAATAGTGAAAACCAAACCCAAAAAAAATATAATAATAATAATAATAATAATAATAATAATAATAATAATAATAATAATAATAATAATAATAATAAACCCCAAAAAAAAAATTAGCAAAAACCTAACCCCCAAAAAAAAAAAGAATAAACCAAACCAAAAAAAAAAAAAAAACACTATTCTTTTGACACTGTAGATCTATAGTGTATAGGCACGTTGAACCTTTAATATCTCTAATAATATATAAAGGGGTAAAGATGTTGTCCCCCGAACCCAAATAATCCCCAATTCCCGTCCCTAGCGTTGATCTCGATCCCACCCATCCCCATCCCCAGCGTTGACCGAGTTGCAAATTTTTTTTTTTTTTTTGAGTGAAATGCCCATGGGCTTACCATTACTTAAAATGAAAGTTCACAGAGTCTACAAATCCAGTCCATTAATACATTCCATGTTGGCCCGTATCAGCTGACCCTAACCCCCCGTCAGGCTGATTCAAATTACATGATAATTCCTATTATCTCATTTTCAACCCAAATTCCTAACACAAAATTAAAAGGCTAAAATATGGCCACACTCAATCTGGTTCCCTACTAAAAAAAGTACCCAACCCTGTGGTTACCCCTTCCAAATCATCACAGCACCATGGTAGATTCCTACCAGCATATGACGCCTGACTTCTTCTAGTCCAATTTGCCAGAATATGAGCCTCTTTCAAATACTCCCTTGGCACATACTCAACCTGTATTTCAGGCAGTGCTTGTTTTATCAGCTCTGCTGTTTCAAACACCAGTTCCACAGCCTGCCAAGAGGGTATATCTTGAACCCTGGGTTCTTTGAGTACTGTAGCAGCATTCTTGCAATCTGTGGCAATGAGCACCCCCCTCCATGTCAACCGAGCTCCTTGATCAATGCACCACTTGATAGCCTGATTCACACTCCAGATTTCTGTGTGGAAAGCATCACTCTTCCTACCTTGCTTGCACTGGACCCACATGAGTTGATCATTTTCACTGTAAGTTAGAAAAGCCATACCTGAGTTTAATGATTGTTCCCATGACCCATCCACCTTGATCACCCCATAGCCATTTGGGATGCTGCATGTGTGTGTGGTGCTGCTCCTTTTTGCTGGCTGTGCATGAATTTCCACTTGCATTGCCTTTGCTTGCTTGATTACACCAGTGGGGTGTATCTTTTTATTTTCCATATGCATGGCATTTCTAGCTTTCCAAATGCACCACATCACATTTGCTGCATATGCCTGTTGATCCTCTGACAATCTGGCCCCCAGTGTTATTAGTGTCTGTTTAAAAGTCAGAGGCAGCTCCTCCACTATGATTGGTAGGCCTGAGATGAACCATACTGCTCTGGAATGTGGGCAGAAAAACAGCAGGTGCATCAAGTATTCATCTTCCTGTCCACATCTGCTGCAGATAGATTGAATGGCTGGTATTCTTCTGTGGAGTTCTTTTGTTGTAGGTAGGCCCCCATGACATCCTTTCCACAAAAACATTTTTACCCTGGGTCCCACTCCTTTCAGGCTCCAGATTGCTTGCCATATTGGGTCACTATCAGGCTGTGCTGTCTGTCTGCTTTGAGTAAGGACTTCATACCCCATCTTCACTGTATACTGGCCATTTTTTGCCCTCTTCCATATCAGCCTGTCAGGACTTATGCTATGTGGAGAGGGTGGTTTGATTGTGCTAGTGATTTCCTGAGTAGCCTGTGCTCCAAAAACCTGAGCTATGAGTTGATCATTCCATGTACCTTCATTCTGAATCAGGTCAGCCACCCTCATCATCTGCCCAGTTGTGTGCTGCTCGCTAGTGTCCCAGGATGCAAACCAGGGTTCTTTGATGGCATTAACATGTGTACCATTCCCCAGGGCCCATGTTAGGTCATCTTTAAGTATCCCCCTGAGCATCCACATTCTTCTCCACAGTGCACTTGCCCCTGGCTCCATCTCTGCTTGCCAGATTGATTCATTGGCACAGTATTTCGCCTTCATTACTGCCACCCAAGGCTTATCTTCACCCTTGGCTACCTGCCAGGTTAACTTTAAAATCAGTGCATCATTCATGGTGCTCAGGTTTCTTATCTGCAAGCCCCCTCTGTCCTTATCCTGACAGATTTTCTCCCAGCTTATCAAAGCCATGTATTTGTCTTTTCCTATTTTACCCCACAAGAATTTTCTGACTATGGCAGTGAGCTTGTTTACTGTTTTTACTGGCAGAAGAGTGACAGTCATGTAATAGATTGGAACAGCTGTTAAAACTGCATGCACCATCACTGACCTGCCTGGTTGTGACATGAGGTTCATTTTCCATCCAGCAAATTTATTCCAGAACTTTTCCTCCAACAGTTCATGTGTAGGGTCCACACCTCTGGTTTTTGGTGACATGATGATCCCCAGGTACTTTTCTTTCTGACTGGCTGATCTGGCTTGCATGGTATTGAGCACTTCTTCCTTCTTTACTGCATTACAACTTGAGCTGAACCAGATTGTGGATTTTTCTGGATTAACCCTTAATCCTGAAGCTGCACCAAAATCTTGTAGGACCTGCTGAAAAGCTGTCACCTCCTCTACTGTGGCTTCACCAAATAGGATAAGATCATCAGCATACATGGAGTGTGTAAGGTTTGGTGCACCTTCTACCAGCCTGATACCCCTGATCTTTCCTTCTTCCATTGCTCTATTTATCCCCTTTGTGAGGAATTCCATTGCTATTATGAACAAGTAAGGGGACAAGGGACAGCCTTGCCTTAGTCCCCTGCTGGGCTTCAGGAATCCATCCCCCTTGCCATTTATCAGCACTGTTACCTGGCTTTGTTGTTGACATGACATAATGAGCTTGACCAGTTTTTCTGGTACCCTCACAGCTAGTAGAGCAAACTCAATAAACTTCCATTCCACTGTGTCAAAGGCCTTGTTGATATCAGCTTTCAAGGCAAAACTGAGCTGTTTGTAGCCCCTGTGGTTGAAAGAATGTATCACCTCCTTCATCAGTATTGTATTATCTGCTATGTTTCTACCTCTTATGAAGGCTGTTTGCTCCTTTGAAATCACTCTACTTATATAGGGGAGTAACCTGTTGGTTATAATCTTTGTAAACAATCTGTAGAGTGTATTTCCTATGCTTAACGGTCTGTACTGTTGGGGCTTCCTTGGTTCTGAGCATTTTGGCAGTAACACAATGTGAGCTTTGGTCCACTCCTTGGGTGCCTCAGCTGTCTGGAAAGCCTTTTGGATTTCCTTGGCAATATCTGGTCCCAGCACCTCCCAGAATTGTATGATGAATCTGGCAGTGAGGCCGTCTGGCCCTGGGGCCTTGTCTGGTCCCATCTGCCTTAAGGCATTTAAAATCTCCTGAGCATTTGGTATAGCAACCAGAGCAGCCCGAGCCCTTTCTGGTATTTTTGCAGCCTGTCCTATTTGAAAGGATTGCACATACTGCTTGATTATGTCCTCCTCTTCACCACTGTTCACATTTGATTTGTACAGATCTTTGAAATATTGCACAAAGGTTGCTGTTATCCCCCTCTCCTCAGTAACACTTGTGCCATCCACTCTTTCTACTGACACAATTCTATTTGTCCTTCTCCTCTGAGAGGATACTGTGTGAAAAAATGATGTATTTCTATCCCCCAACTGAGCCCATTGCACCCTTGATCTTTGCTTCCAATACTCACACAACTCATTTTCTGCCTTCTCACAAGCACTCATCAGTTGTTCTTCTTGCTCAATTGTTTGCAAGCTAGGGTGCAAGGATTGGAAACTCAGGAGTTTGTCATGTGCTTCTGTCACTGTTTTCTGGGGTGTAGAGGTTTTGGCTCTCCAAACTGCGATGTTATGCTTCATCTTTTTGTATTTTCCTTTCCACCCTTCATTCTCCTCTTCCTTCCATTCCTGTACCCATGCTGTCTGAAAATCTTCTCTCAACATCCACCAGTGTTCAATCCTAAACATGCCCCCTTGCCTGCATGCACCCCTGGTTCTCAACAAAATTGGGCAATGGTCACTATGTCTTCTTGGTAGGTGGTTCACATAGGCATCATGATACAAGTTACACCAAGCACTGTTTGCCACTACTCTGTCTAACCTCACATGCATAGCCTCAGAGGCTCTGGGTTTGTTTGTCCATGTATAAGCTGGACCCTTGAAACCAAGATCAATTAATTCTGCATCAAATAGAAATTCCCTAAACCTGGCACTGTTTCTGTTTAAGGATTCAGATCCCCCATATTTCTCTCCCACTTCCATGATAGCATTGAAATCCCCAATACAGCATAAAGGGGCATTTGTTGTGGCCAAAATTTTTATGTCTTCCCATATACCAGGGTTGTCCCTATAAGAGGCATCCCCATAAACAAAAGCCATGATCCATGGTTGCTTATCGGGTTCCTCAATCCAAGCAAAAAAATAGTATCTCGTTTTTTGAAAGACTGTCAGTTTCACATGGTTTCCCCATGCCAGCCAGAGGCCTCCTGAAAGGCCTCTAGATGGCACCAAATCAAAATGCCCTAAAGGCAGAGTTTGTAAGAAAAATACCGAATTTTGCCGCGATGCTTTCGATTCCGAAACAAACAGGATGTCAGCACGCGACGATTGGAGGAGCGAAACTAAGAACTGTTGCTTCCGTGGCCCCCCCCCCACCACGGCAGTTCCATGCGAGAATGTTCATTGGGGATTGGGCGACAGGTCCCCATCTGAGACCTCTTCCGTCGCCTTTTTCCTTTTGTTTGTGTTCAATCCCTCCTTGGGGCTGAGGTTGGTGTTACTTGTCTGGCCATACGTGAGTTGAGGTATGCTGGGGTCACCTATGGTAAGGTATGGCCTCTTCAGGCCCATATTAGCCTTACCATTCTGAGCATTAAAGAGGTCACTGTTCAGATCAAAGTCAGGCTGCTGGGTGTCTTCATTGCCCTGTTTCTCTTCCTGCTCTTGTACCCTCTGCTGATTCTGTGTACCTCCTTTATCTCCTTTTTTGTGATTGTTCTCTCTGTTCCCTGCATTCTGCCCTGGTGAGGTTATCAGCTCTCTGGGTATCAGATTTGGACTCACCACCCATGCTCCTAACTTAGGATTCAAAATCTTCTCAATACCAGGGTGGTTTTTGTACCTTCCCTCCATTTTCAGCCTAGCCACCCTAGACCTTGTGGCACAGTAATTCAGTTCATGACCAATCATCCCACAGTACAGGCATACCTTCTGAATTTTTTCATACACCAGTGGGATTGTAAGCCTGCCATAGTCTGGGTGCCTTGTAACTATTTTATCCTTCAGGGGTTGATCAACTGGTAAAACCAACTTTACCTTGACAGCTTTTGCCCCATTCACTGTTATCTCTTGCACTTCTGACAGCAGGGTACCCACAGAGCCTGCCAACATTTCCAGTCCAGACTCAGAGAAAGCCTCCAGTGGGATTCTATGCATCTGCATCCACACCTCCATGTGTGTAAGCTTGTCACCATTGAGGTCATCTGGCCCCGTGGCCTTCATCATCACCACTACATCAGATCTGTAATTCCAGACCCCCTTCTCCAGATTGTTAAACATGTCCCGCATCGAATCAAATTCCACCAAGTAGGTGTTCCTAGCTGTGGCAGTGATTTTACTCCCTGGGCTGAGGTTCCAAACTCTGGTCATCATTGTTATGAAATTTGCATCTACTACCGTTTTGTCAGATATCACCTTTGCAATGAGACAGAGGCTCCAGTTTCTGGCTGAGAAGGCTACTGCTGGCAGATCTACCTCCCCACTTTCACCTCCCTCTTCAGCTTGTAAGGAGGCAAATTTGTTGATTAGGTCATCATTTGATAGCTCCATCTCCTTCTTTCCCTCTGCTGCACTGGAGGCTGGTTTTGGTGTTTTAGGGTTTTGAAGCTGGTTTGGTGGAAGAAGTTCCCAAAGCAAGGCTTCAATCTTGTGCCTTAGCTGTTTCTCTTTAAATGCTCTCCTAACTGCATTTACTCTCACACCTTTCCTCAAGTTGAAGAGTCCCCTATTAAAATTGGCGCTTTTTTTGCACAGCACTACTTTTTCCTTCTGTCTATTGATGGTTTGATGATTTTCCTCGGCCTGTTTCCGGCTGTTTTCCTTCTGTTTCCCTAGGTTCAATTCTGGCCCATAACTGCAAACCCCTTTATTATTCTGTTGTAGCCTCTCCATCTCAAGGTTTGGCCCAGTATCATGTGTATCATGAGGTAAGTTTGGAAATAAATGCTGTACCAGTTTTTGGGCATCAATCACTGGTATTGTCCCCACCTTAATTACATCTTCATTAATGGCATACTGCAGGTTTTTGTGAAAACTGACCCCCCCATTCTTCCCATTTTTGCCAGGTTGGTTTGCATTTCGTACCTCATGCAGGAAAAGCCTCCTTCTTACCTTCACACTACTTCCTTCTCCTCTTTGCTGGGAAGTGCTTACATCCAGCACATTGTTTTCCGTCTGGAGCATCAGTCTGGCTGGGAGCCTAGCCACCCCTTCTGGAGTCACCATATCCTCGATGCTTTCAATTGCCAAATTTTCCTGCTGATGCACCAGCCCTGCATCCTTCCTGACTGAGTGAGGAATTCTAGTATGACAAGTCCCCCCTGATGTGATGTTCCTGAGTGCTGGATTCACCTCCTCCCCCAGAATTTCCAGTTCAGGCCATTCAGTCCCCAGCTCCACTGCATATCCTCTACTTCCCCACCCTTGACCACCCTGATTCCCACCCTCCAAAAGAGGGTGGTTCCTCCACCTGTCTGCTGCCCTGATTAGAGCGGCCCTACACCTATTTTCATTTGAGAAATCACCATCTTCATTCCGATTATAAACAACATCATTTATCAATTCTGGTGGTGGATCAATCTCATGATTCCAATTCACCACTTCTATCGAAACCAATTCACACAAACCAGGGGCGTGGACAATGATATTTCTTGGGATCCTTCTCGGGTCATGGCATACTACGTTTGCTCTCACAAATTGCCTTTCCCATCCCCCCAGGTTTTGCACATACTCCGGGACCCCAAACAGATATATAATCCTTTCTATCACCTTTTTTGACCACAATCTCATAGGCAAGTTCCATACCTTTATAGCCACTGTAAAGGAGATTGCTGGTCTCGGCTTGTCGATATCTCCATCGTAGGGGTAGACGGTTATCCCATCTCCATCGTCCCACTCTCTGAGGACGCCAATTGCTTCTGGTCTCTCCACCCACAGCGGTAATCTAACCGTAAAGATGCGATCTGTTCTAATTACTGCATGGTAGTCCTCAATCGTCCCTCCACAGTTCCTAGTGAGGCAGTCTAGCACCCCAGCCATCATCTCCATGAGTCGTGTCGGTGTGGTGTTCACCCGTATCGCCCTTGTGAAGTTTGCCTCTAGCCCCTGGAGGTAGGCCTCTGAGAGGAATAGTGATGCCGCATCGACTTGGCGGTTAGCGAAGGGGTATCGTTGCGTTTCAGCCATTTTTGGGAGTGTATTCCTACGTGAAGTATTTTTGGGAAGGTTTTCGAGTTGGTATCAGGTTGAAAGAGGAGAAAAAAGAGACGAAAAAATAGGAATAGATTAGATTTGTGGATTTGACAGATATAAAGGTAGTTGTTAGTTAGAACTTGATGGAATCAAGGTGGAAGTAGTTTGCTGGATTCAGCATTTACTCCCTTGATGGTAGTAAATGCAGCTTCCAAAGGTGGCTGGCTGTGAGTCAGTGTGAATAATGGAGAGTATTTGGGGCATTTAATATGAGAACAGGTGGAAGAAAATGTGTGAGGGGATTTGGTAGGGAGAGAAAGGTGAGTTAATGCTGGGGGGGGTGGGTTTTCAGTGGTGGTGGTGGTAGTCTGCAGTGGTTCAACCCGGCGGCGGTATCGCTCGCGAAATCGCTCTAACCCTCCTCATCCTCAGCTTCGTCCGTAATATGGATGACCGAGTTGCAAATTGATTGAACTCTGTTTTGTCAACCAACCCCGTTCCCATCTGATCTACTTAGGCGACTCGTGATATCATCATCACCATCGCGATGGGGCTCAACCAAACCTTGAATTTGTTCTATTTGCATTTCCCGCGCGGCCGCGCGAGTGAATGCTTCTTCTTATCTTCTTTCTCGATTTGTAGTGGAGTGCACAACTAATTTTGTATCTTCACTGGTTTAGGATCTGATTTGCTCTGGCTAGATCGTCTTCCTTTTTTTTTTTTTTTTGAGAATCTAGACCTAGATCGTTCAGTACATCTAGTCGGAAACGTACTGTTAACATTGCTGCTCCCAAATCGTATAAACGGTACCCAAACGAACAGTCTTAATTCGAGGCGTTGCACGCTTTCACTTCTGTTGGACATGAATTCGAATAATACCAATGGGGAAAAATAATATAAAGTATAAATGTCTAAGCAATTGAGTATTAATAATGATGAATTATTAAATTTATTAGGATATTTTAGTTTTCAGATACAAGTATACGTAAATCAAATGTTAATTATTTATATATACTTTAGAAATGACATTTTTCAATTCAATCTAGACATCGTGACTCTCTACAAAACTTTTTTCGACAGATATTTTAATTTTTTTAAAATAATGTTGTAACTATTTATACTTTGGTTTTGGTGGTGAAGGTGCCTGGTCAAACTTGAGGATTTGACTTGGGTATTTTTGGATGCAACCTCTTTTTTTTTCAAATTCCGCATGTTAGGACGATTTTAAAAAGTTTCATTTATATATACTTATACTTTGTTTCGTTAGTATCTTAACTTTTCGCTGTAGGTAATATTACTTATAGCAGTTTTCAAATTCTGCGTGTTAAAAGTTTTCAATTTTTTTGAGATAAAGATGAGGGTCTAGCTACTCAAATTTAAATGTCTATAAAAGACCTCCATCCGGTTTTCGAACCCGCGACCTCCCACACGGAGAGCGTTGCCCTTAGCTACTACAGCAAAGGCCGGTTCTAAGCAACTCAATTATGCCATATCATCAATACTATTTATCAATGATTTTGCTTCTTCATCTACTTTCATCCAATGACTTATATGTTTTTTCTCTTCTCATTATAATAAGATTAATGTGACATATCTAAAACAAAATTTAACCTTTACAGTGTGCTCCAAAAAATTTTTAGAATGGAAAGGTAGGGCATGGAACGGAATGGAAAGGGATGGAAGGGTATGGAAAGAGGAGTTCACCTCATCTACACCCCAATTTGAAGGGTACAAAATATATTGATTTGAGGGGTAGAGGAGGTGACTTTTTACCCTCCCCTCTTAAAAATTTATTGGAGAAGTAACACTCTAAAGTTTACTCCCCCACCCATTCCCTCCCCTGCTCTTCACCTCTTCTGAAGCAAGATGTTAAAATGGTCCAACATTTTTGTTCTCATTTATAAATTATTATATTAGTATCATTTTCATAAAAGATTTAAAACATGATGTTGAAATCTGGTTTAATATAAATTTTTAAATTTTATAAGAGTTTTGATCATCTATTTGGTATTATTTTTTCCGGGTTAGAGTTATAGCTCTGGTTAAGAAAAGGATCGAGTAGCTGCCTCTCTTATCTTTTTTTTCTTTAAAAAAAAAATATCTTACACTTGAATCTTGAAAGCTTTTCAATATGATTAAAATGCCCAAAGCTATTTGCCATTCAGGAATTTAATGTATATTACATATGTGTCAATGAGAGCTAGACTAATATAAAAATATTTGTATTTCACTTCAAAATACTATCGAACCAAATCGTATTTTCCCACGTCCGAAATTTTAATTTATGATTCCCATTAAATTTATCATGTAAAAATAATTCAGTATACAAAAACTTTCTATTTTTAGAATTTTTTAGGTACTTTTTTTGGATATTTTTTAAAATATATGTACAAACAAGCACTATTTTATTAATATTTTAGAGTCATTTTGAAAAATCCAAAACAAGTACATAAGCAACTCCAAAAATGAAAAATTTTCGTATCTCCTAGTCATATGATGAATTTAATTGGAACCATAAATTAAAATTTCGGTCGTGGTAAACAATAATTTGGATCATTAACATTTCGGAGTGAAATGCAAACGTTTTCACAATAGTTCTACTCTGTTAATGATATAATACTGTCCTTATCTATAAAACTACAACTTGTAATTAGGACTGATTAATTTGTATTAATTCTAAGATCGAACACATCGATCCATATAAGAAGTCGCATATTCGAAATTCAAATGTACATTTCGCGAGGCAGAACGGGGAAGAATTGTTGTAGACATTTAAATTTGAGCGGTTTAACCTCAATTTATTAAAAAAAAAATGCTTCCTACCCTCGAGAAGTTTTATGTTCCAGCTTTTTTTTTCCACGTACGGATTCCACCCGCGAGAACTAATTGACTATGGTATATTTATTAAGCTTTATCAGTTTAATAGAAGGCCTAGTATTCTGTACGGTCGACATGCATGATTCATTATTCATGTTATCTGTTATCAAATATATATATATATATATATATATATATATATATATATATATTGTGTTGCAATGGCAAAAAAAAAAAATGTTAAAAGGAAAAAAAATATAGGCAATAAGTTAAGAATTCATAAATAGATTAAGCACAACTGCATAAACAAGTGGATTTCAATTTCAATAACGCCTCAGGAGATAGGCATCTACTTTATTCATAAAAGATACATAAGTAGATAATTAGATAATTTAATTGGTACAGCCATAATTTAAGCATTACATGAATAATACATGTCATGCTTGGAGTGACCTAAATCAATCATCAAATCATGTGTACCAATTGATATCAACCATACATCAAGTTAAACGGCCGTTAAGGAGGTCAGATTTAGAATCAGTGTAATGTTGCCTATACGCATCTGAACGATAGTGCCTACAGCAACTGGTATTAGTGTAACATTTGTTGATGGTGACGGTGGTGGCGGCGGTGACAGTGACGGCGGCGGCGGCGGTGGTGAATGTTTGTTCAGAGCAACGCCAAAGTCAATCTTGGATTCATCAGTGGCTGCATAGCGACCGTTTGCAGCTGTTGAGGAACATATGAGAGCGCCAATGAGAAGGGCCAAGAATAACAACTGGGAATATTTAGCCATGCTAGCTAGTTCAGACAAAATGTTGGTTGATGAGTTTTCTTTAATTTGTTGTTTTTGTTCACTTGTTGTTTTGGGGAGAGCATAACATGGGTTTATATAGGGCTTTGGCCAAGATTTGGAGGTACATAACTAATTAATTTGGATATTAATTTGGTGTACGATCTTGTCTGGGTGATACCGGAGGTAAAAGTTGATTGTTACGGCTAGTAAATACGATGATGATGAAATGAATACTAAAAGATATATAATTATAGGGTGTAGCTATAGTGATACCATCGGTGATATTATTGGTGATACCAAATAGTTTGACTTGGTCAAACGTCTTAATTATTCAACTTAACGTACTAATTGTGCAACTTAACGTACTAACTGTTTAACTTATAAATGTACTAATTGTGTAACTTAATTTACTAATTGTGCAACTTAAAATAGTAAAATACTAATTGTATGATGACTCATTATATTTTCTTTGCATCATATCTTGTGGGAATTAAGCAAATATATATAATTCATTTATAAAAGCTTTTAAGTATTTGCTTTGAACTTTAAGTGAAACACTACAAATTGATTATTTTATTAATTAATATATATTGTAAAATATATAATGCACCAGCACCTAGAAATTTTGCGACTACCGTTGAGCATCTGTAGAAAGGGCAAACAGATTCATGATTGAGGTGAGGTGAGACACGCAAATTTTATTGATTAAATAATTACAGTAATTAATTATTTTAACAACTACTGTATGTACAAATTTGAAGAAAAAAGAAAGCTCGAGTACAATGTAAAATTCTTCTCATTTTATGCACTGAGTTATATATGTGTCGTAATTATATGCACTAATGCATTTATATGTCACTACAACAAAAAAGGCCTTTTGCAACGCCCTATTTACAACGGTTGTTGTTAATAACAGCTGCTAAGACGGATCCGTACCATGGGATATGGTTCAGCAACGGGTATTTACAAACAACCGTTGTAAATTTTGTAGCTTTTACAGCGGTTATTAGTAGAAAACCGTTGTTAAATGGCGTGACAGACTTTAACAACTGTTATTAGTACACAACCGCTATAAAAGTTAGGAATTTTACAACGGTTGTTAACAGAGAACCGCCATTAAATAAATTAACAATGGTTATTTTGTAATAACCGTTGTAAAATTTGTTATTTAGGTTTTGCTTAACATGAAGGGGTCCAGAAAAGTTCCCTCCAAAATTTTAGCCAAATTTCAGTTCCCCATCAGGTAGCCTAATAGATATATTATACATCGTTGGATCTTGATGAGGTTTAATCTGCCCCCTTCATTTTAGGTAAACACTTCAAACTCTTCCCAAACGATCCCCAAAATCAAACTCACTTTCTCTCTCAGATACTCCGTGCGGCGCTCCCCCTCCCGACCAAAACCCACCCCGCTCTCCGCGTTGGCACGTTGCTCCGCCATGCGCCTCCACCGCAAGCCCGCTCCGCCCCGTGCCGCAAGCCCGCTCCGCCCTCGTGCCGCAAGCCCGCTCTGCCTCCACCGCAAGCCCGCTCCGCAACCTTGCGCAGACATCCAGCAGCTCGGCAGTCAGCGCACGCCTTCCCTTCAGCCAACCTCGCCTTACATAGACCTCAACCGGCCAGCCTCGCCTCGCACCTCGACAAGCCTCGCCTTGCTGCCTAGCCGACCAACCTCGCAATTCCCTTCCCTGGACTCCGCAAGTCAAGTAATCCTATTCTTTGTATTTGTTGAGAATCAGCACCGAAATTAAGGCCCAACCCAATTCGGAAGTAGCAAGATTAATTTAGAACCTTCTCAATATTTCACTTCAAGGCTAGAAGAATGTAGAAGATCATGGAATGATCTGCCTGCCACTTGAATTGAAGAACTTGGGAGCATAATTGAGAAATTTCTGGATATGAACTTAACCGACTTGGGAGTAGTATATAAAGCCTGCATGGGTGTGCATTTGGGGTAGCCTTGTAGGTCACCAAAGTCAGAGAAGCCACGAGCATATATAGTATTGTTAGGAAAGATGTAGCTAGCTAGTCAGGTTGTAGGTTTAGTAGTATATGGGTATTATGTATAAGTATAGTGTTGAGTATGGTTATGTATTGTAATATTAGTTTGAGTTAAATAAAATATTTTGTCAAGTCAACAATTGGTATCAGAGCTTGGTAGGTTATGTCTAGTTACTAGTCCGAGCTAGGTAGGTAGCTATGTTGTCGGAGTTTGTTAGGGTCGTAGTTCTTGTTAGTCGGTCTTAGCTTGAGTTATAGTTGGTCTTAGTGTATTGTTAGTTATCGTTGGGTCAATATGTCGGATTTGAGTGGTATGAGTGGTTTAATAGAAAAGTTGAATAATTATAATTATAGAGACTGGCGTACGTGTATCAAGTCATATTTGCAGGGTCAAGACTTGTGGGAGATCGTAGGTGGTGATGAGACGGAGCCGCCGCCGAACTCGATCCGTGCCTACAAGAAGTGGAAGGTGAAGGCTGGTCGAGCATTGTTCGTGTTGAAGGCCACAGTCGACAAGAGTCTGTTGTCTCACATTGAAGATGTGGAGACACCGAAGGAAGCGTGGGGTGTCTTTGCCGCACTATTTTCGAGAAAGAATACGAGTCGGCTGCAACTGCTCGAGCGGGAGCTGATGAATCTCTCTCAAGGCGACATGTCAGTAAGTGAGTACTTTCTTAAAGTAAAGAGTTTGTGTAGAGAGATTGAGCAGTTGGATGCCAATACAAAAATTGGCGATGATCGAATGCGGCGAATAATCCTGAATGGCATGAGGCCGGAGTATGGCGCCTTCATCACGGCAATTCAAGGATGGGCGACGCAGCCAACCCTGCTAGAGTTAGAGAATTTGTTGGCCAGTCAGGAAGCGCTTGCCAAGCAGCTGGCAAGCATGACCGTGAAGGTCGAAGAGGAGAAGGCCCTGTACAGTGGTCGACGCAGGGAGTCGAGCAGGGCACAGTATAGACGACAACCTGATGCGGAGAAGGTTGGTCGTGAACGAGATGAGAGATGCAAATGTTGCGGGGGAGCTCCAAGAGGCCAAGAGGGCGGAGGAGCCGAACGTGGCGGATCCCGCAGTAGAAGCGTGGTGTGCTACAACTGCGGACGAGAGGGGCACTATGCGTGAGAGTGCCGATTTAGAAAGGAAGAAGGAAACCTCGTGGTGGCCGCGAAGGAGAAGGCACCCGAGAAGGTCCCAAGTGAGGAAGACTGGGACGCGCTAGCATTAGTTGCGGGAGCCGACGTAGTAGACGTCGAAGACGCAGACGAGCCTGAGGAGGAGATCGACTTTGAGTCGTGGTTCTTTGAGGAACCAGCGGAGGAGCCGGTCAAGGAGAGGACCGATTTTGCGAATTGCGCAGTGGCTGAGGAGGAGAAGCCACATGAGAGCGCCAAGGAGGAAGTCGTCACCAAGGAGGGTGACGATGTCAGGATGACACATAGAAGTGTCACTGCAGCTGAAGGACGGGAGTCGGTGCAAGGAGCTACAGCCCGTCAGGTGATCCGTCGAGAAGTCGGAGCTCGACGAAGACTAGTGCCGAGACCACTAGTAAATCGAATTCAAGAAGTGAAGCATCGGGAAGTTCGATCGCAGATATCTGAACAATATCTAGCTCGACAAGATTCAAGACGAACCGAAAAGCATGATGATCCGGATGGGCGCGGAGTACCGAAGATCCGGGCAACACCGAGTCGGTGCTGAGGGGGAGTGTTGAGAATCAGCACCGAAATTAAGGCCCAACCCAATTCGGAAGTAGCAAGATTAATTTAGAACCTTCTCAATATTTCACTTCAAGGCTAGAAGAATGTAGAAGATCATGGAATGATCTGCCTGCCACTTGAATTGAAGAACTTGGGAGCATAATTGAGAAATTTCTGGATATGAACTTAACCGACTTGGGAGTAGTATATAAAGCCTGCATGGGTGTGCATTTGGGGTAGCCTTGTAGGTCACCAAAGTCAGAGAAGCCACGAGCATATATAGTATTGTTAGGAAAGATGTAGCTAGCTAGTCAGGTTGTAGGTTTAGTAGTATATGGGTATTATGTATAAGTATAGTGTTGAGTATGGTTATGTATTGTAATATTAGTTTGAGTTAAATGAAATATTTTGTCAAGTCAACAGTATTTTCCCTCGAACTTCTGTTCTGATTGTAATTTTTTTTATAATTTATTTTTAGAAATTGAACAAAGACCAAAAAGTTCCGACATTGCAATAGGGAATCCATCGCACGCTTTTCGCTGGCTTCGAGTACTCTATAGTCCAAATTTGTTGGTTTTTTGTAGCCTCGTGTGAAATGATTGCTGAATATTTGAGGGAATGTGCAGTGCTCGAGGCTAAGATGGAGACGGTGTTGGTGGGATCGTCGATCAGGTCTGTGTTGTCTCAATATATATGTGCACCAGAGTAAGGCAATGATGACCCTTTTAGTTGTAGAGTGGTTACCTTGTTTCTTATATACCTCGGTACTGGTACCAGTACCGGTGTTGGTAGCAGTACCAGTGTTGGTACCAGTACCAGTGTTAAGAAAGAGGAAAAACGGAGAGTAAAAGTGAGGATAAAAAGGTAAAAGAGAAAGGAATAGAGAGAAGTGAGCCAATCTGGTGAAAGAACTTGATTTAAGGTAAATTTTTTTCATTTACATTTCTATTTGTTGTTTTTTTTTCTTTGCTTTGTGCCTGTTTTTCTGATCACGTACTTAGCAACTTCGTTTGCATATCATCATTAACAACTTCAGGCTGATTTTCTTTTTTCTTTTAATTAATAAACGTTGAGATTTTCAATTACGTACTTAAAATGTAAGGAATAAATAAGAACAAACAACTTTTAAACATAGAACTAAACCACCTCAAAGTCATATGTAATTAATTAATGTGTTATTTGTATAGAAATTTAAAGAAACATTATAAAGATCATATGATCTAATTTAGGAAATGCTTATTAGTATATGGAACCATCAAGGGCATCAGCTTGATTATATTAGTCCTATGTTTGGAACAATAAACATCTACTGCAGGAACCATATGGAAACAATAAATACTTATTTCAGGAAATGTTGTTTTGGTCCAGCTTTAGAGGCACAATTTATTAATAATTAATGGGTAGTAAATACTATTGAATTTTAATATCGGCAGTGAACCATCCAATAGCAAGAATTTTTGTGCTACGTTTAATAATGGGGAGAAAATGGGTGGATCCAAAAATTCTGATTCATACAAAACAATGATTTTTTCCTATCACTAAAAATAACAAAAAAATTCTAAATTTGGTTTCCCAGTAGATTTTGATATAGAATTACATTGAGCGGTTCAGATCGACTATTTGGATATCAAAAACTCAGATACAAGTCGCATAGCATGGTAAATTATGATATGCATATTACCGTAACATAATTTTAGGTTACTTTATATGTATATAATATGTAGAATTATATAAATATACGGTTAGGTTAAGCTCACACAGGTTTTCTGTTAGCTTAAATTTGAAATATCACATTGTATCAAAATTTTGATTTATATAGTTTATTATATTCTTAACATCAAAATATTGTGTGAGAATTTTTCATTTTTTCGATATTTTGTAGTGTTTTATGTGATAATATTATAGTATCATTTTATGTTAAAACATTAAATAAGTTATGCTGCTACATGTATATAATAATATAATTTGTTCTACGATAATTTGAGTCGACTGATCGTTTAAGATTTGCACTTTTTTTTGAAACAAGTGGATAAAACTTATCCACCATCTCCCGTTTTTTTTAAGGAGATCAAATAGTTCTTACATCCTACAGAAAATTAAAACTAGTTCCATAATCAGTACAGTCGGAATCTGATATTCTATCCTAACACTCAGTCATTCATATCAGTCAACATCCCCATTAATATTAACAAAAGAGGAGGGATCCATTGACAATACCCATCTTGACAATCATGACAATAGTGATTTTTAAAAATTTAAATAAAATCATATAAATTTTTAAAAATAAAAAATGTTGACGGATGTATTATTTAACTTATAGATTGTTAGTGTTTCAAATTTCAATTAATTTGGACATTGTTTGATAGCTTATCGAAATTTTACACATTTTTTAACAGCTATTATTAAACGGATCTTTGAAGAGCCATCAAACGTCACTTAAATTTAAAATCATCGGGAACATAATCAATCTATAGCATGAACAATAGTTTTGTAAACTTTTTACTACTTTTGAGAATTTTTAACATGTTTTTCAAATTTTTGAAAATTGCAATTGTCAAGATGGGCATTGTAAATGGATCCCTCTTAACAAAAAAGACCATCCACAATTAGTTTTGGACTAGAATTCCTTACACACAGGAATTTATAACAAAATGAAGGAAATTGAGAAATTCTGTCGTGAGACTGAGATCGTAGTCTCGCCATGCTACACTGGAACCATCACATCTTTGCCTCCTCTCTCCCCTAAACACTCGATCCATATTAGATCTAGATCTGCAACTCCTTGTGCTGATGTGTGTGTGAGTGTGTCATTTGCACCTTATGTTCATAGAATTATAAGCATTGTGATCCTTCCAACCTACAAAAAACCTGTAAGAGCACAATGGACAGAGGAAGAAGAAAAGAGCGGCTTAATTAAACAAAATAAGGAAGAGATGGAAAAAGTAGAACCGAAGAGATAATAGATATATAGCTATGGATGATGATGCTGATCATGAGATGAGGTGGAGGGAAGTAGAAATTTAGTTTGGAGAAGAGGAGAACAACTGATGAATTAAGTTTTATGAAAAAAGAACTCAAAATCAGAAAGCTAAAAATGACACCGATGGACAAAGTAATTAAGGACAAATCGACGAAGTGTGGCCAAAATCAACGAAAATGGACAAAGGTGGTGGGGGTCTGATGCCGGTCTCCCCCACCCATAATACAAAACCCTAGCTAGTTTCGCTCTTTTTTATTAAGGAACTTAGTAGAACATAAAGAGTGTAACTTTCTAAGCACATTTTACTTAGTAATCATAATTAGCTAGCAAAGTGTCCCCTTTATCTTTTTTTTTTTTTATAAAAGAAATATCTTACACTTTGAATCTTAAAAGCTTTTCGATATTATTAACATGCCATCTATTTGCCAGTCAGGAATTTAAGGTATTTTACAATTTTACTTGTTAATGAGAGCTAGACTAATATGAAAACATTTGTATTTTACTCTGAAATGCTAACAATCCAAATATACTTTGTCACATCCAAAATTTTAGTTTATGGTTCCCACTAAATTTATCATGTAAAAATATTTAGGTATACAAAAAGTTTCTATTTTTAGAATTTTTTAAGTATTTTGTTTGGATTTTCTAAAATCAATGTACGAACCAACACTATTTTATTATTTTATAGTCATTTTAAAAAATCCAAAAAATTACTTAAAAAACTCCAAAAATAAAATTTTTTTGTATCCCTAGTAATTTCATGTAATGAATTTAATAGGAACCATATATAAATCGAAATTTAGGACATGGTAAAGTATAATTTGAACCGTTAGCATTTCGGAGTGAAATGCATACGTTTTCACAATAGTTCTACTCTATTAATGATATAATATTGTCCTTATCTATAAAACTACAACTTGTAATTAGGACTGATTAGTTTGCATTGATTTTAAGAACACATCGAATCGTATGGGAGGTCGCAAGTTCGAAATTCTTATGTGCACGAGGCGAAACGGGGGAGATTGTTGTAGACGTTTAAATTTGATCGGTTTGACCCTGATTTTATCTTAAAAAAAAAAGGCCTCCTATACTCAGGGAAGTTTTCTGTTCCAGTTTTTTTTTCCCACGTGCGGATTCCACCCGCCAGAACTAATTGGCTATGGTACGTTTATTAAATAAGCTTTATCAGTTTAATAGAAGGCCTAGTATTTTGTACGGTCTACATTATTCATTATTCATGTTATCTGTTATCAAATATATATATTGTGTTGCAATGGCAAGACAAAAAAACTGTTAAATAATTAAGCATAAACAAGCAGAGATTTCAACTTCAATAACGCCCCAGGATAGGCATCTACTTTATTCATAAAAGATACATAGGTAGATAATTAGATAATTTAACTGGTACAGCCATAATTTCAGCATTACATGAATAATTCATGTCATGCTTGGAATGACCTATATCAATCATCAAATCATGCTGTACCAATTGATATCAACCATACATCAAGCTCAAAGGAGATTTAAGTAGGTCACATCTAGGCTCACTCTAAAGCCGCCTATATTTACGGCAATGTTGGTAGCGGTGGTGGCGGCGATAACAGTAGTGATGGTGGAGGCGGCGATAACAGTAGTGAGGGTGGCGGCGGTGACGGTGAGGGTGGCGGCGGTGACGATGACGGTGGAGGCGGTGACGGTGACGGTGGCGGCGGTGATGGTGGTGGTGGAGGCGGCGACGGTGGTGGTGGCGGTGGTGATTTATGATGGTTCAGAGCAACGCCAAAGTCAATTTTGGATTCATCAGTGGCTGCATAGCGACTGCTTGCAGTTGAGGAACATATGAGAGCGCCAATGAGAAGGGCCAAGAATAACTGGGAATACTTAGCCATGCTAGCTAGCAAGACAATTAAAATGTTGGTTGATGAGTTTTCTTTTGTTGTGTTTTGTTCACTTGCTGTTCTGAGGAGAGCTTGACTAGGGTTTATATAGGGCTTTGGCCAAGTTTTGGAGGTACATAACTAATTAATTTGGATATTAATTTGGTGTACGATCTTGTCTGGGTGATACCTGAGGTAAAAGTTGATTGTTACGACAAGTAAATATGAAGATGATAAGATGAATACTAAAAGATAATTATTTAGGGGATTTAATTAGTTTGTATATTGTCATTCCAAAGCTTAAAATTAATACAATATTATCACTCCAAACTTGCACCTTGAAAATTGCCAGATTAAATTGTGTACGTGTTGTTCATACGGTTCAGGTAGCAAGTAATTAAAGGCATGTATTAATCCTTTTGAAACAGTCGAATTGCCGATAGAGAAAAGCATGTTAGTAATTCTTGTTAGTAAAGATATTGTGAGATTAAATTCAAAATCATATGAAGACACTCCTAAATTTTGATTTAAACGACTCATTATATTTTTCCCATCAAATCTTGTGGGAAGCAAAAAAATTTCCATTTTTACAAACTTTTGAAATATTTGCTTTACACTTTTAAAAGTGAAATACTAAATATTGATTATTTTATTAATATTCTATAATTATTTTTAAAAAAATTGAAATGAGTACTTATTTTTATAGCCCACAAGATTATGTTGCAAAAAATTAGAATGAGTCATATAAATCAAAATTTAGGAGTGCTTGATATGGTTTGAGTTTATAAGCTCACTGAAGACAACTGTGTATACTAGATAAAAATATAAATACTCCGAAAAAAAAAAAGAAAATCCTTTGAGAGGAGCATAGCTCGTCTCTTTGGAACTTAGATTCCAAAGAAATATATATTGTCCATTTATTTTATATGTTTCTTAATTTTAAGGGTGTTAGAAATAATTTACAGGGTTCAATCTGGAAACTTCATATTCCTTTGAAGGTAAGAGCCTTTGTGTGGATAGCATTACATGATAGAGGATGTGGATCACTTGCTTAGGGCTAATTTATGTCTTAAGGGTTGGAATGGTGATTTCCATTGTGAGTTTTGTTTGGATGTAGAGGATGCAAATTTTTTTAAGAAACGAAATTGAAAATTTTTTTTTGCGGAAACTAGTAAGATGACTGGAGATTTTAGATGGAATAGATAGACCCGAAAAATAAATTCGGGTGCTTCCAAAGCACCTGAAAAATTAATTCGGGTAGAACTTTTGGGCCACACACGGAGCTGCGGGGTGCAAAAATGCATAGAAAATCCCACCACACGGAGCTGCGGGGTGGGAAAATGCACAGAAAATCCCACCCGAAAAATAAAATCGGGTGCTTCCAAAGCACCCGATTTTATTATTCGGGTGCTTTGGAAGCACCCGATTTTATTTTTCGGGTGGAATTTTGGTGGGCCCCACCCCCGGCATGCACCCGATTTTCTTTCTTCCTTTCCTTTCTTTCTTCCTTCCTCTTCCGCTCCAACTCTCCACCCGATTCTACCATTGTTGCTCCTCTTTCCAACCTCGTTTTTTAATTTAATCTCTCTCAAATTTAGTTATTTCTTAGATCTAATTGCACGAAACTTCGTATTTTGAAGAGAAGATTCCGAAACATCCCCGATCTATTGATTTTGAGGAACATTTGAGGTATCAATTTTTTTTAACTATTTAATCCGAAATTATGGAAATTTTTTTTATTGATATAGTTGATTGTAGAGATATGTATATGATATTTGGTGTTAGTTTTATAGAATTGTAATGTACCCATTTTGTAGAAATTTTTAATAAATTTGTAGCTTATGGTAATGGATAGTAATACTAATTGTTTATAGGATTAAAAATAGTGTAGACCAATTGTTCAATTCTTATTTTTAAAACTTGTTTTTAGGAAAGAAAAAATGAAATTAAAAATTTATAATCCGATTTTATAAATCGGTTTGAAAAACCGAATTTGTTAAATCGGTTAAAAATAAAATAAAAAGAATATTGAAAAAGAATTTATTAAATCGGTTAGAAATTTTTAATAAATTTGTAGCTTATGGTAATGGATAGTAATACTAATTGTTTATAGGATTAAAAATAGTGTAGACCAATTGTTCATAGAATTCTTATTTTTAAAACTTGTTTTTAGAAAAGAAAAAATGAAATTAAAAATTATAATCTGATTTTTATAAATCGGTTTGAAAAACCGAATTTATTAAATCGGTTAAAAATAAATTAAAAAGAATATTGAAAAATTGTATAATTTATTTTTTAAAAATTGTATAAAATGTTTTTATAAATATGTACAAATATGAACTAATGGATATTTTATACCATGCAGATGGGGGATTTTCCGCGGTTATTGTATGAGCGGCCGGAGCACCATCGATCCTCGTACGGCCGCGGTTATTGCATGAACTAATGGATATTTTTTGTGCTTGGCTGCCACTCTAAAACAAGATTTAACCCTCTTGATGAAGCACGTTTTGTACACATTCTCCGCAATGTGCTGAATACAGAAGCGGTGGACGGCTTCTCCAGTTGCTTCACACCACCCAAGGTGTGGCTGCTCAAAGACATTTCTAATAGCCCCGTGCTGGTCTGAAATTATTGTGATCTTGCCGGGGCCAACAACATCTTGACGCAACCAACTCATGAACCACCCCCAATTCTCCGCTGTCTCCTCCTCAGCCACTGCAAATGCAGTGGTACCAGCCGTTGGTTTGCATCATATGCACAAGCCATGAACAACTTACCCCTGTACCTTCCGGACAGAAACCCGGCATCGACAGTGATGATTGGTCGAAGGTACGGCCAAGCTTGAATGCACGGACCAAATGCCCACGCGACCCTTGTGAAAATGTGAACACCAAACCTATCAGATGGCACATGCTCCAACCTGAATTTGGTACCCAGTGTGGTTGCTTGTATGGAATTTAACAATGATGGGAGCATCTCGTATGACTTCTCCCAACTACCAAAAAGATCGGCAATTGCTAACTCCCGACCTCTCCATATCTTGTTGTAGGATGGATGGACAGTGGGAAACCTTTGTTTTACTAGGCCCCTGGCTTCAGTCACTGACATCTCCATGTTATGCCTCAGCTGGTCCCTGATTGTGTCAGCAACCAATTTGGAAGTCATTTGCTCGTGATCCATTCTGGTGGCACTTCCATAGCATGAATGCTCCACCGGATTTGTTGAAATTTGCCAGGTACCGGTATCATTTACTCGTGCATATAACCTCCATCGACAATTCGGATCCTTGCACTTAACAACGTACATGACTTTGTTGCTGTTTACTGTCTCAACTGTAATGTTTTTCTCTAAGTTAAACTCAGCAAGCTTATTCTTAAGTTGCTTTTTGGAGGCAAATTGCTGGCCAGGACCAAATTTTTCGTCACTTCTTGGGGGTTTACGGTAGAATGGCTCGTCGACAATTGGCATAGGCTCATCGTCTCTAAACTGAAGGCAAGGATGTTGCAACCCCCGATTTATGAAGGGGATGGAGGATTGCCACTCTTTTAATATATTTTGGATATCTATCTCATCCTCAATATCTTCCATGGTTAGATCCTCCCCATCATCTGCATCTACATTGGCATCTTCCTCGTCCAAGTGCCAGTTCTCAAATTCCTCCTCAACGGTATCGACTGGTATTGGGTCTTCTCGGGCTGGGGTGTGTGTTGTTTCCTCAGTCGAAAATCGATTGCTACTGCTGGGGATACTACTTGGACATGGGTCATAATCTCCATGGGGATTAGTTATTGTTTCAGATTCAACAACTAGTTCCATAACTCGAAAACCAGCAACTGGACATGCGGCCGATTTAATCATCTCCCAAGTCTGCTCACAGTCAACCCAAAATAGAGTGTAAAAGTAGTTACCTACGCCTGGGTGTGGAGTGTTGATCCGTGCTCCGATTTTCAAGTTGAAATGGCTTGGGAGCAACTTCAAACCGGTATGGATTTCCCTACGCAACTCCTCCAGAGTTATCCGGTCATTGACGGGGAGAGTACACGCAGCAGAAATGTCGTAGTTAACACCGGTAGGTGTATTGAGGATTTGACCTCCATAGTATACATTGATGAGCATCATACTCATTTTTTCTGCGAGAAGTAAACCAACAATCAAGTAAAAATATAATCTAATTTTCTAGAGAAAAATAAAAACAGATCGAGGAAAAAAAAGATACCAGCGAGATGAGAAGAACGCGGCGAATGCAGATCTGACGTGGATCTTCAAAAATATCAATTTCGTCGTATGCTCACCTTCTAAACCCTAACAATGGCGGTCGGATGAAAAGAAGAAGGGAAGAAGAAGGGAGAGAGGAGAGGGAGGCCGGCCCCCTATTTAAAAAAACCAAAACTTTCCACCCGATTTTATTTTTCGGGTGCTTCCAATGCACCCGAAAAAATAAATCGGGTGCTTTGGAAGCACCCGAAAAATAAAATCGGGTTGGATGGTTTTGTGGCCGGGTTGGATTTGTGGGAAAAAAAAAAAGAACCCGAATTAAGTTTTCAGGTGCTTTGGAAGCACCCGAATTTATTTTTTGGGTCTATCTATTCCATCTAAAAAGTCCAGTCATCTTACTAGTTTCTGCAAAAAAAAATTTTCAATTTCGTTTCTTAAAAAAATTTGTAGAGGATGTGGATCACTTGTTTATCAAATGTCCATTCATGTTGAAATTTTGGGAAGCTTTTAATTTATTAAATCTGATAGGTACAAGATTGGATTTAGCATCAGTATCTGATTTATGGAACAGTACCCTTGGACTAGATGCACATTGTCGTCTCCCGAAAGAGGGGTCGCTTTTAAATTTATAAATCTAGGGTAACCACTGTCAAGCCGCAAGCGCACGACTTAATTGTAGTATATCTAGAGTCGAACACAAGGACGAATTGGTAAACGAGAATCAACCTATTTTACTAACTAGACTGGGGTTTGTTTTGTTTGTTTTTGGGGTTTGCAATTAAATGTAAATAACTAAAGGTAAAGTGGTTTGATAACAGGGATGGAAAGCGTTCTTAGGGTTTAGAATTTGTTCTTCACTTGGTTCATACAATGCTCCAATGTTCTCTTGCAACTGAGGAAGCTTACACTTTCGTGCACAGCCTGTGCAAAGTATGAAAGTATGGTACTAAAGACTTTCTAGTTTAACTATTTGGCATTGGTAGGTTCCTGTCGAAGGGAAAGCTACTATCACTAACTACCCAACAGGACACTGCACAATTCAGAGGGTTAGGGTTTGTTTTCACGTTATTTCCTAACTCACAAAGTTCTAGTGTTGGTTTTCTAAAGGTATGACACTTCTGTTCGGACAAGTCAAAGTTCTCTTATGAGCCACTTGGGTTTAATAGCTCCTTTCGGATAAGTTGACACCCTACCTACACCGGACTCGAATTAAATCTGAGCATGTCACAAGGAACAGTACAAAGCAAACCAGGTCAAGCGCTAAAAATAATACTCAACACATATAAACCAAAATAACGAGTAAAAAGTCACATAGCACCAAATACCAAGTTTAGAACGTCATCATCCCTAAGAACTAAAAAAACTTAGCCAGACATGGCTAAATCGCAAACAATAGATACAGGAGTAAGTAGCAAAGACATAGTAGCAACAGTTAAACGAATCAACAACTTAATGAAATAAGAGAGATAAAGATAAAGTTGTTGATCGTCCGTCGTCTCTATCTCCGTCTCCTCCTTCTTTGCTTTGGAACGTCTCCTCTCGAAGCACGCCCAAACCTTAGTCGCCAGATAAACCCTAGAACTTCCAGCCCCCCTTGATCGCAGCACACCCTTCGGGTTATATAGGGCGGCCTCCATGATATCTTTCCAAATCAGCTTAGCAGAAATCAATTCCCAGGAACATGTCGTAATAGACTATACTCGGTCCGAGTAAAGATGTAATCGGACGGAGTGCAGTTCAATCTTGAGATTCAGTAGCTATACTCGGACCGAGTGTAGTGTAATCGGTCCGAGTATGGGTTTTCTTGCCTTTGACTGAGTACTCGGGCCGAGCCAATCCTCTGCCGACCCGAGTGGTGCCTTCAAGCTGGCACTCGGACCGAGCCAATCCTCTGCCGATCCGAGTGCAGGTGCTCCTGAGCTCCAATTGCTCCAAATAGTACTCCAATCAGCTCCTTTTCGCTCCGAGCACCTGAGACGTCAACAAAACACAAAGTAAAAGGAAAACAAACAAATCCTAAACAAAATGCAATGCATGCACATAATTTTTGGTCATTTTGGAGGTCCAAAACTAGATAAATTGTATGCATGTTTTGAAGATATCACACATAAAAGAAAAGAGGATATGTCCAATGCATTATTTGTATTGTTTTTTGGTTCATTTGGAATTGTAGAAACAAAGCTGTAAATACAGCTCTACCAAGCTTTAATTCTATAGTATTTAAAATCCTAACTTTGTATAATGCTTGGACAGGGGAGATCAGTTATTTGAAGCACTTGCTCCAAATTGAAAGGGTGATGAGTATTGAGGAATCAAGGGGTGAAGGAGCTGGAGATGATTCTATGGGAGCTATGCGTAGCTGCCTAAGGCTTCTTGGTTCGGATTCAATATATTTTGTTTCTAAGTGTTTACTCTTTAGTTTATGAGGAGCGCCTACATATTATTTCTAATATTTTGTCATAGCATGGTTGTGATATCTGAATTTTTTACGTTCAAAAATTAAGATATATATTACTTGACATCTAAGTTTGATAAATGATAAGAAGCTATAATTAATGTTTTTAAAAAAGTGGAAACTTGACTTTTGATCAATCCAGAGTTTAAATAAATGATGTACGTCAAGTGAAATTTGAAGGTATGAAAAATTCTAATTTGCATTATCAAGCCGGTTTTCGATTATATATCAGTTAAGTGTGGCACCAATTATGAATAGATATATAAATTAAGGAATTCGATAGTTTAAAGGCTGGTGTGGCTTCTTTGTTACATCTCATTAACTTGGAGCAAGTTTTCCTTCTCTCACTCAATGGTACTGCCATACTGGAATCTAATGTACGTACGTACGTGGCTTTTACTGAGATGTTGGCCGCTTATTTAAGCTGACTAATTAAGCTACTTCTTTGCAATATATCTCTAAATTTTATGGTACACTGGATGCTAGGTTTATCCCCTTAACAATTGCCATGGTGACTTCGGTCGATTAGTATATATATATATCTGATTTATGCTACAGGGTGTTGATTTGGATTACAATAAATTGAAAAATCAAGGTAGCTAAATATTATTTAGTGGCACATTTTATAGCCGTGCTTTCTTAATTAATTATAAATAAATTGCATACTACATGTAAATTAAGAGTCTATGTATATATGTTTGTGCTGGAAACAAATTAACTTCTTGGCATATATAGGTCCTGGTGCATGTGTATCTATAGTCTCAAGTTTCGGGTGCACCTTCTGAACATGATGCCTGCCAAAGAATTTAGTATAGATGTTAATTAAAGATTATCCTTTGACATTAGAGGAGTCTAGTGCATGTGTACGTAATACTCGGATTAAGTAGTTAGGAAAGAAACGAAGTAAACTACGATATATAGTAGTGTACTGTTGGGTCAAGGTAAAATAACAAGTGTAAAATGGTACTATCTATATGTCAGTCCACTGAAAGTCCAAATTAAGTATAATTAAAGATTGTCCTTTCCTTTGTCAAATTGGGACTATTCTGTGATTATATCGGACCATGATTATGATCAAGTTGGGACTCGGAATTCAACTGTAAGATAGTAAATTAAGTGGTTATGTTGGGTCAGTTATTTATGTGATAAATCGACAAGGGCTAATTAATTAAGAAAATAGTTCTATAAGATTTAATATGATCAGTGGCAATTGATAGACAGTTAACTATATATATGTCAGGTTTGAAATGCTGATCATGATCATGTGTTATTATTTCTCTGTACATGAGAAACAAGTCATGTTATAATAAAAAGTTACAACTGATTCTTAGGATCGGACTGAGATTGATGTCTATGGTTGATAATGGCTGATATGTGAGGATTAGATCAACGATATGTGAGATCGGGAAACCGGTGCTGACTCAGGATGAAGGAGCGTAAAACAGGGGCAGGTTCCAGTTGTTTATCAAATCTAAATTGCAACTGAATATTTTATTTGTGAACTGATTGTGTGGTGCTTGCTTATATTGTTGATATCTGGTTATGCGTTGAGTTGTGTGAATTGATCTAGATGCTTGCATTTGTTGCGTGACTGATATAGGTAAGTAATTGCATATATAGCACTATGCATTTCTGTATATGTTTGTGGATACTGTTGTTGTTGTTGTTGCTACTGAATATGTACTTGGATAGAGATTCTGGCAGACGGGTCGCTCCCGTATTTCGGTGCCATAGTGCTATATATGTGTGACCAATCCCTGAGATCGGACTAGGCTAGGGGAGGATATATTTGGGATCTATGGGTACATGAGGATATGTGTTGATGCACTGGATGTGTCTAATACAGGTTTGTTTGATATGCATGATTTTTGGATTTCTGGTACAGGTTTGTGTTATATGTATTTATGTTCTGGTATTTGCATTGGTTTTGGTTTGATATGAGATTGTGAACTGGTACTTGTGTTTTTGCAGGATAAACGTAAAATTGGTTTTGAAAGGAAAATGGAATGTATTTATCGACTTGACATCTAATTCTTTGTAGTTGCAGGGATAATTATTATCGTCATTGACATGCACTGTTATTATTGTGATAAACCTGATTTATGTTATTGCTAAAAGTGATTATTTTAGCTGGTATTCGGTTTCGCTAGTGGATTTGTAAATACCACCTCCTGGAACTAAATACCGCACTGAGAGTGTTTCAGACTCTCACCTGTTCCAATTTTATGGGTTCTAGGTTACATGTTTGAGATGCAAGGACGACTGGGGTGGAGTAAAGGATTGCGGTAATTGCCACAAGGGATTTCACGGGATTTTGTTATATTGTTTAATTCCACTGTATATAAAGGGTTTGGGACCTCGGGGGTTGGTTATTTGGTAATTGTGGTTATTTACTTGTTATTGGTGAAGTATATTGTTGCATATTTTCTAGTCATATGCTTATCAGTACGGCTATTGTTTCTTCTGCTTTGTGGGATGTTACAATGGTAGGTACATCAGTTTCTTGTGTGGATTCTGATTATGGATGATTTAGACTTATATCACTTTGCTGTGTGGATTCTGATTATGGATGATTTAGTCTTATCTTAGGTTTGTATGAACTTAGTTTGCTTAAAAGAAATGGGAAGTGATGGACAAGTTTTTGTCCATTTTATCAAAAAAAAAAAAAAAAAAACTTTATGGCTAATTCTGCTATGGATCAGATGAAATATGGGCCGTACATTTTTTTATAATAGGATGGCCACAATATATTTTTTAGATACAGTCAAAGAGAATTGTTTATTAAAAATCGTTCGATTCAAAATGAAAGGATGCTTGAGCCGATCCACAGAAGAACAATTCTTGATTTATTAGTGAAAATTTGTCATGCCCTTTCTTCAAATTTTCATTATATACATATATATATACATATAAAATGAACTGGTCAAATGGATCTCATGTCGATCAAGGAGCAATGCAGGACAGATAAAAATTGATTACGACAGGAATTATTAAAACGCACACCGATATCAACATTTTTTTCCCCGCAAATCCACGCCAGCAACTTAGAAAATTTGCAACTACTGTGGAGTATTTGGAGAAAGGACACAGATTCATAAGGTGAAATGAGACACGCACATTATTGATTATATAATTACAGTAATTGATTATTTATTTTAACTACTACGTACTTTATGTAAATTTGTAGGATATATAAAAACAGGTTCGAGTTCAATGCAAAACTCTTCTCATGCTATGCACTGAGATATGTGTTGTAATGATATGCATTAGTGCATTTATATGTGGTCACATACACTTCGTTTGCATATGATCATTACAAACTTCAGGTTGTTGTTTTTTTTTTTTTTTTCAATAAATAAACATTGAAAGTTTCAATTACTTAAAATGTAAGGAATAAATAAGAACAAATAATTTTTAACATATAAATAAACCACCTGATTAGAGGTGACAAATCGGGCGGGCAGATCGGGGTCGGGGTCGGGGTCGGGATCGGGTTCGGGTCGGGTTAGTTTGCCCTTCTAGAATTAATATCTTGGGTCGGGTCGGGTCGGGTCAATTTTAATATCTATTTTTTTTGGATCGTATGTTGATTTGAGTTGGATCAGATGCTATTTGATCTCGAATCGGGTCGGATTCTGGTCAGGTTGGGTCGGGTCGGGTCAGTTTGACTTTCTGAAAAATTTTGAGTCGGGTCGAGCGGGTTTCTCGGGTTGGGTTCTGCCATCTCTACACCTGATAGTGGAAAGTGATTAATTAATGTGTTACTCGTTCATATATGGTTATATAATTATTATATGGTTGAGCAGTAATTTAAAGAAGAGGAGGATCCTTGACAATGCTTATATTAACAATCTTGGTAATGACATATTTGATAAATTTGAAAAAAATATTTTAAAAATCTTAAAAATGGAAAAAAAAATTTATAGTTGCATTGTTAAACTATAGATTGATTATATTTTCAATAATATTCAATATAAGCATTTTTCTAATAGTCCATCAAAAGCTCTTTAAATTACAACTGTTAAAAAGAGCTCAAAATTTTGATGAGCTATCAAACAATATCCAAATTGATTGAAACTTAAGACACTATTAATCTATATATATATTAAAGAACGCATCTATAAAGTTTTTTTAATTTTAAAGATTTTTTTTTAAATTTATCAAATATACCATTATCAGGATTGTCAATATATAATTAAGTATATATACACATTGTCAGGAATCCTTCCTCTTTAAAGAAACATAATAATAGAGATATAATCTGATTCAGGAAATGCATATAAGTATATATAACAATAAATATATAGGATCAAGGGCGTCAGCTCGATTGATCCTATGTTTGGAACAATAAATATCTATTTCAGTAACCATATGGAACTAGTGTTGTGACAAACAGGCGGGTAAGGGTCCCACGGGCGAAGGGTCCGGCGGGCGAGGGGAAAAAACAACGCCCTTCGGGTGAGGACGGGCACGGGCGGGCGGGGAGCGGGTGGGGGGCGAGGCGGGTCGTGTCGGCTTCGGGCGGATCGCCGGCAGTTTCCGACATTTTCCGACGTTTTCGGGCGAATTCCGGCGTGTTCTTTTTTTACATTTTCTTAGGAAATGTTTAAAATAATTTTTTTTTAAAAACATAATATTTTAAAAAACAAAAAAAAAAAACGACATAAATTTTTAAAACAAAGTTTTTTTTAGAATCCGAACTCCGAAGAACGTTAAAAACCCGAAACTTTAAAAATCCGAAACGATAAAAACAAAGTTATTTTAAAACAAACATTTTTTAAACAAAGTTTTTAGAAACAAAGTATTTTTAAAAAAAATCTGAAGCAAATTATTTTTTAAAAATAAAGCATTTTTCGAAAAATCGGAAACTTAAAATCCGAAATCTTTTTAAAACAAAGTTTTGTTTAAAACAAATTTTTTTAAAACAAAGTTTTTCAAAACAAAGTTTTTTTAAACCAAGTATTTTTTAAAACCAAGTTTTTCTTAAAACCAATTTTTTTTTTTAAAAAATCCGAAACTTTAATTTTGAAAAACAAATTTTTTTTTTATTTTTATTTGTTTAAAAAAAAAGTTACCCCCTTCTTTATTCCGGGCTTGGGACCGGCTATGTTATGATATTATAAAATAACATAGGCGGAGTTCTAACTTTTTTAAAAATGTTAGTAAATATTTAAAAAAGTAAGAAAATGTTTAATAAATTGGAAAAATGAAAAGAAAATAAAAGAGTGCGTAGAGTTCGTACAGAAACCGAAACTACTTTTGAGTTGGCCGATCTCATATACCATTGGTCGGTCTCTTCTTGGGGTTCGCATTCATCATCCGAGTGCGGCTCTGTGCTCCCTTGAGTTTCGGTGCCAGATAAAGACGCTTCCATTTCCTTATATTGCTCACGATTTTCCGCATCAATCCAATCCTTGAGGCATACGAGTCGCTCAAAAACCTTTGGACCCAACTTGCTTCTAATATTATTAAAAAACAGATGTAGTAAGTAAAAGAAAAAATGTGATTTAAAATGAATAAAAAAATCGTGTAGGTGTAAAAAAATATAGGCATTTAACCTTTTATCGGTAAGAATCCGATTTGCCGAACTAAAACAAGATTCGGAGGGCACGGTTGAAACGGGAACGGCAAATATGTCCCGCGCCATAGTAGATAAAATTGGAAAAAGATTTTTTTTTTGCTTCCAATAATCAAGAACATCAATTCCCTCCAGTTCTTCCCGTATGGAAAAAAAGACTTGTAACTCGTTGGAGGCGTTGTACATAGTATCCGAACTATCGTCCTCCAATATTGACAATAATCTGTCGGCCGATTGGGTCCTATGAAATTTTAAGAAATAAAAAATCGAATGAAATTAAAAAAATCCGAATTTAATTAAAATTAAAATTGGATTCAAATTTAAAAATCCGAAATAAATTAAAAAAATCCAATTTAAATTAAGAAAACCGAATTGAATTAAAAAAAAAACCGAAATAAATTAAATAAATCGGAAATAAAAAAATGTACCGCGGGGTTTGACTTGTAGAAGCCGGTTGTTGGACATTTATTTGGGCGTTGTATGCGTTGAACAACCCTTCAATCGCTTGGCTCACAGTTTGATCCACACTTGTGTTCGTAATGTCCAAATTAATGTAGTACCTTCGTAGCATTTTTATCGTGTAAACCTTCTTGTATGTTGGATGGAGACAATTTGCAACAATCGTGACGAGTGGTATGGTTTCCCAATATTTGAGAAACTTCTCCTTCATGGCTCCTACGATTGGAGCGGAGAATTGTCGTTGTCTTCGAGAACTAAGAAAAAAAATCGAATTAAAAACCGAAATTAAATTAAAAAACCAAATTAATATAAAACCGAAATTAATTAAAAATCCGAAATTGATAAAATTATGAAATTAAAAATGTACCTTTTGTTTCATGGTATACTTGGGAGATTCGGAAGAGGTGGTGAAGCAACTCATGCACGGTCGGTGTATATGAGTAAGACAATGCTAACGTCGCTTTGAAGAATACTTCAAGAAATTTCATTAATTTGTGCAATTGATCCCATTCATCCGACGAGAGAACTAATTCCATACCCTCGGGCGACTCATTCAAAATTGCATTAATAGCTTGTGCGTATGGAAAACATCGTTTCAATATTCTATAAGTTGAGTTCCAACAGGTATCTACGTCCCATGGCACTCTTAATTTAGTAAATTGCATTCTACTACACAAAGCATGAAACTTTTGTTTTCTAATGCCACTAGTAAAAATAAAAGTTACAGCCGATTTAAATTTTGTTATTAAATCATTATCACCGGATGTTTTAAGTCCCGCCTTAACGGTGAGGTTTAAAACATGACATGCACATTTTTGGTGAAAGAAAGCTCCATTCGTAATTGGAGATAATGAACGCAAAAAATATTCTACGGCTTTACCATTATTACTAGCATTATCAAAAGAAATTGAGAAAACTTTATTTTGGAGATCATTTTTCAAATTATATTCATTCATAACACCCAAAATTGTATTAAAAACTACTTCGCCGATGTGCGGGTATTCTACAATCCGAAAACTTAGTACTCTTTTTTGCAATTTCCAACTATTATCAATGTAATGTGCGGTAACACAAATATAAGATAAACTATGTTTACCGGCGGTCCAAATATCGGACGTGAGTGCTACTTTAAATGGTGCGGTTGCAAATATGGCAAGCAATTCATTTTTGCGGGCCGTAAATTGTTCTTTAATTTCGTTTGACATTTTCCTATAATAAAATGGTTTGTAAAATGGTTGAGCGCAACCTCTAATAACTAAATGAGCAAAACTCAAACAACCGCTCATACTAATTGGTTGTTCCTTGTGGACAATATACCGTGCAAACTCACTTAATATTTTTTTTCATCATATTTTTGGTAAGTTCGTGTACCATCCGGATTAATAAGGGTTTGGACATGTGTAGTATCGGGTTGTTCTTATGGTTCTTGACCGGCTTGGATATGCCGTTGGGCATATCTACCCATAGAACTATTATTATCATCATAAGTAAAACTAGAAGTGCAACCTTTTACCTTGCACCATGCGCTTATGCACTTGACGGTCGACGGGTCGATGGTTTGCTCGAAGTAACGCCACCAATGTGCGTTGTACTTCGGGCGGGGGTTCTTTCTTTTTCTCGGTCCCGGTGGCGTGCTTACCGGCTCTTCCTCTATTGTTCAGATTTCGGTAAATTGATCGGAACTTCCGCTGATGGCCGGAGGAGCAAATGTGCTAGAACTCCCCGCGGCACTTTCGACGGTATGATGTGCGTACTCAGTCTCATAGGTAGTTCGCGGATAATTGGGACTAGGATCGAACAATTGTTCACTTAATTCTTGGATAGTTTCATTTAGGGGATTGGGTGTCGGGGCTGTCGGGTATATATTGGAATAGTCATGTGGTGGAGTTGTCATTTCTCACTACAATAAGAAAAAAAAAACGGATTAATTTATGGAAAGCAAAACGAAATATAAAAATAACCGAATAAACTAATTGTGTATGAAAAAATTTATCATAAAAGAATAAAATATTTTGATTACAACTTTACGATAAAATTACAATTTTGAAAAATTGAAATTATTTTACAAGTAATGAAAAAATATAAAGAAATAAATAATACAATTATTTTGATTACAATTTTATCATGTGTTGCCAAATCCGATTTAAAATAATTGTGTAATTGCATAAATCAAATTATAGTATTCTAGTAATGTTATAAAAAAAATAATACAAATAGAATGTACCTCCGAATTTTTGTGAAAATGCCAGCGAATATTGGATTGACTAATGCAAGAGAATGTAAAAAAATAAATATGCTAGTTTTTTGGAATTTTGGAAATAATAAATATAAATTAGAATGTAAAAATAAAACTAGAATTGATTTATGCAAGAGATTGAGAGAGTATTGAGTGAGAGATTGAGAGAATTTGATAGTTTGTTTGTGAGAAATGAGTGTTTAATGTATGGGTGTATTTATAGGTGTGAATTGGTGGGGAAAACTTAAAAAAAAAATAGCCGTTCGGCTGGGGGGAAATTTTTCAAAATTTCGGTTTCGGACGGGTCCGACGGGTCGGCTCGGGCGGGTCGCTCAGGTCGGGGGGTGGGTGCGGCGGGTCGAAGGGGTCGGGGGGGCGGGTGGGGCGGGTGGGGCGGGTGGGGCGGGTTGGTCGGGCGGGTCCCGAGGGTGGGGCAGGTCGCCCGGGCGGGTCGCAAGGACCGAGGGGGTGGAACGGGTGGGAGGGGGAATCTTCGTGTCAGACGGGTCGGGCGGGTCGAGGCGGGTCCGACGGATCTGGTCAGGTCCGAAGGGCGAAATGGGTTGGGTCCGACGGGCGGGCACGGGCACGGGTCCGACAGGTCCGAAGGGCGGGTAAGGGCGGGTAACGGGTACGGGCGGGCACGGGTTTAGACGGGCGGGCACGGGTTTAGACGGGCGGGCGAGATACGGGGGGCGAGGTCCAAAACCCGGACCCTTACCCGCCCTTACCCGTGACCCGGCCGACCCGTCCGAACCCCCGCACGGGCGGGTCCGCACGGGCGACGGGCACGGGTCGCCCCGGCGGGTCACGGGTCCGGCGGATTTTGTCACAACACTATATGGAACTATAAATACTTATTTGAGGAAATGTTGTTTTGGTACTCCAGCTTTAGAGACATAATTAATTAACGGGTAGTGGATAGTATTGAATTCCAATGTGGGTAGCAGTGAACCATCCAATCCGGGTCTGGAGCAGAGAGAGAGAGAAGGGGAGAGGGGTTTTTTTTTTTTTTTTAATCAACAGATTTACCATTTTAATTAACAGATTTTGAAAAAAAAAAAAAGTGTGAAACAGTTGGAAAAATATAAGCTTACACGGTGGATGTTTTCCTCAACTATTTAATGGGTATATAGTAGCTAGGGTTCTACTATTTTGTTATCTTATAATCCAACTATTAACTCAGAACTCCGTAAATGTTAACTTAAAATTGAAAGCTGGACGTTGGATGAGAAAATAGCTGAATGGAAGATGTTCTTAATTAATTTGACCTTTTATTTTGATGAGGCTCCTTGTAGGTCTGGGATACTCTGATAATATAGAGCGTAGACGAATTTTTTTTTTTTTTTTTTTTGAGATAAAGATTTAAGTCAAGTCATTCAAATTTAAATGTCTAAGAAAGACCTCCAATTTAAGTTTCAAACCCATGATTTCCTATACGGAGAGCGTTGTCCTTAGTCACTAGACCAAAGGTTGGTTCTTAGACGGAAATTTTGTTTTGTAAGAAATTGATAGTGGCTGCCAACTTATTGTTTTAGGATAAACTGTTGGCAAAAGTTTTATTTACTCTCTCAAGTAATGCATAGTTGAATTAACATAGCTTTGTGTGACCATAAATTGATAAACCTAGTATGGTAGATGGAAACATTTATATGACCTGCACATATATTACCTCTTTTTAAATACTGATTAATTCGATCCAGATTAATTTGTACAGACAGAAGCAGAGATCTCTCAGGTGTCTCAGTCATTACTGCATTTGCCATAAATTTCATTAAAAGCATAATTTCGTATACTCCTAAAATCCTTAAAATTATGTATTTTTCCCTGTAAAATTCATAATTATATATAGATTTGCTCTTCCAAATCATCAAAACTCTCATACTTATTTAATATTTATATTTTCATATAAGCTAACTTTCTATCTATATAGTCTTACTTATCTTTAATACTTCTAATCCCTAATAATTTTACTATTGAGATACAGTAATTGTCAAATCATTAAACAGTCATCCTCACGCTCCGTCGCAGTAAAATTTTGTGATTGGATTAATACTTCTGATTCCCTAAGAATTTTACTATTGAGATATAGTAATTGTCAAATCATTAAACAGTCATCCTCACGCTCCTACACAGTAAAATTCTGTGATTTGGATTAATACTTCTAATCCCTAAGAATTTTACTATTGAGATACAGTAATTGTCAAATCATTAAACAGTACGTCATCCTCACGCTCCGACACAGTAAAATTCTGTGATTGGATTAATACTTCTAATTCCTAAGAAATTTACTATTGAGATACGGTAATTGTCAAAATCATTAAACAGTCATCCTCACGCTCCGTGGCCGTAAAAAAACTCTGTGATTGGAAAAATGATTAAAATCAACAGTTGCCTGCCAGTGCTGTGAGCCTGTGATTGGAGAACAAAAGGTAATCTTTTTTTTTGAGGAAAAACAAAAGGTAATCGGAGTGAAGGTCAGGAAAAAGAATAATGTGCCACCCTTCTACTTTCTAGTGTCAACCCATTAAATTTGATAAGAATCAACTCATGACACAAAAATTTTACAACTTTTGATCATCTCTGATCGGAGAAAAACATTTCTTGAATCATGTACGCACAGTGCCTTTTTTTTTTTTTTTTTTTGCTTTAGAAGTCTTGCTCATGGTTCACTATAATCTAACTCAATAATGGAGTCCGTATCTGCTACGATCCAAATAGGATTGGAGGAACCAACGATCCACATATGATGGCTGTAGCTTTTAGGGAGGATTTTTGAAAATAATCTCAGCCATTTAAGGGTGGATCGGTGGTTCTTACGATCCAATTTGGATCGTAGCTGATTTCAGTGCCTCAATAATGCATTTCTCCTATGAACGACAGTCACACCGCACCTGGCATAGCCGAAATGAACCAAATTAAATCCTCACTTCCTCCGGTCGCAGCTTGCGTTGCAGGGGATAATAGTGATAGAAATCAAGAAAAATACTTAAAACACTCTCCAAGTTGCACCCCATATCTTCAAAGCACTACTAGAAAATTAATTGATTTAGATCCATTTTAGAAAATAAGTTATATTTCAAAAAAATCTCAAAACATTTTAATTTAATAAAAAATGGCAATACTTAATATTACTATTCACAAAATATTAACAAATTAATGTATAAATAACAATTGTAAACATAATTATACAAACTATTCAAAATTAATGTTGTCCATTAGAATATCAAATGAAACATAAATTAAATGAATTTTGATAATTAAACTAGTGTTATGATAACTACAATAATATTAGTTAATGTGTATCATGTATTTTTTTTTTTTAAAGACAAATAAATTACACTACATGCAAATTTTACATATATCACAATTCACAAGGTAAAATGGATAATGAATATTTTTATGTGAATTTTGTGTCAAAAAAATTTGCATGCATACCAAAATCCTATTTTATTTTCAATTTAGCTATTCAATAAGCACAAACAAGAAAATAGTCATGATTTTCATTTTTTGATACGCTTTCTTGAAAAAGATTTAAATACCATCTATGTTCAGACAAGAAATATTTTATTAAAATATAATTGAAACTGTTGAGAATTGAATGCATTGCAATCATTTTTAGATACAAGTGACATAAAAAAGATATTTAATTCAACGGTAGTGGAGCGCCCAAAATAGCTAGTTCTTAATTGAAACAAAGAAAAAACATTTTTTTTTCAAACGGAGTTCTTAATAAATATATCGGATATACATTATGATTTATAAATATATATTTTTTTTAATATTTCATATTCATTGAAATGAAATTCTCTGTAATTAAAAGGCAAGAGGTGAAATGAGCATTCATGTGCGCCGAAGATTAATAATAAAATGAAGTAAACAAGAAGTCAAAAGTTATGACAATTATAAAATTTTTAAGGTCTGAATTTGAGTTTCAAACAATTTATGAGATTATTTGAATTATATTAATAAATTTTATACACCATGAAATTTTAACATGCCAATGAGATTTTTAATTTGGACGCAACGCTCCAATGTTAGATACCTAACATATATATGGCATGGTATCATGGAGCACATGAATCGTTGGATCTCCTCAATATTCGTGCATGACCGAATCTTGAGGCGATCCAATAGTCCATGTACTGCATGGCACCGTGCTATATGTTAGGGGATAAGCGCTCGCCACATTGACAGTCTCTGTATATATATATTTTTTTTAATTCTTTACAACAGTTATAAAGTTTCGTAGGCGGGTATCAAACTCTCGACCTTTAGGTAAACAACGTGCCTAAGACGCCTCTGTATATATTAGTTGCAGTGAGCTCTCTTACGGCTGTTTCGCACAGAATTTAGTGTGTGCTTAATTAACAAAGTAATCAAATAACAATCTGGAGCGGTAGGACGGGCCTGACAAGCAAATTTAATAGAAGAGATCCAATCCAATTACCATTTGGTAAAGAGAATATGGAGTAATGGGGCCTGATATATAAACCCACTTGGGATATATATCTTATCAATCACATTGCCAACAGAAGCAATATAGCTTGTGGGCTTTTAGTTGGGCCTTGTGGCCGGCCTTGGTGCTATGTTATGGAACCAATATATTCTTTGACAAATGACACCAGTATTTGGGGCTATTTAATTTCTTGTCCATTTTCAGTTTGCGAATCGAGTATGCATTGGACTCTCGGTTGCTTTTAGAAAACATCTACTCTCGGCTAGAGAGATGATGTTGTGGTAATGTTTCAGTCTTTCAGATGCTGAATATTTGTGGTGGTATTACTGGTATAGTGGTATATATGTGCGTATGATATTGGGGCTATTACTTTTCACTTCTCTGGAAGTTTCTTTGTTCTTTTTAGCTGTTGCGTGATGATCCTTCCACTTAACGGTTATTCTTCTTACATATTTGTTTTTCTTATTGGTGGACTCGATCTGGAGCATGTAGTACTGGCTTTGTTGATGTTTATAAATTATAATGCAACAATAATTGGAAACTAAATGGTGTTGCAGCATGAGGCCATGAGGGTATGTATCAGAGTAGATGCTAGTTCCACATTAATCCAGTTGTATTTCGATGGCTCAAATTTCCTTCTACCATTAGAAAGAGCAGCTCTAGAATGTGAGATGAAACCAAAATATAGTTAAGAGAATTTTCTCATGAAGAAGCTATAAATGATGTTTTGACTTCATGTCAGCAAACCTTGAATCTTGTTTATATCTGTCAGTCTGTTAAATTCTACTTGGCACCTTTGCTGCTCTTAGGATAATTCTAACTTTACTCGAGCAGTCATGTCATAATTAATTAAGCTTGATTAGTAACATTAGTCCTAACTCCTAATTACTAATTACATATACTTCTTTTTTAAGTGCTGATATGGTCTAATTGTGTACAATTATATAGAGACAAAGGTCAAATAATTTATGCATGCAGATCCCCTGAGATATATCAAATTGTCAATTAATAAAGGTGCTTAATGGGCATACTTGATTTTAAACTTAATATGCCTAGATCTAATATGTCTGAGGGTTGTAGCAGTTAACAGTTAGCACCCTTTTCGGAATTAACGTATGTTGCAGACTGCAGAGACCGGGACTTCTCTTCTATCGGTTGTCGATCAGTTAAAAACAAACAGAGTTAAAATTAATGAGCAGGCTACAAGCTAGAGAAAAAGTACTTGTAGATTCACCAGAACTTTATTTCATTGATATCTCAGGTTCGGCACTTTATTTATCATAGACATGATCCTATCATTACATGTCATAGTTCCGACTTCCGAATCAGCGAACTTCAGAACGATGATTTAATTATTTGTTCGAGTGCATGGATCCTAAACATGCACACTAGCTAAGCCATAAAGTAGCAACATATAGCACTCTAATTATTATACCGAACCATTCATTACATGATCAACGGTTGTCCAACTGTTCAGAGCCCCACGGGAGCTACGCCCACGCCCACTACAACGGTGTTGTTTGTGCTGATGCTTACAAGATTGCTCGGTGGAGGTGCCAATCCTGGCGTGTCTATGTTTATGGTGTCATTGATGCCAACACCTATGGTGCCGAGCAGAGGTGGCAGTCCAACACTGATGTCAATCTTTGAGTCATCAGTGGCTGCGCCGGTTGCAGAGATCTCCCTTGCGGTTGCACCGCAAAAGAGTGCACCAAGGAGAACAGCAAGGAGCAATTTGGAATTAGCCATTTGCATATATGTGTTTGAGTTTATTTGTTCTATAGATCACTTGTTCCTGGCTTGTGAAGGAAACTTTGAGGGGTTTATATAGGTGAGCTTTTTTGCAGGAGCAAATCAATGAAGTGGAAAATTGATATACACTATATATCCATATCATGCTATTATTAATTGGCTATTAATTAGGTGGTACACCGGTATATATACTGGAGGTAAAAATTGACAATTAGTTACTATAGTGGCCAAATAGTGAAAATTTAATTATCTTTGGAGTGATTTCATGTACATCTAGAATTAATTGTTGGATTCACTTTTTTGTGGTTTTATTTAAATTTGGTACGATGGGTGGTACTGTTCCAGTGAGTGCAACTCTTATTTCATTTTATTTTATTTTATTTAAAATTTCAGGGACTGACATTATTTTTTATGTTTTTAAAGTTGGAGGTTTAATAGGGTGCAAATGAAAATTTTAGAAACCAAACTTTGTTTTTTTTTTTTTTTATTTAAGATTTCAAGGAGAAAAAGTGAATTTTCCCAGCTAAAAACCAAGTAAAAATATATTTGGAACACTTGCTGTGAATTTACACTTGCACATGATGACACGATCGATCTATCATATTGGTGATTTTAATTAATTGTATGTTATAATATCTGTTCATGCAACAGTGCTTGATACGTACGGTCCTTGCTGCAGCTAAGAAAGGACGGAGATGATTAATACATACATGGGTTCAGCTTCAACTAGCACCAATCAAATCGAAATGTTATTATATATGATATGGCCGCTCAGTATGAATGAACTGTAAAAAGTGATTGGTCGAGTAGTACGTAATTGTTCGAATTTATAGTTCATTATGATTCTATGAGTGCTTCAAGGCAGGTCAAATAGTAATTGTTCGAATTGCTACTTAGCTGCTACAATAGAAGATTAGGTTGTTACATAATATCCAATTAAGTAATTAATTAAACATCATATGGGAGGTCTTTTATAGACATTAAAATTTGAGTGATTTGACTCTCATCTTTATTTCAAAAAAAAAAAAGTAATTAATCAAACACTCTTTCTCAACATAAATGGAAAAACTTTCATTTTTTTTTATTTACAAACTGACCTACTATTAACATTTAACAATCATTAAAAATTTCGTTTCTCATTATTGACATATGGAAAACGATGAAAAAATATTATTTATGAATAAACCAAGTTATGTTTATGGCAGAGAATTAGGCAAAACTCCAAATTTGGGGTTTCTTGTGCTTAATTAGTAATGCACCTGTGTCACAGGAACTGAATTTGTGTGGATTTGGAAATGTTGTGGTAATCTTTGACATGCCAATTAAGTGGTTCCCCGTCGAAGAAAGCTGAAATTGTGCTTATAAAGATGTTATGAAGACCGAAGAAATCTCGTACTAGGATCTGTTGTTAATTGTTGTGTTGATACAGCTTCCTCTTACAGGTTATATTTTGAACAAAAAGGCACTTGGCTGTCATTCTGATTCGCATACTCTGGAACATGTACCAATTCTGGTGTGCGTACCGATTTTCTCATTGCATACCTTTCGGATATGCACATCGTTGGACTGAATGGCTCAGGTTCAGAAAGAAAATTTCCTTCTTCAGCAGCAACAAAAGGGTATAATCGTCCTATGTCCTTCTCTCTCGTGCTCGCCAAATAGGACGATGTACCCTTTTGTGGCTGCTGAAGAAGGAAATTTTCATTTTGAACCTGAGCCATTCAGTTCGATGGTGTGCATATCCAAAAGGTATGCAACGAAAAAATCAGTATGCACACCATACAAGCTCTTCTATGAAACTTAAAATGCCTCTAATATGCCTTAGGGTCTACCACCATGCTTGGGATGTGACAGAGGCACTTCTCTTAATTTAAAATGCCTCTAAATTGTTTGTGCTATCTGTTTTAAATTCATATTCTGATTGGTGACAAGTTTCTGATGTTATCGACATCGGAAGAATCGTCTGATCGGCTCTATATATAACCTCTTATCGACATTAGAAAAAGGATGCTTAGAGGACGATGTTAGCTGACATGAGTCAAATTGAGTTAAGAACACTAGCTACCATATATATCAAATTCTGAAGGTTAAAAATAAAAATTTACAAAGTTGAACAAAAGCCATATGATTATTTGGTAAACAAGTTTTCTAGTAAATTTAAAGAAAAATCAGGAAAAAAAATTACATTATTTCTAATAATACATATATCAAGATTGAATATACCATCTTTTTTTAATTATTAATTACAAAAATAAATCAGCAAGCACAATCATCAGCAATGAACGAATGAATGATCTAGAAGTCGATCGGTTAATGTAAATTTTGCATCCTTGAAAGCCTCATGCGGCGTTCATCAGAGAGTATCTTGGCAAACCGGACCAATTCCTCTTCATTTGTACCGGAATTTGGGACGGGTTCAATCTGGCCAGTCTCCAAATTTACTCTAGATACAGGCTTTTTAAGAAGATCATTTCCTATTTGAACAAGCTTATGCAAGTGCTCATCTGATGAATTGTCCATCGATGCAGCGGCGCCATCCAAAGAATCATCCTACATTACCCCAAGAGTGAAAGAATTACTTTTTAAGTTTTGAACAAACTTACTAATTGGAAGATATTATCGACGGTAGAGTTATGTTCGTACCTCTATGCGTAAATAGTTCTTCTCGCAATGCAATGCTTGGGAGAAAACAGACGCATAGATATCGACCATATCGGAACTGGCATGGCTGAAACAGTTAATCAGGGGACTTGTACCATTGTTGGTTAACCAGTTCAGTAGGCCCCACTTGGAAGCGGCTTGTGCCTTGTACTTCTTCTCCAGTTTTTCTAATCCCGTGCCTAGGGAGAGGATCAGGAAGTTCCCATAATCGACTGGTTTGACGGGGAAATAGTCATCTCTTTGTACCACAATCTCCTTTGTCACATGATTTACAGCAAGTAGTGTCTGATTTGTTTACAAAAATATATATTCAGAAATGAAACGATCGATCGAAATAATTTTAAAGCAAAAGCATGATGTTGATTATTATTTGAGGGGACATTCTGGTATCACTGGCTGATAAATGTTGGAAAAGAAAAATGTTTAGAAAAGAGGCAAAGTGATTAAATGCTGTTTATGGATTGATTGCATATCATTTATGAAAAAACATACTGGATTGTTTGCAGCAACACCTCCATCAACAAGATTAAAACTTCGTGCTTTTCCAAGACGATCACTGGTTGTGAAACGATGTGCCGGAAGATATGTTGGAGCAGCCGAAGTGCTGATGCATACATCCGAAAGAAGAGCATCCTTCGACTCATCCTTTTTTGCCTGCATGTCATGCATCGAGCCCCGTATATTCATATGTAAGTTGAAGTAATTTTTAAAGTTCTCAACTTTTATTTTTGTTAAGAAAGCACAAAGGAAAAAAATATCTTAAATATATGATCTAGGAGAAATTTAAATATATACGTCGCCTGTAGTGAAGATGGTTGGCTGAAGAAAGTTAATGTCAAACGTAGGAATCACCAATTCCGAGATCGTATCATGAAGCCTCGTTTCACCGAGTAGTTCCCGAACCTTGCTATGAAGGTATGTTCCTGTGTATCTGGGACCAAACAAACTCCTTAGCGATCCTCCCAACCCGTTCCTACATTTAAGAAAGTTCATTATTATGCACATTGCATAAACTTGCGCATGTTCGATGAAGAATAGAGGTACGAAAGTAAATTACTGGTATAGAGTACATGATAAAGATGAGACGACGTACCAGTATGAAGGGAAAATCTTCGGAATGTTTTCGATGTAGAAGCTTACAATTTCTTGAGCTGAGAAGAGGGGTTTTTTCTGCTTGTTAGGAGCAGCAAGCATGGTTGACACTAAACCTCCGGTACTAGTTCCGGAAATCACATCAAAGTAATCTGCAATTCTCGCATCTTCTCCATCAAGATCCTATGTAATTCATGAACAGATTGAGATGGTAAATTATTAGTGACTGAATTTTCTCAATTATGATACTTTTGTGACTATACTGATACAAAATTCTCTTAACATGGACCCACAATTTCTGGTAATAATCAATTTTTTTATGGGTTTACTTCAAGGACTTTAATAAATTGATCAATCCATCAATTGAAATATTCGGTACCAATTTCAAAAAAATTTTCTTAACTACAATCTGAGCTGACAAAATCAATTAAAATGTTATCTTAAAACAAATCTTATAACTCACTTGTAGTTTAGACTCCAGGAATGCAAGGATGGTAGCAGGGATGAGTCCCCTGACACCACCACCATCGATGCTTAGTATCGTGACTATCCGGCCATATGAAGGCGGAGATTTTGGTGAAGCCGGAATATTGTTCCGCACCGTGCTTGCAGGAAGGCTCAATCCAATAGAATTCGTCAGACAAGTTGTTGGAACTGCGCTTTGCAAAGCGCAATAGCCCCACTCTATATATATATATATAGCTAGATTACAGAAATCTTAAAATCTTTTGATACTAGCCAGCTAGCTTGTACAAATAAATTACTAATTGGTATAATTTGCTTGCTTAACTAGTTGTGCAGACTGAGCAGTGTTGTGCCGGTAGAGGTGTGCTAGGATGTACTATATATATATATGGACAAATGGTGGTGAGAACTGAAAAGATATGCTTAATTACAGTACAGTACTGGAATTGAATTGTCAAATTAAGAGTCAAAGAGTCAGTAGTCAAGATCGATCGAAGCAATTAATTAATTCCCTGCATGCTGGAATGGAAATTGGAATAATGGAGATGTTTGAAAAATACAAGGATTGATTTGCAAGGGCTTAGAAGGTTAAGCCCAGTCACTTTGAAACAGATGTATAGTGGTAAATTTCTTCCACTCTGAATTCTGAAACTTGCATGAACCATTATTGAATAGTCTAATAGCTTTGATAAAGACACTAGTAAGCTTGCAAATTTGAAGTATTCAAGGATGACAGAGCTCTCTCTAAATTTGGTGTAAATTTCACTGTTTATTAAATTAAGTACTGTAAAGTTTATATTTAAGATTTAAGAATATCTGATATATAGGATAAATTTTCGTACAAATTTTTGTCGGATTAAATTTTTATTTTATATTTTTTTTTTCAAAAGCATTTGCTTCAAATACTTAAGAATTTATTTATTATTATGTGCAAACTTATTTTCATTATAATTTAGAGCCATCTTGAAAAATATGAGAATCAAATAAAAAACTCTGAAAGTATAAAATTTATGCATACCTCAAACTAAAATTTTGATTTATAAAAAGAAAAATATATTGAGCAAAACAGAACAAAAGTTGAAAAATGATAAATGTATTTTTTTTTGTTATATATATATTCGGCTAAATATTAGTTTTGTAAACAATCTCATTAACATAAAACGTGTACATGGTCTAAACTCTTACGTTCAATGTCTTAGTTGTCAGATTAGATTGATCAAAATGGTTGACTCGGACGTGTGTTCGTGTCACAAAATCAGCAAGTTCAAAAATAATTGCCAATCACAGAGCCGTACATGTAGTTATTACTTGCAAGCTTCCAGATTACCATTTCAGAGTATTAATTACCTGTCAAACTTGTCTGGTTGAAATTGAATCGTGCATTAATTCGTGCGGTATAATATAAATAAACCCAAGAGGCAACAACAGTTTGGAAGAGTCTTTGATGAAAAAAACCATCGATGTACATGTATGTTAGATGATAGATAATAAAGCATTAAGTTTCATTATTGGTCAAATATATAGTGCGTTATATATAGACCCAGTAATACTTGATTTGTTTAAGCTGATTCTTTGCCACAAACCTGGCGGATTCTGTTCCAGTTGAGTTGGAGTGCTCATCCTCTGTTGCGCTGCATTGTGTAGCACGGAACATGAACCGTTAGATCATCTCGAGATTTGAGCCAGCACAGTCTCGAGATGATCTAACGGTTCATATTTCGCGCTACACAATGCAGCGCTACAGAGGATATGGAATCGTTGAGTTGACAGTAAAAACCTTGCCAAGTCGAATCCAAATAGTTGAAAAGAAGAGGTGCGCTTCTCACCCAGACTTGACCATATATAATTATGTCGTAGGTTTAAAAAAGTCATTTCCATTCAGACTTAACGATAATTACGTCGTAGGTTTTGGGCATCTGACTTCAACCCAGATGGCATAATATATATTTGCCATGTGATAATATTTTTGATACGGAATTATTGTTTTATGGTCTACAGCTTTCGGTACTGAAAAAAAAAAATAATACAACATTAAAAGGAGGTCTTTCAAGACATATAATAATAGCATAGCAGCTTATATGACTTCATTCTGTGTCCTTGATCTACCTTCTTGTGTGCCAATTTCCAATTTAAAAATACAAGCTATTTTAAATGAACCAAGGTTTCAAGAAATTATGATGATTGAAAATAGGACTGACAAACTGCATGCCAACTGTTTGACTGGAGGCCAAGATCTTAGTTCTATATTGTCCAGAAAGGGACAACATTTAATCGAGAGAGCCCTGGGCTGGGCTCTATTGGAATTGCTTTTAATTAAAATTCTCATTGATTGAAGAGGGAGGAATTTTAGACTTCTTAGATTTTTTTTCTCAGGGAGGAGGGAGGAATCATGGAGGCAAAGCGGCGCCGCCTTCCAGATAATGCTGCTCAAATAACTTGATGGACGGTGGGATTCAGATCGGGCTCGACTGTTTGGGCTTCGGGCATGGATCGGGCTGGTCTCCAGGCCTCCGCTACCGCGTTCAGGCTTCGGGCTACCCAATCGGACCACTTTTAATACGGAAGCAGGCTATCGGATCGTTTACACCCGTTTAGTTCCGCCGAATCCGAAGTTTAGTGGACGCTTCTGATTGGGAAAAGAGACTCGGAAGTCGGAAGTTGGGAGACTTCGTTTGTATTAGTTTATCAATTGGGTCGGAACTCGGAATGGACCCAAATTTTATGGGCCGGTGTGTATTTTTATTTTAAACTGTTGTTGGGTTGACAAGTTCATTTTTATTTTATGGACCCAAATTATGTCGTAGGTTCTGGCCTCTGGGCATCTGACTTCAACCCAAATGGCAAGGGAGAATTTCCTATGTACCCATCCAAATATTTGAAATAGCCAATTTATCCATCAAACCACCATAATATCCAATATCTCCATTAAAATCTCACATTATATCTTTTATACCCTTTAACATGTTTAGCATGTTAATCATTTGTATTAAAAAATTAATTGACAAATATACCCCTCCATTTTAAATGGAGATGTCCCTTAATTAAATCGTATCACAATTAGAGAGACTTTGTTTAGCACTTTGGCTTAGGCTACTGAGTCTACTGCCTTTTTATATTGCAAAGCAAAGATAAATTTGGTTTCGTGTTGGGTTCAATTCATGTAACTTAAGGAAATTTTTGTAAAAAAAGTAGCTAAAAATATATATTATAAAAGAAATTTATAAAATTTAGTGCTATCATTTGTACCCATAATCACAAGAGTAGCTCCGCTACTGTACGAGAACATATTGATAACTTGGTACAATACTACACTGTCAGGTAAAAAAAGAATGAGACTTCTATATAAGCCTTCTACTCCCGAGTCAAAATTAAGATGCTTATATCCGGTAAGCTATAAGCTATTTACCAGCTTCCATCAACTAAAAACTTAGATGAAGAGTTTCCAGTATTTATCAAAGTTGAGCTTCACATCCGTGGGCCGAGCTCCTCCACCTTCCACTTCCACTTCCACTTCCACTGTTAACTCCTCCGTGGGCCGACCTCCTCCGACTCTCTGTTCCTTCCTCTCTTACTCTCGTACTCTCTTATGATCAGCAATTGCAAAAGTTTGCAACTTTGAAGGCGTTGGACTAGGTAAATAAATAAACGCACCCCAAATAGAAGTTACTAGCTTTCAGGAAAATCAATTTTGGGTTGTTTGGTTTTGTTGTTTTTTTCTAAGATTTGCTCATAATTATTGTATATCTGTTATTAAGCCATGTTGGGTCTAAGTCTAACTGTTTATTCTATCCCAGCATTCCTTTCTTTCTTCCCTTTTTATGTTATGTTATGGCAACTATTGCAGGTTGAGACTAGAGAGTTGCTTCTCATGGAAGCACCTCAGCCCCAGAGGAGCAGGATTCATGCCGATTCACGTCATGATTATATCACCAACTTGCCACCAAATCTAAAAGAAACCATCTTGCTCAAACTCCCAATCAAAGATGCTGTCAGAACAAGCGTCCTTTCGAGAAATTCGATTGATTCATGGGTTTCAATCCCGAATTTGGTGTTCGAACAGAAAGATTGCACGGAGTCGGAGCTTGTCAGGGTAATAGACATGGTGTTGCTGCAGCATCGGGGCCCGATTCAACAGTTTAAGCTGTACAGTGACAATGGTTGCAGTGAGGCAATCGGCCGCTGGCTGCTCGTGTTGTCTGCGAATGGCATCAAGGATCTAGAGCTGTATCAGTTCGAAGGCAACATCCCTTCCCGCCTCACGTCTTGCATTCTGCTAGAACGTTTATGCCTGTTCAATTGCTGGATCAAAATCCCCTCGTATGTCCAAGGGTTTAAGAAGCTGCGCACCCTTATCCTAACCAATTGTAATTTACCAGGGATTAGCCTAGATAACCTGGACTCGGGTTGCCCTCTTCTGCACCACTTGGTACTGCGCATGATCCGCGGTCTGCAAGGTTGCCTCCATATCTGTGCATCAAACCTCGCTTCTTTGGAGATTTTTGACACGTTCCATGATATTTGCTTGGAAACTCCAAAATTGGTTTCGGCATGGATATATCTTGCCTTTCGTGAATTGCAACATAATGTTGATGTACCAAGAGAGAGGAAGGAAAGCAACATGATACGTGCTCTTGGTCGCCTCTCAAACATGCAAAAGCTTGAAATAAAAGGTTCATTCGCTGAAGTAAGATTTTTATGTTTCAAACAATGATATTACAGTGCCTATCCAACATAATCCTACTGGTAGGCTTCATTTTGAACACAATCCTCTCAAACATTCTGTTCTCCAAAACTGATAATGCTTACAATACATATTTCAAAGAGTCAGTACATATGCTCAAGTATATGCCAATCAGATAAAGGTTCCATTGTCCCGATGTTCAGAAGTATCAGAAAGACAATTAAGTGCCTTCTGTCCAAAATAACTACTATATGGAAGGTACACCATGGAATACTTAAAAGAACTAACAAAGAAGTTCAAAGTAATAGTCCCAGATACCACCAAAGAAGAAAAAGGATTCCTTGGATACGGTGATTGCTTCCCACTTCTTTGCAACTCTAGACAAATGAAATTTCAGCATTCTTTGATAACTTGGGCAACCACTTCAGCATCTCAAAAATTATCACAGCATTCCTTAATCCAAGAAATTTCAGTTCCTTTAGTACAGGTGCAGTGCTTAGCACAAGTCTTGCAAATTCTAGCATAAACCTGGTGTTTTGTAAGCACAGGTCAGACTCAGATGCATACTCAATTCTCACGACCTTGAGGTGCTTAAACAGGTGGTCTTGAATTGCTTTAAATTCCCATGCAGCTTCAACATTTGGATCATCACTAGAAAAAAACTGAAAATTGGATAACATATCGAGAAGGCACATCAGTGGTGTCATTAGGTGCAAAGAATAATTTTCTTGTAAAATATAACTGTTTCTGAAATCCAAGCAAAGGCTTTGTATCGATCAATCATATTGTTTCAATCAATTATATTTTCTTGTAAAATATGGGGCTTTGATGATTCGCACTTTTGAAACTTTGCTAATGAGGTAATTACCCATCAATTCTAAAAATTTGGGTATTTACCCATAGAAAACTCAATTGATTTGAGGATAAGCAGTCATGAAAAAGAAAAGGGCACAAACTGTTCAGGAGATTATGGGAAGGGTATTTTGGTCCTGTAATTGTTTTATTGATTTTTTTCTATTGATTTATAGAATATAAGCCATCAGATAAGTAAATTAAAAATTGATTGATTTTTAAATAGCAAAATTTCAACAGGTACATAGCCAAATTTCGCTTAAAAAATTGGCAGCATTATAAAAAAAATCTTGTTTACGAGCTACAAGATTATTTAAAAGGCTAATAACTACAATTGATGAGCATTCAATTATGCAAAAAAGAAACATATAACGTATTGATAGAGTACTTAACCTTTATAGAAAGGTTTTCCAAGTTCGGCGCACTTGCCAGTTGATTCACTGGAGCAGGTCCAGCGGCCAAGTACTTGCAAAGGAAGTAAAAAAGATCATAAACCTCTAGTCAAAGAAATAATTAAGCTCCTATTATTAACATTATCACACAATTATCTGCTGGTTAATTGGATTGGTATTTGGTCAACACTACAGAATCATAATTAGCTAATTATTTTAATAAGAGCAATGTTTGAGGTTCACTTAAATCGATTTGAACCTCTCAGTACAAAAGTTCAAAATGAAGCCTAACAGTAGGATTATGTTGGGTAACCATTGTAAGATGATATCATTGTTAAAATTTAAACATATATATCTTACTTGAACAAATACACCATATATTTGTAAATTTTGAATGTTCGTAAGGCGACCAAGAGAATGTACAATCTTGTTTCCATTATTCTGATGATATCCTGAGGGGATGATGCCAAGATCAATGCATGCTGAAGTCAATTTGGGAGTTTCAAAACAAATATCAGGAGATGTGTGAACAATTTTCAAACAAGTTAGGTTTGATGCGCAGATACGGATGCAGTTTTGCCGGAGTAAGCACAGTTCCAAGTTATCAAGAAGAGGGCAACTAGTATCCAAGTTCTCTAGGTCAATCCCTGATAGATTACAGTTGAACAGGATAAGGGTGCGTAGCTGCTTAAATCCTCGGAAAAATTTCAGAATATCGATGATACAACTGGACAGACGTAGACATTACAGTACAATGCAAGAGATGAGGGGGAAATTAATCCTGAGTAGAACGATACAAAATAAACTTGTGATCTCCAGATCCTTGATATCATTTCTAGTCAAGCATAGCAACCAAAGGCGGATTGCCTCGCTGGAAGCCTCGCCGAAACCAAGATCACAATAAATTTCAACTTTTTGAATCGGACCCTGATGCTGCAACAACACCATGTCTACCAGCTTGATAAGCTCTTCCGCCGTACAATTTCTATGTACAAACATCAAACTGGGAATTGAAACCCAGGAATCGATCCACTTACTGGAGAGGATGCTCGTTCTGACAGCATCTTTGATCGGGAGTTTGAGCAAGATGTTCTCTCTTAGATTTGGTGGTAAGTTGGTGATATAATCATGACGTGAATCGGCATGAATCCTGCTATTTCGAGGCTGAGGTGCATCCATGACAAGCAACTTTCAACCTGCAATAGTTGCTTGCTATAACATAACAAAAAACACTTTGTATTGTGAAAAAAAAACACTTTGGTGATATAATCATGTACTGCAGCAAGCACTATGGAGTTGGTTTAGCATCTACGGTTTCATCTGCCGCAACAACAGAACCAAAAAAAAATAAAAAAATGAAAAGGATAGGGATGATAGAAATGAGCAGGAGGGTTCAAAAACACCTATAAGAAGGTGACCGAGGAAGAGAAGAGAAGAGGAGATTTTGACTTGGTGGGTTTGCAATGAAAAGACATAGAAATGAAGGTCGACTAGTATGGAAAATAAAACAAAAATATTTATTAAAAAATAGATGTACTAATTATGGTCTTTCCTGGATCCTGAGCCAAAAAGCTTACACATTGTATTGTTTTTATTTGCCCTAAAATATGTTAAAATTGTATTGAAAGCGCATAACAATTATAGTATAGTGTCGGGTGTCGAACTACAATATAGACAGATAATATATAGTAGATTTAATTCTAATAAACTAATTAAAAGAAACAAGTAATTTTGAGTAAAAAGAAATTAACAAGTTAAAACTAATTTAAAAGGAAGAAAATTATTCAAGTTCAAGGAATTATGACATAGGTATTCACTTAAGAGGAGGAATCCAATGACACACAAAATTTTGACACAACTATTACGCCAAATCATATAAATTTATAAAAAATCTTAAAAATGGAAAAATTATTTTATAAACATATTCATTAACTTATAAATCGATTGTGTTTCAAATTTTATTCAATTTGAGTATCATTTGATACTCCATCAAGAATTATTAAATTTAGTATAAGAGTTGTGTCAAAATATTATTGTGTCATTGTATCCCTCCTCGTTCATTTAATCACCTGATTAATCAATTTATTTTCTTGTTACAATTTATAAAGAGTCATAGGTAGCGACCACCCATTTTTATCTATCCACTGGTACACCGTATTTTTGATAAACAAATATCATTATTCAGTAAACATTTATGCAACTGTGACAAGCACATGGGTGCACGTGGGTGTGTCAGATTGTGAGAGAGGATAGATGTGTAGCTTACTTTATAGGTGGACTCCACATGTTTTCCATTTATAAACTAAAGAGTAGGGGTTCGTTTGGATTGTGCAACGATTAATGAAAGAATAGTAGAATAGAGAATAGTAGATGAGATTAGTAAGAAAATAGTGATTTTTGGATTAGCTAAAGAATAGTAGAAATATGGTGCTATTCGGGATAGTAAAAATGTTGTTGGGATTGTTTGTTTAGAATAGCGATGGATGGTAGAAAAGAATAGTAGCTAATCCGATTAAAGTGTTATTCCATAGCAATCCAAACGCACCCTAGAAGTACAAACCATGGATTCAATCGTATACGCGCTTAAAGACCTACCGTCGAAAAGATGACCTCGCGCTGGCCCTAGCTTAGAGGACAACAAACAATGTAAGCTCGGTGGGGGAGGCCCGCCTCCGACCTCCAGCCTCCCCCCGCCACCCCTGCCACCCCTTTCTCACTTTCTTCTCCTTCCTCTCTTCTCTTCCTTTTTGTTGCTAGCTTTCCGGCGACTTATAGTTCGGAATTTTCTCTTACTTAACTTTTACTTATGACATTTTTTACCTTGACCTTCGAAAGAACTGAGTGCAGCTCGAATCGACACAATAGATGAACTTGGACAAAACACGGTGCGCGGATCTCCAAGGCCGTCGACCTCTCTCGCCCCATCGGGCCGTCAACCTCTCTTGCCCCCCCTCGGGCCGTCGACTTCTCCGGCCAATTGTCTACACTGCAAACCGTATTGTCTTGTCCGCTTATTGTTGTCGACTTCACTACCTCGCTGGTCGTTTATCTCCCCGGCCGCACACTTCTTTGGTCGTCGACTTCTTTGACCATCTGCTCCGGTCGTCGACTCTCTGGCCATCTATCTCTCAGGTTGCAGGAGGGACACTTCCAAGTCAACCGATCTGATTAGTGGAGTAAGATTACAATTTGAAGCTAGATGGTGATAATTTTATGAGAAACTAGCTTTGTGCCTCATAGCCCAACAACAAAATGGGCAGTTTATTTTTTCTAGTTTAATCTAATTTAGCTACAATGTTGGCTGTTTGTTTTAGTTTGTGATTTTTGATGTTGTCTTAGTAGGTTAATTAGGTTCAAGATGTAATGGTACTTTATTTTAGATTAATGTAACATCTACGGGTTCTCTCAAAAAAAAAAAAAAAAATACAAACCATTGGCCATAAAGCCACAAGGTGAAGGTGACTGACAAGGACAACCCCTTGGAATCAAAATAATGAATCTGCCCCCTTCCTCCCCACTCGCGGCAGCTAGCGCACGCCCCAATTACTCACTCACTCACCGCCCGCTAGCTAGCTTCCCTTCCCTTCTCATTTCGGTATTTACACCTCTCCCCCTTCCCTTCCTTCTTTTTCTCATGCTGTTTGTTTCCGGAGATGAAACTGTAGGACTAGTAGGTAAATGCACTCCAAATTAGAAATTATTCTAGCTTTCGGGGAAATCAATTTTGGGTTGTTTGGTTTTCTTGTTTTTCTAAGATATTTGCACATAATTATGTTATATCTGCTATTAAGCCATGTTTGGTTTGGGTCTAATTGTTATTCTATCCAGCATTCCTTCCTTTCTTCCCTTTTTAATGTTATGTGATGGCAACTATTGCAGGTATCATTGCAAAATCTTTGCAATAATACTTGTACAAGGTTGAGCTTTAGCAGTCAGCACCATCCAAATTCCACATGAAATGTGACATAGTAAATGGAGGTCTCCATCCCCAGCTCACCAGCTGCAGTTTTAAGCAGCTTTTTTTTTTTCTTTTCCAAAGAAACTAGGCAGTTTTTTTTTTCCCTTATTATTTGTTCGCTCTAATAGAAAGTTCTTTCTTTCCTATATCAGTCTCATGCTCATCACAAGCCACAAATTCACAAAGGGGCTCCTTCCACTGTGGTAGAGGATACTGGTCATTTTCTCTCCTCCTCTCTTCTCTTCTTCCGGTAGTTGGTAGGTTATTTTTTTATTTTTTTATTTTATATTATTTTTTTTTGATGCAGTAGGCAAGTTGCCAACTATGGTGTGTAGTAAAAAATATAAAAAAGTTTAGAGCATTACAAGATAAGGTTACATAACTGAAGAGATTGTGAAAGGGAAAGAAAATGAAAGAGACGTAGGCTAGACAGGTGGTACTATAATACTACAATGTAGAGAACTAATAACCAAGCTAATGAATGACCCGGTGCCCCCGACCCGTATACCCTAACCCGTAAGCTGCCGAGGATTATTTTTTGTTAACTTTTAACATTTTACTTTGCTTAATTTTCTGATTGAATGGGTCGTCATCATCATTTATTGGCCGGTTTATTGGCTGGCCGCCCCAATTGAAGATGCCAGCAAGTGGCAATTTACAATGCAAGAGCCATATATGCTCCTCAACAGCCAATATACCAGACCAAATAACTGTCGAGACCCCATCAAATTCTGCCATCTTGCTTATCCAAATATTATATTAACATCTTGCATTCATACATTATACGCATCATTTTTTATACGGTAATAAGCTTTCTGTTCTTGAGGAAATTTTAATAAAAAAAAAAATGTTCCTGTTGCTGCTTCCAGGTTCAAGGTAAAGGTAGTGACTTCAAGTTATCATGGATGCACCTCAGTCCCAGAGGGGCAGGACGACTGATACTGATTCTACTCATGATTATATCAGCAGCTTGCCAGCCAACTTGAAGGAGAACATCTTGCTGAAACTCCCAATCAAAGATGCTATCAGAACAACCGTCCTTTCCAGCAAGTGGATTGATTTCTGGGTTTCAATTCCACACTTGGTTTTTGAACCAGAAAATGGTCTACAGCTGGAGCCAGAGTTTATTAAGGTGGTCGACATGGTATTACTGCTTCATCAGGGTCCTATTGAAACATTTGAACTTTTCAGTAATTACAATTGCAATGAGGCAATCGGCCGTTGGTTGCTCATCTTGTCTAGAAATGGTATCAAGCATCTAAATATACAGATTGAATATAACGATAGATGCAGGATTACTTTCCGCCTTATCTCGTGCATTGCACTAGAACGTTTATGTCTGCGGCATTGCAGTATCAATTTTCCTGCATCTTTCCAAGGATTTAGGCAGATGCACACCCTTTACCTGATGGAGTGTAATCTATCAGGCGTTAGTATAGAGAACATGGTTTCTAGTTGTCCTCTACTAGATCGCCTGGTACTGCACTTTGTCAAGACAGGAAGTTTTCACATCCGTGCACCAAACCTCACGTATTTGCAAATTGTTGATGATGAATTGAATGATGTTTGTTTGGAGACTCCAAAATTGGTTTCGGCATGGATTTCTATTTACATTACTTTTGGAGATCATCAGAAGTTTAGTATACCAAGAAATAGGGATGGAAGCAACTTTATGCGTGCTCTTGGTTGCCTTTCAAACATTCAAAAGCTAGTAATAGATGGTGCATTCACTCGAGTAAGATTAAAATGTCAAAAATTTTCTTATAAAAATTATATTTGCATGTCTATCCCTCAAGGTCCTATTACTTTGCTTCATTTTGAACTTTTGTATGGAGAGGTTAATATATATTTGGGTTAACCTCAAACTTTGTTCTTATTAAGACAATTTAACCAGAAAGAGGCTAAAGAAGAAAAAAGATCATGATAGAACCAATGGTATAAGTTGCATACCTTCTGCTATGTAGGTGTAGATACTGTAGTGTTGACAACTCTGACCAACATAATTGTGTGATACTGTTATAATATGAGCTCATTTCTTTGGCTAGAAGTTTATAATTCTTTTTACTTTGTTTGCAAGTACTTGGCCACTGGACCTATTCCCGAGAATCTTCCAGCTATCTTCAATCATTTGACGGACCTTAGTGTGCACAACTTGGAGATTAAACCGAATGAGATTTCTGCTGCGCTTTGCTTGCTTCGAAATGCACCAAACTTGGAAGAACTTTTTATGGGAGTTACGTAATCTACAACTGATGTTACATTTTTTGTTTTTGTGTAAAATTGATTGCTCAAATAATGGTACATCTTTCTATATAATAATTTAGGCATGTAGAAAGGAATTAATTACAATGTTACCTATTTAAATTTTAAGTGATGGACGGGTCCGGTTACAGAGAACCATTAAGAAAGAATGTGGGTCATTAGAGCCCCATTGATTTATAATTCCATATAAGTTTGATCGTTTTTAGGTAAAATTGCTATTAAAGAATCTATGACCCCCATTCTATTCCATTATATTTTGTAAAATGAACCCCGTACCATACATGCTTTTGTCCAGAAACAAACATTAGCAGCTTTGTTGTATGTACTAACACATACCAGAATCATGTCTATGCCTTGGATAGGTCCTTTATAGTCCATCTATTCAAAGCCAGTGCTTGGCTTGCATCAACCGCTATATCTTATCTTACCAGAAAATTATTCTATCTATCTATTGATCATACTGCTGACAGAGCTTATCTGTTGTCCGATTTTCAGGTTGTGACTGAAGATCAACCAGCTGTTGAAGCTGCATGGAAATCAAAAGCAGTTCAAGATCGCTTGTATAAGCACCTCAAAGTTGTGACACTGCAAAATCATGGTGGCATGAGACAAGGCACCAGGCCTTTGGTAGAATTTGCAAAACTTGTACTGAGCAGTGCACCTGTGTTGGAGAAACTTATTTTCTATGGATGTTGGTTGGAACGCGCTGAAATTGCACGGGAGCTGTATCCAAAGTTGTCAAAGAATGTTCAGATTAAATTTCACCCATGAAGGGTGAAGCAATACTTGCAGTCTTGCATCCAAGGAGTCAGGAGTCTGATTTTCTTTTTCTTTTTTTTACTTTTTGGCTGATATGGATGATGCTATGTGGGGATATTACTTTGAACTTCTCTTTTATTTTTATTTTTTTTTCCCTCTCTCTGCTTAAATTATTGCATGATGATGTACCTTCGTCGTAATAATTATATTTTGGTCAAATATTAATGGCACTTGGCTGCCCTGTTAAAACTTATAGTACAAAATTCTGAAATTAAGCTCTGGAGCTGCATGGGTTTTTTTTCAGAACAGGTTAGAAATGGGGGAATGAAGAAATCCTTTTTAAGAGTAATTGCTGATTTCAGACCCTGCATCCAAGAATCCAGGTTTTTGATAAATCTTAGCCTTTTTCCAAGTGAAAGTTTGAGCCTTTTACATTGATGACAAGTAGAAGAGAGTTCTGTATATGGAAGGAAGAACTGGTAAATCTTCATCTAACTTTTGATAGTTGATGGAAGCTGCTAAATAGCTTACCGGATATAACTAAGCATCTTAATTTTGATTTGGGAGTAGAAGGTTTGTACAGAAGTCTCATTTTTTTTTTTTCCTGACAGTGTAGTAGTGTACCAATCTGTTCTCATATGAATGGGTACAGTGGCATTTTGTGTCAGTCTTCCACCAACTATAATGAAGCAAATTAAGATGCCTAATTTTTTTAAACTAATTAATGCATTTAAGCATGACACTTAGCCTGAATAATTATTAATTTATACAGCCCTGATAAATTCTGCAGCTTCAGAATTATTATTTTATAAATTGAGAATTAATAAATATAAGGAACTGCAATTTATGTCCCTTGATTGTTCCATTAGCGAGTTGACACTAAAATTTTGATCTTACTGCTGCATTTTGGATTTGGGCTGGCAATTGTTATGAGATTGGTAGCATAATATATCAAAAAAGCAAATATTCTTTTGTTGAGAAGGTATCAGATTGTTATAATTTTTGGTGATGCATCGGGTGTCTATGAAATCAAATTTCAAATAACTGCATTTTAAATCCTTCAATAATATGGATAGAAACACAAAAATTTACATTATTTTGATTATAAAAAACATGGCCTCTTCTAAGCCGGATTAGTGAATCTCCGAATTACACACTCGACAAATCACGAGTCACTACGAACACACAAATACTAATCCGAATTAGTGAGTATAGCTGCTAAGCCGCTATTCTTTATAGAACATAGATTAGCTGGTATTATTTTTAACCATATATCCTAAACAAACAATCTAAACAATATTTTTACTATTCCAAATGGCACCACATTTCTACTATTCTCAAACTAATCCTAAATTCACATTTTTTTTTTTTCAATACTCTCACTTACTAATCCCACACATATTTTCTTTTGAGTGAGGCTATAGTATTATTAATAGTACAACCATCACTCCATCAGCGTACAAACCACATCGTTCTTATTTTTTTTTATTTTTTATTTTTGAGGAAACATATCGTTATAATAATACCATTAACAATCATATTTAATTAAATTTGAACCGACGTTAGACCGAAAATAAACCAGACGGTTTAAATATTGGTATTTGAATACGTTATCAAAAATCGCATATCGTTATAGAATTTTCCTTTTAACTATTCCCTTCTCTAATTATGTCGAATCAAATGTAAGATAATTATTCATTCTTTTGACTGTGTAAATTAGCTTTAATTATAAAAAAGTACCAAAATGAATCGAAATCCTTTTTTCCCTGTATATCAGTAGAACTATGAATCATATAATTAATCATAAAGTCTCATTTTTGCCTTTCCAGACATATTTCAGGGAGCTCTTATTTCATATATATATAATATAGTCCTCTCCATATATATGATAGATTATATTGTTAAAATCTCACAAACCATAATTAAGTTACAGCATCAGAGTTTTCCCATAAAACCAATAACCTTCTCACTGGCTTCAGGCTTAATTAACACCATCAATATCACAGTTGTGCTGGCACGATCCCGGCATTCCCGGACCATTTACACTTTTCATAGGCTCAGTCTGCGCCATGTGCGTGCCCGTCATCGGAGGATGCGGCCCTGACTTAACAGGCCTAACAGGACCCTGAAGGAGCTTCCTTGAAAGCGCAACGCTGCGCACATTGGGGGGTAAAGTACTCTTTGGTTCTGAGCTTTGTGGCTGAAAGGTTGCTGTGTTAACAGCAGCTGTAAAATCTGTGAATGCAATTTTTTCACCGGGTTCTTCCTTACCAGAGACGACTGTGAACGACATCTGCGTGGCTCCTATGAATATAGCTAGAACAAGGTAGCGAGGAAGGGAAGGCATTTTTGTGGTTGCTCAACAGGTCTCTCAAGTTTTAGGATGAATAATGAATGACTGATTGTGCATATATATAGACGTTTCACATTGAACTGATTACTGATATGACTGGAAAACTATACTCTTTTTTTTTTTTTTTTGATTACTGTATGAGGAAAATTAAAGATATTTGAAGGCCTCAAATTATTGGTATTATAAATCTGAATTGACACTAAAAAGTGAAGTCTACATTTGGTAGCTTAGATATTGGAACTGTCTGTGGGGATTGGATCAAATGCAATAGTTTAAAGGGTTTAATTGAACTAAATGGAAAACTTAAGAGCTTAATTGAATCCAGTTCTATGATTATAGATATGAAACCAGCCTCTCTCTACTCTAAAAAAAAATAAAGGAAGTAACAAATTTCAGGAATCAGGTGTACCATTTTTCAACTAGGCTCTTTGGGTAATAATCAAGATATATAAATTATTGCAGTCCAACAGAGCTGGCAATTTGAAAATTCAATTCAGACACAAAATGAAAGTGGAACTCATTATCTATGAAGAGGGGGAATAAAAGATCCTGAAGAAACTAGAACATTGCAAAACCTTGGCCAATCAGAATGATTACAAGTTAAAACTAAATTGCAGATATCAGAATAGATTTGAGATTTGTTTCTCACTTGTCTGATAGAAAGCAATTGATATATCAACATATTTTGTGCTTTCTAAAATGAATTCCATGATTTTAGGTTTTGTTGCATAATATCACCAAAACTTGTATAGCAATCAGAATATACACATTCATTCAATAAATAGCTCACAGAACAGTGATTTTTTCTCAAAAAGGAAACATGTTACTCATAAATATAACATACTTAGAACAGTTCCAGACCCATTACAATATCATCTTTTTTCATAATTAATAAAGCAACTTAATTACTTAAAAACCTTACAACGCAGAACGACGAACATCGACGACACAATAAAATTCACTAGAAAACAAAAATTATTAGGTCCAAACATACTTCAGAGAATCTGCCACCGCCTGAACTCTAGTTAAGTTATCGTAATCCAGCATGTCAGATCCCGTCACACTCGAACGAGACATCGCAGCCCTTGATCGGCTTCAAGGTCAGCGTGTGCTTGGGCTTGGTAATGAATTTTGGCAGACGTGACAGGATCTGGCACATGCACGCATTGTCGATCCCCATCAGACGCCTGCAGCACGGAGTGTCCTGAGGGTCGTCGTCTCCATCGTGAGACGACGAGTGGCGGTGGCGGGACGACCTGTGGCGCTCATCTGATGACTCAATTTCCGTAGTGGACCGTGTCACATTTACGTTTGTCGGTCCCGGTACCCCGTAGCTAGAGAGGCATGCCTCGGTGGCTAGTGCGAATTGCGAGAGGCATAGCGCCTGTGTCTTGACAAGCGTCCCGCTCGCCACGCTACTCGACAAGATTAAGAGCATTGTTATAACTATCAAGGGAGGGATTTTCTCCATCTTTCGGAGTTGGAGTGTCATGTAGTGGAAATGGATGAATGTGGAGGTAATTAATTCTGATGTCATGAGATTTCAACTGGTGGTGCATAAATACAGGATTGAGGGGAAAATCAGGGAGGGTTTTGGTGGAAATTAGAGGCAGGTTGCGGTTTGCTTTGTGCAGAACAAAATAATATAAATATAATTTAATTATAATATAACAAAAATTTAATTTCTTGTTGTTAGGTATCAGATGGCTCACACTCCAGATGTGATCACCTTGCTGTCTCCATTGAGTAATCTTAAGACCTCATGTGAAAAGTGCTTACACTGATCTGTGTTTTTTATGCATGTAATTAATCTAACTATCTTAGTATTTGCAACATTTGGAATGAATGAATGAAACATGACATGAGTAGGTTAACTGGCGCTGAAATCAGCTACGATCCAAATCGGATCTGAGGACCCTCCAATCCCAAATGGATGGTTGGAATTATTTCAAAAAAACCCCCCTAAAATCCACAGCCGTCGAATCAGGAATTGGAGGGTCCTCCGATCCAATTTGGATCGTAGCCAATACGGACTCAGGTTAACTGGGGAGTGAATCAAGCAGATCAGTGCCAGGGTTTTGGGTGAGATCAGAGTTAAGACAAGAATGAAACAAAGTGAAAAGGAATTAGCAAAATTTTATGAATTAAAACTGTACATAAATCCATTTGGTTTACTCCAGTATATCTATCCATTAAAAAATTTCTTAATCTATTTTATTGTAAGTAGGTTTGTATCTTCAAGCTACAAGTCTAAGCATGCATATGTAAGAGCTGATTCCAAGTATCAGGTATGTCTGGCAAGCAAACAAATCAGGTGTTGAATACTATGCTATTCTTTGAAATGAGGAACACCAATATGGGGGAAACATTAAGAAATACAGAATTGGAGCATTTGATTTTATAGGGTGCATCCAAGTTGCATTAGGAACACCACCAGAAGCTTTGTTTTCTGGTAATTCAGTGTGGAATAATCAATCTCATAGGCAATTTGATTGTGAGCCCAATCAAATATGCAACCGTAAGATGACAAGTGAAGTTAGTGCCTAATGATTAATGAACCAAAAAAGGGACAGAACTTGTAATGTTGATTTTAATTTGGAAATTGTACTGACCAAATTGAGAATTGTGAAACTAAAGTGTTTACTGGGCCTTCTTTAATAAATATTTATTGAGGATTAGATGAACAGGTTCTTATTTTTTTTCTTCATTTTTCAGAACTCTCTTTTACAGTTTTATTTGCCATCAATGTAAAATGCTCAAAATATTCACTCAGAAAAGGCTCAAGTTTATCAAAGACCTCTTCTTGTTGGATGCAAGAGTTGCAAAGCAACCACATCCAGAAATTCTTCTTGAAAATACAAAGGGAATGAAATGCCTTCTGCATAATATGAAATTAGCATCTGTTCTGAAAAACTGATGCTGCCACTGCGCTTAATATCCAATTTTGATACTACAAATTACAAAGAGTCAGTACATATGCTCAAGAGTAAGCCAATTAGATCAAAATACATTGTCTCCATGTTCAGAAGTGTCAGAAAGACAACCGAGTGCCTATTGTCCAAAAGAACTACTAAAAGGAAGGTACACCATCGAACGCTTATAGAACTAACAAAGAACTTCAAAGTAATAGCCCCAGATACCACCAAAAAAAGGATTCCTTGATACGTGATTGCTTCCCTCTTCCTCGCAACTCTAGGCAAATGAAATTTCAGCATTCTTTGATAACTTGGGCAACCACTTCAGCATCTCAAAAATTATCACAACATCCCTTAATCCAAGGAAATTCAGTTCCTCTAGTACAGGTGCAGTGCTTAGCACAAGCCTTGCAAATTCTAGCATAGACCTGGTGTTTTGTAAGGACAAGTCAGAATCAGATTCATACTCAATTTTCACGACTTTGAGGTGCTTAAACAGGTGGTCTTGAATTGCTTTAACTTCCCATGCAGCTGCGACTTCAACATTTGGACGATCTCTAGTCATAAACTGAAAATTCGATAACAGAGAAGGCCCATCAGTGGTGTCATCAGGTGCAAAGAATAATTTTCTTGTAAGAATATGCCTGTTTATGAAATCCAACCAAAGGCTTTGTATCGATCAATCATATTTTCTTGTAAAATATGGGGCTTTGATGGTCCGGACTTTTGAAACTTCGCTAATTAGGTGTTTACCCATCAATTAATTAAATTTTGGTATTTACCCATAGAAAACTCAATCAATTTGAGGATATTAATCATGGAAAAAAGGGCACAAACTGATCAGGAGATTACATGGGAAGGGTATTTTGGTCTTATAATTGTTTTATTGAATTTTTCTATTGATTTATTAAGGTCATTGGATGGAAAATAACAAACTGATTGAGTTTTACAAGGCTAATGCCTAAATTTACAGAATTGATGGGTAAATACCCAATTAGCAAAGTTTCAATAGGTACATAGCCAGTTTTTACAATAAATACTTTTTAATAGCTACAGGATTAATTAAAAGACTAATAACTACAATTGACCGAGCATTCAATTATACAAAAGAAGCAAAAACTAACATATTGATAGTAGAGTACTTGACCTTTATAGAAAGGTTTTCCAAGTTTGGTGCACTTTCAAACAAGACAACAGCAGCAGAAATCTCATTCGGTTTAATGTACAAGCACACACTAATATCTGCCAAATGGTTGAAGACAGCCGGATGATTCACCGGAATAGGTCCGTCGGCCAAGTACTTGCAAACAAAGTAAAAAAGATTATAAACCTCTAGCCTAAGAAATAAGCTCATATTATTAACAGTATCACACAATTATGTGCTGGTTGGATTGGTCAACAATCTACACCTACATAGCAGAAGCCAGCAGGCCCTTTCCGTGTATTATTGGTTCTATCATGATCTTTTTTCTTTGCTAGCCTCTCGTTAGCTAATTTTATCTTAACAATTATGTTGGATAGGCACTGTAATATCATCCTTTTAAACATAAAAATCTTACTTGAACGAATGAACCTTTTATTTCAAGCTTTTGAATGTTTGAGAGGCGACCAAGAGCACGCATCATGTTGCTTTCCTTTCTCTCTCTTGCTACATTAACATTCTGCTGTAATTCACGAAAGTCAAGATATATCCATGCCGAAACCAATTTTGGAGTTTCCAAACAAATACCATGAAACGTTATCATGTCAAAAATTTCCAAAGAAGCGAGGTTTGATGCACAGATGTGGAGGCAACCTCGCAGACCGAGGATCATGCACAGTACCAAGTGGTGCAGAAGAGGGCAACCCGAATCCAGGTTATCTAGGCTAATGCCTGGTAAATTACAATGGGTTAGGATAAGGGTGCGCAGCTTCTTGAATCCTTGGAAAGATGAGGGAATTTTGATCCAGCAATTGAACAGACATAGACGTTCTAGCAGAATGCAAGACGCGAGGCGGGAAGGGATGTTGCCGTCAAATTGATACAGCTCCAGATCCTTGATGCCATTCGCAGACAACACGAGCAGCCAACGGCCGATTGCCTCACTGCAACCATTGTTGCTATGAAGCTTAAACTGTAGAATTGGACCCCGATGCTGCAGCAACACCACATCTACCACCCTGATAAGCTCCGACTCCGTGCAGTCTTTCTGTTTGAACACCAAATTCGGGATTGTAACCTAGGAATCAATCCACTTTCTCGAAAGGACACTCGTTCTGACGCATCTTTGATCGGGAGTTTGAGCAAGATGGTCTCTTCTAGATTTGGTGGTAAACTGGTGATATGATCATGACGTGAACCGGCATGAATCCTGCTCCTTTGGGGCTGAGGTGCATCCATGAGGACCATGACAAGTAACTCTCAACCTGCAATAGTTGCCATAACATAACATAAAAGGGAAGAAAGAAAGGAATGCTGGGATAGAATAACAGCTTGGACCCAACCGGAGAAGCAGCAGCATTGGCACTGTTCCGGGAGACTGTCCGGGGTTCAGGGACACAAACGATCCAACGCCGATCATAATCACATAGTGCTATTTTAAATAGTGTAGATTTTATGTTTATTCTTACGTCTCTTTGTATATTCTTTCAGTCCCGTTGTACATTCTCTAATACCTTGTTCTATTTTTATTTGATTTCATGGAAAATCGATAGTACGCAAATTGCCTGCTACATCAAAAAAACAGTTTGGACCCAACCCAACATGGCTTAATAGCAGATATACAATAATTATGTGCAAATATCTTAGAAAAACAAGAAAACCAAACAACCCAATTTCCCTAAATGCTAGAAAATTTCTAATTTGGAGTGCATTTAATTACCTAGTCCCGGGCCTTCATCTCCCGAAACAACAGAAAAGAAGAGGTGAAAATACTGAAATAAGAAGGGAAGGAAAGCTAGCTAGCGGTGAAAATACATGAAAATATCTCAGTTGTTGATTGTTTGTCTTTGTCAGTTACCTTCACCTTTACCTTTGCTACAGTAAGGAGCCCACACCTACTTTGGTTGAAATTGTTCTTATAATAAATTTTTTAGATAATATATAATGGGAGCATAAAATTGATATGAGACTTAAATTTTAATGGGTTGAGACATTAAAGTACGTCAACAGTGGTAATCAATCTAAGTAAACAATCAACGGCTGAGATTTACTCACTGGAGAAAATAGAACTTTCATGTCAAAAAATCTAATCTCCTTTTATTAGGAGTAAGGATACTTTTTTCTGGATGAAGAATAGTGTGGGATTAGTAAGTGAGAATATTGAAAAAGAAAATGTGTGTGGGATTAGTAAGTGAGAATATTGAAAAAAAAAATGTGAATTTAGGATTAGTTTGAGAACAGTAGAATTGTGGTACTATTCAGAATAGTAAAAATGTTATTTTGATTGTTTGTATAAAATAGTGACATATGGTTGAAAATAATAGTAATTAATCTATGTTTTAAAAGAATGCTATTCTCGCTAATTTGAATTAGCATTTGTACTTCAGTAGTGACTCGTGATTCGTAGCCTCACTAATCCGGCTTAGAAGAGGTCATTTTTTTTTAAATCAAAATAATATAATTTTGTGTTTCTGTCAATTAGTTTTATTATTTAAGAATTGAAAATGCAGTTATTTGAAATTTGATTTCATAGACAGGTCACCAAAAATTATAATAATCTGATACCTTCTCTACATAAGAAGATTTGCTTTGTGGATCCAGTATGCCACCAATCCCATAGATACTTGCCACTGCCAGCCCAAATATAAAATGCAGCAGTAAGATCAAAATTTTAGTGATCACTTTGAGTGGCCTAATTTTGCAATGTTCTAGTTTCTTCAGGATCTTTTCCCCTCTTCACAGAGTGCTTATCCTCTGCTGCGCAGTATTGTACTGCACGGTGGATCAACGATTTGGATTATAAGAGGGTTTCTTGAGATTTAGTTGCACAAATCTTAAAGCAAATCGAACGGCCAAAGTACTGCACAGTAATTTACTGTGCAGTAGAGGATATGAATTGCTTCATACACAATGAGTTCCACTTTCATTTTTGTGTCTAAATTGAATTTTCAAATTACCAGCTCTGTTGGACTGCAATAATTTAACTTGATTATTCCCCAAAGAGCCTAGTTGAAAAATGGTACACCCGATTCCTGAAATTTGTTCCTTCCTTTATTTTTTGGAGTTGAGAGAGAGACTGGTTTCATATCTATAATCAAGGAACTTGATTCAATCAAGATGTCATATTTTCCATTCAGTTCAATCAAACCCTTTAAACAGATTACTTAGCTAGTTCCAATATCTAAGCTACCAATGTAGAGTTCACTTTTTAGTGTCAATTCAGATTTATAATACCAATAATTTCAGACCCTCAAATATCTTAAATTTTCCTTTTAAAGTAATCAAAGAAAAAAATAAAAACAGTATAATTTTCCATCCATATCAGTAATCAGTTCAATGTGAAACATCTATATATATGCACAATCAGTAATTCATTCATTCATCCTAAAATTTGAGAGACCTGCTGATCAGCAACCAAAAAAATGCCTTCCCTTCCTCACTACCTTGTTCTAGCTCTATTCATAGTATCCGCACAGATGTCGTTCGCCGTCGTCTCTGGGGAGGAAGATCATCCCGGTGAATTTGCAGTTACATATTTTACAGCTGCTGTTAACACAGCTACCTTTCAGCCACAAAGCTCGGAACCAAAGAGTACTCCACCCGGCCCTGAAGTGCGCAGCGTTGCGCTTTCAAGGAAGCTCCTTCAGGGTCCTGTTAGGCCTGTTAAGTCAGGGCCGTATCCTCCGATGACGAGCACGCGCATGGCGCAGACTGAGTCTGTGAAAAGTGTAAATTGTCCGGGGATGCCGGGTCGACCGTGCCAGCACAACTGCGATGTTGATGGTGTCATGCCTGAAGCTAGTCATGAGAAGGCTTTTGGATTTATGGGGAAACTCTAGTGCTGCAACTTTTTATGGTTTGTGAGATTTTAACAGTATAATTATATTAAGCTATCATATATATACTGGTATATGGAGAGGATTATATATGAAATAAGAGCACCCTAAAATATACCTGGAAAGGCAAAAATGAGACTTTATGATTGATATGATTAATAGTTCTACTGATATACAGGGAAAAAGGATTTCGATTCATTTTGGTACGTTTTATAATCAAAGCTAATTTAGACAGTGAAACGAATGAATATTTATCTTACATTCGATTCGACATAATTAGAGCATATCTTCAAACAATGTTTCAGGCCCAAAATTCATTCGTTTTTGCCATATACTGCGTTTGGGCCGGGCATGCTGACAGTATTGATGGTTTATATTGGAAATGAAATCAAATGATAGAATAGGAAATTCAATCTGTTTTGATTATAAGTTTATAACATTTTGTGGGCCTTTTGTAGAAATGGGATCGAGTGAAAACAATTCCATGATTTATTTCCATCAAAAGATCTGATATTCAGCCCTTTCACTGTCTGAGGTGAAAAAATAGTGTTTTTTAGATTATTATGGATTAGAGTTCATAAATTTTGATAACGTTTTGCTCATACATAATTCTTTATTTTTTATATATTCTAAATGAATTATTTTGACAGTATTGACACTTTGACAGCGAATAATAGATTCCAACAATCACTATTCAATTAAAAAGATTTATAAATTGTAACCATTAGAATATCAATTTTATTAAAGATCATTTTTTTTAATATCCACCCCTTAGATATAATTAAGAAAATATGCATTATTATAAACCATGTCGTAAAGTTTAAAAAAAAATTAGGAAGCTTCCTCAATTGTTCCTAATTAGTACTTACAACCAATCCAATAATATTTCTACACAATGTAAACCCATTCCCACTGGCCGGTGGTGTGTTATATTATCTCTTTTGCTTGTTTTTCTTCCCATGAACGCTCCAAGAAATTGAGAACAAGAGAACTTCTTAGCTACATTAACAAAGTCATGTATGAACTCATAAATATATAATTATAATGAATGTATGTACAGTGTTTCCTGGATAGTTCCTGATTAATTAAGAGAAATGGAAAATACTTGGAAGATGATTTGCTTATAAATAATTAAATATGTTGATTTGTTAGACAAGTGAAGAAGTATAAGGTAAAAAGTGAGATGTTTTGGTATTATTTTAATCCGGACATGAAAAGAAAATAAAATCATTGTTTGATGAAACCACCCAGATTTTCTGCGACGACTACAGATATGTCACATGGTGTGTTCACATGACCCATAATAAACCACCCAACACAAATACACAAAAAAAATTACAAGCAAATCTTTGTCCCAATGGAATTATGACAGCAGTCATCAGAATATAAAGTATTTTATTTCAGCATCTTTAATTAATTCCTAATTCGTTTAATTAGTATGATTGCAGCGCCGCAAATCTGCAACATTTTGTTTTTCTTAATTATAATGTCAAAACCCCCTCCATTTTAACTTCTCCAGTTCAGATTAATTATGTGGACTGAACTCTGAAGTCAAAAGGCATATCTGGAAAATAAAATAAACAGAGAGCAAACTTGAGGCTTTAATTAGATGCATTGATACTTAATTTTCTAATTAAGCAAGTAATGACCCATAAATTAATATTGATGTATTAATATCTATACTTTTTGAGTAAACAAGATGCTTCAACTTTGTGCCCTTCAAAGAACGGTGAAAGCTGAGTGTTTAATGGTGATGTACCAACTGGAGAACCTACAGCTTCATATCTCTTATACAAATACACCATTTGGTAGTGTAGTAAGATTGTACTAAGATGATTTAAGGTACTTTAAATCATCAAACGGAAATAATTTAATATGTAGTAAGTTAACGCAACTATATAGATATAGTAAACTAAATTACCAACATTTCACATCGTTTACACATTCTACCCACTTAACTCCATCTATTTACTTCACTACTACCAAACACTACTATTCTAAGGTGATTCAGTGTGTAGTCTGCTTAACTTACTACGCTTGTCAAATGGAGACTGAGTACAATTAATTGGGTTTGTTTAGAATTGGGAAATGGAGACAGTTGGCCAGTTGGGGAAATAATAGGTTGACCTCTTTAAATAAGATGTCGCCGTTGACTCTTGCAACTCATGAAAACCCATGAATCTTCCTAATTAAGCTAACTTGTAAGAAGATCAACGTCTCAACAATGTACCAACAAATTAAGTTTCTGTTGAAATTCCAACCTCCTTCCATGAAGATTCCCTTGTCACCATCTCCAATCTCATATAAAATAACACCATCCATCCATCGCCTTCAAAACTAACCAGCTCAATTAAGCTCAAACTTGCCCCCAAATCCTCCCCCTTTGTTCCCTCTTGACAAATTGTAGCTTTGGTTTTGCAACATATTTTCAATTTTGAGTGTAACAATGGATGTTAGCCGGAAACGACCATGGAATGAACTTGATATTGTTGTTGATCACAATCAGCCTCCGGCGATCCGAAGACAACGGCCTACCTTCTTGTCGTGAGTTTGATCAAACACCTCTCTGATTCTGGCAATTTCCAAATCGATACAAATCAGTATCGAATTTTGCAATGGATATATATTTGTTTACGATGAAAAAATCATGGTTTCCTTTGTATATTACGCATTGCAGTGTGATTAGAGGCGCCATGATGGCTGAGACCATAAAAAGCATTTGCTCGTCTTTGGAACCGATGATCCGTCGAGTGGTAACCGAGCTTTTCTATAACATTTTGCTCTGAGAATATTAGAGGCAGTTGACTTGTATGGTACATTGACATTTCATTTTGAATCTTTTTTTATAGGTTCATGATGAGGTGCAGCAAGTTATTTGTGGTCCAAATCCACTTTACGGGTAAGCGATCGACTTCACGTTAGCTATTTTTCAAAAAAAAAAAATGTTTGAATAGTGTATAAAAGTATTGTAATTCAAGAAATTACAAACTTAAGACTAGCAATTAGCCTATGTAGATATGATTGCTTGAATTTATCTACAATTTTATATTGATCTTGAAGTAACCTTTATTTGCAGGGACCGGCAGTACTACCTTGAACAGGCCGTACAAGTGCCGCAGTAAGTACTTTCAGTAATCTCTGAACTCTCAAATTTATGAAAAATCTTCAATTTTAGGCAAAATCTAACATAATAGTTATTTCCGTTTGTAGATCCCAGTCGTTGCATTGTGAAGAACTGCCGACACACAGGCTCAAATTTGCAAATCAAGTTCCAAAATCAGTATACACTAACAACAATATCACTGATGCCGACAATAACCAGTTACAAATCCAACTCATAGATATGAACACAGGCCAGATTTGCTCAGATGTAGACGGTTCACCCATAAAAGTGAAAATCGTGGTTATCGATGGGGATTTAGAGCCGGAAGGCCTGGACAGTGTTAAATTCGGTGGTAAAATCGTTAAACCAAGAGAAGGCAGAGGACCGTTGCTTGTCGGTAACATAGAGGTAACTTTGAATGAAGGAGTTGGTTATGTAGGAGATATATCTTTTACCGACAATTCAAAGTCGCTCAGATGTGGCAAGTTTCGGCTTGGTGTGTGTGTTGATTCGGAGCGCTGTGGAGCTGCGATAAAGATTCAGGAAGGATTGACTGACAAATTCAAGGTCAAGGATCACCGAGGATTATGTAAGTACTCGCAATTGGATGATGTTACTTTGAAGTAGTTCGAACAACAATTTTATGTTCTGACAACAACATTTACTGGCAATTTCTTGTAGTGTATGAGAAGCATCGTCCACCAAAGCCTACTGACGAGGTTTGGCGACTTGATATTATTGCAAAAGATGGAAAATACCATCAGAGGTTGAAGGACAGAGAAATCGAGACTGTTCAAGTTTTTCTGGAAACATTGAATACAAATCCAAGTGAGCTGAAGGAGGTGAGATTTCTACAATTCTTTGCTTACCCTTTTCATCATAGCATCCATGATAACTAGATAATAAGGATCTCAGATATGAAAAAGTGTGATTTAACATTTAAGTATTTTACTGATAAACAAACAGGTATTCAAACAACTTTAATTAGCTTGTCATTACACAGCTTTAGTCCTGATACATCAATTAATTCTGATTGTGCAGATATTAAAAATGTCAACAAATGCCTGGAACAAAGTCGTGAAGCATGCGCGAACATGTCCGATGGTGTTTAACAGTGCAAATTTGGTGAACAATGCCAATTTACCAGCAGGTACCCTTTTTTTTTCTTAACAAATGAAACAAAATATATCAAACCAAAGAATGGAATCACCTCCATATTTTCTGTATGACAAATTGGCAATGATATACAATATTCCAATACAATATATATACATCTTCAATCTCAATAACTGTTGCTAAGTTGTATTTTCTCTGGTAAACTATATCATTTCAGTCTGGCCTCAGGAGACTCAGACAATAGCTTATGGAGAGGGAGCAGTGTTAGAAGCAGCCCCAGACACAATTCTAGCTGAGCCTGAATTCCCCTCTTTGAGCCCATTTCATGCTGGATTTGAGCCGGTTAATGACTTTTGGAGCAGCAAATACAATTAATGAGCTAATTATGTGATGCAATTTCTCTATTTGGTTTTCCTTTTCTGGTGTAAATAATTTTCCACTGGATGGATCGACGAGATTTCTAATTGGATGTGGTGACACTGTGACAGAGATTAGAATAGATTTTGCTGTTCTTCTTTTCATTTTGTGTTGTTTAGTTTTGTCTAATTCGGAGTTTGTTCATTTTGCATCAAGTTGTAAACATTTTTGATGTGATAAACGAATGACTGTATAATTCATGTATAGCTCATCAAGTTGTAAACATATATGATGTTAAGCCTTAAAGTGATTGTAACCATTATCCTTACTGGTCATTTTTTTTAGAAAACATTAAGTGTACACTCTATGGGCATCTATAGAGTCGTACATGTGAGTGTAAGTGTTACACATAGACCCATATGGGTTCCATTTGACAGTCCATGTGTGACTTCTATGGATGCCATAAAATGGACGCTAGGTAGCACTCATTTTTTATTACTGTTTAAATAATTGGGTTAATTGCTAGTATGTCCATCAAAAGTTTCAAACTTTCCAATTTCCCCATCTAAAATTGGAAATATCCAAAATCCCCATCAAAACATATATAAATTGCTCATATTACCATTCTTTCATTTTATATGTAATTAACTTCTTAATAAAAGTTCTTTGATTATCTTGCCCTCTATTTTAATTGGAGACTACATCATTAATTTAATGTCCTTCATGACTTCATTATTGAAGAGTGCAATATAAGAGGTGAAGAGTTTTTTTTTCCTATGAATCAAGTGGGGTTCCTGTGAGAACAAGTTGAATAAAGATTTTTATTAAAATAAAGAGATATTCTTCTTGTCCCCGCGTTGGTGTCCCCCTTAACCGTCTCCGTCCAGATTCTGCTGAATCTTTCCCAACTTGGCAGATTCCATCCGATTGTATCAATTATTTCCTAAACTGGCGCGACCTTCCCTTCCCCCATCGCATTTCCATCTCCTCTTCTTCATTTTGGTAACCTTATAAACTTTTGTTCAAACTCAAACCCCGTCACCCCACTACCCCAACCCCACCCCTCCCACCTCTGCACCTCCTTCCTCACCTTCAAACCTGACGACGCAGCATTATCATCCGACGATCCCGGCCGATCTTCGACGATCCCTGTTGATCTTCAACGATCCCCGCAGACAATCCCGCCGATTTTCGACGATCCCCGCCGATCTCAGACGATCCTCGCCGATCCCGGCTGGCCCTCGCCGATCCCGGCTGGCCCTCGCCGATCCCCGCCGGCCCTCGCCGATCGCCGCCGGTCTCTTCAAGATTTCGCCTACCGACATCTCTTATTTCCAGCGATCTCTCAAATAACTACTATGAAAACCAGAATGATGTTTTAATAGAAATGTGAATTTGTGTTTGTGTTTGACATGAATAGCTGCACTTCCAGCTATGAACACCTTAAATAACTACTGTGAACACCCTCTTGTTGCTTAAAACCGACGCAGTCGAAGGTGGGATCGGTATGAACAGTAGCTGGCAGGAGGTATGAACACCACTGTGCAACCAGTCTGAACACCCTCTGAAAATTAATTAAGCACGTGCTTATTTGATTTTCAGCACGTGACGGAAATTGGAGCGCTGAAAGATTCCGTTCACACTGAAGGTCATATGCCCGAAAATTCGTACTGATTTTGGTGTTCATACTGCTTGTGCCCAGGTGTTCATATCGAATGGTGCATGGTGTTCATAGTTGACGTTGACGAGAGTATGCGCGCGGGGGACATTTAAGGGAGATTTTTTGTGGGGGACAGTTAGCATCCCTCTAAAATAAAATATTGATGGGATAATGACAATTAAATGAAGTATTGATGGGGGATTTGGATATTTTCATATTTAAATGGGAAAATTGGGAAGTTTGAAACTTTTGATAGGCATATTAGCAATTACCACTAAATAATTCTAGCAAATAATAAAAAAAAATAATTGTGAGAAACATGTGATCAGCGTGCTAGAGGGGGATAAATAACACTATTTACATAATTTAACTTGTAAGCGCTTATGCCCACTACACCACACCATGATCCACTCAGACAATCTAATTGTCCGGAATGTCGCTCAGACGATCTCTCTGTTCAAAATCTCGTTCCAACGATATTTTTGTTTGGCATCTTGAATAGTTCCTTTGTTTGAGATCTTGCTCCACCTGTTTCTCTATTTTGGGATTTTGTGCAAGCCACATCTCCATTATAGTTCGTATCTGATGTTCACAAAATCATCTCAAAATTTTATTTTATGAACACACTTAACATATATAAATACTTAAGAAGAAAATATGAGGGCAATTTTACAAATTGCCCTTCATTTAGAAAAGTTGAAACATACTACCCTTTTATCAAAATTTTTCAACAAAATACCCTTATGAGACCCATTTGCTTGTTTAATACTCTTCATGCATCTTCTCTTCTCCATTTCATCTCACATATTTCTAATTTCATTTTCATATTAGAAAGTTTCATTTAAAATTTTCATATTAGAAAGTTTCATTTAAAATTTTCATATTAGAAAGTTTCATTTCATTTAGAAAGTTTCATTTAAAATTTTCATAATAAAAATCATTAATTGAAAGATTTTGTGATTTTAAATTTTGAATATCTACACGTTGGATTTATTTTTAACATTTAAGGTAAAAAATTTCGTTGCATCCAGTTATTAGTATGATCAGATATTATACATTTAATCAAGTAATATTAATTAAAATCATCAAACTACTAAAACTATTTTCAAATTTAAAAAAAAAAATTATCAATAAATAGGTTAAAATTTATAATACATGTACAGAATGTTTGCAATATTCAACATTTTTTTATGCTATTCCATGAAATCAGTAATAAAAAAGAAAAAAAATGATATTTAGATTTAAATATTCAACTAAAAAAATTTTAATTATTTATTAGAAATCAATAATACAAAAGGTAAAAAAAATTATAATGTTAAATTTATAATTATTTTTTAGAAATTTCAAATATTTCAATTTAATTAGCATCTCAAACTGAAAACTTAAACAATTGTATGACATTTAGAAACTTACATACAAAATGGTGTATACAAATATATACTTTATGCATTTATTTTAAAAATATAAATCTTTGTTTTTAATATACAAAATTATAATATATATATTTTTAGTGAAATTAAAAATTAAAGCTTTTAAAATATGAAAATGGAATAGGAAGTAAGTGATGGAATGGAGAGGAGGAGGAGAATGAAGAGCAATGAACAAGCAAATGGGTCCCACAAGGGTATTTTGTTGAAAAATTTTGATGGAAGGGTAGTTTGTTTCAACTTTTCTAAATGAAGGGCAATTTGTAAAATCTCCCAAAATATGAGTACCTAACAAAGTAATATAATCACCTGATGGTTGGTATAGACGTTGGTGTCTAACAGTAATGAAAAAGGAGAAGAATCTAATAAGAGGGAAATATATACATCTAGTATCAAATTTTGTAGAATATCTGGACCGTCAACTCAAATACAAAATACAAAATTGTTGTCAACTCAAAATCTGATCAGAATATCATCGCACAAAGCCATCTCCCCACAGCCACGGCGCCCGCACCTCCTTGTGTCTCTTTATCTCTGCTTTTCCGGCACCCCCCTCCCCTCTTCACCTTCCCCTTTGTAGTGTGTTAATAGTGAGTAAATGACAAAGTCCTTTTACAACAACTAATGCTTGAAGAAGACCATTTAACTGTCGGAAAACTGAAATTGACGAGGGAATGTGGGATGCCCACTTAAGATGAATCAAAGATTTTTAACTGCTAAATTTTGCAAAAAAAAAAAAAAAAAAAAAAAAAAAGGATTTGAAATCATAGTCCTCGAAGTAATTTTGTTTTAGTTTTGAAGCTTGCTGCTATATGTATAAGTGTAATCTTCACAAAATGATGTAAAGGACGTTTAACTACAACTTGTTCTTAAATCATAATAATGGTCTAATGGGGCAGGTAGTCTAGGAGGAAGAAGAAAAGACCGATATTTTATTTATTTTGGGAACCGAAAAGGAAGAAAAGAAAGAGACTGAAACAAATGTAAAGGGAAGGGATTACGTGCTGCAATCAAAACTGTTTAAAATAAATTTGATGAGTGGTTCAGATTAATTGGTAGATTTGGCACGGGAGATGCCTTGGCACCGGATCCCTCCTCATAAATCATACCCTTACCAGTAAATTACTGTGTTAGTACCAACTAGCATTTGACCCGTGCAAATGCACGGGATTGTCGCAATTAGGATGATTTTAATAATATTAAAATGTCGACAAACCTTTTTAAGAAAAAAACAACAGGTTATGATTTGTACCAAGAAAAAAAAAAAAAAGAAACTCTAATATAATAAAACCATGTAACCTTGAAATGGAAAATTTAAACGTTCTAATTTATTTGTTAAAACAGAGCTCTCAGTCATATTAACATATATATAGTACATTTTATATGCTATCTCGCAACTCACCTTCGTCTCTATTATATTTATCATCAGCACATCTTTATAGAAAGCTAGGAAAACATTTTAAAGTAGTTAGTATTTTTTTTTTTCCAGCTATTCTAAAAAAATCTGCTCATAACAAATAAAAACTTGACACCCTGCAAATCATGCATGCATAAAGATAGAACGAACATGTTGCAGTAAATATCAATAAACAAATTAAAACAACTTAACTAAAATTGTTAAATTCTCTCACTTTAGTCTTACTACTATATATGATGAGGATATGCCAAATGAAACTAATAAATTGAGAAAAAAAAATAGAGATGAAAGTCATTGAATAAAATAGCAAAGTCAAGGAATATCATAAGCAAAAGAAAAATTAGATATATTAGTAAAATAATACAAAACAATTAAGAAAATTACAGAAAATTTAATAAAATATGAAAGCAGTAAAAATTTTAGAGCTCACCAAATGAAACACTCCAAAATTTAATTGTCATTGAAAATAAACAAATAAATAAAAATAAAAAAGCCTCTAATATTAAGAGTGAACTAATAAAATTTGGAATTGTAAAATATCCAATATTTCCCATTATTCTCCTTCGGGAATTAAAGATCTAAATATTTAAGACTTGCAACAGATAGGTGTGGTTAATGAGTATTGACCAAATTCTAAAAAAATTTGAGCAGCAAATGAGAAAAATAATAAAACTGAAGTATGGTCATAATAGATGTATACCTTTTAGCTTGTGAACTTCTATAATTAACCCAGTATATTTCTACAGTGGATATTATATATGTTAAAGACCTGTGAGGCTTGAGTACCTTTAAAAGATCAGTGAAGTAACATAGCTATATACAATTGTAATAATTTCTGAAACCAACAAACAATAACGAATGATTTTAGTAAAATAAGATCCATTAAAAGAGAGATGGAAAATAATAAGTTGACAGTCTATAATTATAGAAGCGCAAATTCATGCTTTCCATGCCTCAACACTATCGTTTGAAGCTCTGCAACA